>OX326956.1:21426355-22626355 GCA_946800325.1 Luzula sylvatica
TAGATACTAAAAAAAGAGATTTTTTTCAAAAACTCCCTAACTTTTCTGGAAATTATGAAAATTCCCTTATCTTTTTAGATTCCCTTTAAAACTCACTATATTTTTACTTCCTACAAAAACCCCCAAATATTTGTAGATTCCCTAAAAAAACACTACATTTTGTTTTGTTTTTGAAAATAACCATGATACCTCCCATAATTTTATTTTAGAAATGTCCATAATTTAATAAATAATACATAGATATTAAAATATTATATAAAAATGCAAAATTAAAATAATTATTAAAAATAAATAATAGATAGATATTAAAATATTATAATAAATAAGACATAGATATTATAATTGTATTATAATAAATAATACATAGATATTAAAATATGGAAAATTTTCAAAAAACCCCTAACTTTCTTGAATAATGTAAAAAAAAATCCTATCTTTTTGGAAACTCCAAAAATAACCCTCTACCAAACTTTTATTTTCATATACCCCCTATAAGGATTAAAACTAATCATGGATGATATTAAAAATTTTGACCAAAATACCCTTGTATTTTCGTATGTAGTAATTAAAAAAATATATTTCTGTTATTTTTTATCAATTTTAAAAAAAGTCATATATATTTTTTTAACATGTAGTGATTTCAAAAAAATAAAATTATTACATATTGTGTTTATATAATTTTAACATTTCATTTATTATTCATGAAAAACTAACATCATATAATAATAAAATAAACAACAGTAAATAAACACATTGAAAATTATTTGTTTGAACATTTAGTTTTTTATTTTCATTTTTATTTTATGAATTTTTTAATAATTTCCTAATATTTTATTTTTTAAATATTTGCAAGGTGTTCTTTCAATATTGTTGTTCATCTTATTATTATTGTATGTTAGTTTTTCAGGAAAAAATATATATAATGTATGAAATATTAAAATTATATAAATATAACAAATAACAATTATTTTTTAAAATTATTATATGCTAAAAAAAATTGAGGACCTTTCTAAAATTAATAAAATAACATCTTTTTAATTACTATTTATGTAAATAGAAGGATATTTTGATAAAAAAAAATATATTATCACCATCAATGGTTAGTTCTCACCCATATAGATGGGTATTTGAAAATAAAAGTTTGATAGAGAATTTTTTTTAGAGTTTCCAAAAAAATATGGGATTTCTTACAATATCCAAATAAATTACTGGATTTTTACATGTTTTCCTTAAAATATTATAAAAATAATACGTAGACATTAAACATTTCAAAACTTATGCATATTTTTTTCCCCTTTGATGTAAAGTTATATGCTGTATTGAAATAACAAATTAAAATTAATAGATTTATTGTTAATAACTAAATTTTAGATATTATATTCCTTAATTCGAATTTCTTTTAGGAACATTTTGTAATTAACCAACCCCCTTATTTTGGACCCATCTTTAAGAAATTTCCTCATGCCACCTCATCACAGCTCATGCCACATCATCACAATTATTTCAGTCATTAGATTATGATATGTGGCAATAAATGAACCATACATTAATTTTTGATTTTGTGTGATTATGTTTTATTTGTAGATATTTATGTGTCACTTATTTTACACATATTTTTAAGCAATTTTAGAAGGCCACATCACCTTACACTGATGACGTGTCAAAATATTATTTGTTAGGTTCATGTTGAACCAATTGTATTTGATTTTGAATTTTTTCACAATATGTTACATGATCAATTGTGAATACAAATAGAATGTGAAGAGTTTAAATATCTAACATTAATAAATTAATATATAATATCATAAATACATCAAATATTGTTAGTATTTTCATAATATAATTTAAAAAAATTAAGAAATATATTCGCTTGAATTTTATCTTTATTTTGAGATCCATATTATCATATATTTAATATGTTTCTCTAACTTAAAATTATGAAAATAATTATGTAAAAAAAGATATAAAAATAAATATAATTACATTAATGACTTGTAAACCTAATAATTATTATTTTTAAAATTATAATTGATAAAAATTGCACATACTACTAAGTATGTTATTATCATATATTCAATACTTTTCTCTAACATAAAATTAAGAAAACAATTATGTAAAAAAATATAATTACATTAATGACTTATAATCCTAATTATTATTATTTTTAAACATATAATTGAAAAAAATTGCACATCCTAATAATTATTTTTATTTTTAAAACAATTATGTTATATTTGTATCTTTACTTGAAACAGTTTTATTTTAATCTCTAAAAAAAATAATGAAATATATTTATTTACTAAACACAAATAATTTCTTTAACTTATATAATATTTTTCAATAATAAACATGAAACATAAAAATTATCAGACATAAATAATTTTTTTAAACTTTTACAATGTTATTATTCTTAATTTTAAATATGAAAATTTAGAATATCATATGGTTTTAATTTTTGTTTATGTCTACGCATGTTGTTTTATTAATTTATAGTGACATTTATTCTTTTTTGTGTATGTTGTATTAAAATACTAAATAAACATTTCGCAATGTGTCATATTCAAAAATAATATAATGATTTTGTCATAATCAAACTTTCTTAATCAATATGATATTTATTTTTATAAAGTCTTATATTTGATCCCAAAAAATCATAACTATATATTATGTGTATGATAAATCAAATGAAACAAAACCGTCGCGAAGCGCGAGTAATCTCCTAGTATTCATAATATGTGGGACAGGGGCCTGAGAAGATACAACCTTTCTCATAAAATTATATTTTCCTATTTTTTATCTGGTAATTTGAGGTACGAGAGATAAAAATAATTGACACCATCAATTCCTAAAGGAAATAATAAATAAATATCTTTTCTTGAGGAAAAACTAGTTCAATTTGAAGTTGTAATTATATTATTTTTTCATACAACACTTTCTTGTAATATTTTCTTGAGGACCTATTTTATATTCTGTAACATTATGTCGCATTAAACACATCTTTACAAGGCATCTTAAATAAATATCCGGAGTATTGATATAAACTTCGTCTTATTTTTCCGAATTCATTCTTCTATCTACCATGTTGTCTCACTGAGTGGATGGTACAAAAAAGAATAATTCTACACAACAAGATATCGCAACAGAATTGACAGAAGAATGATGAGTTAACATAAACAAATATAAAATCTAATACAATTATATTACATCACATCAAGAAAATATAAGCCAACAAAACACAATGTCTATATTACGTTGCGATTATAACATTAACTAGCACTTTTTTAATCATCTAATTCGGTATCAATATATCTGAATTATAACATTAACTAGCACTTTTTTTATGATAGACAATTATTTTCATTCAAATTCTTTCAGATAAGTCTTTTTTGGTTAAGTTATAGTTTTTTTCTTCTTTTAATTGACTATATGGTGATAGAATGTTTTCATGTATGAAATAGTGGTCTGGTTTTAATTTGGTAAGATGAATATATACAAACCTGACACCTGTCCTAAAACATGGTTAATTTTGTATTATCATAAATTGATTTTTCCAATAAATTTAAACAATGACTAATTTTTTTATAAAGATTCAGCAAATATATATGCATATATGTCATACTGGAATTTTTCTTTTTGAAAAATATGTTCTAATAAAGGTTAAGACATACAAACATGAAAAAATTATGTAATGGCACTAATTTTGTGATCTTGGCATTCCCAATGTGTGACTTAACTAACAAAGAAGAAGCCTTTAATGTCCTTTCCAACAGGTCAATTATAAAACTGTTCTGTAATTTGATTGAGAAAAAATCTAAAAAAAAAATATCTTTGCTAAATTAATATTATAGTGCATAATGAACTTTTTTGAATAATATCTTGATGCTAATAAACTTAAAAAGGAAAAGAACTTTTTATTCAGATGTTGGAGAAAATCAACTAAATGCATTTGATATAAAAATTTAAGTAAGTTTTTCTTATATAAGAATATGAGAGATTTGTACGAACGGAATTTGGAAAAATCTGGCACCGATCAAACACCCAATCGGCATTAAACTTGTCCTTCAATTCTTTTTTGCACTCCAGCTCTCCATCTTTGAGCAGTGAAAAACATAAACGAAAAACATGGAAAACATCGGAAAAATAATCATTTATCAATATCTAATATTGTTCTCTAAAATTGATGATTAATATAATCAAAATATTTTGTTTCCATGTTTCCTTCTTGAAATTATTCATAAACTTGAGTGTAACATGTGCCAAATATTTATTTTTCTTGTTTTAGTTTTAAAGAAACAAAGTTTTATGTATAGAAATTCTCAATTTTATGTTAATTTTAATACCACCAAGTAAATGAAAACTAATACATGCAAATATTCACAATTTTCAAGCGTTTTCTTAAAAAAATCTGCTAAATTCACAATATACGAATTCCAAAAGTAAAATTCAAAAATACTTAATTTTGATATTTTTTTTTAATAACATTGTCAAATTAAAATCTAATTCATGGAGAATACTAAATTTTGTTATTTTTCAAAATAACATGATCAAAATGGAGCCAATGGACACATAGTCCACATAGTCCAATTGGTTGAGTGTTTGCTAAAAACAAACATATATTGTGAGAGTTTGTGGATTTAATCATCATTGACATTAATGAATGAAAACATATGAGTTTTTTCTATTTATTATAAAAAAAATATAGTGAGAGATTGTTTGTTCATGTTCCATATTAACATCACTGGATGTATAGTAAAGTGAGAAACTATTTTTATACAAAAAATTAAAAAATAATAATAATAATTGATGTCTCGTACTTGCAAGATAATCAATTTACAATTTTCTGAAGAAAAAAAATCACAATTAATTGCTTAGACATGTAATATACATAAAATTATTGTTTTACTTTGAATTGAAATCTAACACGTATACAATACTTAATTTCATGTTTTGTTTTATAGTTTTGACGAATATTTTGGTATTTGAGAGTCGAACTATTTAAAGGTTTTTCACCGACCTATCTACATAATTTAATTTTCCTATTTTTTGTCAGAGTTATTATTTTTACTATTTTTCCAATGTTGTACATACAAACTATACTAACGTTTATTCATGGGATTTTTCTTTTTTTTTTTCATCAAAAACATAAATTAATAGTTAATTTACAATCTACAATAATATATGTTACGCGGATATTTCAAAAATACTAGAGTTGTCCGATAAGGACACGGGGACGATGCAGGTCAGATATACGTTAAATACGTTACGTAGAGTACCTGATTATTTTAATACTTATCTTTTACGGCTTTCGAGATATTTTCATAATACGGTTGCAATACTTCGGTCTATTATATATTTCAACCCGGAATATTTGTATATAAAAATATATCGAGTATTTATATGATACTTCTAAAATTGGTTCAATGAGCCAGACTTCTGGAATAAGTTTGGATATTTTACGATATTTCCATGGTATATGAATTGTTTCGTTGATCGTATTGATTATCATAATATTTAATTTAAAACAATGTTTAATCTATTATCTAATTATTATTATTTTTTAATTATATAAATATATTAAGAAAACAACTATATAATAGTATCCTAGATTTTATTAAAATTGTGCCTCATCGTATTTGTGCAATTAAAAAATAATAGATCAACAAGGGGCAGTAAATTAATTTTGATTTCATTTTGATAACCATACATAATACGTTTGAATTTATACGACAAATACCACATTCGAGTATTAATACAATTTTGTTTTTGTGTCGAAAGAGAAGATAGATAAATATCATAAGGCCGTACATTTTAATTCCAATCTCCATTAATAACATGATATCAACATCATATTTTTTGGCCACTAATTTCCTGGCTAATCAACCTTTATCGCCAAATTCCCTTATCATTAATAAATACAACATTGATAATTCTTCATCCACCTGCAAATACCGAAACAAGTTAAAAATATTCTGAGGGGTCTTGAAATATTTATATTTACCTGTTCATTTTCATCGTATAATTGCTTCAAAACTTATAATAAAAAATTACATTTCCATCATAATTCAACAAAAAAATGTGCTTTATTTTTTATTCTCTTCTACGATGGGCTCGGCGGTCCAAACTATGTCTTTCAAGCCTGACTGAAAAGTCTTATAAAACTGCAAATAAATTGTACAGAAATAAAATTAATAAAAATAAAAATAAACAACAAATTATTAAATATTTGAATTTAAATACCTTGTGAAATTCCAACGTGTCGCCTCCGGTTTTACGAAGCTCGACTACATGAAGTGAAGGAGCCACCTCAAAAACCTTCAAACAAATAAAACAAAATTTAATTTATTTTTTTTGTTTATTCGTGAAATAAATAAATATGTTGAAAATAAAGTATTAAGAATTTATTGTACCTCCGATACAACAGAAAGATGTCCTTTTCGTCCACTCTTATCACCTTTTATTTTCATCTAAATAAAAAAACAAACAAACAAAATTACAGAACAACCCAAACAAAAACATAAAATTACTTCCAAAAATTCACCTTGTAATTATGCTTTTGAACATTAAAACCGAGAGGTTTAGCGGCCTCCTCGATTTTCGACATGATTTCATTCGCTGGACGTTGGCTCGTAAACGATGTTTCTTTTTTAATCGCGTTCTATAATTAATTAAAAAATATATAATTACAAAACATAGTATATTCAAAATATATAATCCGAAAATAAAGTATATACGAACCGAGGACTCCTTTTCGAATAAACTTCCGAGATTAAATCCTTGAGACCTCGAGATAAGAGCAAATGCATTCAAGGACTCGGGTTTCTCTCTCTTCTCCGTCACTAAATGCTCCTTTAAAATAATAAAAAAAAAAATTAATTAATTAATAACAAAGTTATATTATTTCTATTTTTGTACCTCTGAAGAATTAAAAACGGCGTCGATATCGTCGAGACTGATATCATTTTCTTGCTCAAAACATGGCGGTTTATAATCTTTTTGAAACCATGGATCTTCTAGAATTTGTGCAATTGTATATCTCTGAAATTTAATAAAAATCATCGATTTAAACGAGTATAATATATAAATTAATGTAATAAACATATAAAATACTACGGTTGAGAAAAGAAACGCACTGTGTTAGGATTTGGATCGATAATCTTTTTAATAAATCTTTTTGCACCGGACGAAAAGTATGATGGAAATGAGAAACTCGCCTTGAATATCTACAAATTTACAAAATAACCCACGAGCACAAAAAAAGTTACGAAAAGGTCCTTGCCTTATCCGAAATTGCAAAAAAAGGAAGTTACCTTTTTATATAAACTCATGACATTTGGTTCGTCAAAAGGAAGATAACCAGCCAATAAAACAAATAAAATCACGCCGCAAGACCATATATCTGATGCTTTACCATCATAACCTTTTCCACTTAACACCTAAATTTAATTAAATATATTTATTCACAGATATGAAATGATATGATGAGAATGAAATATTAAATTGTACCTCAGGAGCAACGTAATTTGGGGTTCCACATGCTGTGTGCAAAAGCGTTTTTGTATCCCCCTGAAATTCACAAAAAAATAAAAATTGAATCTGATTTTAAATGATTTGAAAAGAAATAATATATGAATAAATTAGAAAAAATTTTAGAAATTACTTTATGTTGTTGTGCAAAAGCGCTGAGACCGAAATCAGAAACTTTTAAGACTCCAAATTTATCAAGAAGAAGATTCTCAGGCTGAAACAAAATGCAAAATAAAAATTGGTAAATATATTTCAAATTTTGATTTCGAAATATTTCGAGAATTTGAAAATTGAATTGGTACTTTTAAATCTCTGTGAAATACACCGCGGCTATGGCAGTAATCTACAGCATTAATTAATTGGTGAAAATATCTTCTTGCTTCGTCTTCTTTCAATCTCCCATTTTCAACCTTGAAAATAAATGTGAATTATTGTTTAATTTCATTTTTCTTAATTATTGTATTTTGAAAGAATAATCATTGTTTAAGCGTACGATTTTGTCGAAGAGTTCGCCTCCATCAACGTAATCGAGAACAATGTATATCTTAGTCTTGCTCGCCAAAACCTAGAAAAACATAAAAATCAAACATGGGTTTTCAAAACTGTGAAATTATGAGTTTAATAACTTATTTTTTACATGCACGAAATTGAAAAGGTACATACCTCATGGAGCTGAACAACATTTGGGTGTTTAATAAGCTTCATAGTAGAAATTTCCCTCTTTATCTACAAGAATATCAAAAAGGAGAATAATTGGGTTTGTTATAAATTAACAATACACCCTAATTTGAACTAATTTAAGCCACAAAACAATTGCGAAAAATGGAAATT
Organism: Luzula sylvatica; assembly: GCA_946800325.1. Classification (NCBI taxonomy): domain Eukaryota; kingdom Viridiplantae; phylum Streptophyta; class Magnoliopsida; order Poales; family Juncaceae; genus Luzula; species Luzula sylvatica. The sequence continues at coordinate 21,434,711 of OX326956.1, forward strand.
GATTAGGACATACATGCTCGACCATTTTGTGCTGAAGAACCTGTTCCTTATCGAGCACCTTGATAGCGAAAAAATCTCCGGTTTGGACATTCTTGGCGAATTTCACCTTGGCGAAACTGCCTTCTCCGAGCGTCTTCCCTAGCTCGTACGGCCCGACACGAGTCTTGGTCCCCGAAGTGCTCATCTTATCTATCTATGATCTATCCCCTTTTACTCTGCTTCTTCTACTTCCCCAGCTAGAGAGAAAAAGAGAGGATGGGCAGAGAGAGAGAGAGAGAGAGAGAGAGAGAGAGAGACGGAGATCGAGAGATGGGCAGAGAGAGAGAGAGAGAGAGAGAGAGACGGAGATCGAGAGATGGGCAGAGAGAGAGAGAGAGAGAAACGCGAGAGGAGAAGAGAAGGAGATGACGGGGGCTAAATTGGGAGTTTAAACGCGGTAAAACACAAAAACTGGGTGGATAAGGTTGGACGAGAATTTTGTAGGATTGGGGGACTTTGTTGAGTGCTCTTGGCTCACGAATTATAAAGTTTTAATACCTATATTTTTAGAAAAACAAAATTAGTTTAGGCAGATACTTCAAAAATACATAAGTATTTTGGAAATACGGATATTCGATACGGATACAAGTGTGATACGTGTCGGATAAGCGACTTTCTGCATGTGGGGTATTCGATTTAGCATAATTCACGTGGGGTATTCGATTATTTTAATATTTATTTTTTACGAACACGGTTAAGATATTTCAGAATACGTCATGATGCGTTTGTGATATTTCATTTTGCATAATTCGGTTAATTATATATTTCGGACCATAATATTTTTATATAATTTCTTTTAGGATATTTATAAGAAGCATTTATGCATGTAACCTTATATGGATACAAAATTCGAAAAACAACCCGATTTTTAAAATATTTATAAACTAAATCAAATCGGATTTTATAAACCCGGTACTATCGTATTTTAGAAACTCGATGGGTTAATTAGGTTAAATACCATGATTTTGGACAGTACAAAAAATAAGGGCAGAATAACAAAATTATCATATAAAGCATGTGAATAATTCAATTCATTAAATAAATAGGTATTTCCAAATTTTACCATCAAATCTTTCATATACTAGTTAACATATTAATTAACATATTAATTAACATAGTAACTAACACATATCATATAATTATTTATTAATTTAAATTTATTTTAATGAATAAATAATTATATCACACGTGTTAATTATCATGTTAATAAAATATGTTCTTTTTTAAGGAAAAGAGGTTAGTTCCTCGTTTTCTCATTTAATTAAATATGTTAACTAGTACATGAAAGATTTGGTGGCAAAATCTGAAAATACCTATTTATTTTAATGAATGAAAAATAATTCATCTGCTTTATAAAATCATGATTTTGCCTCAATTTTTGTGTTGTCCAAAATCATGGTATTTAACCTAATTAATCCACCGAACTTTTAAAATCCGGTGATACCAGATTTATAAAATCCGATTTTGGATTAGTTTTGGAATAATTTTCAAATTTTTTACTCATATAGAGTTGCATGCTGAAATGCTCCTATTTCTAAATTAGTTATAAGACACAATCTAGAATATTTTTATGATATTTTCGTGATATTCGTATTGATCGGTTGATTTTATTTATTGTCATGTTATTTAATTGAAAAACACTATTAATTTATTATTTAATATTTACATTTATTATATTTATATAATACAAATATATTAAAATAATAATTATCATATCGATGTATCCGTGCAACATAACATAATCATCGTAAAAGTAAGATTTCTAACAAACAAGAAGCATTATAATTATAATAATATACCATCTTATAATATTAAACTATTTTAACTTGATAATATACTAATCATTTTATTTGATATCTCAAAAATTATTATGTTCCAGGTGCAGATAATATTTTTTCACCACTACGTGCGGCGTGTTGGCCTTTACAAGTTCTCTTTCCCAGCACGTGAAATAACAAAAAGAACTCGTTTTCATGGCATAAATTCGGTCCCGAATTTTGAACCTCACAATCTTGAGAAAGAATGGTGGATATTCGAGTAACAAAATTGACAAGAATGATTAATGAATAATCCGTCACGGATAAGTGGAGCCCATTCATCAAATTTTGAGAGAGAATTATTATTGGGGTGGGTGAAGAATCAGTCTATCATGTCAGAATGAAATTGTTATGTTGTTACTCGTTTGTGACCACAAGAAACCAAGCAGCGTTGGAGCCGCGTATTTATTTGTGTTGATTACTAGTTATTTATCACATTAATGCTCGCATTGAATGGAATTCTACTTTAGTTGTAACGTAACCATCCATAATTATTAAAGGATAATTATACCGTACACATTCGATTAACAGTTAATTAATATTAATTAAGAATTGTTAATGTATATATATTTTTTAATTATATATTAATTAACTGTTAATCGGATGTACTTTTGTTAATGATCATGCTAATTAATTACCAATTAGGGATAGAAAGAGTGTTGTGGGAAAATATGAGGGTACAGTATGTGGCCTCATTATTAAACGAGGGCATATATGATGTCACCAAATTGCAACAAAAAAATCACTAATTTTTAATTAATCCAGTTAATTAATTTATGAATTAATACGTGTAGATTGATTGACGTGTTAATTAACATCTATACAAATTAACAAATGATAATTAATATTTAAATTATTAATTCAGTATTTCTTGTTAATTGGAATATTAATTAAATGAGTTAATTAAAAATTAGTGGGTTTTTGTTGTAATTTGGTGACGGAGTATAATTTTTCTTTATAAATTCATAAGTACCTAATAAAATAATGAAATATCAGGAATGTTTTAATAAAACATAAAAAATATCACGAATGTCCTTATTTGTGCATTCCAATTCTACTAATGCACACATTGGTTATGAGATATATGTATTGTTATGTGTTACTCATGAGAAACGTCTCCGGTCAGATAAGTATGTATAAGACACCGGTTGTGAGACCGATAATGTCTTGGTTTGTATATATAAGATACCGGTTGCGTCGTCTAAAATTATATTAGTAATAATTATGTTTGTATCTTTCTCGTCATATAAAATTTTCATTTATATAAGTTATCGGAAGAAATCAAGAAAACACATTGGTAAATTAATAGTGTTGTAGCGTGACAAGTTCTTCGGGACTGTGTTGCATGGATTCGGCAATACGTATCGGATACGGTGAGTCGGCGATACGATACTTTTAAGCATGATTTAGAATACGATTTGGATACGGCGATACGGATAAAATTGGTTTTTTTGGATATTTTAAATATAGTAATTTAAAGATACAATACAAAATAGGGAAATTATAGTAATTCGAAGATATTTTGAAGAAATCGTAAATGATATTTATTTCATTTTTTTGTTGGGTCGATGACATTTCTTAAGTTTTGTAGGAGTATTTATAGTAGTTACTATTTATTAGTATTATTATTATTTATTTATTTATTTATTTATTTATTTATTTATTTAGGGGGAGGGTATGTGTGATATTTCATGAAAGTTTATGAAGAAATATAAAAAATAGATAATTCATAATAATATTCATAAAACTTAAGAGGGTTTTTGATCAATTCCCTCTAGTGGACGTAGCTATATTGCATTTCTTTTATCACTTTGTCACTAAAGTTATGATAAGTAATTTTTTTAATTAATTAAACGGTAATGGATCGGTAAACAAAACGAGGATACCATTTTAAAATTTAAATGGATGTGAATATATTACAATAAGGACCCCTCCGATTTGCTTAATTCCAACCTTCTTCGACTAATCAAAACTTAGAAAGGATTATATGGTATATTAGGATGCATCAAATCAATTTTCCAACCTTGTATTAAGAGTTCTGAGAATGAAAGAAATTGAAAAATACTGCCAATAATTGTGCATAAAAAATCTGACAATAATTGCAAAAGTATCGTTGTCATGCCCCAACAATGAAATAATTTCATTTTTTAATATCCACACATCTTATGCCTGCATGTTATAATGTCATTGTACCGGATTTGATTGGACTAAATACGTCCACAATGAAAAAAATAGGTAAATTAACTAATAGAGTAAAAAAAAAATGAGTAAACGAAAAAAGACTCGATGATCTTTCATTTATTAATAACGATTTGAACTCACAATCTCTCATAACATATTATTTTTATGTCTCACATCCGATCAATTGTGATTTAATGATGAATATTAGAGTAAATTAGAGGACAAATAATGAACGATGTCATCTCTAAGAAAAAATCTTAACTCTTCTGAATATTTTAAAAAACATTTGATAATGATTTTAAGTTGAGAATGTAAGGTGTTGATTATTGTTTGGCCTAAGGATACAGAAAAAAAAAAAAATCTAAAGAAAGTGATGGATATTTTAAATAATTCAGAATAATTCGGACATTGAAAATTATATGTTGTCTTGCGAATCTTTGACTGTCAAGTTGAATATTGTTTTAGAATTCAAATGAAATCAAACTCAATTAAGTGCATTATTTTGAAAACGGAAGTATATATTACAAAATTCTCAAGGGTTGTCTTGTATTATTTATTGGATATCTTTTTATTAATAGTTTTGGGCCTGTTTGTATTGCCCCAACCTTTTTTGTTGGAAAATAAGGCCCTGTTTGTAATGCTTGTAGTTTTTTCTATTGAAATCATGGATTATAGTCTTGGGCCTGGTAGTTTTGGGTCTTGTTATGATTAATCAAATTTAGAGGGGACGTATAATTTACCTAAACTTTTTTTAGTTAAGTCTAATTCCCTGCAGTTCATCATATTATTTTTTGAATGCACGAGATTTATAATTTATTATTTAATTGAACAACAAACTTCAATTTATACACCACATGCTTTTATATTATGATTCGTAACATGATATGTAAACAATGATAAAAGTATCAACATTAATTTCCTTTATAAATGCTAGTTTTGGACCAAGACAAGAATACCCTCTCTTTTCCTCTTCTTTTTAACCTCGCAATAGATCTATTGCAAGAATTAACATACCGGTAATTTATATGTCGACGACACCATCCTCGTCTTTGAAACCCATCCCAAAAATCTAAAAACGATTTCATACGCTTCTCATGCAAGTTTTCAAACTCTCGAAATGGCACCTAAAACAAATAGAAAAACTTATAAGAACATTTCTTGAGACGGGGAAGAGCAAACTAAACTCCGAAAAAGCATTGATTAATTGGGAGACGGGTTGTCTCCCTAAAAAGTGTGGAAGGCTAGGCTTTCCACACCTACAATCCATGAACCAAACTTCTCCGAAAATTTATTTGGAAACTCGACACCGACAAAGAAAATATTTGATCATACCCAAAAAAACTATATGATATCCAACCTCGGCCGACTTAGAAAACATCCCAACCGGGGCTATCTCTCACTTCCTCGAGGAATTAATCTCTCTACTACCCGTTTACAACACGTCTATCAACAAAAAGGGACCAATGTTAACCCAAGTGGAGATGGACTTCCTCGGGGGCATTCTAAAAAACGGCCTATTATCTAATAAAAGATCCAGGAATGAGAACAACATGGCGAAAACAAAAACGGCCTATTAATCCGCTCCTTACAACATTAAGATCTTTTGTATGGCTAGCGCTACATAAACGTATCAACACGGCCGATTTTCGAATCAAGAAAGGTTACCACACTAACATGAAATCTCTTATTTGACTGTGACATCGAAATGGTGGACCATCTCCTACTTACATGCTCTAAGGCTACATGGCATCTAGTCGAACGCAAAATTAACGCCCCTACCTTCCTAATACACCGCAACCCCCTCTCTTAGAAGAAGGGAACCCGTCAAGAGATCATAAGGCTAAAAAACAACTTGGGATCAGGCCCGGTTCCGTGATTTTAAAGGCATGTAGCGAATAATATTATGAGCTTTAAATATGAAAAACAAAATTAAATACAAATAATTCTTTAATTCAGAACTAATAAATATTTATAAAATAAGTTCCAAAAACATTAAATATTTTTATTAATTAACATTTATCATTTGAATATTACTCTTCTAACATTTTTGCAGGCCAAATATCATTTTAGTTTTGCATAATTGATTTACCCTTCTAGCTTAAATTCATAAGTATTTTATTGAAAAGTCCGAAGAACAAGAAAACTTAATCTGAACATAGGTCACTAATCCGAACCTAGGTAATTGAACTTAACCGGGTCGAATCCGGAAAAGTGACGAAATTTGGTGAAAATTAAAACATTATCAAATCAGTGAATTTGTTCAATTACAGGTGATGGATGTGAAATCAAGTTTTTTTTATTGCAAAATTAGACCAATATGACACTTAATTGCTTGTATGAAGCTTAACGAGGTTTGATTCGTACATAATCAGAGACTTAATCGGAACAAGCAAGCTTAATTGCTTCAAGAGACGGATTCAAATGGATTCATGGATCATCCATCCAAACATGAAACCCTTCTGAGAAAACATGCACTCGGCATTGAGAAAACATCCAAATGTTAAATTCTTGAAGATCCATTGTTTCAAAAAGATTATAGACCGCCATGTTTCGAGCAAGAAAACGATATCAATCTCGACGATATTGATGCTGTTTACAAAAATAAAAATAATATATTGAAATTGAAAATATTAAATATTGTGATTAATTTATTTACATTTTTATTTTATTTTAAAGGAGGATTTAGTGACGGAGAAGAGAGAGAAACCCGACTCCTTGAATGCATTTGCTCTTCTCGGAAGTTTAGTTCATAAATAAATAAATAATTTTTTTTTGTTTCAAGGTTTTTAAGGTGGCACCTTCACTTCATATAGTCGAGCTTCGTAAAACCGGGGCGACACGTTGGAATTTAACAAGGTACTTTAAATTCAAATATTTAATAATTTGTCGTTTATTTATTTATTTTATTTTATTTACACAATTTATTTGCAGTTTTATTAGACTTTTCGATCATGCTTGAAAGACATAGTTTGGACAGTCGAACCCATCGTAGAAGAGAATAAAAAATAAAACACATTTTTGTTGAAATATAATGAAAATGTAATTTTTTATTATGAGTCTTCAAGCAATTATAAGATGAAAATGAAGGGGTAAATATGAAATAAATTATATTTCAAGACCCCTCAGCCTATTTTAAACCTGTTTTGATATTTGCAGGTGGAGGAAGAATTATCATTTTTGTAATTTTTAATGATAAGAGGATTTGGCGTTAAAGGTTGGTTAGTGAGGAAATTAGTAGCCAAAAAATAAGACGTTGATATCAAGTTCTTAATGGAGATTGGAATTAAAATGTACCGCCATATGATATTTATCTATATTCTTTTTCGACCTAAAAATAAAATTGGAGGAATAATCAAGATTTTTTGTATATTACTATTACATGTATAAGCAGTTAATTGTGATTAATTAGAAAATATAAATTTGAGTATCATGCAAGTATCAGACATCAATTTATTGATCTTATTTTAGAAATTAAAAAAAATAGTTTTTCACTTGTACTAGACATACATTTGAGATCTTCTTATTTAGAAACGTAACAAAAAAAATAGTATTATGCATGTATTATTAGCTTTTAATTTGAGAATTTTATGAAAAAAATATCAAAATTAAGTATTTTGACTTTTATTTTTGGAATTTTTTTTGTTTAGAAAAAATTGGAAAATGAATATATATATATATTTTTATTAACGGAAAATGAATATTTTGCATGAAATTCGTAAATTTAGATTTTCTTTTTTTTTAAGAAAAATACCTGAAATTTGTGAATTTTGCATGCATTAGTTTTCTTTTACTAGGTGTTACAATAATAACGTAAAATTGAGAATCTCTATACATACATTTTCAAATTGAGAACTTTGTTATTTGGAAAATAATAAATAAATTGAGAACTTTGTTATTGAGAACTTCTTTAAGTTTCCTTCATTATTTTTACTTTTTAGTTCCGGTGTTTTAGCCGAATCTTTGGTATTCGACTCTCTGATGTTTTAGCCAGGTTTCAGTGGTTTGTATAGCTTGGATTGCGGTTATCTTCAATATTCCACTCTTTGCAGACTTTGCAGTCACACTGTCCAATTTGTTCTTCCGGTAGTCTTTTCTCTGCTTCTTCCAAGCCTCGAATAGGGAACCTTGTATGTTAAATACACGTTAGTTTTGCTCGAACCTTCACAGTCCGCGTGGCTTGCGTCTATTTGCAGTCCACGAACAAGTGATCTTCTTGACATATGACATACATGCTTGTATTAGTGGCCGCCATTTCGATTTTCTAAAAATATTCCAAGTTTTTCGTTTATGTTTCTCGCTGCTCAAAGCTGGAGAGCTGGAGTGCAAAAAAGAATTGAAAGACAAGTTTAGTGCCAGTTGGGTGTTCAGCTTAGAAATGTCCTAATTAATATTCCCAACATACAAATATCTCATATTTTTATATAAAAACACTTACTGAGGTTTTAATTTCAAATATATTTTGTTGATTTTCTCCAATATCTGAATAAAAAAGTATTTTACTTTTTCAGGTTTATTAGCATGAAATATTATTAAAAAAAAGTTCATTATGCACTATAATATTATTTTTATCAAATAAGAGAACATTTTTATAAGACATGATGGAAAGGACATTGAAGGCTTCTTTGTTAGTTAAGTCACGCATTGGGAACGCCATGATCACAATAATTGTGCCACTTCATAATTTTTTTGTCATGTTTGTATGTCTTATTAGGATATATTTTGTCGGATGATTTCTATGGACATGCTTTAGGAATTTGTAATTAATTAAATTTTCTCAATTAGATTAGTTTGAACATTGTATTGGTTATTATTTAAATTAAAGAATTAAAAAATATTCAAATATCCTTGTTAATTTGTATAAAAATTAAAAAAAATCCTACCATATAATCGAATACCTATATATATATATATATATATATATATATATATATATATATATATATATATATATATATATATATATATATATATATATATATATATATATATATATATATATAATATTGTATTTTTATGAATAATAATGTGAATGTGTGTGTGAATATTCATGCATATATGAAAAGTTTTGTTGTATTCTATAACCATAAAGACTTTTGGTATTCTAAAACTCCAAAATTGATATTCTTATTTAATATAATTAATTATAATTTATTTATTGTTTTTAAAATTTACTTTTATGTAATGTTATGTACAGGGCCGGCCCATCAACATAGCAAATAAAACAACCGATTCGGGTCTGGGTAAAAAAAAAAAAATTACGTAGTATAATTCATAAAATTTGGGGTCCATTTTAACAAATTACATAATATAATACAAAAATTAGGGTATATTATAAAATAATTTGAGATAAGTTCATGATTTGGCTTCGGGCTCCCCAAACCATTGGGCCGGCCCTGGTTATGTACTGACTATGTTGAAGAATAATTTGAAGATCAATATTTCAATAACGACGTCCTCATATTCTTCTCCTTGACTCTAATCAAAGGTACGTATTATCATCGTTTTAAATCATTAATATTCTTGTTGATTTAAAAAAAAAATCTAAAGAAAGTGACAGATGTTTTTAAATATTCAGAATAATTCGGACATTGAAAAGTGTATGTTGTCTTGCGAATCTTTGGTTGTCAAGTTGAATCTAGTTTTAGAATTCAAATGAAATCCAACTTAATTAAGTGCATTGTTTTCAAAACAAAAGTATATATTACAAAATTCTAATGAGTTTGTCTTGTATAACTTTTTATTAATAGATTTGGGCCTGTTTATAATGCCCTTAGTTTTTTTGTTGAAAAATAAGGCCGTGTTTGTAAAGCTTGTAGTTTATCTATTGAAATCAAGGATTATAGTTTTGGACCTTTATAGTTTTGGGTCTTGTTATGATTAATCAAATTCAGAGGAGACATGTATAATTTTCCTAAAGTTTTTTAGTTATGTCTTTTCCGTGCAGTTTATGAATATTTAAGGTAAGATATCAAATATATTTATCAATTAATATTTAATTAAATTGGAATTTTTTGTTGTTCATTTAAATCAAAATTTCCATAAAAAATAAATTTTATGATACACCCTTTTACAAATATAATTAATTGCTAAAATACCCAAAATATCCTTGTAAAAGGGTGTATGATAGAACTTCCCTATTTTTGAATGCATGAGGTTCATAATTCATTATTTAGTTGAAGAACAAACTTTAATTTATACACCACATGCTTTTATAGTATCTACACTAATTTCCTTTATAAATGTATTAGTGATTAATAGCTAGGATGTTCCAAAATATTAATTTAGTAATGCATTATGCATGGAACTAGACAATAATAGATATACAAATTTCAAAAGGAATATTCTACTTTTTTTTCATCCATTTTCCTCATAAAACCATGATGTCATCATCATTTTCAATTAATTCCATTATTAACAAAGTTAATTAACAATTAATTGATAGTTACTAAAAATTTAATACATAATTAAGGTCCTTACCAATTAAAAATTAATTAGAAATATTCAATAATTAACAAGGGGGCTTCTATCATACACCCCTTTTCTTATCATACACCCATTTTCAAGGGTATTTGGAGTAATTATCCATTTATGAATATTTAAGGTAAGATATCAAATATATTTATCAATTAATGTTTAACTAAATTGGAATTTTTTGTTGTTCATTTAAATCAAAATTTCCATAAAAAATAAATTTTATGATACACCCTTTTACAAATATAATTAATTGCTAAAATACCCAAAATACCCTTGTCAAAGGGTGTATGACAGAACTTCCCAATTAAAAAATATGTCAATGGGTCTATAGCTTAGTTAGTTGAGTGTGAAACACAAAAAATCATATGTTCTGAAAAATTGTGGGTTTGATTTTCATTGACATCAAAAAAATTAGGTATCGGTAACGAAAACGACCGCTTGTTGGATACCATTAAAAAAAAAATTAACAAATATATATTCATCGTTAATTGAGAGGGGATAATTAGTGGATTAATTTTGATAGATGTTATATCAGCAAAGTGTTGAAAAAATGAGGGCATGGTAGAGAGTGCGTTTTCTCTGTGGCCTCCGAAAGGAAGCCACGTGTGAAACTGCCTGCGTGGCTTCGTTTCATTGGTCAATACAATATATTTTGCACATAAATCCCTACTTTATATAAATTAACTGTCTAGGGACTTCCGTGAAAGTAGGGATTTATATGCAAAAATACATTGTATTGACCAATGAAACGAAGTCACGCAGGCAGTTTCACATGTGGCTTCCTTTCGGAGGCCACAGAGAAAACCCATTCCATGGTAGAAGGCCAAATTTCAAAACTAAGCGAAATTCAATCAATGTTAAAATTGCAATCAAAAGTTGAGCTATTTGGCTTCAAACTTTCTGACAAAAGAGTCTTCTACATGCATTCAAATTTCAAAGGAAACTTTATGTGCTAGTAAAAACATCCCCAAATAGAACCTCACCAAAACAATCTAGTATTCATATAATTTTCTATTGTCCCTTTCTCTCTAAAGAAATCAACAATAATTAAAAGTCTCGAAAAAATTGTTAAGAGAAACTCTTTGATGTATTGACCTAATTAGTTAAATATTAAGGACATAAGCATGTATACATATTATTTATTAAACATTTGGATTTAGCCGCAAAACCGGTACAAAATTCCCTCAAAAGTCGGTACCAATTGATACTCTAGGATCATAGATAGAAGCAAAGCTAGTGATGTTTTAAGTCTATAAAGTTCTGATTTCACTTTTTGGTCTTGACTTGACTTCATTAATGCAAATATATTATGAAAACAAAAGAATCAAGGAGCATTTCTGTACGTAGAATGTTTTGAAATCAAAATTTTAAAATATTTTAAAATTAACATATGTCGGAATAAAAATTCGGTACAACCGGATAGTAAAAGTCAGTTCAATTAAATCAACTAAAATAAAATGATTGGTATCGAAATTTTAAAACTCGGCCATAAATAATAGTTAATTATGTGAGATTCATGCATGCATACTAAACAACAATATATGCCAATGAAAAATAGGACAAACTAATCTATAATATCATATTTACTATTTCAAAATATGATTTTTCATAAAACGATTTATCCTGAAAATAATTTACCGTGTTCGTAATATATTGTATTTGAAATTGGATATCGTATTTGTATCTGCATTAGAAATCAAATACCGTATTCGTATCGAATATTGTATATTGTATTTGTTCCGAATCAGATATCGAATATCGTATTAGTTGTATCCGTATTTAAAATCGGATACTGGATATCGTATTTGTATTCATATTAGAAATTGTATATCCTACTCGTATTAGATTTCGAATATCTTATTTGTATTAGATTTTGGATATCATATTCGTATATCGGACATCGTATTCGTATTATGATCGAAATTGGATACCGAATATCATATTCAAAATCGAATATCGTTTTCGTATCAGATATTCATTATCGACTACTGTATTTGTATTTAATATCGAATATTGGATATCGTATCCGTATAAGATTCGAATATCTTATTTGTATCGGATTTCATACATCATATTGTTATACTGGATATCGTATTCGTATCCATCATCGAAATCGGATGTCCTTTTCGTATCAGATATTGGTTATCATCTCCTGTATTCGTATTCAATATCGAATATTGAATATCGTATCCGTATCAGATTTCGAATATCTTATTTGTATCGAATTTCATACATTGTATTGTTATACCGGATATCGTATTCGTATCCATGATCAAAATCGGATACCGTATTTGTATCAGATATCGATTATCGACTACTGTTTTCGTATTCGAAATCGGATATCGTATTCGTATCGAAAATTGGATATCGGATATCGTTTTGTCTCCGAAATCGGATATCGGATAATGAATACGATACGAATACGGTATCCGATTTCCGATACGAATAAGGTATGCTAAAAAATTTCAAAAATATAATTGTTATATGCTATATTTTTATAATTTTAATATTTGTTTATTGGTTTTTCATAAAACATAACATCAAATAATATTACAATAATAAAATAAGTCACAATATTATAACATCCAAAACAAAAGTTAAGAATTTTGGAAATTCTCTAAGTACCTTCGTAATAAATAATTCTCTAAGTCACAATATTATAACATCCGCCTCTGAGTGTACATGCAAAAATGTTCCAAGAATCAAGATCCTGGATTTCTTTACTATGCATATATTTCACCAATTAATTTGAATTTTTCAAAGAAAAATATTTGGGTCTTTCGGTTAGGACCTAGTTTATTGTAAATTTTATGTTATCGAGTACAACATCGAATATATTTTTGATGCGAGACTTGTGAGCGTTGAGTCAACGGTCATTATCATGAATTATACAAAATTGAAAGATTTGACTGGAAATGATGATATTCTTTGACTCGATTGATAATATGTTATATGGTGTGAAATGTGTGGCTGGTGGGCCAACAAAATTATGATTAGTAAAATTTCATTTAATTTGTCATAATATAATACATAGAATTATTATGCCTATGGGAAAAATATCTAAAAAAAATACATAGAATTATGAACTTTCTTGATTAGTAATTTTTTTTTTTGTCTAATACTTCCAAAAAAAGAAAAATATTATTAATGTTAAAATCAACAGTGCCGTTATTTGGCACCAAGCCAACTTATCTCATGATTGTTCATTTTCGGCAATGGATAACACAAAGACAAACTTCACAGAAGAAAGATAATCTTTTTTCTTAAATGCAATGATTTCAATTCTTTTTTTTTTGGCCCTACATGATCCAAAAACTTGTCAAGACATAAAAACCAAACCCAAGATTAAAACTTTGAGCAATGCATTCCAAATTGCAATAGTACTATTATAAATTTGGAATCAAGAAAAAAGAGACAAAAACACAGTTAAACACAAAAATAGCCACTTCCTTTTTCCTCAATTCATACCATATTTACATAATTATATTCATATCAATTTCTAAACCAAATCACATTTTCACTATGATTCAGGTATCCAAAATAACCCCCCAAAAAGAGAGAAAAGAAAGGTCAAATTACCTAACAGTCTCATCTCTCCGTTTGCACCACCACCATGACTGGCTCTCCGATAGACTCGGTTCTCATACTCCTCAACATTTCAAACCTTCTACATGCACTCGACGTGAAGATAGACAACCACGTAATGACCGGCGTACCGATCAGCACCAGACTCACCGGTACCATCCAAAGCTGTTCATTGGATGGATGAAACACAATGGCCCACCAAACCAACAAACCAGCACCACTCAACCCTAAAATCAACAAACACACCGCAATCAGTACCCACGTACCGGTCGTTCGACACGCGGAGCTTTCTTCTACCTTCTTTTCTTTCCGTACCGGTAGGGTATCTCTCGGTACCGGACCATCCATTGAAGCAAGGAAAAAGGGGAGTTTAGTATTAGTAGTAGTGGCATGTAGTCATGGAGGGGAGGGGAGGGGCGTATATGAGAAAGAAGGATTTGGGTAGGGTTTATCTGGTGAGTTTGTTCTTGAGGGAGAAATGTGTATTTTGCGAGTTTTGATGGCGACTTGAGTTGTTTATATATTTGATTTTCAAGGTTGTAATAAAGAGCAAAGGGTAGTTCATATGCAACTTGTATTCATGCGATACGTGAAAGGATTCTGTGACCACTTTTATTTTATTTCTTTCCAATTCATTTAAACTTGAGGGTCTTTGCTTGTTTATGTAGGCATGATTCACATGAATCACATGAGTAGAGAATTTATATTGACGTGGAAATTAAGTTATGGGTATATAAATGGCAGATTTTTAAAAATAACCAAGTTTTTATATTTTATTACCAAAATAACCAAGTTTTGGAGATAATTACAAAAATAGACAATGGAGGAGTTTGAAACTCCGCCAAATTAGAAATGGAGGCATTTGAAACTCCGCCAATTTTCTTAGCATTAATTTAGGATTAATTATGTGTTCACGTGGTTTAATTATGTTTTATATATGGCGGAATTTGAAACTCCGCCAAATTTCAGAATATTATTTTTTCTGCTGTTTTTTGTTATATTTAATATTTAAGTAAATGATGCTAATAGTTTATGTTAGGTATATTTTATGTTGAGTATATTTTATGTTGGGTATATTTCTTGTAGAGAAATTTTGACATAATATATTATTTTGATAGATGTTAGAATTTATTGAATACATAGAAAATAATCAATTTTTGTTCTAAACCCTAAACATAATATATTAATTTTTTGTTCTAAACCCTAAACATTATAGATGTCAAAATTTCTCTATAAGAAATATACTTAACATAAAATATACTCAACATAAAATATACCTAACATAAACTATTAGCATTATTTACTTAAATATTAAATATAACAAAAAACAGCAGAAAAAATAATATTCTGAAATTTGGCGGAGTTTCAAATTCCGCCATATATAAAACATAATTAAACCACGTGAACACATAATTAATCCTAAATTAATGCTAAGAAAATTGGCGGAGTTTCAAATGCCTCCATTTCTAATTTGGCGGAGTTTCAAACTCCTCCATTGTCTATTTTTGTAATTATCTCCAAAACTTGGTTATTTTGGTAATAAAATATAAAAACTTGGTTATTTAAAAAAATCTGCCTATATAAATAAGTAGCATTTCTTCGTGTGACCTTTGAGAACCAAATTCAAATTTTTTTTTTTTTTAACATATTCCAAAAATAATCTGACACGGATTTTAAAATTTCTTAAGTACCGGAATTTTAAATTTGGTTAATTTTTTTTCTGACAAAAATGACCGTGATTTTGTGATTATAAAATCAGTTGGATTTAATTCAAAATATGATAGGATATGTTTTTTCAGCTTTTATCAAAACATCAATTATGTTTTAATTAGTATGTTTAATTAATATGATAACTAGCACATGCTAGCTATTAATTTAATACGTAATTAACGTTAGTTCGAATTCATAAATTTGAATCAATATTAGTGAATATTTAATGATATGTTCTAATTATCACATTAATTAAATACACTAATATAAATATGGAGAATACGACGGATGCATTTTGGAGTACAATAAAATTTTATATATATTTTTTAACGCGTCAACAGTAAACTGATATTAAAAAAAAAATTACTCTCCTCCAAAATGTATCCGTCGAATTCTTCATTATTGGACTATTACATTTAATTATCGTGATAATTAAAACATATCATTAAATATTAATTCAAATTTATGAATTCAAATAAATATTAATTATGTATTAAGTTCATAGTTAATATGTACTAGTTATCATTTTAATTTAATATACTAATTAGAACATAGAGGATGTTATGGTAAAATCTGGAAAAACATATCACATTTTGAATTAAAATCCAACTGATTTTATAATCATGATCATCTTTTCAAAAAAAAAAATTTAATCCACCGGGATTTAAAAATCCGGTACATACGAGATTTCAAAATTCGTTTCAGGTTATATCTGGAATATTTTCAAAAAGTATGTTATTTTTTGAATTTGACTCCCAAAAAGAGTCACACGAAGAAATGCTCCTATAAATAAACTAATAATAACAAATTCAACAATTTTAAATAAAATAAATGGTTTATATTATGATCTTGAAGTATAATATTGAAGTATAATTGTGATCTTGAACATGGCAATCTACATATTTTTTTTATAGAAATGGAGAGAAAACATAGATATTTTTATATTGTGTGGGCCTAGGTTTTGTTGGGTCAAGATGCTCTATTTCTTATTATGATCCATGAACCATAAGAAAACAAGAAGTTCATTGTCATCATTTCTACACGAGAGACTAGACAATCAATAGGGAAAGCAACCTTGGCAAATGTAATATTAATAGATGATAAAAGAATAGGAAAAAAACGATAATCTGTTATCTGCAATTTGTATATTACTTATAAATTATGTATTGTTTACCATTTATGAGTAAAAAGGCCTAGAGTAGAGAACAAATGATTGTATTGTAGACTGGACTTTTCATGTTGGCCATTTAGCACAAGAGAAGGCTGAAAAATAATTTGCTTCTTATGAAGATACAAAATTATAATTATAATTTATATTAGCCCGATACAAAAATATAGGCTCACTTGTACTAGAAAAGCCTCTAATTGGGCTTTGGGGTCATCTTGTAATTTCGGCATACATGGTTTTTTTTGATATAAACTATAGAGTGACTTGATTTTTTTTTTGTTAATAATTATTATATTATATTGTTTAGTGGGAATGGGATAATAAGATACATAAATCTCAATCAAGTAGTATGGCTGGCGTTACTCAGCTCCTCGGCTCCATTCGGGGGACGTTGATCCTGAGATGCGCATCGCGCATGTCTCGGTAACACAAAACAAGGGTTGCGCTCGTTATAGGACGGGATAAAACATATAATTTGTGAATTTTGTTCTTAGGACATCACAAATACGAGCACTTGTTATTTTCATGGAATTTACCATTTTCGCAGGGGCATACCCCAATTTTGTACATGTTTGTTATCTTGCAAAGAAAATATTTGTCATCCTAGATTCCTAATATGAATGAAAAGGTCATAATACTTGTATGCCTAAATTATTAGAAATCATGCAATGTGTATGAACTTCATGCAAATGATGTGATATCTTTCTTTTACGCACACCATATACTCTATAAATATTACAGTATTGTTGTTTCCATTTCATATGTTCTCTCCTTCTAAATCTTTTGTCAATGTTCGAATTCTAGTTTAACATATTGGATGAAATCAAATTATGAAAGTGGATAGATCAAATCATATTTAACGGACCATGCCTCGTCACACCGCACACTATTTCTCCTAAGCCGCATCGCTCCACAAAATATTTCTACTTAACCCTTCATTTTTCTCAACTCGTTCCACAATTTTTCTCTTTACCTCTTCATTCTTTTCACCACCACCTAGTGAAGAAGATGGATGTTTGCATCCTTCTGATGCTTTATAATCATGAAAGCCCACAATATTACTGTTAATGGTAATACTGATATTTTAAATTGTCAGAATTTTCCTGAAAAGAGGGTATTTTTCATAGAGGGCATATATGGTGCCCCCCAATTCCCCCTCACTCATGGTGATACCATGAGGTCATCATCAATGGGGACTCTTTTCCATCTCCCAAAATCCCTCAACTCAATTAATAATGCTTTGAATTAATTATTAATTAAAATAATTAATTATGGGGTTTTGTATTAACTGTTAGTTACATCACAATTAACTGTTAATTCAAAATATAATTAATTGAGTGAAAAAATTTGTGTGCAAATTGGAGATGGAAAGGAGCCCCCATTGATGATGACCTCACACAGTGATTCAATCACCATGAGTGGGAGGAAATGGGAGGGGCACGGTATAATTTTTCTTTTTCATAAGTAAGGAGAGCATCAAGGGCACCAAAAACTCTTATCGTGCCTTGGTCAACATAATAATGAGCTAGGAATATCTTCATTTGACATCGAAATGATAATGTTTTTGAATTTTGTGACAAATATTAGTATATACAAGTGTTTGGATAATTTGTTGATTTATTTTTTCAAAAAAAATTTGTTGATTTATTACAAAGATAATTTCTTGTTGAAAATTAACAAATACCCGCACTTATGTTCATATTACTCAAATTTGTAATTTTTTGTAGTTATTTTCAAATTAAGTTGTTAAGGTTTCATAGATAAGACAATTGATTTTTTCAATGACCACACGTTCAAATGCAAATTCAATGGAGAAATGTTTATTGAGTTTTGATGGCGATTTGGGTTGTTCATATATTTTGATTTCCAAGGTTGCAATAATGCAAATTGAATTTGTTTCTTTTTACATCATTAATTAGCCTCGTTCGCCTATTTATCCGAGCCGCTCGAGTTCGATCCTTGGAGATGGCCGGTGAGAGAATTATAAAAATGAAAATTATTGTAATTAACTGAAATGATTATTTCTTTGGTTTGAAATTCATAATTTTACGTTTGTGTAGGAAAATAACTTGGAATCACGTCAATATTTCATGATACTCCGAGGTGGAGAAAGGCTTTGTGCGGGAAAAGAACAACATGCTTGAGATCGATGTTCCGAAACTATTGTCACCAAATACAAGTAATAATTTATTCATTATAAAATTATTTAAATACTCAACCAAATTAAGATTGAACCCACAACCTCTCACAATATATGTTTTTTTTGTATTATACCCAACCAATTGGACTATGGGTCCGTTGACAAAATATCATAATATTTGTATGAGTAAATTATTATAAATCATGCAATGTGTATGATTGTCGTCTAAATGACGTGATATCTTTTTTGTACGCATTATAATTATCGGTTCATTTATTATAAGTATGTTTTTAATATGATTTTTTTTTTCTGAATCTCTTTTCAGTTCATTTTAAAAAAAAAACTTTTGTCAATGTTTGAATTCTAATTTAAAATATTGGATGAAATTAAATATGAAAGTGGGTAAGTCAAACAGGTTCATTTTTTTTAGGTCAACAGCAAATGGCTACGGTTGATTATTATTATTCTCTTAAATAAAATAAGATTTAGGTGTCTTAAAGAGAGAAAATAAAATAATATGATAAACGGAGAATATTTTATATCCCCCCACATTATTTCTTTTGATGATTAAATTTTAAGTGAGATACAGAACCATAATTTCATGACACAAAAAATTGCCTACGGAATTTCCATCGTGAAGCATAGTAAGGAATAAAAGAAGTACGACCAAGAATGATATTTATGTTATTCACTTTTTATAAGCATACTTGATGAAGTGGAAAATAATTTGGTTAGTTGGGTTAATTATATTATGATCCTGAAGACTAATTCTAAGTAAAATAAATAGTTTATATTATGATCTCGAAGACTAATATTGAAGTACTATTTTTGTAAACATGGGAGTCTACGTATTTTTATAGAAATTGAAATAAAACTATGAGATTTTTAATATTATGTGGGTCTAGTTTTTTTTTGGGGTCAAGATGCTCTATTTCTTATTATGATCCATGGAGCATAAGAAATCAAGAAGTTCGTGATCACCATTTCTACACTAGACAATAACGAGGAAAGCAACCTTGACAAGTTTAATAGTAACAGAATATATGTTTAGCCATAAAAAATATGTAGACATCAATTTATAAATGACAAATCATTAATTAAAAATAAAATAAATGGCAATCAAAGGCCTTGGCCAAAGAGGTATGTTAAGTAAATTCATTTCATCTTAAATTATTTATTTGTAATTAACTGTATCTCAACTCAAGCCATGTAATTTCAAAAGGATGGACAATATATGTTTACCCAAAAAATACCAGCTTTTATCCATGAATTTACCTCGAATCGCTCGAGTTCAATCTTTGGAGATGGCTGGTGAGAGAGAATTAATTACAAAAGTGAAAATTAACGTAATTAATTGAAATGGTTGTTTCTTTGGTTTGCAATTAGTAATTTAACATTTGTGTAGGAAAATAATTTAGAATCGCATCAATATTTCATGATATTCGGATGTGCAGGAAGGCTTTGTGCGGGATCTCGATGTTTCTTCACTATTTGGTCACTAAATATAGGTAATAATTTATTCATTGCAAAATTATAAATATGTACGTAATTTAAATACCCCGAATTATTAGATTTACAAAATTGTTAAATCTTTTTTTCCGAATTTGGGAATAAATATTTGACTTTTTTTGGTTTCAGGTGGGAAGAAATTGGGAAAATAAGATAAAAGATTTTGCATGATTGGAAGCACTTGACCTAATGGGACTCATTTCCGGTTTTTAGAGTTACAAGCATCATTACAGAATTGTCCCTTGGTAATAAGTAGAAATTTTGAAAGAAATTTAATACAGGAACCAAAAGAAGTGAAATATAAGTGTATGCATGTTTTTCATTGCAAAACCTATTTATCTGGTAAAATTTATTAATGAATTAGTGTTGGTTGTTCAAAGAATTAAGGAGAATTCTTCAAAAACCCCCTAATTTTTTTGGGATTCCTCAAAAATCCACTAACTATTTGTTTATTTGAAAAAACCCCTATAAATTGAATTTAATTCTTAAAAAAAACCCTACAAAAGTTAACTTTAACATTCCATCTAATTTTCATTTTTTTGGACAAAAATATCCTTCTTGATTTTCTTTTTATAATTTTTTTTATTCAATATAAATTAATAATTACATAAATAAACTAAATATTTCATGATAAATATTTCACGTTATTATAATTAAAAATAGTTTATGATAATATTTTACAACTCGCTATTTTATTTTACTATATATATATATATATATATATATATATATATATATATATATATAAAGTATTATTTTATTAAATAAATATTATTTCACATTACATTTTTTATTTTTACATGAAACAATTTTATATAAAAATCATATAATAAATTATAGAATAGTATAATAAATATCATCATACAATATTATGAAATATTATATTGTAAAATATTATTTATTTATTAGTTACAAGAATAAATTCAATTATAAAATAAACCGTTAGAGTATTTTGGTCCCAAAATGTATAATTTGGATGAAAAATGAAAGATAACACTAGTAAGGAATTTTAGAAAAATTAAACTCAATTTATAGGAGTTTTTTCAAATAATCTAAAAGTTAGGGGGTTTTTGAGAAATCTCAAAAAAGTTAGGGGGATTTTGAAGATTTCCCCAAGAATTAATAAGAAATTTTGTGTAATGAATCTTCATGTATCCTAAAACTTTGTTGCGCCTTGTTTGTCATGTGTAATGAATCTTCATGTATCCTAAGATAGTTTGAAGCACCTTGAGAAGAGGTTCTGAAGGGGTGGTGATCGTGTCAATTACATTTGAGCGCTACAAAAAAAATAAAATAACACAATTAACTGTTACTAATTTTTGGATTAACACGAGGGTATTAATTTTGATAATAATGTTAAGGAAACTTACATAGGAATCTACGAGCTCTTGAAGCACGAACTGTGCTTTTCCTAGCTGCATCAAAAGCCTACCTAAAATAACGATACAAAAACACGAGAACAAGTATAAATAACAAGAAAATAATTGTAATTAATTTATCAAGTTATACATTGCAAAATGTCTTACCACTATCGTCGTCATCACTAAGGGCTGTTCTTTCGAGAAAACAAGAGACCATTTCGTCCAGAGCCTCCGAAAATTCTGCAAATAAATAAATACGTGCCCATTTAGATTAAATACAAACCTTTAATAAATTCTCGATAAGACTATTCATAGGGTGGTCATTACCAAGGTCCAAGTCCAATAAAAATCGCTCGTACAATTCACTATCAAAATCGCTCCATCTCTGCAAATTCATAAGAAAACCCCTCAAGAAATATGAAATTACCAGAAAAAAATAAAAGTAAAAATTAAAATATTCTAAGAGAAAATAAATAAAAATATAATAATTTGTTTTACCTTGCCGTCATATAGGTGGTAAGATATCAGAAGGACATAGAGAGCAACTTCGAATTTGCGTCAAGATTTCCCTTAAAAAAATACTCTAAATCAGCCAACTGAATAATAATAATAATTTTCTCGGGATTATTTATATTTTTACCAGGTGTTTAACCCTCCGAAGAACGCGAGACATAAAATCAGCCAACACATCAGCAAATTGTACTGAAATGTATTGAGATAAAAGTATCTGGCTGAATTATATTGAAAAAAAAACTATCACTGCAATAAAAATTGACTGAACATAAAACACTTACGTATGCTGAAAAATTGACTGAAATGTATTGAAATAAAACTATCACTACAATTGTTAACAACAATTACGTAAGTAATAACAATGATGATTAAAACACTTACGTATGCTGAAAAAATATTCGCAAAAGGAACACATAAAAACAGAAATTAATCCAAATTAGTATCTTAGGCATGAAAAATCACCAAACAAATAAGAATCTTTTGAACATAAATTACTAATTCAGTCAGATTTATTCAAATTCCAAGCACACAATTCTTAAAACATAGAAACTAAATATACAAACCGCGAGATGATCGATCTGGACAATTTTTGAAATGGATCTCGAGCTGAAAATCGAAAAAGAAAATCAGGTAATCAAAATATTCTAAGAACGATAGATTGTGAGATGTGGAAAGTTGGTGTTTCAAGAAGTGATTCAAGAAGTCTACTGAGGCGATTCAAGAAGTGATCTAAAGCAATTCAACAAGGCTGTTACTCCACTATTCAGGCGGTTCAACCAACATCAAAGAGTGGAAAAGATTGTTTTTTTGGTTAAGTCCAATTATACAAAATTTGCAAAAGCCACAAATGGAGGGATCTTGAGCAAAATTTAATTAAGTGATACAGGATATCAAGATCACCATTGCTAAGACCTCCATTACCAATACAAACCAAAAACCAAATACACAATCACTCCAAATACAAACACAAACCAGATTTGCCAAGAATTTCATTGCCAAAAACAGTCCTGCCAAGACCATTGCCAAGACTTCATCACCATTGCCAAGAATTCCATTGCCAAGAACAGTCCTGCCAAAACACTCAACTCAGACAAGGTGGATATTGGGTACCAGAATGTAGTGAGGCTAAGAAGCGAAGAGTGGTAGTGTTCCTGTTCATTCCCTTCAGTCCCTAGTAAAGCTTCTTCCAGTCTCCCGGGAAGACTCCTCTCCAGTGATACCTCTCCAGTGAAGACTCTTAACCAGTGCAAGGATTCCAGTGCCTAGATCTCCATTCCTGCTAAGTTTTCTATCTCTCTATTAGAATTATGAATTACTCATATAAACAGATATTGCAAAATAACCTAGGAAATGAAAATTCCTGGAATATTATTTCAAAAAAACCTAGAAATGTGCCTAAAAATCAAATTCAAAAGTGTTTTAGATGTCTAGCTACAAATCATTTAAGGTTTCAGTGTAGAGAGCCTATTAGATGTCTAAGATGTTTCAAATTAGGTCATATTCAAAAAAATTGCTTCACAAATCTTTCAAAAATTCAAAGGAATTTCATACCAAATATTAATAATAAGACTCAAGAGACTAGTTCAAATTTTAATATTTCAAAAGGTCCTGGACATAATAACTATAAAAATCAAGTTAATGAAGAGCAAATAAATCCTAAAGAATTAATTATTTCACCTAATGCAAATGAAATAACAGTGTATATGAATAATGTTTTTAACTATTCTGAAAACCAAAATTATACAACCAAGTCAATTTCTCTTAAAAATCTACCAATTAAATATTGCAATCCATTTGATATATCTAAAATTATTAAGACTATGGGTTATTTAATTGGAGTAGGTTCATATTTTCCAACTGAAATCATAAGTGAAATCTCTCTTTCTATAAATACTAAACCTAATTCTATAATTCCAAAATCAATTCACATAATAGATGGTGAAAAAAACTATAAAATATTGGTTATAGAAAATAAGGATTTATCAAGCACTTCACATAATGTTTCTCAAGAGAGTATAATTAAAAGTCAAAATACACAAAAGGAAATTTCTAATAATAATATAAATTTTAATAGTAATATTGATAATAATAATAAAAAGAAAATGCATCAGAAACAAAACATAAGGAAAATTTGGCAAAAAAAGAAGAAAATAACACAAATTTGGAGAATTAAGAAAAAAGTAGGGGAAAATATTATACCTTTAATTAATGATCAACATCATGAAGTTAATAAAAATACAGGAAATCTTGTAATTTCGAAACTCAAAAATAATCATGATATTTTTATAATAGAATCTTCTAATTTTAAGAAAGTTATTAAAGTCCCTTTATATAAGGAAATTTTTGTAGAGTTAACAAAGCATAATGGTATGAAAATAATAAAAAATTCGACAAATAAAGTAAAATCAACACTTAAAATACAAATTACAAAGCAGGGATTAAAAATAATTTCACAATTTAAAGACAATCTAATAAAACAGAATAAATATGAACACATACCTGTTATTGAGAACACTCCTAGTTTAGTTGAACCAGAATATTTTTCTCCTAGTAAGGGTACAATTGGAAACCTAAATTTAAGTAATGATAATTCTCAAATAAATTCTTCTTTAGAAAGAACTGATAATACCATTACAAATATGACTCCATTAGTAGATTTTGAAGATACAATTGATCATCCTCTTCAATCCTCTCCTGAAAAATTTAAGCAAAAGAAAATAAATGATTATTTTTCTCATATTGATTTGGATGCATATCATATAAATCAGGAAAAGGCAGTTAAGAATGTTTCTATTCTAAAACCTAATAAATCTCTAATTACATCTGAACAAAAAAGTAAGGAAATTGCTAAAACTCTTCAAAATGATGAACAACGAAGAAGTACAAGATTGTTAAACAAACAATCTGGCAATTATACTTCTCCTATTCACAAGGCTCAATTAGTTAAATATAAAGAAATTCAAAAAGAGCGAAATAGAAGACAAAAATCAAAGAAAAATGATAATGATATAAAACTTTTAAACTTAGAAGAAAAAACTAAATTCACAAACCCAGAGGAAATTATTGAAATTTTATCTTCAACAGGAATAGAAATAAATCCTAATTTAAATGATAAAATTATTAGCATGTTAGATGCTACTGATAGTTAATTAATTACAGTTTGAAAAGTTATTTTAAGGAATTTAATTATGTTAAATGATATATAAAAAACTTAGAATTTTTTCATGGAATGTTAGAGGGCTAAATGATAATAATAAAAAACACTTAGTATGTAAAAATATAATGGATGAACATATTGATATTTGTTGTTTACAAGAAACAAAGTTGAGTATAGTAAATAATCAAATAATTAAAGAAGTTTGTGGTAAAAATTTAACTGGATTTGACTACTTAAAATCTCAAGGTGCATCTGGAGGAATAATTTTATCTTGGAATAAAAAATTATTTAAATTAATATCTTCACAAAAATATAAATATTCTATTTCTATAGTACTACAAACTTTATGGGATGCTAAAAATATATTAATTACTGGTGTATATGGACCAACTAATAGAAATGATAAACAAGATTTTCTTAATGAAATAAAACAAATAGGTGAAAATAATAATTTATCATGGATGATATTAGGTGACTTTAACTTAGTTTTTTATACACATGAAAGAAGTGGGCAATATAATAGTCATCAATATACACAAGAATTTAGAGAATTATCTAATGATTTAAATCTAATTGATTTACCATTAAAAGGATTAAAATATACCTGGAAAAATTCTGTTGCTAGAGCCCGAATTGACAGAATACTCTTGAATAAAAAATGGTTGCTTGATTTTCCTAATTCACAACAAACAACTAGAATTAATACATGTTCGGATCATATTCCTATATTATATGAAGCTAATAGTCAATATCCTGTTTTTAATGGTTTTAGGTTTGAACATAAATGGTTACATATGGAGGAATTGACAGAAATTATAGAAAATTACATGGAAAATACTAAAAGTACTTCAATGGAAAATCTTTTTGGAAAATATCAACAATTAAGTAAAATTCTCAAACAATGGAGTAAAAATGTGCATAAGAAATATAATACACAATTAGAAAACTGTAAAAGAATAATTCAATGGGTAGACAATATGGAGGATATCAGAGAGTTAAATAATATAGAAAAATGGTTAAAACTTAAAGCTAAATTAAGATATGACAATATAAACTATTTAAATAAAATATATTGGAAACAAAGATCAAAATTTCAATGGTTAAAAAATGGGGATGCTAATACTAAATTTTTTCATTTACATGCATCAATAAAGAAAACAAGTAATATGATTCCTATTTTGAAAGATAATAATGGTATTGAAGTTAAAGATCATGTAAGTAAAGCTAAACTTATATTTTCATTTTATAGGGACCTAATTGGAAAAGAAGTTATTAATAATAATAATTATGGTAAAATTAATTTAGATAAATTATATGAAAATGACAATATCAATTTAACTTCACTGGAGAGTAATTTTGAAATGACAGAGCTAGATATGGTAATAAAAAACTGGAAATCAAACAAAAGTCCTGGCCCTGATGGGTATATTAGTGAATTTTTTAAAAAATACTGGACTATTTTGAAAGTTGAAATATTTAATTTATTTAATTTAGAAGGATTTCAAGGTCTATCAAATTTTAACACTTCATATATCACATTAATTGCTAAAAAAGAAAATTCTATTGAACCAAAAGACTTTAGGCCAATTAGTTTAATCTCTAGTATACAAAGAATTTTTTCTAAGGTCCTTGCAAATAGGCTGATTAATTATATAGAAAATATGATATCTCTAAATCAAACAGGATTCTTAAAAAATAGAAATATATCTGAAAATTACGTGTATGCTAGAGAGGTAATTTGTTTAGCAAAAAGACATAAAACACCTCTGATAATTTTAAAATTAGACATTCATAAAGCCTTTGATACCGTGTCATGGGATTTTTTATTAAAAATATTAAAATCCAGAGGTTTTGGTGACAATTATATTAAATGGATTAAAAATTCAGTTTTAAAAGGTTCTGCTAGGGTTATTTTAAATGGGAATCCCGGTAAATTCATTCATTTAAAAAGGGGTTTGAGACAAGGTGATCCATTATCCACTTATTTATTCCTTTTAGTTATGGATGTCTTATCTAAATTATTAGAAAATCTAAGTGCTAAAGGTTACATATTAAAACCATTTGAAAATATTTATACTAGCCTTTTTTATGCCGATGATTCTATCTTATTTTTAAACCCTAATATTAATAATATTTATAGAGTTCAATATATTTTAAATTTATTTGGAGAAGAATCTGGTTTGAAAATGAATTATCAAAAATCAGAAATTATTGGATTAAATATTGAAAATGAACACATAATTGAAATATCTAAAATACTTAATTGTCCAATTGGAAAATTTCCTTTAACTTATTTGGGTTTACCATTGCACTTTAAAAAACCATCAAAAGAGGATTATCTAAAAATCATTGAAAAAATTACAGGAAAGTTAGAGGGTTGGAAAGGAAATATGCTAAGTAAAAGTGGTAGATTAATTTTAATGAATTCAGTTTTATCTTCAATACCTATTTATTATTTCAATGTATTCAGATTTCCAAAATGGGTTTTTAATGAAATAGATAAAATAAGGAGAAAGTTCTTTTGGAAAGGTAATGAGAACTCTGGATATAACCTAATTGAGTGGGATATAGTTTGTCAACCTAAGAGTAAAGGTGGATTAGGGGTTCTAAATTTAGAATTATTTAATAAAATATTATTAATTAAATGGCTTTGGTTGTACTACAACTCAGATGAAAGATTAGGATGGAAAAATCTTATTGGAAATATATATGAATTAGGAAGTGATAATTTAAATAAAAAAAATTATTCTTATTTTTGGAATGATATACTTAAAAATTTGGATTTCTTTAATCACAGTTTAAATATTATCATTGGAAATGGTCAAAAATCTAGTTTTTGGAAAGGGAAATGGAATGAACAACCTTTATGTGAAAAATTTAAAGAATTATATTCTTTTTGTGAAAATAAAAATGGTACAGTTACTTATTTTATTAATAAAATAAATGAATCTAATCTATATAATACTTTGGGGATAGTAGTACCTTTATCTAACATAGCTCATGGCCAATTGCTAGAGCTTGATCAAATTTGTTCTTCTCTTGATCTCAATCCCTCCCAAAAGGATGCTTTTAACTGGCAATGGAATGGAAATAATCATTTTACCTGTAAAAGCACATACCAGTTCATAATTAAAGGAGTTTATATTAAAGCATATTATGAAAATATTTGGAAAATTAATATTTCTCTGAAAATTAAAATATTTTTATGGTTAATTTACAAAAATAAATTACTTACTATCGACAATTTGAAGAAAAGGGGCTGGTACATGGTTAATAGATGTGTCCTTTGTCAGCAATCTGAAGAAAATATAGAACACTTTACACATCAGTGCACATTCATTAATACAATATGGGATAAATTACATGGAATATTAAATATTACTAAGTTAAACTCTTTTACACCTTTAGATATATTGGTTAATTCTAGGGAAAATAAGGATTATAAGATACTGATAAGCATTTCATTGTACCAGTTCTGGTTAGAAAGGTGTCGACGAACTTTTACAAATGTGAAATTTGATGATTGGACAATCGTAAATCATATATTATATGAGTTCAAATTGAATCAAGTTGAAAATTTTGAAGATCTAAAGTTTTCTGATTTTAAAAATTGGGTACCAGATGTAAATCTATCAGATAATCTAGCTTTTAATTTACCAATTGACCTATTATCAGATGGAAGCCTACACAATAATCTATTTATTTCTGATGTAGATACACAAGTAGATGAAGAGATTCGAGATGAGGAAGCAACTCAAGTGGAGGACAGAAGGATTTGGTGGTTTCAATCGACCGGAAATCACACGAGCAACCAAGCAAACGCTTTACTGGAAGAAGATGAACTAATTGATGAAGAACAAGTGGAAGACTCAACCTTTCTGAGAATTTACGACACTGTAAGAGAATTTGTGAGATAAAGAGTAAATACCGCTGGGATGAAGTTGAACCACGATGAAGGCTTTCTTCAATTCGTTTCATTGGAGATCTCTGACAAGCTCCCTTCAATTCGTTTCATTGGCGATGAAGAACAAGATGAAGGCTTTTCCGCTTAGATCTCTGGCAAGCTCCCTTCAATTCGTTTCATTGGCGTTCTGATTTGAGGAGATGAGGATCTGTAATGGCGGCGATGAGGATCTGTAATGGCGGCGATGAGATGAGGATCTGTAATGGCGGCGATGAGCTAAGGAGATGAGGATCTGTAATGGCGGCGATGAAGACAAATGAGGAAAAGAAGATTATCGAAGAAGAACTAATTAGTGACGGAGGATTCATGGTGGTTAGTCGGGATTTGGAATGCATCACGGGAAAGAGAGGAGAAGAATTTTGATTCTCGGATTCTAAATTCTGATTGATAGGGTATTTGGTTTTTGGATTCCGGATTTAGTTCAACCAGAATTGGAATTCTAAGTTTCTTAGTTTCCATATATGAAGGAATTGAAATCCTGGCAGTTATTTCAGGATTAAGGTTTTGATTTCTTTGTTTAATGGATATTTAGCAAGTTTAGTATGAAGGTATTTAGGATTTAGTGTTTTTTAGCTAGTGTAGGGCAAATACCTTCAAAAAAAACTTGCTTAATCTTGTAAAAAACTTTTATTTTAATCCAAATAATAGAAGTAGGACATAAGAGCCTACTCTATTTTTCTCAAAAAAAAAAAAAAATATTCTAAGAACAGTCAATCAAAATACTCTTGTTGTTTATACTAACGAAAACAGACCAAAACTAACCAGTAGCTTCGAAAGACTTAATCGGAATAGAAAATACTCACCTCAGAAGTCGTCAATTTTGTGAGAGGGAAACGAGACAGGATTAATGAGACTCTATTTTGTTTTCCGACAAGAGATGGCGGTAGTTGAAATTTTTCGCGCCAGTATTTCCCAATTTCGGATAGGCTCGAATATACAGGGCGCCAAAATTTCAAGAAATGTAAATTTTTCGCGCCAGTATTTTTTGTAATGTAAATTTTTTTTGTGTGGAGGAGACGTGGGCTGTATTATTATATATCGTGGGCTATTGTTATGTTAATTTTTTCAATGTAGTTCTTTTGTGCTGATATGTATAAATGTAACTTGACAAGTAATACATATATAAAAATGCAGTCAAAATATTTTTGCGAGCAATTCCTTGTGTCAGGATTTTATTTTAATAGTAGCATTCGAAAACAAAATGCAATTATATGACCGTATTCAACCGTATTCCTGACACTTCACGCTAAATGCCGTCTTTTGTAATACAATATCAGGATTAATCAGTTAATGTTGTATTTTATGCAAGTAACGGTGGTATATAGTCAAATACCAAAAAACATGTGTCACTGTATGTCTGTCAGTATTGTTGTAGTGGTATTTTATTCGTATTTTTGTTTTCGTATCATTGTTGATTGACACTTTAGATTTGCTATTCGTATCTTTGTTTTCGTATCATTGTTGATTGACGCTTTATATTTGCAACTAGAAATGCATGATTGGCAAGTGCACTATGTTTATTTTGGATGAATATGAAAAGGTCATAATACTTCTATGAGTGAATTATTAGAAATACATTGTGTATGAACGTGAACGTCATGTAAATGATATGATATCTTTCATTTACGCACACCATATAATTATATAAATATCAGTTCATTTATTATAAGTAATGATGTGTTTTCAATATGATCTTTCTTTCTAAATGGTTTGTCAATGTTAGGATTCTAGTTTAAACATTGGATGAAATCAAACGATGAAAGGCTCACCACACTAATAATGGAAATTTGGTCTAATTAAAACAAATAGTTCATTTTTTCTATATAAATGGAGAGAAATCATATAATTTTTATATTGTGTGGGCCTAGGTTTATTTGTGGCTAGATACTCTGTTTCTTTCTTGTTACGATCCATCGACCGGTGCATTTTTTTTGTACCCAAGTTTTGAAAGTTTATCCAAAAAATAACCAACCGTTCAATATAATTCCAAAACTAACCAAAAACGAATTTTGGGATTCCACCGTTGTGATAATTGACGGAGTTGGTAACTCCGTCATGTACTTAATAAATTATTAAGTACGGGGGGGGGGCTCCCGAAACTTTTCTAATATAAATATATATTTTCATTCTTTTATATAGAGGCTCACTTGAACTAATTATAAACAAGAAAGGACCACTATTGGGCCTGGGCTAAGTATATAATTTCGGCATACATGATGTTTTGAGATTTTTATGTGGTTGATAAAAAAAATTATTTCTTTATAAAATGATTTTTCTTAATATTTATAATTATTTTTTGAATGAGTGAATACTTATTATTTTATAAGTGCGTATATTATATTGTTTAATGGGTTAATAAGGTCCTATCTTATAAGATCATACATCTCAATCAAGTAGGGCTGGCACGTTACTCGGCTCCTCGACTCACTTCCGCAGATATTGATCTCGAGGCGCATGTCTCAATAACACAAAACAAGGGTTACGTGCATTTTAGAACATGACAAACATCTCAAAATATTTTTTATTTTGTAAGAGAGGATATCACAAATTTGAGTGCTTTTTATTTTGATGATATTTTTCATTTTTGTAAGGGGCATAGCCATCCATGTAATGATGATGTAAAGATAATATTTAGTGATTTGCATAAAAGACTGTTAATGAAATGGCAAGTTCTTTTTTTTTCTTTTTTTTGAAATGGCAAGTTTTCAAAACAAAAAAAAGTCGAAACCCTAAATTATGTAATGGTAGGCAACAATATAATAAGGGGAATTTTACCATACCCCTCAAACGCACCACGGGTGTGACGATATGGGTTTGAGGGGAATTTGTGTCCCCAAATTGCATCCCACAATTTCGATTGATTGTTAATTGAAATTTGAATTAACAGTTAATTCAAAGTTAATTATTGATTAATGCAATTGTATTATTTATCAACAAAAATTAATAATTTCAATTAACAGTTAATAGAATCTTGGATACACGAATTGGGGACACGAATCAATCCCCCCCTATCGGCACACGCGTGGTGGATTGGGTGGGGGGATATGATAAATGGCCTCATATAATAATAGCTTATTTGTTTCCTAGCTCATTATTTATTTTAACTTTTTCTTGTTATCAGAGATAAGATTTGAGAAAATTTCGAATAAATGCTGAATTAATAACTAGATAACTGATCATAAATGCCAGTACATTACATAGTGGACCCTTACAGATTTTTTTTTTCTTACAATTCTCTATTCTTTTTCCAAATTTTCATGGATAATAAATTCAGGAAAATGTAGCCACAATCAACCAAGCCAGTGATAACTATGCCAAATCAGGCAAATAGAATGACATGTCATGTATTCATTGGCCGAGTCCGTATCGACGCGTGCCACGTAATAGTTGCTCCACTTGTTAGATTGTGTGTAATATTCCCCTCAAAGCATTGTCCTGGAAATCTCTGACAAAGGAGGGAATACAACCTATGATGAAACGTGATCGAAATTTAATTCACTGCATGTATACTCGTGCCTTTGCACCCCCTTCATTTTCTTGTTAAATTAGAAGAACTAATAATATGATAAATGGAGAATATTTTATATTCTCCCACAGAATTTCTTTTGACCTACAGAATTTCCATCATAGTAAAGAATAATAGAAACTACGAAGATACTCACGTTACATGCCGAAAATATTAATTAAGTTTTTTATTGTAATGTAATGTACATATTTACATGATAATATTGATATTATCATTTCATAATAAAATTATTTGAACTTATTTATCTATGATTATGTATATATATTTTTTAAAATAACAATACTATTTAATAGGTGTTTATAAGTTTTATAAGTTATTTAGATGTATACATTTTTTTTTTTTTTTTATTCATTTTTTAAAAAAGTAATATGAATTTCTTTTTATTAAAAGCACAATATAATCAACTTAGTATTATATGGGTTTCAAATATTTATAATTTTTGTAAAAAAAAAGGTACTAATAATTAAAATTATACTATGTAAATAAAATACTTCAAATTGTACTGGGTACGTATTTTTTTACATTGTATTTTCTTACATAATATTTTCACAAATTCAAATTATGAAAAATGGTGTATATTAACTTTGCTAATATGGATGTCAATATAAAGAGTAAACTAAAACGAATATATTTGGTGAATTTTTAAAACTAAATTTCTAAAAATAATACTAATATATGTTGTATGTTTTATAATATTACATATTAAGTTATTAGTAATTCATATATAAATTTTTCATCTTCCATTATATTCACAATTGATCATGTAATCTTATGTGAAATGATAAATAATTGAATAAATTTAATATAACATGAATTTAACCAATAATAATTCTACGTTATTAATGTATGATGATGTGAATTTTCTAAAAATGCTTAAAACGTAGTGTAAAAATAATTGACACTTAAATGGTTACAAAGAAAATATGATTCTAAAAAATCAATGATTAATCAATGGTCCAAATTTTTTGTCATATATTATAATCGAATGGTTGAAATGAATGCGATGATGTGGCACACTGAAATTGCACAAAATTGGGTCCAAAATAAATATGTGGTAAATTTGGGGAAGAATGATATTTATGCTATTTCAGTTTTTGCAGGGTAAATATGATAATATTTCCTTCACTATTTTTAACAGTCTTGTTGACTTACATAAATTACTGCCTGCCAGCAATGGTGCTTTTATTATGCACATACTAGAGAACAAGTATGTCTGTTTTATTCTTTTATTTTTTTTCCAAAATAATGAACAATTTTTTTATCATGATATCCCAACAAATATAGAAAATATGACATGTAATAATTTAAATCAATAAAAAAGAATTGTTCATATATAGATGAGAGTTAACACTTTATGCATGAATGAAGCATAATGTCAATAGAATTCCTATTCCTATGAATGTATACTTTTTGATGAAAGTCTTATTAGTTCTCAGGATACATACAGTAGATTTATAAAAATACACAGGACCATACTTGACACAATTAAAAATTAAAAATCAACCTTTAAAAAAATGAAAAAAAAACAAGAATAATAAACCTGATCGAAAATTGCTTAACACATACAATCCTCTGTCTAAAATATCTCCTATGTTCATACCCCAAACTTAATTTCAATTTTGTTCACTTGATGTAATTAATTCCAACCTATCTTTTCCTCATTTTCCTTTCATTTTTTGTTTCGTATGCACTAAATTTAAAGTGCAAACTAAATCCATGATCATTCCTTAGCACTTTGCATTATTCCAAATCTCCTCTAGCTCTCTAGCAAAGGCTTTTTGCCTACCAACAACAATGGTTACATGATCTTTGCGGTCGATAATTTTCACTTGCGCCCTCGGGATTTTGGATTTTACGGAGTAGCTGCATTGTATTGGTAAAAGTTCATCGCCTTTACCGTGGTAAACGGTGACGCTACAGTTAAGTTGATCTCTAACAATGTCGAGATATCTATCAATCTTGCCAGCACTGCCACATATTACATTATGAAGTGTATGAAACGAGCCAATATGATGATGGCCGAAGAAACCATCCATTAAATATGTTCTTACCCTATAAATGGAAAATAAATGTTCTTTGAGAAATTATATATCGATTAATGTCATTTAAATACTAAAATCTAGGATTTAAATTGGGCATATTACTTTTAATGGATTTATGACAAGATATTATAATCTCATGAAAATGAATCAAAATGCAACCCTTATATATAATTAACAAAAATTAAAAAAGTTCATCTATATTCACATTGATACTCTATTTCTGTAAGAACAACTTTTTACCAGTCAATAAAGAAGATGACCAAATTGTGACCAAAGAATGATGGGGGTGTTGAGCAAATCCAAGGGTATGGTGAACCACCACCAATAGTGTCCCATAAAACCCTATTCTTGTCTAAAATTGTAAGCTTCTATCAAAAAGTATTTATTTATCCCTAAAATACAATGTCATGAATATCCCTAAAAAACAATACCATGAATACGCCATTTACTTATTTTAAAGATTTTGTGAGATCTATATATATTTTTGATGAATAAAGAATATACAATGCCATTTTTTTGACATGACATTTTACCATTTAAAGAAATATACATGATTTTTTTTTTCCTTTTTAGGGAATGGAATGAAATTATGCCTAAAAAGGAAAGAGTGGGATTATTAGACTAGTAAGATCATTTTATGTTGAGTTTTGTAATGTGGAGATTAGGTAGTTTTGGGTTGTTTAATTAGATGCACCAATCCTTGACTATAGTCAATTTGACCTTTTTCAATGCACTTTTAATGCTCATTAAATATATTGTATCATGCATCTGGATTCTGGACCAACTTATCAGTTTCTGTCATATCCAATGAATTCCCATAATTCCTTATTATATTTCTGGATTCAAATTTTCAAACTTGAAGTTAAAAAAAATTGATGCATATATATATATATATATATATATATATATATATATATATATATAGGACAAAAATATGGGTGTATTTGATCAAAACACAAATTATTGTGACATATTATAGCAAATTCTGAATCTACATGCTTCCAATAGTTTAACAAAAAAGCATTCCTCTTAGTATCTGAACAAATAAAAAAACTCACTGGTTTGAGTGCAAACCTGTTAAATGTGAGGATTCTAACCGCCAAATCCAAGAATATGTGATTTTTGCAGAACAAGAGGCACGCTGATCGACTGAGATGCTCGTACCAACAAACTATCGAGGCTCCGAATCCAATTAAAGGCCAAACCCTTCTCGGCGCCACCTTTCTCAATACATATTGAGTCGGTCGTGGCTGCCCTTCCGGTACTGGAAAATAAGGCTACACAAAAATATGGATTTTACTTATATTCTAAGAAATAAATCAAATTATATGTTATAATTTTACCGGTGCGATGAGTGTGAGAGATTTAACAGCGCCACGATATTTTACCGCTAGGGCAAGCGCAATTATAGATCCGAGAGAATGAGCAACAATGTGGAATGATTTCACTTTGTTTGGCTCGAGAACCGATCTTTCAATCATCTCAATATGCTCTCGCAATGTATACAATGAATCCGCTGGTTTTGGGCTACGACCAAATCCTAATAAATCCACCGCAAACATCCTGTACCGGGATTTGGCATCTTCACTGAAATTCGGAAAAACCGTCTCGGTCCAAAACGCTGACGAGGAGATAAATCCGTGTATAAATAACACATCTTCTTCCACCGTTTTACTATCTGAAAATAAAGTAAAACATCGTTAAATACTTTGTTGTATCGTTTTACAAGTTATGAATTTAGTTTACTACCTTCTGGACCTTGAGCCTTAACAAAAAGGGTGTTCGATGAAACGGGGTTGCAATTCGTACAATGGCAGTCGGACCAACGCGGTACGACGTGCGATTTGGGGCCGCCTATCTTTCCTTCTAACATTTGTATAATCGTCGAGTTCACCGTGAAAGTGGTGGTGTTCCTCGCTGCCCTAGCACCGCGCCTGGAGACGACAGTTGGACCGTCCCAACTGGAGACGATCTTGAGCCGACGTAGCTCGTTTACAGTCGACTTAGAGACGTCCGATAGAAGAGAGGAGCGAGAGTAAAGCGTGTCTGAAATGTCCTCCAGTTGGAGCTTATTACTGGAGGAGAGAGTGACTACTTTCGAACCTCCATTTTCAGATACTAAGATTTTCCCAATGCTCGTGATCATATCCTTCGGAGAAGAAGAACAGTAGCATGGCCTCCATTCCGATTCCATCAAGTAGTCTATGAGTTTGAATACGAAACAAAACAATACGTCGAGTAAATCGAGAAATGTGAAGACTACGAGGCTGAGGATTTCGTTAATGGCCGAACCGGCAAGCACCATTGCTTGTTTGAACTTGAGAAAACCTCTCATTGCCTTGTTCTTGTTCAGAGATAGTTTAGTTTCTCTCTTTCTCCAGTGTTGAGCACACCACCATACAACTATGGTACATGTGTGTTTTTTGTGAGAGAAAGAGAAAGAGAGGGTTTTGGGGCTTTAGGTTAGAGAGAGAGAAGTAGATTAGAAACAGTTGAGAACTTGAGATCATAAAGAAATAAATGGAATGATATGAAATGAACTCATAAATTAACACAAGATTGGAGAAAGAAAAATAAATAAAGGGTAGGTGGTGGGTTGAACCCCCTAGCCAACACTTGCCATAGTATGCTGCCACATAATTAAACACACACAAAAGTGTATAAATATAAATATACGGGTAATTAATTGTACAATATTAGGAGGGTTAGAAAGCACATGTGTTGCAATTGCAAGTGGTTGGGAATAAATTGACATAACAAAGCAAAAAAAGGAAGAAAAAAAGACAAGAGACTTCAAAAGTCTTCAATAGATTTGCAATCGAATCTCTGTCCTCCTTTCTCTTATTTTCTACCAATTATTCAAATATTGTTTCTTAGTAGATGAAGTTTACAATGAAAATGTAAATTATGGATAGGTGAATGGATGGGGCTTCATTTAATAGCTACATACCCACCATGATATTGATATACAACTTGGAATCGTCCTGCAAGGCTATAAATGCCGAGGCAGTAAAGGCAACACGTAAATAGTGAGTTAATGTTTTATTATGGCATTGTGATAGTTCAAAGTATTATCAAATCATTTTAGATCTAGATTCATTCATTCAATTCAATTCTGTTAGTGGCTAAGTTTGTGATCATGTATTTTCAATCAAAAAAAATTTGTGATCATATTTGGTCGAGGGTTGGATTGGATGTAGCCTATTTTGTTACATAGGATGATTCAAAAATACAAACTATTTGAGGGTTAAACTAATATGACTCTTAATTGGTTTTAGCTCGACGCTCATCGAGTTTGATTCGAAGATCGTTTTAAACAGCTCGTTCGAATACAGCTCCAATGAAATCGAGCTGAGCCGGTTTGAGTCCGAACCGAGCCAGCAAAGTTTATCTCGTTCTAGTTCAGTTAATGGCTCGAGTCAAGACTAATTAATTGACTCAAGTTTGGCTTATAGTTGCAAATTCTTCAAAAAAAATGTGAGATTATGTTTTCTTTTCCCGTTTTAATATGTTTGTAATGGTATTTTTTTTAATTTGTTGGAATTACGAATATATCTTAAACTCTTAATCTGTTTAGAATTTGCATTATGTTGGATTAGTTTGATATTTTGTTTGAATCGAATTTGTCATAAAAAAACAAGATTCGATTTAATTACTATATAAGTAGCTTTTGTAAGATTAAGAGTGACTCAAATTGGTTCGACGGCCCGATTCGTATCTAGTCGAGTTCGAACTGCAAAAGATATATTGGAACTTTTGGATCTAATTCGAGCCTTGCTAGTTCAAGAATCTCGAGCTGAGCTCAAGTTGGTATTAGCTCAACTCGGCCTGGTTCATTGACAACCCTACTTACAACAAAAAAATATGTTAAATTCTTCTTCGTATAACATTATTTTCTTAAAAAATATATGATTGGGTACATCACACAAGATATCATTTACATCACATATAATACCATATAAGAACCCAAAAATAACCCGACCTTTTCAAAAACATTACTTGCTTAAAAAACTAAATCAATCAAAATTTAAAAAATCAATAGGAATACAAAAATATTCTAGCATTCAAAGAAAATGAAAGGTCAATTTGTTTTTAATACAATCATATATTATTTTTGTTGTAGACTTGGTAGTTACACAATACATATTACAATATTAGAACATTATACAATACCAAATAACAATATTTTCTCAGTTTATCCAACTTCATGCGTAATCTCGATTCAACCCAATTGCATAACTCGCGCATTAATTAACCTACAATCGCGCACAATTATCAAAGCTCCAATAGACAAGATAAAACAAAATAGAAATAACAAAACCTAAAAAAAGTTCAAAAAAGGTTAAAACAAAAAGCACCAATAGAGCAGCAAGGTTTGGTACAGTACAGTACC
Source organism: Luzula sylvatica (assembly GCA_946800325.1). NCBI lineage: Eukaryota > Viridiplantae > Streptophyta > Magnoliopsida > Poales > Juncaceae > Luzula > Luzula sylvatica. Next base: position 21,474,290 of record OX326956.1, read on the forward strand.
AAAATAAGCTTCAATTGTTATGAAAATAAAGATTTATAAAAATGAAAATATTTTTTCTTCAGCATTTTTCATTTTTAAAAATCTGAATCTCATACCTTGAAGAAAAGACTTGCTCCGAGATATTCGCCTGCAAAAACAAAGTTAAAATAGATGGAGAAGAAAAACAAAAACAAAAATAATTTAAAACTTAAATTTAACTTTCAAAAAGAGCTGTACAGCTAAACATAAAACCAAAAAAAAAAAACAGCATTAGTTCACTGTTCTGAGATATCCTAAAAAGAAAAAGAAAATAAATAAATATTAAGCCTACTTTCTTTTGTCCTTAACTTCCCAACTAAATAACAAAAAGACAAAAAAAAATGCTGAACTTTAGGGTGTTCCTCCATTTGAAGAAGGAAAATGCAGATATTCCAATTATACCCGCATATCAATTCGACCAACCCATCCTTCCCGCCAAGTGGCGCTTCTCGATTAGCCAGCCTCGATCAACACCACATCAAGAGCTTTTCACTTGTAATTGCCTCTCTATCAATCTATCCACCAAAGCCCGAATCTACAATATTATAAGATATTATCATAAATATTCCAAATAATCAAACTAATATAAATATACCTTGTTTTTTCGTTTCGAATCGAGAAACTCTGAAGCAGCCATGGCTTTTTCCGCCTCGCTAGATTGTTCCATAACCTACAAAAAAAATGCAAAAAAAATTTAAACATACCCCAAAAAATAAATAAATAATAATAAAATTACCTTAGTGACGGCTTTTTTCATGATAGACTTGTACCCGTCACGGTCGAGTTTTTTAGTCTTGTACAAAGGCATGAGAAGACTCGCGACGTAATCCAAAATCCCTTGCTTAACCCGCTCCGGCGGCTTCCCTTCCGAATTCACCTTACTCGCCGAACTCCCCCCTCCCGTCTTCTTCTCCGTCTTCACATTCTCCGCAGGCGCAACGACCACTTCCTTTTCCTTTTCCTTTTCCTTATCCTGTTCCGGCGGAGCCGGAGGAGGGATTCTTAACTTGCTGTAGAATTCCTTGTCGGCTTCGAACGCTTGCGCTTGCCATCGCTCGATGGCCGACGCGTCCTTCACTCCGTCCACCCCCGTCGCCTCCACGTCCACCCACGCTTTCGCGAAACGGATTTCCTCTCCGGCGTAGGAATTACTCGAAGGATTTGAAATCTCTAAAATTTCGGAATTGGTTTCCGGGTTTTGGTTTTGGATTTCGTTCACGAATTGATGTTTCTTTTTCGGGTCGGGTTCGTCGGTGTTGAGTCGATTCGCGAATTTATGAAACGATGGGATTTTGGGGAGTTCGAGCGCCGCGTTCTCCGCTTCTCTCGAGGCATACGCCTGTGTATATTCATAATAATTAGTTATAATAATATGAATTATTATATTTGAAAAAGTGTATACCTCAGCGGCGGCGATGGCGGCGGCACGGGCCGCTTCGGCAGCGGCGAAAGCCGCCGCCTCTTCCTTGGACATGACAGGTGGATTCCGGTCATGATCGGAATCGACGCCACGATTCGTCCTTTGAGAATTGAACGAGCTCGCTTCCGATTTCGTATCCTCCGGTTTATTTTCCGATTTTTTCGAAATTTTCGGGATTTGGGTCATCGCTTTTTTGCTCGCCTTTTCTCTTCGGAAGACCTCGATCCATACTTTGACGAGCTGGCTCGCTATTGCTCGTATGTCTCGACTCGTGTGCATGCACACCTTCTCCTTTATCGTCCTCCCTATCCCTAATTCCCAAAAGAATATAAAAAAATAACATTACTATTTATCTACCTAAAAAATTCAAAAATAATATATTTTTTTATTCTACCTGATAATCGAACGGCAACTAAATCAGTCGACACGAGTACGAGCAACCTCACGCAATGCCGTAATAATTGCGTCGCATTCTTCCCCAACGAATCCTACATTAAAAAATATATAATAATTAAAAATAAAATTATTAAAAGATATATATTTAATTTTTAAATAAAACATACGAGGATCCAAGAATTGAGGGTGGAAAGGCCGTCCTTAGATCCGGCAAACCCTTTAACATCGTCAACCGAAACCCTCAACAATTCCTTGACCAAAAACAACCTCCCGCTCGTGGTCTTCGCGCCGAAAAACATCTCTCTCAAAACCCCCGATCCCACTCCGCTCTCCATCCTCCTTGCAAACTCTCTCGCCTCGTTCCGCCCCAAATCCATCTTCTTGAATCCCGCCTCCGCCGCCTCGATTTCCGCGACGAAGTCCCGTCCGTGAGTCAACACATTGATCATCCTAACCGCCTCTCTGACCCCGCTCAGCATCGCGCCGCCCACCGTGTCGGGATGCTCCTTGCAGGTCGCCTCCCCGGCGAAGAATACTTTGTTGTTAACGGGCTTGCCGAGAATATCGTAGTCTTCGCCGGTCGCGCCGATCGACACGTAGGAATAGGATCCGCGAGTAAACGGTTCGGATCCCCAGTTGGTCACGACCGACCCGATCGGATCAGGTACGGATCCGTCCCCGTATATTTTTCTCAGGATCAATAAGGCGTGGTTCACGTGCTCTTCGTCGGTCAGTTTCTCCCCGTCGATCGCGGCTTTACCGGCTACTAACGCGATTAATATATTCGCGTTGACGGTTTTCTTCACGTTCCAAAACATGAAGCACTTTCCTCGCGAGTCCGAGTCCTCCGCAGTGGCGCCGAAATAATCGACGTTTTCGTCCCAAAATACGCTCGGAAATTCCAATACCACCTTGTTCAACACCCCAAATCCGAGCCGTTTTATCGCTTCCACTTTCCAATTCGGCAATTCGGGGGAAAATTTAATCGAATTATCTTTCAAACAACCGAGTGGAATCGTTACCAACACCGCATCGCCTTCGAATTCGTCCCCGTCCATCGCTTTCACCTGAACCTTATCTTCATCGTAAATAATTTCATTTACCGCGCGGCTCAATCGAAGATCGAGTCCGTTAGATAAACTCTCGATAACGGTACTAAACCCTCCTTTGATCATGCAGTGGGCCCCGCCGAATCCACCGTAGGCATCGTCTTGATTCCAATGCGGCAACGAAACCTCTTTAAGCATCGTCGCGCAACCGTATTCCAAATGCGCGAAATGCCAGTTCATGACCCGCCTCTCCATTGGAGTCAACACATCATCCCCTCCATTCCTCTCCATTTCATTCTCCCGATGCTTCCTCAACCCTAACTCCAAACCATACTCCAAACTTAAATTCGCGGCGTTATCTCCTTCTTGCGCAACGAGTAACACCATTTCGTCTAAAAGAGAATTGTACTCACTCTCCAAAGCTTGGTCCAGATCGGGAGGGACCATTTCGCCGGTGATGACGTCATACAAAGGACAATCGCTGTTTAAGACGGTTAGTTCTAGCCCGAGTTGAGAGCAGATCAGAGAGGAGGGATCGGGGGGGCGTTCGGTTGCCAGGTCAGCTTCAACGCCGGTGATTATGCTCGCGCCAAGATCAACGGGGACGGAGAGGGAGGAGTGGTCGGTGTGGACTCGGCCTCCTATCCTGTCGCGGGCTTCGAGAATCGTGACGGAGAAACCTTGGCGCGACAAGTGGCGTGCTGCGGAGATGCCAGCTGGACCTGCACCGATTATGATGATCTTCTTCTGGGTTATTGGATTCGGGTCGGGTTTGATATATTGGGTGTTGTCTTCTTTTGTTGGCGATGCGATTCCTGCATTTATGTAACCCTGAAAAAAAATATATAAAAGGAAGGTTAAATATGATATAATATGTTTCGCCATTTATGTATGCGATTTATGATAATGTTTTTTGTGTTTGTGGCAAAAAAAGAAAGTTTAATGTTTCGTAAATCATGTTTGCGATTCACGAGAATGTTAAGTAAAATTAGGAATTTACATTTTGGTCCAGAAAAAGATATATTTCGCGGATGAGTGCTTCGCGAGGCGATTCATTTTCACAAGGGTTGTCAGTAACACCGCAACTCGTTAGAGTCAATATATGCTTCACATCTTTGCTCCACCTACTCAAAATCATATTCCTAAAAAAATACCAAAAAAGAAAATTAAATAAATAATATATAATAAAAAAGCTAAAAGAAAATGACTTATTAAAATAATCAAACCTGCATTCGAGATATTCTGGAAGACCGCCTTTTCGTTTCAACAAATCTTTAAACCTAATTTTCTCAATCGGCAAAATAGTTTTCGCTTTCAAGCCGGCTCTGACGGCCCCGACACGACCATTTAACACCTCCTCTTTAATTAATTTTAAATTATTATTATTAAATAAAACTTGTTCGTTATGATTATTATTCATGATTTCCCAATCCGCATCTCCCTCGTACGCCATGTCATCGTGCCGTCTTTTCTTGATATTTCTCGTTTTCGATACTTTTTCTTTATTTTCGCACTCGGTTTGCTGTTTCTCTGAATTGTGAGTGGGTGACAGGTCATCGGCTTCGGCTCGGGTAGAATCTGGGGACCCTAGTATTTTCTTCTCTGTTTCTGAATTATTATTGTTAATTATTTTGGTATTTTTATTATTTATCGGTTCCGGAGTATCGAAATTTTCCAAGTCCTTTATTTCAGGAACCATATTTGTTTCGCAAATACCTTCGTCGAATAAATTATTATTATTATTATTATTACCATTAATGGAATCGATTTTTTCCTCGTCTTTTATTTCAGAAATAATTATCGGTTCGGTATTTTCTTCCTTTGATAAATCATTTTTTTCCTCTTTTTGAGACAAATTGTTAATTTCTTCGAGAAGGGTTTTTGTTGGAGGTGTTTCAAGCGCCAAAATTGGGGATTCTGTAAAACTCATGACCTCATTTGAACAACGAGTCAAACCAATAGATAAAATCTCAGTACAGTTTTCTTCTTTAACAATTAAATTAGAATCTTCAGATTTAATTGTCTTCTCAGATTCCTCTTCCAATTTTTCCGTGACTTTGTTCGAATTTTTGGTTTTTCGAGATTGTTTGATCAATAACAAGAGCGAATCTTCAAGCACTAAATTTTCAGAACCGGATAATATCTCACGTACCGGCAAATCTTCTTTGGCTTCTTCCTCTAATTTGAAATCTAATCGAGCCCTTTTATTGCTAGATTTTACCGATTCGGGATCAGAATTAACCTCTTTCTTCTCCAATTCGTCAGAGATTAACTCTGGTTTCACCACAGATCCAACCAAATCAGCAATTTTGGCACTTTTAGGGCGTTTAAGCTTCTTCTTTATGACCGCTAAAGTATCATTGATCTCGCCAGAACTCGTCTCTTCCTCTTTAGGGTTTCCTTCCACTGGTGCATCAACCCTAATTTGAGAAACCTGAGGAAGAAGACTCTTTTTCCTGAGCGAAACCCTGGATTTTCTAACCTTAAACAATGATCCAATTGGTTTCTCATCTTCATCCGATTTGGGCTCTAATTTCACCAAATTTCCTTCAGAATCACTACCCATGGTACCAAATTTCAAACTGAAAATTCATAAAACGAACAATTCTCACCAGAAGCAGCACCACATTGAATTCCAGCACCTCCAAAACCCTTTTTCCTCAGGACCCACAACGCCCAAACTCGGTAGAACTCAACAATTGAAGAGAAATTTGGAAATTGAGATAGATGAATTGGGTTGGAAGAGGAAAGTGAGGAGGGGGGGCTATATAAAAACGGCAGAAGAGCACGAGATGCGTGACCAAGGAGGGAGAAGAGGTGGAAAGTAATAAGTGAGCAGGCGGAGAGGGTGACGCGTGGCAGGGAGAGGAGGGGGGAGGAGAACAGGGGGCGAAAGAAGCGAGGGGGAGTCGTACTCGCACAGAGGGGCTTCGGCTCCGTTACTCTGCTTGGTCCGGTTTTCTTCCTTTCTTTTTTCCTTTGGTTTTTTTGTTCTTTTGTTTTTTCCCCTATTTTTTTTTTGTTTCAGGACTTTTTCAATAACCCCTTGAGTTTTATGAATATTTAATAAAGGGAAATTTTCAAAAAACTCCCTAACTTTTTTGGATATTGCAAAAAAACCCCTATATTTTTTGGAAACTCCAAAAAACCCCTCAAACCAAACTTTTGTTTTCAAATACGCCCCTATCGGTGTTAAATTTAACTTTGCATGAGATTAAATATTTATTGGACCAAAATACCCTTTATTTTCATATTTGATTTGTAAAAAAAAAAATTGTTATTTTTTATTAATTTTAAAAAATTTCAAAAATATTTTTTAACACATAATATTTTTTAAAAAATAATTATTATATGTTATAGTTATATGCTTTTAATATTCATTTATTATTTTGTCATGACAAACTAACATAAAATAATAATAAAATAAACAACAATTTTAAAAAAGCACACCTTGAAAATATTTAAAAAATAAAATATCATGAAACTATAAAAAACATATAAAAAGAATGAAAATAAAAACTAACTGTTAAAAAAAAATCTACCAATATAATCTAAAGATGTTCTTTTATAACACGGTTGTTTATTTTATTATTATTTGCTGTTAATTTTTCTTGAAAAAATAATAAATTAATATTAAAATCATATAACTATAACACATAATAATTTTGTTTTTGAAATTGTTATATGTTAAAAAATATTTATCAAAATTTTCAAAATTAATAAAATACAATGAAAAATAGTTTTTTAACAAATCAAATATGAAAATACAAGGGTATTTTGGTCCAAAAATATTTAACTCCATCCAAAGTTAAATTTAACTCCCATAGGGGGGTATTTGAAAACAAAAGTTTGGTTAGAGGGTTTTTTTTGGAGTTTCCAAAAATATAGGGGTTTTTTGCAATATTAAAAAAAATAGGGGTTTTTTTGAAAATTTCCCTTTAATAAAACTCATATTTTGTGTCTGGAAATTTTTAATTTTTGAAAGACCCTCCTCTGTTAATGCATTTTATATTATAGATCATAAAAGAGTTTTTACAATCTAAGGAATTTAATGAATATTCAATAGATACAAATTGTTGTTACAAAAAATTTCGCCAGTCCGTTCGTCAGGTGGCGACGTATGCCTTTTTTTTTTACAATGGTGTGTGTAATTTTATTAAAAAATCTATTCAAAATAGATGCTATATATAAGTAAAATATATTATATTTAAGTAAATGTCTAAATTACTATTAAAAAATATAACGATAACGATAACGCATATATATATATATATATATATATATATATATATGTGTGTGTGTGTGAGGGAGACTAACCTACTTAATTAAGTACCAAAATATTTTTTCACCATTGGATTTGCATTGATGACCATTGGATTTGCTATATATATAATAAATGACATATTTAAAAATATATAATAGTCATGTAAAAATATATTATTTAATTAAAACTATATATTGCATTTCTGTAAATAAAAGTCTATTTTCAAAAAGTTATATATTACCGTTAAAAAAATATATCCCACATTTTTAAAGATATCGGGCACATTTAAAAAGGTATGCAAACATATATCATACTAGCTTTATTCTCACGCAATTGCGCGGGACAACATATCTATTTTTTTACATGTTTTTTATATAATTATTTAAATAGAATTAACTCGTGTGCGAATTAACGCAAGTGCGTTTGAACTAAATTAATCTAATCATGACATATTTGCAAATATCATGATGTCAATAGACGCATAAGATTCATGAAATTAATCTATCACGGATATTATTTTATGATATAATTTGTATAAATCGCATTTGTTCAGGTGTTTTTAAAATCGATTAATATAATCAGGACATGTTTGCAAATATATTTGATGTCAATAGATGCATTATATATTAACTCACATAAATTTGAGGTTACAAAATTTCATATATACCTGTGCAAAATGAGCAAATACAAAAAAAATTGAAAAGCAAAAAAAGAACCAAAATGTAAAAAGGAAAAAAAAATTGGGTAAAAAGGAAAATTACAAAAAAAAAATCGAACTTACGAAATTGCATACATGACCCTGCCCAATGAGCAAATTAAAAAAAAAAATAGAAAATAAGAAAAAATGTAAAAAATGACCAAAATATAAAAAAAAAGATCAAAATGTAAAAAATTACCAAAATATAAAATAGGAAAAAGGGATCATAATGTAAAAAATGACCAAAATATAAATAAACAAAAAAAAGGACCAAAATATAAAATAAGAAAAAAAGACCAAAATGTAAAAAAAAATCAAAATGTAAATAAACCAAAAAAAGGTCTAAAATGTAAAGGAGATGATGTGGCCTCATGTATGATCAATAATTTTCTTTACTTTATACATACTAGGAAATAGTCCCGCACTTCGCTGTGGGTTATAAGATTTATATTTTTCATATTTACTGAAGTTCTTGTTTGTCTTTTTGATAATAAAAATTGAAATGAATATACTCAAAAGGATATTATTTCAAATAGATAAAAAGAAGAAAAAGTTACATAATAAATAAATATATATTCAACATTACCATCATTAACAGTTTACAAATCAAGATATCACCACACACACAAAAACCCAACACAAACCACCATATATCCAACATATTCCACAGTCAATGCAGACATGCTCGTTTCGTTCGTGTCAATGTTATCCTAAATAACCTTGCTAACCAACATATTTCGACACATATTTACGACTAAAAATTTTTATCTTTCACGTATGGCTTGCAGATTTTGAGATAAAGCTTTATCTATTATCCGTACTTCATTCACTTCCTCCCTGCACAATGCTTATTTGCTGGAAAAATCCAAAAAATAAAAAACAAACAAAGGTAAGATTTTGTGATGTAAATAGAAAAATAATACAAATCAGTGGTTGTGTACACAATTTTTTCAGCTTGCACCAGTTGAGTTGGGACGGTACACTATACTATACTAATAATTAGTAGGTGTAAAAAATAATTACAATGAAGATTAATTAATAAACAAATAAGAAAATTAAATTAAAAAATAAGTTAATGATTTGAAAAGATAAAACCGGAGTATAAAAATCAATTCTTCCAAACTATAAGGATTGATTAACGAAATAACCACATAACTTGTGCAAAAATGAAAAAATCACCTCAAAAATGTCCTTTATTCAACCATACATTTTAAAGTAACCTGATATTCGATATCAGTACTTAGGCCCTTAACTAACCGAGCAAGATGAATAACCTGAAATGTCCATAATGCACCCGTGAAATTTAGTACAAATTACAAATCAACCCTCAAAACAAAAACAAAAAAAGAGCAAGAAGCTTAACCCTAATTACTAAACTAAAAACCATAGTCAAACCTGAAAACCCGAAATACTACTTAAGATTAAATTCTAGAAATATTAATCAAGCAAGAAATGAAGTAAAATAGCAGAGTACAAAAATATGACCTGATAATTGACGCTGCAATCAATCATTAGTTTCTTCTTCAGTCTAAAATAATTATTCCTAATTTGTTTTTATACTTTTAAATTCATAACAGAAACTTCTAATATTATATCACACAATAATCAAAATATCGTAAATACCCCCGTGATTATAACGAAATTTTTTTCCAATAAGAGACTCTGTGAGCCACAACCGACACGTTCTTTATGAAATAATGAAAGTTGAATTCATTGCTTTAATAAATGGTCGATATAATGAAAGTTGAATTATTGCTGCAAAAGAAAATGAACTAAGCAAGATGTTTAACCCCAATTACTAACCATAAAGCAATTGTCTGAGCGAAAAAACTAGATCTCAGATCTACAGCTTGCTTTGATCGGATCCCCCTGCGGGGATCCAGGCAGGTCATAGATCCCTATTCTTCTCTCACGAGCTGTCTATTCTCTCTCTTTCTACTCAAATCAATCTCTTTCGCGTCTTAAATCCACAAAAATGACTACTAATAATATTCGTGAGGGTGAGGGATGGACGTTGATTTCGCGCAAGAGAAGGGGGATACGTAGATGCTTTCGATGCGATGGAACTGATCATCTTATCAAGGATTGTAGGGAGCCGGTGCGTTGCTACCGGTGCAAGAAATTGGGGCATACAGCAGCTTTATGTAGAGAAAGAATTGAAAGTTTTACAAAAAGATACAAGCAAGCAATCATACAAATTCAAAGCGGTATTCTTAGTAATTGGGGCACAACTGAATACACAAATAATGATCAATCGATGATCATTGTATTAAGGAGGATCCCGGATTACCTTTGTAAAATTTCGTTTCTTAACGAGTTTATAGCATGCTTTGGAGTGGTAGAGGAGATACTGAGCATTAGAGGGGCAACAAAGATGAAGGAAACACATTTAAAAATCAAAGTGCACTCAGATATACCTTTTTCCTTGTGGATTAAGGATAATTTGTATCTGCTCAAGGTCCAGATCTTCATCGTGCGAGAAAGAAAGAAGGAAACCAAAGAATGGATACCAAAGAAGGCACCTGAGTGGAAAACAAATGAAGTTTGGGGGAAGAAAGAAAATATGGATAGGCAAATCATTTCATCGAACACTTCTAGCTCATCCCCATCTGATAATATAACAAGACAATCACCCACAGTCCAATCTCCTCTTAGAAGATCTGAAGTGTTCAATAATGCCTCAACCTCAAGAACTGTGAGTAACCATGTGCAATGTCAGAACAAAGAAGATCCCATCAGCAATACCACCCTGCCATTGGCAATAGTACCATTTTGCCCTCAATGCCAAAATTCACCAGTGTTTCGTTCCCCACAATCAGAAAAGGATGACATCAGCCCTAGGGCTATGTTGGCGGCAAATCGAGCTGATGAAGAGACAAACCCAACAATGATCGATTCCAGTAAGGTTTTAACAGTGCAACAAGAGGAGGTGATTGTTTCTCAGCAAGTGGGACCCAGTCAGCCAAGGAGGAGTGTGAGGCTCAAGGAGAAACAACCCGATACATATATATCAGTCACTGAAAAAGCACAAATAGTGCAGTATCAAGAGATTACTCATGGCTTTGAAAATAAGAAACAAAAAGAGAAATCTTTACCTGGAATTGAACCCAAATTGCCAGATGACTATAATACCCCTCTTCAACCACAGGATGTATTCAAAGCACTAGAAAGTGTGGGAATTATGGTGAATGATGAATTGAAAGAAGTGATAAATTCTCTCTCATTCCAATCAGGAGGGGGGGAATCTACAAAATAAATTAATGGAAGTAGTGAATTCTTGTATATATAATGAAATATAAAAACATAAAAATAATAACCTGGAATGTAAGAGGAATGAACGATAAAGAGAAGAGATTACTGATTAAAGAAAGCATTAAGGGTGAAGGGGCTGATGTAATTTGCCTGCAGGAAACAAAAATGGAGAATTACAATGATCAAATCCATAAACAAATTTTCAATGGTAATTATGAGTTTATTACATTGAATTCAAATGGGGCTTCAGGGGGTATAGTGCTTACTTGGAACGCAAATTATTTCTCTCTGGAAAATTCTTCTGAGGCAAATTATTCAGTGACAGTGAGACTTTTATGCAAGTGGGACAATTCCGTGATCGTCATCACAGGAGTTTATGGGCCACAATTAATCTCAGATAAGACTGAATTTGTAAATGAACTCTCCCAGATTCACATACCCCATTTGCAACCATGGTTAATTCTTGGAGATTTTAACATGGTACTTAAGAGGGAAGAGAGATCAGGAAATGTAGATAGGGGAGATATAGTAATATTCAATCAATTCGTTAATGATCATGGCCTCATTGATCTTCCACTCCAAGGAAGATCTTTTACTTGGGGAAATGCCATATCAAGGGCAAGATTGGATAGAATTTTGATCAACTTATCCTGGACAATTAAATTCCCCAATGCATCTCAAGCCACTTTAACTAATACGTGCTCTGACCACTGTCCAGTAATCTATAAGGCAACTACAAACTTTCCAACGTTCGAGGGCTTTAGAATAGAGAATCATTGGTTGAAAAATAAGGAAGCAAATGAAATAATAAACAATCATCTCAGTGAAAGTAAAGCCACAAATATAAAAGAGTTGCAAAAAAAGTTTGAAAAGCTGGCTCAAAAACTCCAAAATTGGGAGAAAAATAGAAGAAAAAACACAAAAAAAAGCTTTGAAAATTGCAAAACAATTCTAAACTGGATTGAAATAAAGCAAGAGAATAATTCTTTGTCTGAAGCAGAATTATGGTTAAAAACAGTTATAAAACAAAGATTTTCAGAATTATCCAAGGAGAAAGAGTTGTTTTGGAGGCAAAGAGCTAAAAAACAGTGGGCAAAAGAAGGGGATGCCAATACAGCCTATTTTCATAAACATGCCTCAATGAATAAGAATAAGCTTATGATATCAGTGGTTAGAGACCCAGTAAGAAACACTGAGGTTACCTCCCACTCTGAAAAAGCAAATACTCTCTTTTGTTTCTACAGAGACTTAATTGGTAAAGAGCCCGAAAGGGAGAATCATCATACTCAAATGGATCTCTCCAGTCTATATAGGGGGGAAGAGATAGACTTAAAACATTTAGAGGAAGAGATCCAAATGAAAGAATTAGATGAAGTGGTAAAGAGATGGAAAAAGAACAAGTCACCAGGACCGGATGGGTACAATGGAGAATTTTATAAACAATTTTGGGACCATTTAAAGGAGGAGATTTATTCCATTATCAATCAGCAAAGAGAACCTGACCTGGGGGCATTTGCGTCCTCATATATTACCCTCATACCCAAAAAAGAAGATGCTATTCTTGCCAAAGACTTTAGACCAATTTCCCTCATTTTTAGTATTCAAAAATTGGTTTCAAAAACTTTGGCAAATAGAATGAAACTTGTGATAAACAAACTCATCCTACCACACCAACTAGGCTTTCTAGAGACAAGAGAGATATCAGAGTGTTTTATATATGCAAGGGAAATGTTGCATACTGCAAATTACCAAAATAAACCTCTTCTTTTGTTCAAAGCAGATTTGCACAAAGCCTTTGATACAATTTCTTGGAGTTTCATCATGAAAGTGTTAGAAGCAAGAGGATTCCCACAGAGATGGAGAAAGTGGATGAGATATTATATCTTAGGGGGGTCCACAAAGATACTATTAAATGGCATGCCAGGAAAAACCATTCATATGAAAAGAGGAGTGAGACAAGGAGATCCATTGTCTCCACACCTCTTTATCTTGGCTGTGGATGCTCTAGGGAGAATGATGGAAAAATTGGGGAGTGTTAATTTCATAGAAAGACCCATTGATAATTCATATCTGGCCCTGTTTTACGCAGATGATTCGCTATATTTTATCAAACCTGAATTGACCCAGGTAAAAAGACTGATTTTTATTTTGAATGTTTTCTCAGAAAATTCAGGTCTAAAAATCAATTTTGAGAAATCAGAATTGGTGATCTTACCCTCCACCACATTAGGAGCTCAGGATTTAGCCAGAGAAATGGGGTGCCCTTTGGTTAATTTACCGATTAGGTATTTGGGATATCCATTGCATTTTAAAAAGCCAAGGAGGGAAGATTACAAGGGCCTAATTGAAAAATTCCAACAAAAGCTTCAAGGTTGGCAAGGAGCCTTGTTGAGTATAGGAGGAAGGGTGGTATTAATCAATTCAGTGTTATCGGCTTTACCAGTGTACTTCTTTGGGGTGTTTAAATTTCCAAAATGGGCCTTATTAGAAATGGAGAGGATCAGAAAGAGATTTTTATGGAGGGGACTTAAAGATACAGGATATCATCTTGTTGCATGGGAAAATGTATGTAGACCTAAGGATATGGGTGGTATGGGGGTCATTGATCTGGAATTATTTAATCAATCCATGCAACTGAAGTGGATGTGGAGATATTATAATAATCGAAAAAGTTTAAATTGGCAAGAAAGAGTTGCCAAAATAGTATATGGAGAAGATGAGAAAAATAAAAGTACTTCGATGTCATATTTCTGGAAGGGAGTATTGGATCACACTCAATTCTTTAACCATAGTACAAGTTTTGAATTAGGGGATGGTAAAACTGTAAACTTCTGGCATAATGACTGGGGCCATGGCAGGCTCAGTCAAATATTACCTCATCTATACAGTTTTACTGAAAAAAAGAATATCAGTGTTAAAACCCTATTGGAAACCCAGAGAATTAGGGATCTATTCAAGCATAATCTCAGTAACAAAGCACAAGAAGAGTTTGAATCACTAAAAGAGATGATTTCTCAGATAAAGCTCATGCAAAAGGAAGATAAGATCTTATGGAAATGGGATAAAAAAGGGGAATTCTCGATCAGTAATGCATATAGAGTAATGGCAGAAGGTGTATTTACTCATAATAATCTCAGCCTTATCTGGCAATATAAATTGTTGCCAATAAGAATTAAGATCTATTTCTGGATATTAAAGCAAAACAAAGTCCTCACACAGGACAATCTTAGAAAAAAAGGGATGATCTTGATAAATAGGTGTACCTTGTGCAAGAGAGATGCAGAATCGGTACATCATTTATTAAACTCTTGTGACTTTGTTCAGAGACATTGGGATTTATACAGAGGAGAGCTCGACCATCTCTTCCAGAGGACAGATTCTTTGAATCTCATGATCCAGTCCCTATTCGACGATAACACGAGGAAAAAGGCGAAATCGGCAGCAGCGTTACTCTTCTTTGTAATTTGGAGGGAACGTTGTAGAAGGGTATTTTCGGAGAGTGAAAAGCAAGGAAGCGATCTAATCGATGAAGCTCTTATTGAATGGAAAATGGTACGAGAAGAGCAAGAGAGAGAAAGGGGTGAAGAGCTAACCCTAGATCTCGTGGATGTGTGAGAAGGACAGAAGACAACAGACTTATGTTTGTATGTCTTTGGTCGTGTGGGCTGAGATGTAAAAAGCCCGTGTAAAAAATTCAGAATTTATTCTTCTTTTTACTTGTTTTGATTACATGTAAAAAATACTCTAGCTTTTTATTAATTTATACTTTGGAAGGAGGATATTAAAGCCTTCTCCAAATTTATTCAAAAAAAAAAAAAAAAAATTACTAACCATAAAGCATAATAAAACTTTAACAACCCGAATACTACTTAAATTAGATTTAGAAAGATTAACGAAAAAGAAATGAAGTGAAATAGCACAATCTAAATGTGTACTCGGGAGGATATATAATAAGAAATTGATACAATTATAAGAGGGACCAAGTAATAAACTAACCTTTAATAAAGGCATCTTCTCTGATATTGAAACTACTTCAATGCCATTGAAGCCAAAATAATATACTGCTGCAATCTATCATGAAAAAGTACGACTAATTAGACAAAAAGGAGAGGTTGTAGATAGTTAATCAAAACTGAAATCATATTTTTTGAAATTGAATCTACTTTTTCAGTTCCGATGAAATAGATGTGTGAAAAGGTATTCACGCGATTATATGTAAAGAACCCACCAATTTTTTTTTTTTTAATTCAAATGTAAAAGTTTTAATTTAGATAATACTTGTGAAAGCCAAAATAAATAATTATTATAATTACATACCAGGTAATTATTTTTCCATCTCCAAGCATTGCAGCCTTGCGAAACAATGCTTCCAAACCCTAAAACCCAATATAAAACCAATTTGAGTTTTTACAAGAACATATTCGATACTTTTTTGTTTTTGAAAGGGTATATATGTAAAAAAAAACTTTGATATCGACCCCACCAGCGAGATTACGCAGCTCTTCAGCGCACAGTTATACTCAACCTCAATCCCTCCTACAAAGATAAATCAGTTAAATATACATTCTTATATTCTGATCCAAGTATTTTTTACCTGTGAGCTGAAAATCAACATCAAGTAAAATTTTGCTGAGATTCCAATTGAGCTGAAAATCAACATCAAATCGATCAACAAAGAATCTCACCACCAACAAACCGAGCATAATTTCTAATCTTACAAAAATCAACATCAAACGAAAACTATGACAAATTATCACCTGATCGATCTGATTTACATGCGTCAATCTTATAAATTTCAAAGCTCGCAAATTTCGATTGTTAAGCCCTAGCTCGAGTCGTAAGCTTCATCTCTCCTAAAGGATAGTCTTCACTTTCCCTTCCTCTTCCCAGCCCCTTCACTTTCTCCTACCGGATCCAGCCATCCAAAAGCCTAGAATGAGAGTATAGCAAACGAGCGACAAAGAAGAGGAAATAGATAAAGCTAGGCGGAGAAAGAAAAAGAAAGAGAGTGGTGGAAGTAAAGGGAGAAGATACAGAGCGACGGAATGGACGGAATGGGCATGCACTCCTCTGAAAGAAAAAGCAAGAAAAAGCATGGGAGAAAAAACATGGGTGAGAGAAAATATGGTAAAAAATCATCTTGGTTAAACAGTAAGAAAGAAAATAAAGAGCAACGTGGCTCTGTCTTGTATGTAGGGGTGTCAACGGTTCGGATCCGGTTCGGATAGTGGTCATACCAGATCCATATCCATATTGTCGGATCCGGATACGGTTCGGATAATAAACGGATACGGATACGGTTCGGATATTGTCGGATACGGATACAGATATGGTTCTGTTTCGGATATTATGTTATCATAACGTAACTTACTTTTTAGCTATAAATATATATAATTTGTGACATGAACGATAAATATGATTATATTTAAACATAATTTTACGATTGTGAGTTAAATCATTTACAAATCATTAATTTGTATATGATTTTTCAACTAATATCAAATATAATACATAAATATAATATATAATATGAGTATCCGGATCCGATTTCGGATACTCGAATCTAGTTCCGAGTATCCGGATCCTAAAAATACCCGGATCCGGAACACGGATCCGGTTCCCGCACCAAAACCGAATATCGAATCCGGTTCCGGATCTTAAAATTAGCAACCAGATCCATATCCGGATCCACTCGGATTCGGATATTTTTTTCGAATCCGGATATTTTTTCGGATACGGTTCGGGTCGGTTCGGGCAATATCCACACCATTGACACCCCTACTTGTATGCCCTTTCCATTGTAAATTTAATGGGAAGGGTAAATTATTAATTATTAATTATTAATATCATATTCTATAAATGTATATTTTAGGAGGTATACACCAAATATGTATTGTATTTAAAAAATATCTATTATCTATTATACATATAAAAAGACATGACATAACAACAACAAAAGATAATGAGTATATAAAAAAATATATCACAATTTTTTAAAGATTTCTCACACATCTAAACAATGTATATCATACACCTAAAAAGTATATCATACATCTCAAAAATATATTTCATAAGATATAAACCAAATATTTATTATATTTCAAAAAATATATACCATATATATATAATTATATAACAAATATCTAACAATATATGTAATGTATCTAAAAATGTATATATTAGAAGGTTAATCATGTATTTCAAAAAATTATATTACAGTTAAAAAATCAACATTAAAATAAATCGAGAAGGTGGGAAAAAAGTATTCGATGGAGGAAATATTTTCGCTTAATAATTTTTTTTTTATGTTTGGAAAAAAAAAATTGACAAAAAATTTATTTTTTGCCCTCATCTTTCATCTCAAGTCCAATCAAGTCTCTAATATTTCAATTCGGTCAATCAAGTTTTTTATCGTTTTTAATTTTATTCACTTGAGTTTTTTCATGAACCAATTGATGATTGGACTGTTAAATTATGACGTGACAACATCAATTATTTTAGCTTTTACCAAATATCTGATTTAATAGAGTTATAATATAATAATACATAAATAACTAGATTCATATTTAATAAATTCATAAAAATAATGTATATATTGTCATGTCATCAAATATGTCATGTCATAGGTTATCATGTCAATATTAACGGGGCAATCATAAATTATTAAGTTAATGGGTTGAATGATTCCATTAAACAAACATAAAACTATTAGAGACTTGATTAATCAAATTAAAACGTTAATGATTTAACTGAATTTGCATACGAACAACATTAATATTTTAATTTATTTTAAAACTATTATAATTATATTGTAATTATTATAATATTGAATTATAAGAAACAAAAACATTATAATAAATGATTAGTTCTATTTTCATATAAAATATTGTAATTTTACTTTGTAATGCGCTCGATAATGGACACTTTTTTGGCAACAAGAGAGATACTCAACTATTATCACAAAAAAATATCCTGAGCGTGATGGTAAAGGTTGATTTCTCCAAAGCTTTTGATAGTTTGTCATGGGCATTCCTTATAAAACTCATGGAAGCAAGGGGTTTTCCATCAAAATGGATTATTTGGATTCGTCAACTATTATGCTTTTCTAGTTCATCCGTGAAGATAAACGGGAATGTGGGAGAAGCGTTTTTTCACCAAAAAAGCTTACGTCAAGGTGATCCCCTTTCCCCTCCCCTTTTCAATTTAGTGGCCGATGTGCTTCAATCGGTGTTGCAAAATATTTCGTTCATCATGCATGGGTCGGCTATCTTAGCTCCCAAAGTTTTGCAATATGCCGATGATACGATCATATTCGTCCAAGCTCACCCCCGAAAACTTAAAAATCGTCTCTCACGCACTCAATTACTTCTCCGACATTATGGGGTTGGGAATAAACAAAGGAAAGAGTTCATTTGTCCCAATTGCTATTCCGAATGAGTATCATCAATTAATCTCGGTTATTCTTCAATGCCCCAAAAAGTCGCTTCCGATAAAATACTTGGGACTTCCCCTCTCAATTAAAAAAACAGAGAAAAATTCATTTCTTGCCTCTAATCGCTAAATTGAATTCACGTCTAGCGTCATGGAAGGGTAAATTTTTATCAAGTGGAGGGAGACTAGCGTTAGTTCAAGCGGTGTTAGAGGCAACACCAACGTATTTTATGCAAGCATTTGCCTTACCTTCATGGCTAATTTCGGAGATGAATAAAATAATGAGATCGTTTCTTTGGAGAGGAGACAGAATTGTGCAAAGGAGGTCATTGTTTAATGTCGTGGGATAAAGTGTGCTTACCGAAGTTACACGGAGGATTGGGGGTGCATCACATAAAAACTCAAAACGAGGCCTTGCTTCTAAAGGCGTTCACGAAGACAATCCTACAACCGAATTCAATATGGGCGGCCACCATATTAGATGTTTATGGTACGACTCCGCTAGATCTAAATTCTGTAACGAACCGTTTTGAATCTTTTTTCATAAAAGATTTACGATCTCTATCCAACTTTGCACAACTATCAATTCGTCAAAATCCGGACGGGTCTGGACCCAGGTGGTGCTGGACAGGGCATGGGAGATTCACGACGAAATCCGCGTACCAATTTTTGAGGAATTCGGGAGTCATTATCCCATGGAATTTGCATCTTTGGAAGATCAAAGCCCCGAGTAAGGCTCGGTTCTTCATGTGGTTAGCCCTACACGATAGATTACTCACGACGGTAAATTTAGAGAAACGCGGATGGCCAAACAACGAAGGATGTGCACTTTGCGCCCAACATCGAGAGGATATATATCCCATCTCCTTCTGTTATGCCCCTATTCAGAAAGTGTTTGGGTACAGGTTTCTCAACATTACTTCAATCGCCAGTTCATAAGGGGTACAGACCTATTAGATGTTTGGAGGAAAAACAGGGCGAGAGGCGATAAAATTCATAACGCGAAATGGGGTACGATTTGCTTGGCAATAACATGGAACGTCTGAAAGGAGCGAAATAGGAGAATCTTCGCTTTCGAAGCATTTTCGACTTCTCTGTTGAGCGCCATAATTGAAGACGAGGTTAACAAATGGAGAGCGCATTGCTGACGATTCCACCAGGGACTGAGTCAGATTTGGCAGAAGACTAAAACATCCTTTCTTTCTCTTTATTTTCTTTTCATGTTCTTTGAGGTTTATTCTGATTTTTAGTGCGCGTTTTTGCGTTTGTACCCAATTAGATTGTTTTAAGAACTGTGTTTACTTATTTAATGCAAACTTGAGAGAGGCGATCGCCTTCTCTTTCAAAAAAATTTTACTTTGTAATGTGGTTATCAAACAAATATTTTTTAATGTGGAGTGCATAATTTTTTTTTTCAACACAAAATATAGTGGCTTATGATTTATGTATATTTTGTATTAAGCTAGATTTATTTTCACTTTCGAATACTTAAAAAAAATAGGGGGAATTTCACATATAACCTCACAAAGAACTAAAATATCAAATTTGTCCTTCAAAAAGTTCAAATATCAAATTTAACCCCCTAAAACAAGAAACATATCAAATTTGTTCATTCGTTAACTTTTCCATCAAAACTAACTTATTCAAGTATGAAATTATCCTATTACCCCCGTCTTTTCTCCTCTTCGATTAAATTAAAGAAACAACTAAAAATAAAATTTACTTCTCCCTCTCCAGAGCAAAAGTGCCTCTCTCTCTCTCTCTCTCTCTCTCTCTCTCTCTCTCTCTCTCTTCTCTCTCTCTCTCTCTCTTCTCTCTCTCTCTCTCTCTCTCTCACACACACACACACACACACAGCCACCGAATACTTAATGGTATCAAATACATACATAGAAAACTTGCAAAATATCTTTACTTTTCGGTCAAAACTTGCAAAATATCAATTTTCTTTAATGGTATCAAATACATCCATCGAAAACTTGCAAAATATCAATTTTCTTTAATGGTATCAAATACATCCATCGAAAACTTGCAAAATATCAATTTTCTTTAAAATCTTTACTTCTCTGTCAAAACCGTGATTTTGATTTTAAAAAATAGTAGTTGAATTGAATATAGCATATGACAAAAATACCCTTATTCTCCATTATCGTGCTTACCTCATACCTACCCTCCTTCAGTTCCTCCTTGTAGAATTTAGAGATTAGAATCCATAACTCTTTTTCTATTATTCATTCTCCTCCTCTTGTTAGTCCACTCTAGATTGTTTTCTAGTCTCTTTTGAAAATTTAAATATGGACTTTCCCGATTAGTTAATAATTTATATCCCACATGGTTGATATGAATCATGATATAATCATCCACCTTACTTAGCAATCTTTTACAAAAGAGAATTGATAAAATCATCCACCCCACTTAGTTGATATCATATTCCAAGACTAATTGAGTAATTGATATCATATTCCAAGAACAAAATTAAAAGGATTAAGAGTTGGCGAAAATAAAAAGGGAATGAAAGACTACCCAGAATTTTAAAAATCTTCGAAGGGTATTCGGTGGCTGTGAGAGAGAGAGAGAGAGAGAGAGAGAGAGAGAGAGGCACTTTTGCTCTGGAGAGGTAGAAGTGAATTTTATTTTTAGTTGTTTCTTTAATTTAATCGAAGAGGAGAAAAGACGGGGTAATAGGGTAATTTCATACTTGAATAAGTTAGTTTTGATGGAAAAGTTAACGAATGGACAAATTTGATATGTTTATTGTTTTAGGGGGTTAAATTTGATATTTGAACTTTTTGAAGGACAAATTTGATATTTTAGTTCTTTGTGAGGATATATGTGAAATTCCCCCAAAAAAATAAGCACACAATTTAGGGGAATGCTTTGATTTATTAAGGTAGATCGTGTTAGTATCCAAACGGGGAAATGGGATTTGAACATGAGACTTGCGAGATCTAAAGTAAAGAAGTACACCAATATACCACTTGTCTAATGAATGAATTAATAATCTTCCTTATTTTGAAGACATTCTTCTTATATTAATTAATTATATACTATATATTAACTATATGCTATATATAATATCTTAGGTAAGATATTAATTAGAAAAATTAGATTTGTCCATTTGCAGAAATTTAATATTTAATTCAATTTAATACATGATAGCAATAAATTAGTAAACTCATGTTCTTGTATATTATATACTTATATATAATTTTAGTAAAATTTCTTCTTCCACAAGCTGCCACGTCAGCAAGGCTATACATTTTTTCTTTGAGATTTTCTGTGGTTTTGATCGTGTATTCTCCGTGTTGTTTTTTTGGTAATTTTCCTTTTTACCCTATTTTTTTCTCCTTTTTCGATTTTGGCCCGCGCAATTCAATTGCGCGGGAATAAAGCTAGTCTTAGTTATAATTTTAAACGGTTCAAGAAAACTTGACACGTGGCCACTCTTTCTCCATCGTATACACGCTCTCTCTCCAGTCTCCGTACTTCTCTCCTCATTTCCTGCACGACAAAAATAAACCCAAGCCTCGGCCCGCTGGAGTGCGACAGTAAACCCTAGCCGCCAGCACGAGCCGGAGCCGGAGCGGCTTGAGTGCGACGGTAAACCCTAGCCGCGAGCCGGAGCCGCTGGAGTGCGACGGGGCCTGCTCCCCTCGGAGAGCTCAACGGTGAACTTCTCTGCTGCCGACACGTGACCACGCTCTGTACAGGCACGCGTTGCCCTTTCTCTTCTTGCTCGCGCGGTTCCCTCTCTCTTCTCATTCTATTCCAGTTTCGCGTCAAGGTCCGCTCGACTCGCCTTACAGTGCTCCGAAAGAGGTCGATCTGAGAGTGACGAAGGAAGCTTTCATCTAAACAAAGCAACAACGAAGTGGCTTCGCAGTAAACCCTAACCACCTCGCGAGAGGAGAGGACACACCGTTCTGGAAAAGGGCGACGAAAGAGGCCATTTGGTTCTGGGCTTGCGATTTTGTTCCTGGTTTCTGCGACCGGAGAAAAACACAGGCAAGCTCTATTTCTCACAACATCGATGTTTAGTTTGTAAGGATTGCTCATTTCATGTATGTAGGTTTGTTCAATTGGTTTCTCCTTCCCTAATTGAAAATGCCAAACAGAACATTTCTAGGGGTATGGTTTGAGAGAGAGAAAGAGATGGAAAAAGAAGAGGGAGTGAAAATGGTGCCATCGAGCCTCCTCAATTTTGCATTTGATTCAAAGTTATCTTAGTTGGTTCAATCGGAAAAATCAAGAGGTTAGAAAGTACAAGATGGAACTGCATAGAGACACAAACCCCTTTTTGAGGTATGAAACTCCCTTTTTCGAAAGACCAGTTCTTTTTGCTTCGATTTAAATCTGAATTGGGCTGGATTAAATTGACAAGTTTTACAAGTTTATGATTAAAAGAATATTCTTTTCAAACACGAAGTAATTATAATGTTCCGGTGAAGTAAAAAATATAATTATCAAAATTATGACAAATTTTGAGTTCCGGCGAAATAAAAATTGTCATCTGCAAGATCATGACATATTTTTAAGGTGAATCAAAGATAAGAAGGATGTGGAATTCAAAGATTGATTCAAACATAGTAAATTCCTAAATTTTGAATAATAGTTTACTGAAATTATGAATAATAATTTACTAAAATTATGAATATCGAATTTCGAATTATAATTGTACTGATTTGAATATTTAGGGCTTCCAAATCATGTTAAAAAAAGTATGTTTTTTTTTTTGCATTTGAACCCATAGACTAATATGAATTATTCAATTTTATGTAGGGTTGTTTTGAGCTTTGAATGTGCGGTTTCCCAATAGCGACTAAATACAACAAGATTTTTGTCGATGCCTTTTGGAACAGCAAAAAGTAAATTCAGTTATCTAAATAAATAAATTAACAGGGACCATTACGTAATTTTAAATTATTTTGGTATATTTTAATAATTCAGGCAATCATTTGCCATGCACTTGGTGCGTCTAATGACATCATAGGCCGTGGTTTATAATGTCTGGTATTTCAAGCCTCAGTTTCTTAGGCCTGGCGAAACTGCTATCGAATTTGCATAAAGGTCCATACTTTTCATAATATTTGTTCAGTAGAATTATTTATAATGAAGATTGGTAATGTTTTTTCAGGGTTAGGGAGATGATGTATGCTAGAGCAGGATTATATGTCAAGTATTTTCGCCCGAGTCCTAAACTTACTGATAAGAATAATATCTGATTGCACGACCTAATTTTTTCTGTGGTAATTTCCGTAATTAAATATTTTATTTACCATTTATTTGGAACAAAATAATAATATCTAATTTCAAATGTAGTTGTCATTTGCATGCTTACATGAAGGAATAGTGTAACTCGCGTACTTTCGCAGGGCTCACCAAGGGAAAGGTACATTTCTGAAAAATTAGGGTTAGGATTTCTCATGCATTGATATTTTGGGGTTCTTCTATTTTTTGGACATAATATGTTTAATAGACATTATAATTGACACTATTTTGAAAATTACCTTCTGCATATTCAAAATGATTATCATTTTTATACATCATATGAATAAACTTGAGGGACTTTTGTACTAAAGTTCAAATAAATTTTCGTTAATTAATTATTGACTAACTAATTTTATACTCCTAAAGTTGCATTTTTTTTTCTTCATACAGGACTTCACGTCAATGCAGATGTCTCTTCTGATTTGCGTGACGCAGAGAAAAAAGGAAAAAAAAAACGAGCAAACGCCAGCGGCAGAAAAGGGGTACGAAACACTGGTGAAACTGGGACGGTGTTTACGTGAACAAAGAGAGGAAATTTATTAATTATGTAAAAGCAAAGATTGTCCAGTTCGCCCTCGGCTATATTTTTACGAGGTAATTTGATCCCCCCGAATTTGTATAGTTTATTTTATTTATTTATTTCTTCTATAAAGAAATATATAATATTATGACCATGTTAGCAGCATTTTAATTCAATAATTGTCTAATTACAGGTTTGACTTGCGTTATCGTACCGTATGTTAAAGTTTTAGGAGTTCATTGGAATACTTTTGCCGGTTCGTATATTCGGGTGCGATAAAGTCAGCCCATTTTCAGTAAGTTCATGTGTGACGGCTTTCGGGCTTCATTATCATATTAAGTTCATGTTATTGTTAATTGCAAGGGCATTTCGGACATTATTTTTTTAATTTCGCTCCTTATCGTTATCATCACCATATCATAATTCTCATTATCATCATCATATCATCATCATTATCATATCAACATCTTCATCTTCACCATACCATTATCATCATATGCATATCATCGTCATCATCATATCATAATCATCATCATTTTTATTCAAACGTACCAATAATAAAAATCCTGAAATACTATCATCCATTGGTTGGAGAAAGAAATTGGACATTTATGGTATTTTTTATTTTATAACTTGCAAAAACTTGATCACTTTTTTTGGGGTACAACAAAATCATTTACATTGTGGATACAAAAAACAATTACTAATTAGACAAATGAAATACAAATACAAATGTGGATAAAAAAAAACAGAAACGAAAATGAAAAACAAAAACAGTCAACGATATAGACGCAATGTTCGAATAAAAACACGAACTCAAAAACGAAAATGAAAAACAAATACAATATCAATCCCAATATGAACTGCAAATAAAAATTACAAATAGAAATGAAAATACAAAAACAAAATATGAATATTTGAACATAACTAATATAGCAAAAAATAATGAACATTTGAATATACCAAGCAAACATAACAAATCAATAGCGAAGATCTGATACAAATACAACACAAAACAGAAATACACGATACAAATACTAGACAAATAGACAAACACGTATTGCCAATAAGAAATACAAAGCACGTATGTAAAAGACATACGAAAAAAAAATGAAAAACAAAAAACAATACCATTATGTATCTGAATACAAGTGCGGAGAAAAAAAATACAAATGCAAATACACACAAAAAAGCAAAAACGGGAATTCAAATACAAACAAGGCACTACATATGAAAATCAAATACAATTACATAATACAAATACAAAAATACAGGCACAAATATTAATACGAATACAAAGACGAACACAAACGCAAATATGAATACAAATACGAACATGAATGCGATTACAAATTACGAAATACGAAATCTCAAACTCAGAATACGAAATATGAAATACGAATGTGAGTAGAAATACCAATACGAATATAAATTCGATATAAGAAATATGAGTTAAATTACAAAAACAAATACGAACACAAATACGAAATACCAATACACACAAAAATACAAATACAAATCGAAATATAAATACGAACACAAACATAAATAAACAAAATAAAACGACCTTATGTTCAAGAAACAATAAACAAAATTTATTGACTTTGCCAAACATGTCTAAAACAATAAACAAAATTTATAGCAAGAACTATTTGAATTGTTCAAGAAAGTCGGCTCTTCCACAATTCAGACGATTTTTGCTCTAAAATTTTTGCAAATCATGATTTACTGAGGCAAACGACCCATAAATAAATACAAAATACGAAAAAACAAAGATGAGTACATACACATACACATTTACAAATGAATTATCTGCAAGAATACGAAATACGAATACGAATAGAACTCGAACACGCACATGAATATGATTATGAACTAGAAACAAGCACAAATACAGACACCCTATACGAATAATACCAAGTACAATTATGGTATATAAATACACATACACATACAAATACGAAAGACCAACACAAGTACAAAATACGAATATTAATGCGAACACAAACACGAACACAAACACAAATACAAATACAAACACATATACTAATATAATTAGGCATTACGAAATACGAAATAATCGAATACGAATACAAACACAAACATAAATAAACAAAATGAAACGACTTTATGATAATCTTTTGGTTCGTTTTCTTCACTTTGTCGATGTTGTATAAAACAATAAACAAATTTTATAGCAAAAATCATTTGAATTGTTCAAGGAAACCGGCTCTTCAACAATTCAGATGGTTGTTGCTCTAAAATACAAATATTAACACGAATACAAGCATAAACACATATACAAACACAGATACAAATAAAACTGCAATACAATAAAAATTCGAAAAAAAAACAAACCCGCGCAATTGCGCGGGCGAAGCGCTAGTAAACATGGAATGCTCAAAATCTTTATCACATATAAATTAATTGCATTCCTTATTTATTCATTTTTTATGTGTGCATCTGTTGAACATGTGTTATACAATGAATTAATTCAATTCCAAATGATTTATTTTTCAAAATTACAAAGTTAGAGTTATATGAATATGGGTGGTGATAAACAATGTTATTTGAAAAATATTAAATACATTGATGATATACGAAATGATGGTTTTAACACGTGTTAAATAGTGCAAGCGAATCATATACACCAGTTTAGAACACGTTAAAAGGACAAATTAATCGAGTCCAATATTTCTTTTTCAAATTTGTAAATTCAGACTTAATTAATTATAGATGATAGTGAACAAACCCAATAAAAAATATTAAATATATTAATGATATGTGAAACGATGAATAAATACCCTCGCATTCTATGTAGGATGTTCAAACAAAAAAATGATGGTTTATTACTAGCATTCATTGTTCTAAAAGTCGGTCTAGGCGGCCGCCTAGGCGATAGGCACCGACCAAACGCCCAGGTTTAGCCTGGTCGTTTTTGTCTAGGCGGAATTCCGTCTAGGCCCCTCCAGCCCACTTAAATTTTTTTTTTTTTTAAGACATGCACCCTTCTCTTTTTCTTCTTTCTATTTTTTGTAAATTTATTTTGTAGTTTATTTGGATTTGTGTTAAATTCTATGTCGCGCGAATACTCCGAAAAATCAAAATCTACCCGTATTCGATACGCGTATCTAGGGGTGTTCAAACGGTTCGGTTTATTCGGATACCGAACCGAACCGGCCGAATTCGGTTTAATCGGTTCGGTTTTTCGTTTTATTTGGTTCGGTTCGGTTCAAAAAATGATATTGTTCGGTTTATTCGGTTCGGTTCGGTTTTGATGTGGTGAAAACCGGTTAAACCGAACCGACCGAATAACATCTCATTTTCGTAATTTTTAATATAATCATGTTAAAATATAAAAAAATATATATAATTTTTTTTTTATAAAATAATATAATTATATTTTATAATATGTATTTATACTTTTTGATAAATAAAATATATTTTTTCGATATATTTATTTTTATTTTAAAGTTATAATGTTTCTTATTCGGTTCAACCGAATAAACCGAACAAGAATTCGGTTTATTCGGTTCGGTTCTTAATCGGTTCGAAAGTTAAAACGGTTCGGTTCGGTTTGAATTTAGTTCGGTTCGGTTTGAATTTAGTTCGGTTCGGTTTAAATTGGTTTGGCCTTATCCGGTTCGGTTTGAACCGAACCGACCGAATGAACACCCCTACGCGTATCGTATCCTAAATCATATGTTAAATTGTCGTATCGTCGTATCCGATACGCGTAACGGTATCGCCGTATCGGCGTATCCGAGCAACAACACTGTTATTGTTATGTTGTAGATTTCATGTTATAATTTGTTTGGAAATTGTCATAAATAAAATTCATATACATTATTTTTAGTATAAAAAGTTGTAGCATAAATTATAATATATAAAAATTAAAAAATATGACAAAACTATGTAAAATTACAGATCCGTCTATATCCGATTAATCCCTCTAGGCGCTAGACGGTGCCCGTCCTCCCGACTAGCGCCTAGCGATTTCTGTAACATTGCTAGCATTTAATGCATATAACAACACATTAAACATCTAACTGGATTGTAAGGAATGGATGTCACCACTCTATTAATTATATATTGTATCTAAATTAAGATATTGATTATGATATTAATTATATAATATATCTTAATGGTATTAATTACTCGTTTTAATTATGATATTGAGGATGTTCTGGTGACGTGGGGACAAGTTAAAATTCCTCAACAAATATTTACGGGAATTAATTGGGGACTTCCCGTTTCATTCGGGTT
Source organism: Luzula sylvatica (assembly GCA_946800325.1). NCBI lineage: Eukaryota > Viridiplantae > Streptophyta > Magnoliopsida > Poales > Juncaceae > Luzula > Luzula sylvatica. The sequence goes on from OX326956.1 coordinate 21,502,871, forward strand.
GGGTGCCCCCCCCCCCCCCCCCCCCCCCCCCCCCCCCGCGTTTAACATCCCTAATTGGGATCTGGAATAAACATTGAGCTGGTTCTTGAAAAGTGAATTGGTCAAGAATACATTTTTTTGATAAATTTTTTTTGTTGCGGCACGTATTCGACATCAAGAGCTCTTAATGAGATGCGACATGGCCCGAATCAAAGTGTGGAAGTGTTTGGTTGTTCCTTATGGTGGTAGTAGTTAATATGAAAATTTGACAAAGGTCGAGATACAAAGGCCAACAAAATGTAGGATTCGAATTCAAAATTTTAAAATGTCAAAATTTCTCGAAATAAATGATTTATCGAAATCTGAGTATGGGGTAAACCCATCTCAGAGTTAAGCTCAAAAAAAAAAAAATTTATAATAAAATTATTATAAATTGTAAAAAATCTTTTGGTTTATTGATAGAATATTTTTTTTGTTTTGTAGAGGTCATCAATTTGAATCCCTACAAATTATAATTTTAAAATTCTTTCTCAAAAATACAATAAAAAATGAAACGATATTGGTCTAAACGAGATTTGAACTTTGGGTCTACAAAAAAAAACTCAAGAGCCTTAATCAATAATCAATACAATAACATGTGATACATTAATCTCCCTTAATAATTAATTTAATAAGTCTTTTTAAAAAAGTGGTTTCGGATCTCTAGAATGTTGGGCCCGGGCTTGGCCGGCCTCGGGGTATCTAGGTGCAATCCTACTCACCATGATACCACAACATGATTGGTAATATAATGCCGAGTTAGCATAGATACGAATGAAATCTTATTAAATCACACTAAATCATATCAAGAAAATGCAAACTAACAAAGCATCATATTTTCATCATGTAGAGGTGGCAAACAGGCGGTTTGGGCGGTTTCGGGCCGAACCCAACATGTTTCGGGCTAATTTTTGGGTTCGGATCTCATCGGGTTAAATCAATTCGGATCAAGCCGGGTTTGTATCGGATCATATTTGGTCAGATCAATTTCGAGTTGAAAATTATAGTCGGGTCGGGTTTCCAAGTTCGGGGTGATTCACGGACGTGGTTTGTTCCAGATTCGGATTCTTTCGGAATTCGGGTTAGTCAAATTTGGGTTGTGTCGGATTTTTTTTAATGATTCTATAAATCAATTTTGTCAAAATATTAGATACAAAATTAAAATATTATCCAAATCCAGGTCTCTGCTTTTTATTTGAAAGCACCGGTGCCATGTCACTCTTGAAAAATGTAATAAATATAATAATACAGAGATTAGTTAATAGATCGAATTAAAAAAAATGATAACACCAGGTCAATTTGGGTTCGGACTATTTGAGTTCGGACTTGTCATAATCGGGTTTATCGGGTTTCGGACAACTCGGATTCGGGTCGAGTTGGGTCGGAATAATAATTATAATATATCACGCCGGGTCAATTTTGGGTCGAATTTCTCGAGTTCGGGTCGGACGGGTTCGGTCGTTTGAATTTTCTAAATTTTTCAGGTTACGGGCGAGTCGGACCTCGGACGAGTCGGACGGATTTTTCGGGTTCGGGCCGGATTTGCCACCTCTACCATCATGTTGTGAGATATCGGATTTTGTACTCTAAAAATAAAATAAAATTTGTCAATAAAAAATTTAATATACTTCTATTCTTTATAAAAAATATTAATATATCATCTAGTCAAAAATATTTTTCATTTATTATTATTATGGCTGTAGCTTTTAAATAATAATAATTATTATTAAAATTAATTATTTAAATAATAAATACGCATTAATTTGCACTGATTTTTTTATAAAAATATTTTCACAAAATCAAATTAGAGAAAACATTAAGTATGAAATATACTACGTGAATGTCAAAATAAAGAGAAAAATATAAATAATATATATGACAAATTTTCAAAATTAACACAAAATACAACGAGCAAACAACGTGCTATATCATCTCCGAATCAATCTCAACATGGATTGACTCGGATCTAAATCATGTATATCCCAGTTCTTTTCACTTTTTTTTGGACTAAAATTTGCAAAGGTTGTATATGTTGTTCTATCAAGACCTGGGGGGGGGAGCGGGAATAGACAATTTTAATGGATTAATTCCTAATTAAGGTACATTTAAATTCTAACCTCAAATTCAATTAGTTGCTCGGTTGTGTAGTTAACTACACAATTAGAGTGCCGAAAAAAACAGTTAAACACAAAGAAAAGTTACCGAACAAGAATATCTTAAACGCACAAGATTTATTACATAGTTTGTTGGATAGTTGTTTTGTAGTTTTAACCATCTATACTCGCTAGTCGACCAATTCAACTTTCATGAGTACATGCATCTCTCTGGATGCGACGCGGCCAACTAATGCTTTTTGGACACTCGATTCACTTTCCCGAACAAACGATTACAATGTTGCTGATATTGATTTATAACATTCCTATCGATATCAAGCGGCTTCTATCTATTTTGCTAGAATGTATATGCGGAGAACAAAGTGAGAGATGAGAGGAAGGGGGTGTATTCATAGAAGTAGCATACCCCTTCAAATTCAACTAGCCGTTATACTTTCGTTCAATAACTGACCGGTTACTTCCCCGAACGAAAACCACTGTGAGAGTCGGGATGTTCGGAATTAGACATTGGACTTGAAATCGTTCGTGAACGGAAGGTTTCGTCAACGAACATGACATAAATCAAAAATTCATGTAACGTTTTGAATAAAATAACACACTCTTACTTTATGAACGAAATGTATTTCTTTCGAACGGAACCATACAGTGATTCCAAAATCGAAGTTATGTTGAACCTCGTAGGTCTGTTTTCGAAATTGTGTAATCTTTGATCATCTCAAACCCATTTACTAATAATCACGCTTAAAGATGGATTATTAGTAATATTAATATTGTTTTGAAACAATTAAATAACTAAATGAAATTTGGACCAATAATATATGGTCGCGAAGAAAAGAAAAAAATTCTCTCTCTCTCTCTCTCTCTCTCTCTCTCTCTCTCTCTCTCTCTCTCTCTACTAGATGGCCTGGACGACGGTGAAGGTGGTGACAGAACGACCGTTTCATACATTGCATCTTTTAATTTTTTTTGACTAATTTTTTAATTATAATGTTGGTTCGTAGAAAAAAAGAGCCAAGATTGCTTCGAGAAGAATAAACAATTTAATATTTTGTGAAGTTGAACTTTATGTTCCAAGAAAAGTAAATATACAAAATTAGAGATCTATTAAAAACCAATATTGAGAATGTTTTAGAGAATGAAAATAATTAATATATAAGAAAAATGAGCAAATAGTCAGTTTAAGTTTTTGTGTGTTTGTTTTGAAAAATTAAATGTGTGGTGTTCATTTTGGAATTTAATGCAATGTATGTTAGGTTTTTTATTTTATTTTTTATGTTTTAATATGAACTATGAAGGTGTGTGTGGTATGATGTGTTTGATTATGGACAATTTGCCAATTTGGAGTATCTTCATTGATGATGTTAATGTTTTTGAATATGATGCTTATCTTGATTTTTTTCATTACTATGCATTGACGCAATTAGAAAAAAAAAGAATAAAAAATGTATATCCTAATGTATTATATGTTAATAGCTATAACGTTTGTTTTAGTAATTCGCCGTAAAAATGCCTAATCGATACAAACCGCTATATCGTTATTTAAAACATTGAGTAAATGAAAATGATGATTTTTTTAATATTGAATTGGTGAGGTTCTTTCTTTTGAACTTTTCAGATAAGTTGGTATTTTTTTTAAGTGAAATCTAATCCATGAATTATGAATATTTTTTATTTCATTTTTTATTTGTGAAATCAATGGTAAGTTAGTTATTTTTTTGTTTTGAGAATTCCCCAATTCAAAACTACAACCAAATTATGTTTTACAATGTCATTCTTTTATGTACTCATACTACAGTTACTATAAATAGCAAATATCATTTTCAATATAGAAACTAAAACTAATAGTTATTCAAATGCTGTTATACAAGATCAAAATAGAAAATTAAACTACACGTATATTATTCGGTATTAAACAAAGTAGCTTCAAAATCACCGAAAAGAAAATATAGAACATAAAATTCAGTGAATCAATATGCAGGACAATTTAGCTGAATTTTGGTCTCTATTAGTCTGAGACTCTGAGCTTGATTTCGATTCAATACTCGATTTGCTTAGAATAAAAACTCCAACAATGATAAGTGCTGCTCCTAAAAACCACTACACAATTAAATTAGAATCTTCATATTTAACTGTCTTCTCAGATTCCTTTTCCAATTTTACCGCGATTTTGTTCGATTTTTGGTTTTTCGAGATTTTTTGGACAATAACAAGAGCGAATCTTCAAGCCCTAAATTTTCAGAACCTGTTAATATCTCACGTACCTGAGAATCTACCTTGGCTTTTTCCTCTAATTTGAAATTGAATCGAGCCCTTTTATTGCTAGATTTTACCGTGATTTTGTTCCAATTTTTGGTTTTTCGAGATTTTTTTAACAATAACGAGAGCGAATCTTCAAGCCCTAAATTTTCAGAACCGGTTAATATCTCACGTACCGGCGAATCAACCTTGGCTTCTTCCTCTGATTTGAAATCGAATCGAGCCCTTTTATTGCTAGACTTCACCGTGATTTTGTTCGAATTTTTGGTTTTTCGAGATTTTTTGAACAATAACGAGAGCGAATCTTCAAGCCCTAAATTTTCAGAACCGGTTAATATCTCACGTACCGGCGAATCTACCTTGGCTTCTTCCTCTAACTTCAAATCAAATCGAGCCCCTTTATTGCTAGATTTTACCATGATTTTGTTCGATTTTTTGGTTTTTCGAGATTTTTTGAACAATAACGAGAGCGAATCTTCAAGCCCTAAATTTTCAGAACCGGTTAATATCTCGCATACCGGCGAATCTACCTTGGCTTCTTCCTCTAATTTGAAATCGAATCGAGCTCTTTTATTGCTAGATTTTACCGTGATTTTGTTCGAATTTTTGGTTTTTTGAGATTTTTTTAACAATAACGAGAGCGAATCTTCAAGCCCTAAATTTTCAGAACCGGCTAATATCTCACGTACCGGCAAATCTACCTTGGCTTCTTCGTCTAATTTGAAATCGAATCGAACCCTTTTATTGCTAGATTTTGCCGATTTGGGGTCAGAATTGATCTCTTTGTTCTCCAATTCGTCGGAGGTTAACTCTGGTTTCGCCACAGATCCAGCCAAATCAGGAATTTTGGCAGTTTTAGGGCGTTTAAGCTTCTTCTTCATGACCGCCAAAGTATCATTACTTTTAGGGCGTTTAAACTTCTTCTTCATGACCGCTAAAGTATCATTGAGCTCACCAGAACTCGTCTTTTCCTCTTTAGGGTTTCCTTCCACCTGTGCATCAACCCTAATTTGAGAAACCTGAGAAAGAAGATTCTTTTTCCTCGGCGAAACCCTGGATTTTCTAACCTTAAACAACGATCCAATTGGTTTTTGATCTTCATCCGATTTGGGATCTAATTTCACCAAATTTCCTCCAGAATCACTACCCATGGTACAGAGGGGCTTCGACTCCGTTACTGTTATTGGTTCGGTTTTCTTCCTTCCTTTCATTTTTTCCTGATTTTTTTTGTTCTTTTGTTTCTTCCCGTATTTTCTTGTTGGAAAATTTTCAATGGAAAATGTTAGACATGCCCCATCTCTTCCCCAAGTTTTTCTGATGAGGTGAATATTACTTAGTACCTTGATAATTAACATATTAATTCGTAATTTGACATCTTAATTGGTTGTCTAATCATAAATTAAAATATTAAATTATGCAATTATGTGTTCATTTTTATTTTTAAGTTGTTAAATCATAGAGTGACGATACATGTCCCACTTAAAATCATATATATCGGTTGATGTGTTGACGTCTGCATTAATAATGGTGGTAACTCATTTTAATTTTTCCCATCTTATATAGAAAAAGTGGGTAAAAAAATCTATCGTTTCACACATCATTAATTTATTTAACATTTTAACTAGTTTGTTTATCACCATCTATAATATTAATTAATCAAATTTAAATCTATAAATTTGGAAAAAAAAATTATCGGATCGAATTAATATACCGTTTAACATGTGTTAAACGAATACACATGAACAAAACTATCATAAAAAATAAACACAAATATAACAATGAAAATAAAAATAATACATTCGCAAAAAGTAGCAAAATAAAAATGAAAATACTTTGTTTTAAAAAAATATTGAAAATAAAATAATAAATATTTGATCAAATAAATATGACTTATCATGTGTTAAAATAAATATAATAAAAATATTAAGTAAACCAAATTATTTTTTAATAATTTGATTTAACACTTAATCAATGTGGTTTACCACCTAATCAATGTGGTTTGCCACCTCATTAATACAGTTTGATACCTAATTAATACGGTTTGTCACATATTATGATTTATTATTTAAAATAATTTAACAATTAATATATTTATTATGTATTGTCAACACATCAATATATTGAGGGGATATTAGAGAGAACAAGTTTATTTTTTCTCAATCATATTCACGCCGTCAAGTTTTTTAGAAAAGAATTCATGAAGATATACATCACTACTCATTTTCAATGTAACCTTTTTTTTTGTTTCAAGATTTTTTCAATAAATCATTGAGTTAAATGAATATTGTTATAAAATAAAACAATAATAATAAAAAAAAAGAGAATTGAGATACAGAAAATCTTATTCAATATGAATCTCCATTACAATAACCAACACCCTCATTATATAGTAGAGGATTAGAGCAAGAATAAATGATATGTTACAATACAAATATTAAATTCATATAATTACTCCTTCAATATTTAATTTTCAGTTACAATATGACATTCATATATTTCATATATTCATAACAAATATTTAATATAACTCTTTTGTGGGTGTAGAATTTTCGAAAGATACTCTGGCATGGCCTATAGGCTTGTTTGAAAATAAATAAATAAGAGGGTAATTGTTAGAAAAAATTTCGCCGGTCCGCCATGTTGTCGGGTAGTGACACGCCGACACATATCATTTTTTACGGTATCGTATGTGTTGTTACTATATATATATATATATATATATATATATATATATATATATATATATATATAGGGATATGATCAATGGCCAACACTATTGTTTGGCCAACGTCGGCCAACACCACTTATTTCACTAAATCTAAACATGAGAATCGAATTTTAACCGTATAGATATGATTTATATTATTTGAGAATGTTGTAGATTCAATTTCATGAAAAATAAAAATTTCTATCATACTTATCATAATACTTAAAAAAAATTAACGGTCGGAAATAGTTACAACATGAATCATCATTAAATAAATTCTGAAATTCGATTTTTTTGGTTTGGATGTATTTTAAATCATATAGATAAGCTAATGATGAATTTTTACTAGGTTTCGAATTTCTCTTCATGGAAATCTATAAATTTACCGAAATGGACGGTTGTGAAAATATGTTATCGATTTTGTTAGATACAAAAATCAAAATTGTACAAAATTTATTCTACATTATATATAAATGATATAAAACATATCTATACGGTTAAAATTCGATTATAATATTTAGATTTAATGAAATAAGTGGTGTTGGCCGACGTTGGCCAAACAAGAGTGTTGGCCATTGATCCTATCCTATATATATATATATATATATATATATATATATATATACATGCTTGCTAAGGAGAATCCAAAAAAAGAATCCACGCGTGCAAAATATACTGATAAAACTAGCAAAATATACTATAAAAATTAGCAAAATATACTGATGAATCCAATATGTTAACATAGTTAAAATTGAGAATAAAATAATACATTTTCAATAATATATTTTGATAAATACAAGAATATATTTTGCTAACAATCGGACGAACAGTGGATGGCCAACATTTTCTCAGCCCTTGGATTAACAATCGGACGAACAGTGTCAAATCGCGCACTTGAATAAAAAAATATGAGATTTTCCAAATCGGCCGGTTTCTTTTGTTTTTATAAATAAAAACCGGAGGTTTTGTAACCGGTTTTGTTTTCTTTCTCTTCTAGTCTGTGCTTCCTTCTTTCTTCTTTCCCTTGCAAGTTACAAGATAAAACCTCCCCGCTTCTTCTATCCAGAAAAAACAAAACAAGAAATCAGCCGTAATTGTTCTCTCAATCAAAGAAAAGAAGAGGCGGCATGATAGGTCACCGTGTTTTTCTACTGCGAACAAAAGGTGATTTCGTTGGGGGCACATGTGAAACCTTTTTTCGCTATCTTTATGAAGAAAACCCTAAATTCCTTCTGGCCTTCGATTTTTTTGTTTTCCGAGCCCTCCTTCCTGTCCAGCGATTTCTTTCGCATGCCTCTACAAATGCTAAGTTCGTTCCTTTCTCAACATCAAATTTTTGTTACAAGTCAGATAAATTCATATTATCGGTGTATTAGACTGAAATTAAAAAAATATCTGATAAATTCAGACTTTTTGGTACGAGTACTGCTCAATTTCACCAATTTTAATCTTAATTTTAGCCCAATCATGCAAATCCCAGCATTTACCAGTAAAAATATTAGTATTTGTAGAATAGTCAAGTATTTATATCAATGTATACCATGTCTTGAACATGTAATGGATTCATTATTGTTTGATATTTTAATCATTTCAATTAGAGTTTAATTACATCAATTAGGGCCTAATTTTGACTATTTTGGTCCAATGAAGGCTTAACCGATTCAATTAAGTCTAATAATGTCACTCAGATAGTATTCTGGAATTTTATTGACATTTTTACCAAATTATTTTGCTTGTACTACAAAACCTCATATTTTGAGCTGTATTATGGGCGACTATCTCCTGCGGAGCGAGCCGCCCTATAGGCAAGTGAAGTTGGTGAGTTATTATGGGCGACTATCTCCTGCGGGATGAAGTATGTAGTTGCTCTCAAGCTTCAAGTACAATGTTTCGACTCCGACGGTAGATTTGGATGATTGGAAAAAAAATTTCTAAATCAATTGTTTTTCAAGTAATTTGTAAGTTAAGATTGTATTAGAGTTAAAATGTTATAATAGTGAGGATGTATTAGGACTTCGGTAATTAGGGTTTTAAATGTTGTAATGTTATTTTTATGCACTTCAATGTTATGTACTAATGAATGAACTTATAAAAATTAATGCGACTAGTATCATGAATTGCACTGAGAGGAATTTGCTCTGGCATGATATCATTCTCTTCAAATTTAATTCTCTTCAAATTTAGTTCTCTTCTATTTTATTGATTTTTCTTCATTTCTTATATTCATTCATGCAATTGAACAAAAGATAGTCAAAAGATGTATTACGTGAGGATTTACTCATATTTTCAAATATTCAGGTTTCATGAGATGGAGCTAGTTCATACAATATAAAAATTAATTACAAAGAAGTATGATTTTTGTACATTCTCATTGTATTTTGCATTCAAAAGCTACAAATTCAACATTTTGCTTCAAAAGCTACATATTCATCATTTTGCATTCAAAAGCTACAAATTCAACAAAACTCTAACCATATTTAATTACATATTGAAAGCAAAATTCTGCTTCGATTTTCTTCCACTTATTGTCTTCATTGCCTTTAACAACATTACTCTCGTATACTTAACCAATACAATTGCACTCTCCATTCAGATCTCTTTGTCAATTCTTCGACGATTCTTTTAAATGTTTGACCTGGAGGCACCCATTTCTTTCCTGCGCACTCTTTGCATACCTGCGCAGCTTTAATAAACACACTTTAATAAACACATAATTGTTTTACAAATTACTAATCAACATGGTAAAACTTCTTAATTGTGAGTAACGAAAGTAGTCTTATTGTTTCGTCTCTTTCATTCAATTATACACATCCAAGGCTGAATTTACTTTTCATTCGCACAAAAAAAACACCAATTGAAGTGTTGAAAATCACTAAAATTCGGGTAACTATTCCTGAAGTAAATCCATTGCCTCAAAGCTTCGACCAGTGTTATCAAGAAGTCGAATCATATAATAATATGTGATTGCATTTGGTATTAATCCTTTGGAATATACTGATTTATATAACTAGTTTCAATCATCTTCGCCACATTTTTTAAATAAACATATAGTTGTAACATATCTGGCTGAATTCCTTTGTATTCCTTTCTCGAGCATTTCATCGAACACTTACAGTGCACTAGTTTTCTCCCCTAAATCTGGACACTTGAGAAATGCATAATATAAACAAAGTCCAGGAGAAAAATCAAGCTCAATCAACAAGGTATTAAAAGCCTTTTGCAACCGATCGTTCTCCAGAAACTTGAAGATTCATTCTTACGTACAATCAAAACTCTAGGGTTTGATGGAGAAGATCAAAGGAAGAACGAGGAAGAGACTTTAAAGGAGGAGAAGCGAATTCTCGCTTCCAAAGGAGGAAAGGATTTGGAAGCAAATTCTCTCTAGTTTTAAAAGGTCAAGAGTTGATATTAGCTGTGGACAAAACGAAAGAGAAGACAGAAAAAAAATACCACATTATTTTAACCGGTTTATCAAAGAAAAACCGGCACGTCTAACAGGCTAAACCGGTATTATCATTAAAAACACTCGCCGGTTCAATGTAAATCCAATATAAATGCGGGATTTGATACTGTTCGTCCGATTGTTAATCCAAGGGCTGAGAAGATGTTGGCCAATGTTGGCCACACAAGTTTGTTGGCCATTGAGCTTGCCATATATATATATATATATGTATATGCTTGCTAAGGAAAATCCAAAAAAAGAATCCACGCGTGCAAAATATACTGATAAAACTAGCAAAATATACTATAAAAATTAGCAAAATATACTGATGAATCCAATATGTTAACATAGTTAAAATTAAGAATAAAATAATACATTTTCAATAATATATTTTGATAAATACAAGAATATATTTTGCTAATTTCAATAATATATTTTGCTCTTTGGATTCTTTTTTAAATTCTTTTTATGGATTCTTGTTAGCATTTATATATATATATAGAGAAAAGCTAACGTACTTAATTGAGTAAATCACTATATGTACTTAAACACTCTAAACCGTCCGATTAACTTTGATCACACGTTCTGGTAAGATTAATGATAGACGGAACGGAATGGTTTTGTGCGTTAGCCAAGTTATCTTCTTTCCAAAACAATACTTCTCTTTCTTCTTTCTAAAATTCGTTTGTTTAGCATGGCTATGACTCGCCTCAGATTTCATTGCTCGTCTTGCTGCTAGCGACCATGGCTCGTCATGCTGCTAGAGATCGAAAAAATCGCCCCAGATTGCTCGTTCAGGCTGCCAAGGTCATGGCGCACAGATCTTCAAGAGGCTCGCCCAGATTGCAAATCGTTCTTGAAGTATAGCATGCAGGTCTATTATTTCGAAAAGAATACTTACCATGGCAGAATTTCTAATTTTTTTCTTGTTCAGATCTGATTTTTTCCTTGCATGTCTCGTTGGCTCTTACAAGACTGATCCCCTCTCTTGCTATCCACTCACTTGTACGGAAACTAACCTTTGTGAGGTACCAAAAATTCTTGTTGAATGAAATTTGCATTACAATTTCAAATTACAATGTGAATTACAAATCTGATCGCCTCTCTCTCTATCTCAATTTTATTTTGCACTTTAGCCCTTGTAGTTATATTGCATTAACAGTTTCTAAATTCTAACCATATTGTCCGATCAATTTTGCAAATTACAATTTGTATGTTCTGATTATGTACTTACCTGATTAATGTAATTTTCACAATTCTTTTTACCCATATTCATTTCAATCCTTTTTTTGTTCATATTTTCTGACCAATATTCACATAATTATAACTTAGGTCGCACCTGCTCCGAGGGACTCAATTTACAGTCTGAGTTTTCGTCCCAAAGACAATCACTTTGGGGACTGTCCATGTGAGGTATAATATTATTTCATTTTTGCAATTAGTAATTTTAGATCTAATAACTCGATCGAAATTATATATTAAAATGAATTTGAGGACTGTCCATTTGGGACTCAATCACTTAGGTGCCCCATTTTGACCCTTCTGAAGAGAGCTCCGCCAAGAAAATGCGACAATGCAGCATATGCAAGCAAAATGAATTTTCGATTTAATTTCATGATTTAGAGTTGTGTAAATGATTTTCGATTTAATTTGATGATGTAATTGTATGAATGATTTTCGGTTAATTTGATGATTTAGAGTTTTGTTGATAAAAAATTTCTAGTTTGGGATTTTCGAGGGCTTATGTGTAAAAATACCAACCAAAATGCAAACAAAAAGAAAATTTCGACTTTTTATATGTTTTCTGTATTTTATGTAATTTTAGGGTTTTTTGGACTTCCTTGTAAACTTGAGAGTTGAGACTTGTTTGATGATTTAGAGGGTTTATGTGTAAAAATGCCAACCGAAAAGCAAATAAAATGAAAGCTTAGAAATTTCAGGGGTTAATATGATAATTTCAGATTATTAGTCGTACGCATTAAATTTCCCATTGGTTTTATATCCTTTAAAGAAATTGAACCAAAATAAAGGATGTACTGGTACCACACTGGTATGAGCCATCTCAATTATACTTCATTACATACATCAGAACACAATTTTTTCTTCAAAACTAACATGGTACATAATGAATAATAAAACAAGTATGATCATATCCATATATAAACATTATCATATAATAGCATACTTCACTACATGCATCACAATTCATCGCAATTAACATAATCCCTCGGTACATACATCCCATACATCCTAATTCGTACATGCATCCAAGTTCCTACACATACTAAACTTTTTTATTACATACATACCAATTCCCACAACTTCAGTACATACTAAACAACTTCGTGATATACCTCATACATTCCAAAGTCCACAAGGAATCCCGAGTTTCATGTACCGTCAAGACTGCCGGTACTAATGGGGACAAGTTTGTCAAGAATATCTCTAGTAGTGCTTGATCCAGTTGGATTGAAGGTTTGAGTGAGAACCCATCTCGAGCCAAGTATGATATTTTTCCAAATCAGAGCCAAGAATACTTCATGTATGCTATTTCACCAAATCAGAGTTTGCACCACAAACTGACTCCTTTTTTTTTCTCGAAAACAACCTAACAACAAAAACATAGATAATGTTATTCCATGAGAATTAATTACCAGCATATACCAGTATAAGATAAGCCATTAAAACCCTGCGACTAGACACTGAGGCGAATGTGGGGTCGCTAGTGCATATTAAGCACACGTGTATCTAAGAGGCAGGAAAGGACCCGTCAGATATAATGCCTGGAAAGCAATCGAATCAGGAGATACTCGTCGACAATTTGCACACTAAGTACATAATCAAAGCACTGACAAATTAAAATAATCAGGCTTTCGAGAAAAAAATGAAGTAAAATCAGATTTCACTTGACCAATTTGAGCAAAACTGGGTTCATTTTTACATTTGTTATCCAATCTGAAAGAAGAAAGAAAGGAGGTGATTTTTTTATATTTTTCACGAAATAAAAATTTGAGGGTTTGGGCACCTACAAGAGAGGCACTAGCAAGATCGAGGGGAGTCAGGGGACAGAGGAGCCGCACAGGGAGGTCAAGCTGAAGAGAAGCGGCGAGCCGTACAAGGAGGAGAGCATGGGAACCGTCAGATCTGGCTTCTTGTTCTTCTTTTGGAGAGCAAAAGAGAGAAAGGAACCTTCTAGCTAGGAGAGAAAGGAAAGGAAATAATTGTTTTGGCAAGAGTCTGTACGTAAGGAACAAGAAGGGTAACGTCACAAAAGCCTCCGTTACCGTATATCAAACAATCTTATCAGAAGCTCAGAGCGTGTGATTAAGATTAATCCAACGACTTACAGCGTTTAAGTACACTGAGTGAATTATTTAATTGAGTACGTTAGCTTTTCTCTCTATATATATATATATATATATATAGTTCCACGGAGTCCTTATTTGGAGTCCGAATCTGAGACGTTCGTCTATTTTGATGGATGGTTGAGATTTGATGAAAAAACAAGCTGCCCAGAATAATACTATATGCCCGAACCGTTGCCCAGGTATCACATGAGACGAGCCTTCTCTTTCTTCTCTCGCAGAAACACAAGGTCATGCGCCATGTCCATCTCATCTCCTGCTCTTCTCTCGCATAAACGACAAGGATCCATCTCCATCTCCTGGTACGCACGATACCTCCTCTCTCTCTTTCTGATCAGCCTCAATCTTGCACACGAAGTCTACCAAGCGATCGAGCCACAGTCTTTGCGTGTGACCTAGTTTGCTCAAAAGATCGAGCCCTGCCTCTTGTCTCTTTGGCACGATTAGCCGCCTAGATGCAGGAAGATGAGGGTCGCCGGCGTATATCGCCCAAAGGTGCTACCTACTCCTATTAATTATCTTTGACGTTCCATTCAAAAACAATTTCCTTTCCTATTTTATCTATGCTTGTTCATTACCTGCATTCAGATGATCAATTTGGGTTATTTAGGCTGAATTACGTATCTATGACTCAGTTGAGCAGAATTTAGGATCAATTTGGCTAATTAGAACTAAGTTGTGGTTCAATTTGGCTAATTAGAGATAAATTGTGGTTCAATTTGGCTAATTAGAGATAAATTGTGGTTCAATTTGGCTAATTAGTGCTAAATTGTGGTTCAATTTGGCTAATTAGTGCTAAATTGGGGTTCAATTTTGCTAATTTAATCTAATCCAGCCTTAATTAATAAAATGTATCATCGATTCAGTAATGAATACTCATTTCAGCTCAAATCAGCCTATTGATCCCTAATTCAACCGTAATCGGCCTAACAAATACGTGTTTGATTTGTAATCAACCTAACTTATCACCAATTCTGATATTATTATGGTTTTAATTTTTTAAAACAAGTTAATGATAATATCTTTTTATCAGGTTTGAATCGGGTGGGCGAAAACGACGAACAAAAGAAATCAAATGTAATATGATGAAGCAAAGAAGATCAAAAGCTAAATCCTTGGTTACATTTAGATAAGGAAATTAGGGCTTAGATTAGAGTTTGGTTTAGATATTGGATCGGTGAGTGTGCTACGATCATTGGATTGTTGTTTAGGGCTTGTTTCCATATGCATGCAGTTTTTAGTTAAAACTAGGATGAGTTGTGTAGTGATTTTTTTTGTAATTTTAAGCACTGGTGTGAGTCATTATAGTAATTTTATACAATTTTGGATTATATTATGAATTGGGTATATTTGTTCTTTCTTTTAAAAAAAAATAGATACTGCAAATGGTACATTTTTGCATCGTTCATGTCCAATTTAGTACATGGTACTAATGATATATATAACTTGTGTAGATTACATTTGCGATACAATTCGATAACTATAATTTTTGTTCTATACAGTTTAAAAACACTTCACATTTCATAATGCAAAATTAATAGTTATACAATACAATATATATTTGCCATTTTATTCAATTACAACACTACCTATAATGCACATACAATTTTCTAATTCTAACTCAACCCTTATACAATGGTGCCTTCATGGTACCAAGGCAACTGCCGCATGCAACTCTTCTCCACCATTTGAATATGATTACATCGGCCACCTACAATATTAACATGTTCAATTGAGCTTAATTTAAACATATACCTGCAATAGCTTAACACAATTACTTACAATCACCTGATATGAGATCTTATTTGGAGTGCTTATAGGGATCTTTAAGCAATTGTGTGACCTAAACGATAAACAGGTACCAAGCCGAATCAGATCTCAATACTAAATAATGTACACAATTTTATTTTCATTTCAGTAACTAGATAATGAAACATAAAATACCTGTACCTGGCGGTTTCGAAATTCGTAAAAATCATGTGAAACAGCCTTCGATATAGAATTACATGCAACCAGGATTACATGCATGCCCTAAAGTCAAATCACTCAGTAACTTCACTTCCTGATTTCTGATTTTCAAATTTAGCGACAAAAATGGGAGAAAAATAAAATTAGAATGGATATAATGCATGAAATATTCAATTGGATTGAGTAGTAATCGGATTTCTCGACCTAATTGGACAAATATTACAGCATGGAAAAAACGAAGAGTTGTTTTATCCTTAATTTCAACCAAACAATACTCGATTTACCCCCAACCATGCAGTCAATTACAATCGATTTATCCCCAACCATGCAGTCAATTACGAAAGAGATCAATTACCTCTAGCAAAGACTCAACGAAACATGTATTTAATCAAAAGCAAATCGAAATATAGTTGGTACCTGTTGAACGAGTCGAGGAAAGCCATGATGGGATCAAGTACAAGTACCAGATGCACGAGAGTGAGAAAGTTGGAGTTTTATTACGCAAAGGGAGGTCTCAAGCCGTCATAACAGGAGATGGAGAGGGTCGTGCCGTCAAGGAGAGAGGAGAGCGGTTTAGGGAGAGAGAGAGAGAGAGAGAGAGGAGAGCGGTTTAGGGAGAGAGAGAAAGAGAGAGAGGCTCGTGCAGTTTGAAGGGCTAGGGTTCGGGCTGAGAGTAAATATTTTGGGCAGCGCTTTTCCAATTGACTCCATATAAGGACTTCAAATAAGGACTCTATGGAACCATCCCCATATATATATATATATATATATATATATATATATATATATAGGAGGCTTCTATCACACACCCTTTTTCTTATCATACACCCATTTTCAAGGGTATTTGGAGTAATTATCCATTTATTACTATTTAAGGTAAGATCTCAAATATATTTATCATTTAATGTTTGATAAAATTGGAATTTTTTGTTGTTCATTTAAACAAACATAAAAGATAAATTTTATCATACACCCTTTTACAAATATAATTAATTGCTAAAATACCCAAAATACCCTTGTAAAAGGGTGTATGATAGAATTCCCCATATATATATATATATATATATATATATATATATATATGGGATATGATCAATGGCCAACACTCTTGTTTGGCCAACGCCGGCCAACAACACTTATTTCACTAAATCTAAATATTAAAATCGAATTTTAACCGTATAGATATGATTTGTATCATTTGAAAATGTTGTAGATTTAATTTCATGAAAAATAAAAACTTTTATCATACTTATCATAATACTTTAAAAAATTGAACGGTAGGAAATAGTTACAACATGAATCATCATTAAATAAATTTTGAAATTCGATTTATATATATATATATTTTTTATTTTAATAAACAAAATTATATATTTTGTTTAAAAAGATACGCGTTCTAAATGTATCTGACACATCTAAAAAGATATATTGTACATTTCAAACATATATCAAATATTTACAAATATATATATTAGAAAATATAAACCAAACATGTATGTATATCATACATTAAAAAACATAACACACAACTCAAAAATACTTCGCAGTTAAAAAAGATATATTCCAAATTTAACTCAAAAATACTTTGCAGTTAAAAAAGATATACATCTCAAAAATATATTTCAAATTATGTTATAAATTATGTTCTCCAATGTCATTTTCTATGTACACTCATACTTCCTTACTATAAATAGCAAATATCATTTTCAATATAGAAAATAAAAGTTATTCAAATTCTGTTATACACAAGATCAAAAAAGAAAATTAAACAAAGTAGTTTAAAAATCAATGTTTTAAATTGCGATATTGCGGTCCATTGCGGTCGGGTCTTTTTTGCAGTGGATTGCGTTTGCGGGCGCAATTGCGGCGCAATGACCTTATTGCGGACAGTCGTTGCGATATTAAATTATGTAAAAATAATAGTTTGTTTAAATAATAGTTTGATTGTCCAGGAACATTTTCAGTGTAAATAAAAGTTGATCATAAAATTTCCATTAAAATGACGATTATACGGGATCTTTGGAATTGTATTTTGTTGAAGAATTTTTTGGTCGACATCCTAAAAATATCAAAACACTATAACTCAAATTTTAAATCGAAACATCAATGAAATAAAATGAAAATTACTAAATTCATACATTTATAGATGAAAATGACACATTTTAGAAGTTATATATGTTATGAGCATATTTTGATAATAAAACATGAAAACTAAGTATTAAATAATCACAAAATTTATGTTATAATATTTATATTAAATAATTCTCGATAAAGTTACTTTAACGTGTATTTTGTGTTTAATTTAGGGTAAAAGACAAAATTTCACAAATTCAAGCCCATCATTGCATTCCTCTCGTCGAGACGAGCGATTTCGATATAAATTTCATGTAATTTGGTGGAAGGATGAGAACATTACAACGATTTGAATATTATCCGCAATATTTGACCCGATATGGCCGCAATATTACCGATATTTCGCCGCAATCTCGCCGCAATATCCGCAATTTCTCAAAAAACGATATTTTCGCAATACTTCATTGCGATATAGCGATTCTAAATCTCAGCCCGCAATATCCGCAATATCGCCACAATTTAAAACACTGTTAAAAATCATTCAAAAGAAAATATGCAATCTAAAATTCAGCGAATCTTGGTCTCTATTTCTACTTCACTACTAAGAACTTTTCATTGCAAAGACTCGTAATTTGAATTTGGCATCCTTCATTAGTCTGACCTTGATTTCGATTCAATACTCGATTTGCTTAGAATAAAAACTCCAACAATGATAAGTGCTGCTCCTAAAAACCACTACACAAATAAAAACACAATTTCATTCGCGCCCTCACAAAACCTCAAAATATCACGTATAAACCTCTAAAATGAGAAAAATATCGAATAGTCGTAGATAGTATTAATTTTACCTTAGAAGGCAAGGGCTCCTCGAATAGGAAATAGCCAGCTAATCCTGAAGAAATGAAATTTGTAGCGAAATTCGTAACTGTAGCTTGTAACGAAGATAAAACTTTGAGACTGTTCGTGTAGCAAGCCCACATAATCACATTGCTAATTATCACCATTGAATACTTTATAATCTGTGCAATCAAATGGATAAGAAAATAATTGTGCCAATTAATTTTTCATTCAAAGAAATTGACATTCGGTACCCCAAATTACATAATAAGTCCAATAGTGTCTCGAATAAGTGTCAATTTAGCTAATTATCAATCTGTTTACTAAAATTTTCATTAATGGAAGGCAAGAAGCATACTAATTACAAAACCAATTACAAATTTACAAACTAAGAAACTAAATCGAACTCCAAAAGCTGAATTTATGTTACTGTTTGGATCAATGGGGAAGAGGGGCAAAGATTAACCTGAGAAGAGAAATACTTGGCGGAGACGGCAGCAAGAGCGGCGTTTATACCTGCTATAATGGCCCACACGTAGCCTCGCCGGTGATCTGTTCCGGCCATCTGGAGATAGAAATGCCGGTTTTTACTAAATGCACACTATTGCGGTAGGAAAGAACGCAATTGACATTTGACAGGAAGAAGCCCAATCATTTAAAAACCCGGATTTAGAGTCTTGAGCAACCTTCAGAGTTCCCTTTCTCGGTTTTTTTATTAAAATGTAAATTTGGAGTTGCTAAATTCCAGATGTGATTCATGTGAAGGGATGTATATTTCAATTTTTGAAATACTAGCTTAAGAATACTTTCAATTATTGTATTCGAAAAATATACATTCGTGTTGTTCGATAAAATGCATATTATGCAATGCAATCCCGATTTATGAGAGAGATTTGTGTGCATAAAAAATAGACTTGTGAGATTTGTGCGTACAATGAATTCGAGCTTTAGTTATATTGTATCTCTGAAATGAAATCGAATAATTTTTTCTTTTATTATCATCGAGTCATTGTATATGAATATATTCAATATTTTTTTATATTGAGCTGATTATTTTGAATGTTCCTCTGATTTTTAATTAGGATCGATAAATTGGCATATGCAAAAATGCATAAAAAATCAAAATTTATTGTCAAATTCTAGTGTGTAAATGATTTTCTATTCGTTTAGTGTTTTCTATGACGATAAACAAAATTAAATTACAAAGCAAAAAATTAGTGTTGGTGTTGTGGTGAGGGATTTTTCGACATTTTTTAATCTTATAAAATCAACAGATATTCGCCGCGTTAGAAAATAAGAGTTTTGTAGTTACAATCGAATATAAAAACAACTTATCAAGCAAGTAAATAACGAGTAATACTAGACTAACTCCTAAAACCCTAGAAGAGGGTTTTAGTCTCTAAAAGACACGAAAACGTAAACAAGATGCATGAAATTACAATTGAAAAATAATATATCGATTCATTTATTTAGTTTGGAATCTCCAGATTATTTATATCGACGCTGTATTTTTAATTTCCACAATTCAATAAAATAAAATTTTCGATTATATATTTAACTCTGAAAAGACAAATCTCTATGTAACATCTCACAAACACAAAATCAAAGCTAATAATCATAATCATGCTGAATCTAACTCTACAATACTACTAATTTAACGACTTAAATAGTTTTGAAATCTCTGATTTGATTTAATTTAAGAAATGATAGATGAACGATTGATTGTGCGGTGCAATAAGAAAAGAAATACTTTTGCAGTGTTAAATGTTAAATCGAACCTTCTTTATTCCATAAATCTATCTATAGGTCAAAAAGATAAAATACACTTTGAAAATCTCTATATAATGCTTTCATGATTTAAAAATATATATATATATATTCCTCTCGAGCAATGTTTTTTTTGTACAGCTTGTTTCTGTTCTCGCAGATTCATACCTATTTCCGTTACAAGAGCACGTTTCGTAATATCACGAGACAGAGACCTACACGGAAATATTTCATATTAAAAAACACATTTTGTAACATTTAGAGAGAGAGAGAGAGAAAGAAAGAGAGAGAGACCCTGTATCCATTGATAGAATTCATCCCAGAATCGAGAAAGAACGTCTTTATGTGTTTACACACGATTTTGGGCTTCTCGAGATTCAGAGCATGACCCGCTTCTTTTATTACCACCAATTGAGAATTTTCCCCCAAATGCCTTCAATTGATTCGCATCATTAGAAATTAAGAAAAAAAATGCTTGAAATTGAATTTTCAATTTTGAAATTTTAAAATACCTCTTCAATCTCAGAGCCAACTCTATCGGAAACACCTTGTCTTCCTCCCCCCAAAGTATCAATGTTGGCTCCATTCACAAAACACATGTTAATTTTGCGATATATTCATGGATTTTGTGTTCGAATTGGGCGAAAATTAAAATACTAAAACGATCTTACTTGGTTTATTCTTGGAAGATTCGTGATCTTTCTGTTAATTATCAGAGCTTCGAGTAATTCTGCCTTTTCTTTCGCAAAATCTGTACACATCACCTGCAAATTCGACAAAATTGTGTCTCGATTAACTGAAAAGCTCGCACTTTTTCCACTTTGAGCTTACCTTGATGTAGTCACGGATGAAGCACGTCGGCATGACACGTGGCGGCTTGACAAATGTCAGCTTGACAAGCTCTCTCAGTTTATTCGGCCTTCTCGGTACGAGCAGCTCGGCGGCATCGGCAATGTCAGAGACGACGAACAACCCCGCCGGAAGATCCGTATCCTCCAAGCACACACCAGAAGAAATCAGAACGATTTTTTCCACCCTTTCCTTGCACAGCTCAGCAATCCGGTACGAAACAAAACCTCCATAGCTGACTCCGACAAGACCAAACTTGCCAACTCCGAGCTTATCCATCACTCCGATGACAGCCCGAGCTTGGTGATAATCGGATCGATCAGGTGAAGGCGAGAACGACCCGCCAAAGAAGATCAAGTCGGGAACGTACAGATCAAAACCGGAAGCAATAAGGGGACGAAGATACGGTGACCATTGCCAAGTAGCAGAAGCACCGAAGCCGTGAATCAAGACGAGCGAAGGACGGGTGGATGTATTGGGCAATCGAGGAGACCAGAGATGGATGTTGGTTCCGTCGGTGAGAGAGACGATGGAGGAGCGGAGGCCAGCGGAAGCGAATTTGCGGCTGTAGTAGGCATCGCAAATGGCGGTGATGCTAACGCAACACGCCATTTGGCAAAAGAGGAGGGAAAATTGGAGTTGGTGAAGATGGATGGATGGATTAAAGAAATAATACTTCTTGGATTGGCGAGAATGTTGCCTTTGAGGCTTTGACGAGAATAGCATATTTAATGTGGTTTGTTTTGTGCCAGTTGGGGGGCTGTATCTGATGCCTTGCGTGTTACCATCTCCAGTTGCATTAATTACCTAATCAAAGAGTTACCCCAAAGCGGGTTCCACCAGCTAAAGCAGCTTAAAAGAGGTTCATGATTCTACTTGGATGGGTTAAAGTTAAAAGAAATATGATGATTGATATATTTTTATTTTGAGATAATAACTTAATTATCATTATAAATTATAATGATAATTACGTAATAAAATGAAAAATATTAATATTATGCTGCACATCATTTTGATTGGGGACAACATTATAGAATTTAATATGTAATAATTTATAATATCACATTTTGATTGGGGACATCATTTCAATTTTGATCATATTTGTACATTCCGAACGTATGCCTCAAAAAAATTATAAATTGTTATACAAAAATATAAATCTAATTCAAAAAAAATATATAAAATGTTATTCATGTAAATAAATTATATCTTAAAAAATGTATCGTACATATAAGTATATTGTATTAAAAAAAAATATCACACATCTAAAATGTATATGTTACATTTCAAAATGTATAATAAATAAAGATATATTATACATGTAAAAATCTATATCAAATAAAGATGTATCGTACATGTAAAAATGTATAAAACCTCAATGATGAAGGTGTGTTTGGAGTGCACAGAAAAAGAAAAATTCAAATTGTCGATCTTCCATTGCTAGATTAATATAAAAACGAATACGATTCAATTTTGTACGAGGAATTTGATACACCTTTTCTACCTTCGTTAAGTTCTAATTCAAATTTCATTAAGATATCTGCATTGTCAGTGCATACTTGATATTATTACAATTTTTTTTTTGAAGTGTGATATTATTACAATTGAAATAATATAGTTTGCTACAAGTTAAAATCCATTTATCTATGGAGAAAATCAAATATATACATATGTTTTCTTTATAACGATTATAAACTTTACAAAGCCCCCACCGAGTTTTTCGAAGTTAGGTTTCTCGAACAACATTCTCATAAGAAAACGTAGATTCCTGCAAAATTAATAAAATAAAAAAATCTTTGCTTCTTAATTTGGTTTAGGTTTCCACATATTATATTATAAACAAACAAAAAACATGCCTTTAATTTTCCATCTTTGGAGAGAATACATCTCGACGTGATCGCATTGTCTTCACCGATCAACCATCCCACCTCAAATAGAGTATAATCATTGTCTAGTTTTTTCGTTACGCTCCATAATTGTTTTGGTAGTGTTATGAGTGCAATTTCATCTCTCTTTAACTCTTGCGGTTTATCCACTAAAAACTCGCTCAACATCGCCTATTATTAATTGAATAAATTAGTTGAGCTATTCATAAAAAAATAATTAATCAAAAAGTTTTTTTTACCGAGTCTTCAAATCTAGCAACGGAAGAACTCAAACCACGCCAAATTCCCAAAACTTTCGAAGCATTCAGCGCGCTCGTCGATGCAAAACCCGTCTCCCGCACCGAACACGCACCGAGTTGCACCCCATCACAAAACGGTCCGTACAATTGTTCCGAGAAAACCCTAACTCCTTCCAAATTCAATAAACCTTCTTCTTCTCCATTGATTATCTGAATTACCCTCACTCTAATCTCTTTGTTACTCGGGTTCACGAGGCAGTGTTCGAGTTCTACTTTTTTCTTCCCATTTTGCCCCTTTACGGGCCATGCGGCGATGTACGACCCTGTTCGGCTGTAAGCCAGTGCCGTAGCCGTGTTTTCTTCCCCACCTGAACAAAATTATTAAATTGAATTAAAATCAAAGAAATCTAACTGAATTAATGTCGACATTACCTGCAAAGCGACGATCTGAGCTGTATTGAGTGGCCGCATCGGCTTCGCATCCCACCGTGGGATAAAATTTTACGAGTTTGCAATATAAAATTGGGTCGCTAGATTCTTGAGCGAGTGTAGGGCATTGTGTTTGCCAATCGAATACCTAGAATTGAATTAGGGTTGAATCGAAAGGCCGAAATTGGAATTAATTAGAAAAATTCAAGGCTTGACTGTATTAATTGGAACTGGATTCGCAATTATTTTGTGAAATTGCAAGCATTTTACCAGAATTTAAGTTTTAATCCTACCTGAACCCCCCACTCCCTATATGCTTCGGGTACGACCATCTCTGGAAGCTCTATGGGTTTTCCGTCTATGGTGAAATCAGCACCATATCCATCCCATTCACCAGATACTCTCTTCGCAAACTCCACCCAATCTGGATCAATCAGAAAAAAAGAACCCACATCGAATTAGCCCAGACTACTCAAAATTGAGATTGTTTAGTACAAAATTAGTAACTGGAAGTGGACGATTTTTCCATGGCGATTGAAGTGGTAGCGGTGGTGGGCGAAGAAGATGAAGATGCGATTAGAGAGGAGTTTCTGCGAGAAGAGGAATATGGAAGGGGTTTGGGAGAGACAGTGGAGACGAGAGTTTGGTTTCTGGAGAGGTTGATTGAGGAGGAGGGATTTGGAGCTGTATTTTGTGAGAGAGAATTTGCAGAGAGAAGCGCCATTGTCATATAGAAAAATAGTAAGCACGATACGCAAGGACCAAGTGTTGAAGTACCCTGGCCTTTACCTAGGCCCTGCATGGCCAGATGATTTAGCTAAGGGGCTTATCAAGGGCCCAATTTTTAGTCCAATTTTGCTCCAATAGCAAATGAATTTTCAAAAATATTATTAGTGTGGTAAGCATCCTTGTTATTCTAATTGGAGTGCTCTAAACCTAATTGGAGTGCTCTATAATGTTTTCAAATATTATATAGTGCTCTAAACCTAATTAATCATTTTACATTAAGGCCTTGTTTGGCTGGTCAAGGAATATCAAGTTTTTTTATAATAAAAAAAATTTATATATTTTTTTCTAGAGTTTGTTTGGATGCGATTTAGGAAATATATGATATTTGTTAGTTAAGAAAGTTTTAGTAATTTTTTGATAGATTTTTTTGGGAAAAATAATTTATGTTTTTGACAAAAAATTTCTAGGAAAAAAAATGAGAAATCTTTCTCTCTTATCTCTCTTGTAAAGCATGCAATGAAAATTGTGGTAACATTAAAAAAACCATTTTAACTACAAAGTCCTAAAATTTTATCCAAACAATAATTTTATAAATTCCTATCTATTTGATTTTGAAATCCTAAATTCTAAAAATAACTAATACTATTTTTTATATTCCCTGTACATCGAAACTAGCCATAAAACAAAATTCACTCTTACCAACTTTGCCACGACTCGTCCTAACCGAACCAAATCAAAAAATGTTAAAAAGTCAATGACCTGAAATCGAAATCGATTCGAAACCGAACGATCCGAATCCGAAATTGATTCGAAACCGAACGATCCGAATCCGAAATTGATTCGAAACCAAATGATCCAAAATCCGAACTAATCCGAAACTCGAATATTCGAAAATCACAATCCGAAACTCACGACCCGAATGACTTGAAACTCACGACTCGAATGATCCGAAACTCACAAACCGAATGATTTTAAAACCTGAATTACCCGAAAATTATATTTTCGAAAATCAAATGATCCGAAATCAAATTTTGCAAAACTCGAATGATCCGAAAATCGAAACGATCCGGAACCAAATGATTCGAAAACACCGCAACGATCCGAAACCAAATGACCAAAACACCGCAACAATCCGAACCTGAATGATCCGAAAACCGATATGATCCGAACCCGAGTGACCCGCATGCAGGGTTACGCACGCTTCTATCAAAGTGTGCAGCGGAAGTTTGTTACGCATGCGTAACCTAATTCTACCGGGATCACGTCCGAAAACCACCGAAAAAGAAAGAATTTCGGAGAATTACCTCGTACAAGTTAGTACGTGTTGATTACTTCTCCAAATCCGTGAACCTTCTCCAAAGAATGCTCGTGCAGCCCCTCTACTCGTGTCCACCTTGATTTCGACCGATCGGAAATCGCCAACGCCGTTCTAGTCGACGTCACGATTGAATCTCTCAAGATCTTTGCTCCAATCTCCCTCTCAATCTCACTAGATCTAATCTAGAGTTTCTGTGGAAGAAAGAGGAAAAACGACGGCGGCTTAACCTAATTTTTCTGAAAAAGGCTTAACCTAAAAATGAAATCAGAACTCTATATATATAGGAAATAGACTGCTGAGTCCGTTCCGAACGAACTCAGTTCGTTCCGAACGGACTCAGTTCGTTCCAATGGACTCAGCAGCTCTGAGTATCACGAATTAGTTCGTTCGGAACGCACAAAAAAGTTCGTTCGAACGAACTCAGTTCTGACTGCAGATTTGCCTATACATATAAATTCTTCCAAGTTAATTCTTAAGCCATATTTCTTTCAAACTCCCTCTTGGATTAAGACTTAATCAACTTGGCCATATGTCCAACATATGTCGTGAGATCTAATCACACGTGATTCCATTTGTTTGTCCAACAAACGTATTGGTGAGCATTATCTCGAGAATCCGATATGTTACGAAATCTTGGTGTGACCGTGTAGGTTCGTCTAAGACTGGCAGTGGATATGGCAGCAATCCACAAAGTGTTGCGAGCACTAGACTGCCGTTAATACCTACCCAGAATTAGCACGAAAAAGGTGGAGAACACCTTTATGAAGATGCAGTACATCTTCATACCTAACTCAGATAAGTGTTACTAGTCCTCTTGTTCGCGATATCTTCTGATCAAAAGAGTCACGGTGAAGCCTAAGACTTCAAGTCATCCTCTATTCTTTTTGATCAGATATACTCTTTCCCGATAAGAATTAGATTGATAATTACAATGCGAACTCCATGAGTTCCATCGAGCTTGGCCAAGCATTTCATCAATCTCAATTCAATCGAGGGGCCCGAGAGATATCTCCCTTTATCCTTTTTCAAGGTAAGAAAGGAACAATTCCTATCTTGCAATCTCACATCCTTTGCCTATGCTAAAAACAATACCCAATAGTAATCACTGCTACACAGTTACGCGTAGGGTCAATTATATCAAAGCATTGCCTTTTCACATACTAGGTATCCATGAGACCACTCAAGTATGAAGAACCAAAACGCTCTATCTGGATATGAGTTCGTCTCCAATGACTCCGACCATGTTAGAAACTCTTATAGTGGTCTGTCCAATATACGACGCCGCGTATATCCATATTCTAGAATCAACGCTACCGTCCCAGATCAGTAAAACCTGATCATCTCATCTACGAATATGCTAGTGTATGTAAAAGTCTCCATTCAGTGAATGGACTACCTGGTTCAAACCTATGAACAACTTTATACACCAGGGACGTTTTAGAATTATATTCATTCCATTTAGTGGTTTTACTATCATTCAATTGACGAATCAATATGCCAGACGAAGGCCATGCAACATATTATTCTCAACTGACTCGATGCACTAAACTAGAATAAAATTCAAGGTCTATCTGATTATTATAATCAAATAACCTCTCACACACTTTCTTGTTATTTAAAATTTTTGAAATATGAAGGTTTAGGTCATATGATGAATAATAATATAAATATCTGTCTCATAAACAAATACAATCCTAATAACACGCCTAGGGCATAATAAATGTTCTCCCACTTGCACTAGGCAGATCTAATCCCCTTATGCAATAAGAAACATAAATAAAGCACCCAATCTAACCCTGCGATAGATATCCCAATCCTATCGCCCTAGCATGCTGCTCATGCTTGGCACGTGATAGTGGCTTCGTAAATGGATCGGCCACGTTATTATCAGTAGGTATCTTTATTATTTTCACGTCACCTCTCTTCGTAATCTCACGAATCAAGTGGTAACGCCGGAGTACATGCTTGGACCTGTGATGCGCTCGCGGTTCCTTGGATTGTGCTATTGCTTCGTTATTGTCACAATACACATCCATGGGACCCGAGATGCTTGGCATAACGCCAAGTTCCAACACGAACTGTCATAGCCAGACAGCCTCCTTTGCGGCTTCCGAAGCCGCGATGTATTCCGCTTCAGTTGTAGAATCAGCCACCGTCTTCTGTTTGGATCTTTTCCAAACAACAGCTCCCCAATGGAGCGTGAAGACATAACCACTTGTTTACCATCCAATGGTAACTAAGAATTTTGTTCCATATCAACTTGTTCACTATGTGGTTCTCGAATTTCTTCGAGATCAATTTTTACTCCCACTGGCTCGATGATCTAGGAATTCCTTCTCTAAGAAGTATCCTCGTCGAGCCACGAAAACCTTGTTTTCGCTAGGCAAGTAAAGTAGTATTCTCAGGATACCCCACAAATAAACACTTGTTGGATCTTGCTTGAGTTTGGCGTCAATTTTCCTTTGACGTATGTCTCGCAGCCCCAAATCTTAAGATAAGACAATAATGGCACCATGCCATGATTCATATGGTGTCTTTTCAAAATGATTTGGACGGAACTCTATTCAGTAATGAGCAGTTGTTTGAGGTGCTAAACCCCAAAATGACTTTGGCAAATCCGTTCGACTCATCTTCGAGAGAACCATGTCTAACAAGGTCTGATTCCTCCTCTCGGACACTCCATTCCATTGGGGGTGTATCGGGTGGAGTCCATTGTGATACTATACCACAATGTCGAAGATATTCCTCAAACTCATAGCTCAAGTATTCACCACCTCGATCCGATCGAATGGCTTTTACTTTCTTGCCCAGTTGAAGTTCTACTTCGTGTTGAAACTCTTTGAATTTCTCAAAAGTTTCACTTTTGTGACGCATTAAGTATAGATTACCATATCTATTATAATCGTCAGTAAAAGTCACAAAGTAGCGATACCCATTTCTAGCCTCGACACTCATCGGTCCACATACATCGGAATGTATGCGGGCCAACACATCTTTCGATCTTTCTCCTTTCTTGGAGAAAGGTGTCTTTGTCATCTTATCCATCAAACAAGATTCGCAATTTTCTATTGACTCTAAGTCAAAAGAATCTAGCACTCCATCCTTTTGGAGTCTAGCAATGCGTTTCTCGTTTATGTGTCCGAGACGACAATGCCATGAGTATGTTTCATTAGTTTGAGTATTTAAACGTTTAGTATTCATGTTATAAATGGACTGATTATTGTCGTTATTTTCTAAATCCAAGACATATAGACCATTTTCAACTAGAACATTACTAAAGAAAATGTCATTCTTGCAAATAAAACAATCATTAGTACCAATAACTAATTCATATCCATTCGCAACAAGTCTCGAAATAGAAATAATACTCCCACTCAAAGTAGGTACATAACAACAATTATTCAAAACTAAAATAATTCCATTTGGAAAAGTTAAATCATACGTCCCTTCGGCTAATGTGGCTACTCGAGCTCCATTCCCGACGTGTAAATTAACTTCGCCACGAATCAAAGATCTTCTACTTCTCAGGCCCTGCATATTATTACAAATATCAGTCCCACATCCAGTGTCCAACACTCATGATGGTGAAGTAAAGAAATGAGATTCGATAACAAAAATACCTGATGCCGATGTGTCCAAGGAAGCGGTCTTTTGCTTGATCTCCCTCAGGAAGATCTCGCAATCACGCTTCCAATGCCCCTCCTCGAGGCAATGGAAACACTTCTTGTCATCCTTGCTCATAGGCTTAGGCGCAACCTTGTTGCCCTTTGCCTTCTTATTTTTGTTCCCATTGCTTGGACTCTTCCCATCAACCACCAATACTTCCGAAGTCCTAGACTTCATGTATCGCGGTTTCTGGTCACTTTCGAATGTTCTGAGCATTCCGAAAAGCTGGGGAATGGTCCTTTTCATGTCTGACATGTGGAAATGCGAAATGAACGAATCGAAACTCGGTGGTAGTGACAACATGATCAAATCAGTTTGTAACTCCTCCTCGAATTTCATGCCAAGCCTCTCAAGATGATCGAAATATCCTTTCATCTTGAGAAGGTGCGAGCTAACAGGCGTACCATCTTGCATCTTGCATTGCGTCGCATTGCCAAGAGCTTGGTACTTCTCCACCCTTGCTTGAACCTGAAACATCTCCCTGAGTTGTTTCATAATCTCGTATGCATCCTGTTTCTCAAACTGGATTTGATATTCAGGAGCCATAGTAGCCAACATGAGGCATGTGACATCATTCGAATCATCCATCATGGCCTGATATTCGAATATGGCATCCCCAGTTGCGTCATCCCCTGGCACAGGAGGGAGAGGCGTCTCCAAGACATGTGCCTTTCCTTCCTGTTTCAGAACGAATCCCAGATTCCTCTGCCAGTCGAGAAAATTCTTTCCGTTCATTCGTTCCCTTTCCAAAATGGAACGCAAACTAAAGCGGTTACTAGTTGGTAAAGCCATGAATTCTACAATTTTTGAAAAATAATGTAATTAATAACGTGGTCTTTTATATATTAAAATTCATTTTAAATAACTTGAAATACCCATTATTTTATCATTTCAAATAGCCCTCACTATTGAAACGGAGATTTGATACCTTAAATCTCATAATGGACAAGATCCCTATTTAACGTATCTCTAAGGTGACGAAGGCCAACCACTTAGAAAATACGTTACGTTGGGTAGGACAATGTCCAATCATCTCCAAGACGATTCTTGCTTTGTTCGTGAGGACTGGTATTGAGTCCAACTCAAAACCAGTGTGTGTACCTCATGAAGGAAATACAGTTTTGGATCATCGCTAAAATGGTACGAAGGACAAACGAACGTACGCGTTCGTGGGCATACGAAACAGATTAGTCAAACTGGTATAACTTTCAGTAGGAAACTCCGATTTGAATGGTTCAAATTGGGTTAGTTAGATAATGTGATTATCTAGAACTTTCATGTTGTAATATATTTCATTTGAGCTAAGTATCAGTATTGTTCTAATGAAATACCGAAAGGGTGTGACAGTTTGACATACAGTCAGTAAAACGGCCGTAACTTTCGGGTCCGAACTCCAATTGGTCTGGGCCAAATTGGGTTGGAAAGATAATTAGATTATCTACAACTTTCGTAAATGTTCAAAGTCGGTTGGAACGATTTAATATTTTCGTTCTGACAGATTACTGAAAGGGTGTATGCAGTTTTCTGTTTGAAAAGGTGTATAGAAGATATACATACCTTTTGGCCCATCCTTATCCTATGGAGTATATATAGGATGTTTCTCTCTCTCTCATCAGTCCAACCAGTTGAATAATTAGATTAGTTCAACCAGAAAATTAATGGAGTTAATTTAGAATTAATCCAGAAATTAAGAGACTCTAATCACTTGATGAAAGAGTGCGAAGAGATTGAGAGAGAAGGAGAAAAGAATTTTCTCCGTCTAGAGAATCGAAACGCAATCATGCAAGTTCGCCGGTGCATTGTCTAGGCAGGTGCATCCGCGACCGAGGTGCTACGACTCACGGTGGATACGGGTAGAGGAGCGACACATGTGGCTCTTCGTTGTGATCAAACCGGAGAAGTAATCGAGTAACGGGCTGTGGAATCATGCGGGCATGGAACGCACGAAGACAACCCGAGGCGTGTCGAAACGGTGGGAGACGTGCGGTATGGGACGTACGGGCTAGTCACCAACGTGACACCGAAGGAAATAGAAGGCGGCGATCAACCCTTCGTGTGCCATCAATTTGGCACTGGTATGAATCTGTCCTTCTATTCGCATCGTACCCTCGAAGTCGTGGCGTGATCTCGGGAATCGGGGAATCGAACCGGGCCTACATATCCGCTGCGCGGGCCCGGAGTCGAGGATATTCCCCTTCAGTGGTATCAGAGCGATCGCCATCGATTCGAGGGTCGAATCATAGTCGTATATTAGATATACGCACGGGTTATCAAAGTTCGTACCCGTTTGCATGATGTTACATATAGAGAAAGTCAAATTCCGTTAAAATCACAAGTGGAATTTGCTAGAGATCGATCAAAAGTTGATTGAGAGTATCTAGGAATGATCGTGAAAAAGTTTCATGATTTATCGTTTTGGAAACGAGCGAAAACGGACGAAACGGCAAAATCTGCAGAAAGTTAGAATACGAAACAGTGCGTAAAACTAAGATAATTTTCAGTGGAAAACTCCAAATTGATTGGATCAAATTGGCGTAGTTAGATAATGAGATTATCTATGACTTTCATACATAAAGTTTTTCCATTTGAACGAATTATCAGTGTTGTTTTTATGGAATACTGAAAGGGTGCGACTGTTTGACATACAGAGACTAAAACGTCCGTATATGTCGCATCGAAACTCCAATTGAGTCCAATCCAATTGGGTTAATTAGATAATAAGATTATCTAGAACTTTTATTCACGTTAAAAGTCGGTTGGAACAATTTAATATTTTTGTTTCAACAGAATACTGTAAAGGTGTCTGTAGTTTTCTGGTTGAAAAGGTGTATATTGGATATACTTACCTTTTCGTTTGTTCGTATTTTACTAAAACTGGTATAACTTTCAGTAGAAAATTCCGATTTGAATGGTTCAAATTGTTTTAGTTAGATAATTAGATTATATAGAACTTTCATGTTGTAATATATTTTATTTGAGCGAAGTATTAGTGTCGTTCTAATAAAATAACGAAAGGATGCAGAAAAACAATTTTTCTGCCGCCCCGGGGGCAGTTTTTGGCGCCCCGGACGCGTCCCGGGCGAGGTTTTCTCGCGCCCCACGGCCCTTGCGTTACAACGGATGGGGAAGTCCGTTATAACGGACCCTTCTCTGGATGCTGTTTTTGTTTTTGCGATAACTTTGGCTACGAAGCTCGGAATTTTGAGTTCTTTATATCGATTTGATCGGCATCAAACATTCTAGCATATTGGATAATTAATTATTTAGAATAATTAATCTCCCTAAATAAATCATATGCATTTACAAATCTTGTGATAGTGATATAATATGATTATGTCACGAATTTAGAAACATGCAATGGCATGATCCCTCATAATATTTAAGTCATGGAAATGCCTTCCATATTCACAACCACTATGATCGGTACTACGTCTCACATGGGTTAAGGCCAAAGCCGACATGGGTTATTGTAGTCATCGACGGGGTGGCAAGCGTTAAATAGGGACTGATAAGGGTTAAGGCCAAAGCTGACTTATTAGTAGTTTATTTGAACGATACGATGAGTATGGTTGTGACTTAACCGTTCAAGCCAGTAAGGGTTGAGGCCAAAGCCGACTTGATTGGAAGTTCGGGGCATAGATATGATGCACACACGGAACTGGGATTGTATAGGATACGATCCATCACCGAAATCCTATAAAGGTTCGAGAGTCGCATTGGATGCGATTGGATATAATCCTACCTAAATAGCGAGATCCCACTCGTCTGCCAAAGCAACTTGTGGGAGGATCGTAAAATATGGGTCTTGAGTGTTATGGACTTGGAGTCCCGTATCGGTATGAGGGTTATCGATTCGATAAAAATAACACATTCATATATTCATCATATAAGCATATAGATTAAGTACGCACGGTTAGGAGTTAATCTTCATCATCCGTTTAGAATTATGTTTTCAAGCAACACCAAATATATCGATGAGATCGATATGATAGATGGCTTTTGGGCCGGAATTACCGTTATTAACCTTGATAGTCAAAGAATAGTTCTTAGACTTAAAGGAACGTGTTGGACACGGAAATGGTAGATTCGGGACTCAATGCTATGGCTTTAGAGAAAGCCGGGTTCGATAAACTTTAAGAAGGAATCGAACGATATTACGTGCCTTGTGGTGGCATATATAGACGCAAATTTCTCAAAATTGTTTTGAGAATTCGGGTGTATATGAAAGTAAAACACAACGCTCATGAAATAGTTTCAAGAGCTAGAGCGCGTTGAATGGTTCGATGCGGCTCAAAGAGTAGGTTAATTTTGAGACGCCTTATGGGTCTTTGATTAACACTCGTGTGTTGATGGTACGAGATTTGATCATCGTGACCGAATATCATATGCATTCGATAGATAATTCGATCCTGAATTGCATGAGATGCGATTTAAATTTGAATTGGAGATGCTCGGAGTATCCGAGGAATCCAATGCATATAGATGCGTGGATGTCCTTGTAATTCAAAAGCGGGATCGAAAGAAATGTATCTCTAAGGGTATTTTGGGAAAATGTTTTCCAAACAGAAAGTTCGGACAAGGAGTTGTCCAAACTAATGACTCAAAAATGGTGAAATCCGAGGAGGATTAAACCTAGTAGTTGATTGCTTCCTTTGGCATTGCCGTCTTGGCCATATAAACGAGATTCGCGTATCTAGATTCCATATGATGGATTGCTAGAATCATTCGAATTAGATTCGATTGATTAATGCGATACTTATTTATTAGGCAAGACGACAAAGGGCATCATTCTCCAATGGTTGGAGAAAGATCCAACGAATTATTGGAACTTACATTCACATGTAGATGATCCGATAAGTTCCGAGGCAAGAGGAGGCTATCAGTATTTTGTTATGTTTATGGACGGTTAAAGTAGATATGGAAATATCTATTTAATGCGTGCCGAAACGGAGACTTTTGAAAGGTTCAAAGAGTTTCAAAAACGAAATACGAAATCAACTAAGCAAGAAAATCAAAGCTTTTCGATAGGATCGAGAAGGCGAGTATTTGAGCTAAACCTTTCGATAGGATCGAAGAGGCGATATTTGAGTTATGAATATTGATGATCATTTATGATTGTGGAATCGTTTCACGATTGCCTTTATTCGGAACATTGAGATGTGTCCGAAAAGAGGAAATGAACGCATGTTGGACATGGTTCGATAAATGATAAGTCAATAGGATCTCCCGAAAATATTTTGGGGATACGCCCTTGAGACAGCGGCACTAATTAATGGTTGCATATAAGATATGGACCATAAACCTTCTAATCGGTACAAAAGACGCCATATGAGATATGGATCGGAATGGTTCCGAAGTTGTCACTTGTACAGATTTGAGGATGTGAGTGTATTTCGAAATTTGCTTCAGTTAAACTCAATCCCAAATCTGGAAATTGTTCGTTTATCCTTAAGGAAACTAAAGGGTATTAGTTCTAACGTCCCGACGAAAATGAAATTTTCGTGGCTCGAAGAGATGCCTTCTTGGAGGAGGACTAGATGCGCACAAGTTTGGAACTTGGTGCCATTTATCTCTATGCGGGCTAGTGGGAGTAGAATAAATCTCGAAAGAGTTCGTGATTTGAAAATGAACATTGTACCGATGAGAGTTGACATGACTTCATCAAGAGTTGATGAACGTAAGTCGAACACACAAAGGAATTTTTCGTAGATCAAGTAGGCTATATCATAAGCCGGTAAATACGGATTTATCGTGGCTAATGATGATAGATTGAAATCATATGATGATTCGATATCCTACAAGGATGCTATGAAAAGTTGATTCCGCATGACATGGTGTCATGAAATCTGAGATTCGATCCATGT
Source organism: Luzula sylvatica (assembly GCA_946800325.1). Lineage (NCBI taxonomy): Eukaryota > Viridiplantae > Streptophyta > Magnoliopsida > Poales > Juncaceae > Luzula > Luzula sylvatica. The sequence continues at coordinate 21,538,398 of OX326956.1, forward strand.
GAATTATCAAGTTTAGAACTTGATTTCATTACTTTCTGGGTTAGACCCGTGAAATGTGAGTGGGTTTTTCAAGATAAAGAACCGACATGGATAGGAATACGCATATATGTAAAGCGAGGCTTTTTGCGAAAATTTTCATGCAATTCATAGTCGGACTATGAAGAAACGTTTTCGCTTGTTGCCATGCTTTCCCATTCTCGAAATTCTGCTTGCCATGGTCGCGTATTATGACTATGTGATGTGGCCAAATGGATGTCAAAACCGAATTTCTTGACAGAAATTTTATGAAAGGATGTGTACTTGACACAACCTTACGGTTTTGTCGATTCATAAGAATCGGGGATAAGATATGCACGCTTTAACGATCCATATGATGGATTAGAGAAAGCTTCTCGGAATTGGAATATTCGTTTTGACGATATTATAAACTGTTATAAAATTGTCGAAACGAATGGAATCTTTGTGTATACATGAAGGTTAGTGAGAGCTGCGTTATATTTCTTGTAACGACAAAGGATTTAGACGAGACCGCTTATGAATTAAGCGTGAAGATCTATAGGATAGATCTAAGAAGTTCCTCGTTCTATGTTATAGCACATATATCGACATATTGTTGAAAATGGTTTTCAACATGTAAACTCCTTGGAGGAGATAAATCGAAATGTCGAATGGCAGAAATTTTCAACGGCTCGATGTGAGACATCAAGCAGCGCGAAAAGTAATAATATGATGCCTTACATTTGATGTTAGGATCTATTATATCTGTCATGATATGTATGTGGCTATCTGTCATACAAATAAAGCGTCTAGTTCACCGTCAATAAAATTCATGGGAATCACATGAGTTTGAATGTAATTCGATTACATGAGACTAACTCTTGTGATTGTATAATGGTTATACAAATATATACATAATGGTTATGTATATTTAAAACCCATCGGGATTTGTATTGATAGAGGTGAAGTTTATCCTTGAATACTTTGCGAAAGAATTCAGGATTTATTATCTATAATGGTGTGGAGGACGTGTTAGTTATAAAGAGTTATAACAAACAACAGTTTCCAAAAATGAAGCACGTCCAAATATGTAGCACGACTTTCGATCACAAAGTGTGTACATGTTTTGCTTAAATGAAAACACGGTTATGTGGAAAGGTTCCACAAGACCAATAGTTTATGATTCTATTTACGGTGGCGAGTATATTGCGGTTATTAATCGCAAAAGGAAGTGGTATGGATCAAGGATACATGACCAAACTCTAGTAGTCACGAGTTATCGGATTTATGGTTGTTTATTGCGTGAGACGCAATAGTACAAGCCAAAAATGCCGAGGTCACAACCACTTCTAGCCAATACTCAGAAAATTTCATTTGATCCATGAAATTTTATGAAAAGATGTGATCATAGGTATTGGAAATGTTCCAATCCTGATGATGATTAACACTAGCGGGAACGTGCGGACCCGTTTACAAGACCGCTCTCCCTAGTCGCGCGTGACTGTCATGCGATGACTATGGGTATGGAGATACCTAGAGGAGGAAGAAGAGAGTAGAGTGTAGTTATCTAATACGATAGTCCTCGCAGGTTATGGGTATGGAGATACCCATAGGTAAACGTTGTATCACCCAAATACTTAGTCCATATGAATGCATTCCTTTTAAAATTTTTGTTTACTTAAATTAAATATGCATTCACCTTATATGAAAACAGTGTGCGGGTTGTGTAATATGATTGTTACATGAACCTTGATTTGAACTTGTGTGGACGTCGACATGGTTGAGGACCATGTGCAGCGAAACCGTCACACTTAAAGTGTCATTTCTAAACATCCCTAGTCGCGGATCAGCTTGCTTAAGAGAGAAGCATTTCTATTATTGGATAGACTGAACGCGTACACTAGTACGTTTGCCGAGGAGATGATTATGTTTTGCTAATCATGGGACAAGGTGCTTGTCGAATCGGGAACGTAGATATATGTTAGGTTACATGTATTGGATATGACCAAAGCCGCGAGTCCATGACATGGTTTAGTCATTATAGATGGACTTGTGACGGATAGGGTTTTAGATTCTTCATACTTGAGGGGATCATTGATTGCGTTACGTGCGTAACACAATGCTTTGATATGATCTTACGCTCACCGTAACAGGGAGTTAAAAGGGTCATCATTGGGTATTGTCCGAAACACGGAATTCAATATGAGTCTCCAAGATAGGAATTGTTTATTCCGAAAGGAATAGATATCTCTTAGGCGCCGCTCGATGAGTCGATTAACGAAATCTCTGGCCAGAGTCAATGATATTAATGGTTAATATCGATTGAAATTTGTTAAATCAACTCGGAATCGGGGAATAAGTATAGTTAATCAAATTATAAGGATGACTATTACCATGCCTTTTGATTAACGGATATCGCAAACAAGAGAACTAGTAACCGCTATTCGAGATAGGCACAATGATCACAATCATTTTTCGTTTTAACATGGGTAGCCATGATGGAGTGACTAGATCCCGCTCATGGGCTTGTAGTGCCATGGAAACGGCCTACTGCCATCGTTAAACGAACCTACACGGTCACACAACGAGTCGTACTATGTCGGGCTTGATTGCAAGTTTTTGCACATTGGATGTGCATGGCTTTAGCGTATTTGATACGCGGGCCAGATTCTCTGATATAGTGTATATGTGATATACATGAGTACCTTTTAGGTAAATCTGAAACTGAGTGGGAGACTGAAGGAAATACAGTTTTGGATCATCGCTAAAATGGTACGAAGGACAAACGAACGTACGCGTTCGTGGGCATACGAAACAGATTAGTCAAACTGGTATAACTTTCAGTAGGAAACTCCAATTTGAATGGTTCAAATTGGGTTAGTTAGATAATGTGATTATCTAGAACTTTCATGTTGTAATATATTTCATTTGAGCTAAGTATCAGTATTGTTCTAATGAAATACCGAAAGGGTGTGACAGTTTGACATACAGTCAGTAAAACGGCCGTAACTTTCGGGTCCGAACTCCAATTGGTCTGGGCCAAATTGGGTTGGAAAGATAATTAGATTATCTACAACTTTCGTAAATGTTCAAAGTCGGTTGGAACGATTTAATATTTTCGTTCTGACAGATTACTGAAAGGGTGTATGCAGTTTTCTGTTTGAAAAGGTGTATAGAAGATATACATACCTTTTGGCCCATCCTTATCCTATGGAGTATATATAGGATGTTTCTCTCTCTCTCATCAGTCCAACCAGTTGAATAATTAGATTAGTTCAACCAGAAAATTAATGGAGTTAATTTAGAATTAATCCAGAAATTAAGAGACTCTAATCACTTGATGAAAGAGTGCGAAGAGATTGAGAGAGAAGGAGAAAAGAATTTTCTCCGTCTAGAGAATCGAAACACAATCATGCAAGTTCGCCGGTGCATTGTCTAGGCAGGTGCATCCGCGACCGAGGTGCTACGACTCACGGTGGATACGGGTAGAGGAGCGACACATGTGGCTCTTCGTTGTGATCAAACCGGAGAAGTAATCGAGTAACGGGCTGTGGAATCATGCGGGCATGGAACGCACGAAGACAACCCGAGGCGTGTCGAAACGGTGGGAGACGTGCGGTATGGGACGTACGGGCTAGTCACCAACGTGACACCGAAGGAAATAGAAGGCGGCGATCAACCCTTCGTGTGCCATCAATTTGGCACTGGTATGAATCTGTCCTTCTATTCGCATCGTACCCTCGAAGTTGTGGCGTGATCTCGGGAATCGGGGAATCGAACCGGGCCTACATATCCGCTGCGCGGGCCCGGAGTCGAGGATATTCCCTTCACCTCACTCCTTGCCACAAATCCTAGCCTAGCTAGCGAATTGGTCAAGTCCAAACCACAAGTGGAGTATCATTCAATTAGCGAATTGACATGCCAGACGAAGGCCATGCAACACGTCAACTCCTAATCAATGCATGCCTTCCATGCTACATACGTGTAAATCTGTGCCAGACGAAGGCCATGCAACACAAATAAACAAGTACTAGTCTTGAAGGTTCCACTTTGGGAGGCAAATAACTTGATAATTACGTGGGAGGATTTTCTTTTAAAAAATCATTTATTTTATTCATTCACAATAACAAATAAAATTATGGTATAGCATATAGGCCTTTTAGTTTTATGAGCAATCATAAAACCCTAAAATTCCCAACCCTAAAACCCAAGATGATTCCTTGCTTCATGTGAAGATCCAATCTTCGTGTCGTGTCGTCTTGCCTTGAAGGTCCTTCTTCAAAACTAAACCTATTTTATTTTATTACAACTTTGGAAGACTCACCGGTCCCCACATAATTAAATAAAATACAATTTGGAAAGCTCACCGGCCCCCACACAACACACATACAAGCATTCACAGACAATCATTCCCGTTTTAGGCTATATGCTATACCGTATCGAATTTATAAATTGAAAATTTTAAATTATTGGGCATTTTTGACAGAAAGAAACCAAAATTTGGCTGTCCAGAACCTTGTTCGTTCGAACGCAATCCTAGGTTCGTTCGAACGCACAAACGACACAAAAATTTCAAATTTTCAAGCTAAGTCCGCTCCGAACGGACTAAATTTTTTTTTTTTTTTCGAAAACCCGACCAGAACGAACTCCAAGTTCGTTGGAACGGACTCGATACTGCCAGTTTCCTCAAAAACCTGATTTATGCGCCGTTTTGTCCGAAAATCAAATTTTCAACAGATCCAATCTGTTTAACACTTTAATAACATGCAAATATCCAATATTTGATTCACTAAAGGTCTTTCAATCATCAATTTTGCTCAATTTTGTGTAATTTTGCAATTTTAGCCCAAAAATTCTAAAATTTCCTAAATTCGAACTAAAACATCGATTTTCGATGGTTTTAATGAGCGATTGCTCTGATACCACTGTAGGGTTACGCACACGTTTATCAAAGTGTGCAGCGGAATAGGATTCGCATGCGTAACCTAATTCTACCGGGATCACGTCCGAAAACCACCGAAAAAGGAAGAGTTGGAGATAATTACTTCGTACAAGTTAGTACGTGTCGATTACTTCTCCAAATCCGTGAACCTTCTCCAAGGAATGCTCGTGCAGTCCCTCTACTCGTGTCCACCTTGATTTCGACCGATCGGAAATTGCCAATGCCGTTCTAGTCGACGTCACGATTGAATCTCTCAAGATCTTTGCTCCAATCTCCCTCTCAATCTCACTAGATCTAATCTAGAGTTTCTGTGGAAGAAAGAGGAAAAACGACGGCGGCTAAACCTAATTTTTCTGAAAAAGGCTTAACCTAAAAATGAAATCAGAACTCTATATATATAGGAAATAGACTGCCGAGTCCGTTCCGAACGAACTCAGTACGTTCCGAACGGACTCAGTTCGTTCCAATGGACTCAGCAGCTCTGAGTATCACGAATTAATTCGTTCCGAACGCACAAAAAAGTTCGTTCGAACGAACTCAGTTCTGACTGCAGATTTGCCTATACATATAAATTCTTCCAAGTTAATTCTTAAGCCATATTTCTTTCACCGCAAACCGAACGATTCACGATTCGAACGACCCGAACCCGGAATGACTCGATCCGAACCTGATCCGTCCGATTGCAATCTCTAGTTGGACCTAGCTACTAATTAGCAAAAATAAATTCTATTAGACTATGCTTGTCATTTGCACTGCACTGTTTGTATATTTGGAAGTATTGGAATGTTTTATATAATATAAACTATGATGAATGTATGTGCGTGAGTATGTGCAAGTGTGTGTTGTCAGGGCCGATCCCGACATTTGAGTTGTCCCAATCGAAATATATATCATGTATCGATTAATTTATATCATGTTTTACCCATTTAATCATTTAATAATTAATTTTATGATATTTATATCATGTTTTACATTAATTATATTAATATTTATATCATGTTTTCATATTTATTTTATATAATTTTCAAATTTATTTTATGATTTGATTAGATCCATTAATTTATATCATGTTTTTCCTATTTAACCATTTAATAATTTATTTTGTGATCTCTATATCATGTTCTACCTTTAAAGAGTGGATGTTTTTGAGCTCTCACATTGAACCACCTCATTTTTGACTTTCTATCACACATATTAATATTTATATAATTTCCATAATTTATTTTATGATTTGATTATATCCATTAATTTATATCATGTTTTACCTATTTAATAATTTATTTTATGATCTTTATATCATGCTCTACCTTAATTATATTAATATTTATATCATGTTTTCATATTTATTTTATGATTTCATATTTATTTTATGATTAATATTTATATAATTTATATATTTATTTTATGATTTCATATTTATTTTATGATTAATATTTCTATCACACATAACTTTTCACCAAATTTCACAAACACTAATAAAGTTTGTTTTTCGATTCAAAACAAGATTTTAACGCTTTGAGGAGCTCAAATAACTTGTTTTTAGATCATTTGTATCGTATCTTTTACTACGTAACTTTTCACCAAATTTCACAAACACTAAGAAAGTTTGTTTTTCGATCCAAAACAAGATTTTAGCGCTTTGAGGAGTTCAAATAACATGTTTTTAGATCATTTGTATCGTATCTTTTACTACATAACTTTTCACCAAATTTCACAAACACTAAGAAAGTTTGTTTTTCGATTCAAAACAAGATTTTACCGCTTTGAGGAGCTCAAATAACTTGTTTTTAGATCATTTGTATCGTTATCTTTTACTACGTAACTTTTCACCAAATTTCACAAACACTAAGAAAGTTTGTTTTTCGATTCAAAACAAGATTTTATCGCTTTGAGGAGTTCAAATAACGTGTTTTTAGATCATTTGTATCGTATCTTTTACTACATAACTTTTCACCAAATTTCACAAACACTAAGAAAGTTTGTTTTTCGATTCAAAACAAGATTTTAACGCTTTGAGTAGTTCAAATAACGTGTTTTTAGATCATTTGTATCGTATCTTTTACTACATAACTTTTCACCAAATTTCACAAACACTAAGAAAGTTTGTTTTTCGATTCAAAACAAGATTTTAACGCTGTGAGGAGCTCAAATAACTTGTTTTTAGATCATTTGTATCGTATCTTTTACTACGTAATTTTTCACCAAATTTCACAAACACTAAGAAAGTTTGTTTTTCGATTCAAAACAAGATTTTAGCGCTTTGAGGAGTTCAAATAACATGTTTTTAGATCATTTGTATGGTATCCTTTACTACATAAATTTTCACCAAATTTCACAAACTCTACGAAAGTTTGTTTTTCGATTCAAAACAAGATTTTAACGCTTTGAGGAGTCCAAATAACGTGTTTTTAGATCATTTGTATCGTATCTTTTACTACATAACTTTTCACCAAATTTCACAAACACTAAGAAAGTTTGTTTTTCGATTCAAAAGAAGCTTTGAACGCTTTGAGGAGCTCAAATAACGTGTTTTTAGATCATTTGTATCGTATCTTTTACTACATAACTTTTCACCAAATTTCACAAACACTAATAAAGTTTGTTTTTCAATTCAAAACAAGATTTTAGCGCTTTGTGGAGCTCACATAACCTGTTTTTAGTTCATTTGTATCGTATCTTTTACTACGTAACTTTTCACCAAATTTCACAAACACTGAGAAAGTTTGTTTTTCGATTCAAAACAAGATTTTAGCGCATTGAGGAGTTCAAATAACGTGTTTTTAGATCATTTGTATCGTATCTTTTACTACATAACTTTTCATCAAATTTTACAAACACAAAGAAAATTGTTTTTCGATTCAAAACAAGATTTTAACGCTTTGAGGAGTTCAAATAACGTGTTTTTAGATCATTTGTATCGTATCTTTTACTACATAACTTTTCACCAAATTTTACAAACACTAAGAAAGTTTGTTTTTCGATTCAAAACAAGATTTTAACGCTATGAGGAGCTCAAATAACTTGTTTTTAGATCATTTGTATCGTATCTTTTACTACGTAATTTTTCACCAAATTTCACAAACACTAAGAAAGTTTGTTTTTCGATTCAAAACAAGATTTTAGCGCTTTGAGGAGTTCAAATAACATGTTTTTAGATCATTTGTATCGTATCTTTTACTACATAAATTTTCACCAAATTTCACAAACACTACGAAAGTTTGTTTTTCGATTCAAAACAAGATTTTAACGCTTTGAGGAGTTCAAATAATGTGTTTTTAGATGATTTGTATCGTATCTTTTACTACATAACTTTTCACCAAATTTCACAAACACTAAGAAAGTTTGTTTTTCGATTCAAAACAAGATTTTAACGCTTTGGGTAGTTCAAATAACGTGTTTTTAGATCATTTGTATCGTATCTTTTACTACATAACTTTTCACCAAATTTCACAAACACTAAGAAAGTTTGTTTTTCGATTCAAAACAAGATTTTAACGCTTTGAGGAGCTCAAATAACTTGTTTTTAGATATTTGTATCGTATCTTTTACTGCGTAACTTTTCACCATATTTCACAAACACTAAGAAAGTTTGTTTTTCGATTCAAAACAAGATTTTAGCGCTTTGAGGAGTTCAAATAACATGTTTTTAGATTAGCTGTATCATATCTTTTACAACATAACTTTTCACCAAATTTCACAAACTTTACGAAAGTTTGTTTTTCGATTCAAAACAAGATTTTAACGCTTTGAGGAGTTCAAATAACGTATTTTCAGATCATTTGTATCGTATCTTTTACTACGTAATTTTTCACCAAATTTCACAAACACTAAGAAAGTTTGTTTTTCGATTCAAAACAAGATTTTAACGCTTTGAGGATCTCAAATACCGTGTTTTTAGATCATTTGTATCGTATCTTTTACTACGTAATTTTTCACCAAATTTCACAAACACTAAGAAAGTTTGTTTTTCGATTCAAAACAAGATTTTATCGCTTTGAGGAGTTCAAATAACGTGTTTTTAGATCATTTGTATCGTATCTTTTACTACATAACTTTTCACCAAATTTCACAAACACTAAGAAAGTTTGTTTTTCGATTCAAAACAAGATTTTAACGCTTTGAGTAGTTCAAATAACGTGTTTTTAGATCATTTGTATCGTATCTTTTACTACATAACTTTTCACCAAATTTCACAAACACTAAGAAAGTTTGTTTTTACGAAAGTTTGTTTTTCGATTCAAAACAAGATTTTAACGCTTTGAGGAGTTCAAATAACGTGTTTTTAGATCATTTGTATCGTATCTTTTACTACATAACTTTTCACCAAATTTCACAAACACTAAGAAAGTTTGTTTTTCGATTCAAAACAAGATTTTAACGCTTTGGGTAGTTCAAATAACGTGTTTTTAGATCATTTGTATCGTATCTTTTACTACATAACTTTTCACCAAATTTCACAAACACTAAGAAAGTTTGTTTTTCGATTCAAAACAAGATTTTAACGCTTTGAGGAGCTCAAATAACTTGTTTTTAGATATTTGTATTGTATCTTTTACTGCGTAACTTTTCACCAAATTTCACAAACACTAAGAAAGTTTGTTTTTCGATTCAAAACAAGATTTTAGCGCTTTGAGGAGTTCAAATAACATGTTTTTAGATTAGTTGTATCATATCTTTTACAACATAACTTTTCACCAAATTTCACAAACTTTACGAAAGTTTGTTTTTCGATTCAAAACAAGATTTTAACGCTTTGAGGAGTTCAAATAACGTGTTTTCAGGTCATTTGTATCGTATCTTCTACTACATAACTTTTCACCAAATTTCACAAACACTAAGAAAGTTTGTTTTTCGATTCAAAACAAGAATTTAACGCATTGAGGTGTTCAAATAACGTGTTTTTAGATCATTTGTATCGTATCTTTTACTACATAACTTTTCACCATAGTTCACAAACACTAAGAAAGTTTGTTTTTCAATTCAAAACAAGCTTTGAACGCTTTGAGGATCTCAAATACCGTGTTTTTAGATCATTTGTATCGATATCTTTTACTACATAACTTTTCACCAAATTTCACAAACACTAATAAAGTTTGTTTTTCGATTCAAAACAAGATTTTAACGCTGTGAGGAGCTCAAATAACTTGTTTTTAGATCATTTGTATCGTATCTTTTACTACGTAATTTTTCACCAAATTTCACAAACACTAAGAAAGTTTGTTTTTCGATTCAAAACAAGATTTTAACGCTTTGAGGAGTTCAAATAACGTGTTTTTAGATCATTTGTATCGTATCTTTTACTACATAACTTTTCACCAAATTTTACAAACACTAAGAAAGTTTGTTTTTCGATTCAAAACAAGATTTTAACGCTATGAGGAGCTCAAATAACTTGTTTTTAGATCATTTGTATCGTATCTTTTACTACGTAATTTTTCACCAAATTTCACAAACACTAAGAAAGTTTGTTTTTCGATTCAAAACAAGATTTTAGCGCTTTGAGGAGTTCAAATAACATGTTTTTAGATCATTTGTATCGTATCTTTTACTACATAAATTTTCACCAAATTTCACAAACACTACGAAAGTTTGTTTTTCGATTCAAAACAAGATTTTAACGCTTTGAGGAGTTCAAATAATGTGTTTTTAGATGATTTGTATCGTATCTTTTACTACATAACTTTTCACCAAATTTCACAAACACTAAGAAAGTTTGTTTTTCGATTCAAAACAAGATTTTAACGCTTTGGGTAGTTCAAATAACGTGTTTTTAGATCATTTGTATCGTATCTTTTACTACATAACTTTTCACCAAATTTCACAAACACTAAGAAAGTTTGTTTTTCGATTCAAAACAAGATTTTAACGCTTTGAGGAGCTCAAATAACTTGTTTTTAGATATTTGTATCGTATCTTTTACTGCGTAACTTTTCACCATATTTCACAAACACTAAGAAAGTTTGTTTTTCGATTCAAAACAAGATTTTAGCGCTTTGAGGAGTTCAAATAACATGTTTTTAGATTAGCTGTATCATATCTTTTACAACATAACTTTTCACCAAATTTCACAAACTTTACGAAAGTTTGTTTTTCGATTCAAAACAAGATTTTAACGCTTTGAGGAGTTCAAATAACGTATTTTCAGATCATTTGTATCGTATCTTCTACTACATAACTTTTCACCAAATTTCACACACACTAAGAAAGTTTGTTTTTCGATTCAAAACAAGAATTTAACGCATTGAGGTGTTCAAATAACGTGTTTTTAGATCATTTGTATCGTATCTTTTACTACATAACTTTTCACCAAAGTTCACAAACACTAAGAAAGTTTGTTTTTCAATTCAAAACAAGCTTTGAACGCTTTGAGGATCTCAAATACCGTGTTTTTAGATCATTTGTATCGATATCTTTTACTACATAACTTTTCACCAAATTTCACAAACACTAATAAAGTTTGTTTTTCGATTCAAAACAAGGTTTTAACGCTGTGAGGAGCTCAAATAACTTGTTTTTAGATCATTTGTATCGTATCTTTTACTACATAACTTTTCACCAAATTTCACAAACACTAAGAAAGTTTGTTTTTCGATTCAAAAGAAGCTTTGAACGCTTTGAGGAGCACAAATAACGTGTTTTTAGATCATTTGTATCGTATCTTTTACTACATAACTTTTCACCAAATTTCACAAACACTAATAATATTTGTTTTTCGATTCAAAACAAGATTTTAACGCTTTGAGGAGCTCACATAACGTGTTTTTAGTTCATTTGTATCGTTTCTTTTACTACGTAACTTTTCACCAAATTTCACAAACACTAAGAAAGTTTTTTTTCGATTAAAAACAAGATTTTAGCGCTTTGAGGAGTTCCAATAACGTGTTTTTAGATCATTTGTATCGTATCTTTTACTACATAACTTTTCACCAAATTTTACAAACACTAAGAAAGTTTGTTTTTCGATTCAAAACAAGATTTTATCGCTTTGAGGAGTTCAAATAACGTGTTTAGATCATTTGTATCGTATCTTTTACTACATAACTTTTCACCAAATTTCACAAACACTAAGAAAGTTTGTTTTTCGATTCAAAACAAGATTTTAACGCTTTGATTAGTTCAAATAACGTGTTTTTAGATCATTTGTATCGTATCTTTTACTACATAACTTTTCACCAAATTTCACAAACACTAATAAAGTTTGTTTTTACGAAAGTTTGTTTTTCGATTCAAAACAAGATTTTAACGCTTTGAGGAGTTCAAATAACGTGTTTTTAGATGATTTGTATCGTATCTTTTACTACATAACTTTTCACCAAATTTCACAAACACTAAGAAAGTTTGTTTTTCGATTCAAAACAAGATTTTAACGCTTTGGGTAGTTCAAATAACGTGTTTTTAGATCATTTGTATCGTATCTTTTACTACATAACTTTTCACCAAATTTCACAAACACTAAGAAAGTTTGTTTTTCGATTCAAAACAAGAATTTAACGCTTTGAGGAGCTCAAATAACTTGTTTTTAGATATTTGTATCGTATCTTTTACTGCGTAACTTTTCACCAAATTTCACAACCACTAAGAAAGTTTGTTTTTCGATTCAAAACAAGATTTTAGCGCTTTGAGGAGTTCAAATAACATGTTTTTAGATTAGTTGTATCATATCTTTTACACCATAACTTTTCACCAAATTTCACAAACTTTACGAAAGTTTGTTTTTCGATTCAAAACAAGATTTTAACGCTTTGAGGAGTTCAAATAACGTGTTTTCAGATTAGCTGTATCATATCTTTTACAACATAACTTTTCACCAAATTTCACAAACTTTACGAAAGTTTGTTTTTCGATTCAAAACAAGATTTTAACGCTTTGAGGAGTTCAAATAACGTGTTTTCAGATCATTTGTATCGTATCTTCTACTACATAACTTTTCACCAAATTTCACAAACACTAAGAAAGTTTGTTTTCGATTCAAAACAAGAATTTAGCGCATTGAGGTGTTCAAATAACGTGTTTTTAGATCATTTGTATCGTATCTTTTACTACATAACTTTTCACCAAAGTTCACAAGCACTAAGAAAGTTTGTTTTTCAATTCAAAACAAGCTTTGAACGCTTTGAGGATCTCAAATACCGTGTTTTTAGATCATTTGTATCGATATCTTTTACTACATAACTTTTCACCAAATTTCACAAACACTAATAAAGTCTGTTTTTCGATTCAAAACAAGATTTTAACGCTGTGAGGAGCTCAAATAACTTGTTTTTAGATCATTTGTATCGTATCTTTTACTACGTAATTTTTCACCAAATTTCACAAACACTAAGAAAGTTTGTTTTTCAATTCAAAACAAGATTTTAGCGCCTTGAGGAGTTTAAATAACATGTTTTTATATCATTTGTATCGTATCTTTTACTACGTAATTTTTCACCAAATTTCACAAACACTAAGAAAGTTTGTTTTTCGATTCAAAACAAGATTTTAGCGCTTTGAGGAGTTCAAATAACGTGTTTTTAGATCATTTGTATCGTATCTTTTACTACATAAATTTTCACCAAATTTCACAAACACTACGGAAGTTTGTTTTTCGATTCAAAACAAGATTTGAACGCTTTGAGGAGTCCAAATAACGTGTTTTTAGATCATTTGTATCGTATCTTTTACTACATAACTTTTCACCAAATTTCACAAACACTAATAATATTTGTTTTTCGATTCAAAACAAGATTTTAACGCTTTGAGGAGCTCACATAACGTGTTTTTAGTTCATTTGTATCGTTTCTTTTACTACGTAACTTTTCACCAAATTTCACAAACACTGAGAAAGTTTGTTTTTCGATTCAAAACAAGATTTTAGCGCTTTGAGGAGTTCAAATAACATGTTTTTAGATCATTTGTATGGTATCCTTTACTACATAAATTTTCACCAAATTTCACAAACACTACGAAAGTTTGTTTTTCGATTCAAAACAAGATTTTAACGCTTTGAGGAGTCCAAATAACGTGTTTTTAGATCATTTGTATCGTATCTTTTACTACATAACTTTTCACCAAATTTCACAAACACTAAGAAAGTTTGTTTTTCGATTCAAAAGAAGCTTTGAACGCTTTGAGGAGCTCAAATAACGTGTTTTTAGATCATTTGTATCGTATCTTTTACTACATAACTTTTCACCAAATTTCACAAACACTAATAAAGTTTGTTTTTCGATTCAAAACAAGATTTTAGCGCTTTGTGGAGCTCACATAACCTGTTTTTAGTTCATTTGTATCGTATCTTTTACTACGTAACTTTTCACCAAATTTCACAAACACTGAGAAAGTTTGTTTTTCGATTCAAAACAAGATTTTAGCGCATTGAGGAGTTCAAATAACGTGTTTTTAGATCATTTGTATCGTATCTTTTACTACATAACTTTTCATCAAATTTTACAAAGACAAAGAAAATTGTTTTTCGATTCAAAACAAGATTTTAACGCTTTGAGGAGTTCAAATAACGTGTTTTTAGATCATTTGTATCGTATCTTTTACTACATAACTTTTCACCAAATTTTACAAACACTAAGAAAGTTTGTTTTTCGATTCAAAACAAGATTTTAACGCTATGAGGAGCTCAAATAACTTGTTTTTAGATCATTTGTATCGTATCTTTTACTACGTAATTTTTCACCAAATTTCACAAACACTAAGAAAGTTTGTTTTTCGATTCAAAACAAGATTTTAGCGCTTTGAGGAGTTCAAATAACATGTTTTTAGATCATTTGTATCGTATCTTTTACTACATAAATTTTCACCAAATTTCACAAACACTACGAAAGTTTGTTTTTCGATTCAAAACAAGATTTTAACGCTTTGAAGAGTTCAAATAATGTGTTTTTAGATGATTTGTATCGTATCTTTTACTACATAACTTTTCACCAAATTTCACAAACACTAAGAAAGTTTGTTTTTCGATTCAAAACAAGATTTTAACGCTTTGGGTAGTTCAAATAACGTGTTTTTAGATCATTTGTATCGTATCTTTTACTACATAACTTTTCACCAAATTTCACAAACACTAAGAAAGTTTGTTTTTCGATTCAAAACAAGATTTTAACGCTTTGAGGAGCTCAAATAACTTGTTTTTAGATATTTGTATCGTATCTTTTACTGCGTAACTTTTCACCAAATTTCACAAACACTAAGAAAGTTTGTTTTTCGATTCAAAACAAGATTTTAGCGCTTTGAGGAGTTCAAATAACATGTTTTTAGATTAGCTGTAACATATCTTTTACAACATAACTTTTCACCAAATTTCACAAACTTTACGAAAGTTTGTTTTTCGATTCAAAACAAGATTTTAACGCTTTGAGGAGTTCAAATAACGTATTTTCAGATCATTTGTATCGTATCTTCTACTACATAACTTTTCACCAAATTTCACACACACTAAGAAAGTTTGTTTTTCGATTCAAAACAAGAATTTAACGCATTGAGGTGTTCAAATAACGTGTTTTTAGATCATTTGTATCGTATCTTTTACTACATAACTTTTCACCAAAGTTCACAAACACTAAGAAAGTTTGTTTTTCAATTCAAAACAAGCTTTGAACGCTTTGAGGATCTCAAATACCGTGTTTTTAGATCATTTGTATCGATATCTTTTACTACATAACTTTTCACCAAATTTCACAAACACTAATAAAGTTTGTTTTTCGATCCAAAACAAGGTTTTAACGCTGTGAGGAGCTCAAATAACTTGTTTTTAGATCATTTGTATCGTATCTTTTACTACGTAATTTTTCACCAAATTTCATAAACACTAAGAAAGTTTGTTTTTCGATTCAAAACAAGATTTTAGCGCTTTGAGGAGTTCAAATAACATGTTTTTAGATCATTTGTATCGTATCTTTTACTACATAAATTTTCACCAAATTACACAAACACTACGAAAGTTTGTTTTTCGATACAAAACAAGATTTTAACGCTTTGAGGAGTCCAAATAACGTGTTTTTAGATCATTTGTATCGTATCTTTTACTACATAACTTTTCACCAAATTTCACAAACACTAAGAAAGTTTGTTTTTCGATTCAAAAGAAGCTTTGAACGCTTTGAGGAGCACAAATAACGTGTTTTTAGATCATTTGTATCGTATCTTTTACTACATAACTTTTCACCAAATTTCACAAACACTAATAATATTTGTTTTTCGATTCAAAACAAGATTTTAACGCTTTGAGGAGCTCACATAACGTGTTTTTAGTTCATTTGTATCGTTTCTTTTACTACGTAACTTTTCACCAAATTTCACAAACACTAAGAAAGTTTTTTTTCGATTAAAAACAAGATTTTAGCGCTTTGAGGAGTTCCAATAACGTGTTTTTAGATCATTTGTATCGTATCTTTTACTACATAACTTTTCACCAAATTTTACAAACACTAAGAAAGTTTGTTTTTCGATTCAAAACAAGATTTTATCGCTTTGAGGAGTTCAAATAACGTGTTTTTAGATCATTTGTATCGTATCTTTTACTACATAACTTTTCACCAAATTTCACAAACACTAAGAAAGTTTGTTTTTCGATTCAAAACAAGATTTTAAAGCTTTGATTAGTTCAAATAACGTGTTTTTAGATCATTTGTATCGTATCTTTTACTACATAACTTTTCACCAAATTTCACAAACACTAATAAAGTTTGTTTTTACGAAAGTTTGTTTTTCGATTCAAAACAAGATTTTAACGCTTTGAGGAGTTCAAATAACGTGTTTTTAGATGATTTGTATCGTATCTTTTACTACATAACTTTTCACCAAATTTCACAAACACTAAGAAAGTTTGTTTTTCGATTCAAAACAAGATTTTAACGCTTTGGGTAGTTCAAATAACGTGTTTTTAGATCATTTGTATCGTATCTTTTACTACATAACTTTTCACCAAATTTCACAAACACTAAGAAAGTTTGTTTTTCGATTCAAAACAAGATTTTAACGCTTTGAGGAGCTCAAATAACTTGTTTTTAGATATTTGTATCGTATCTTTTACTGCGTAACTTTTCACCAAATTTTACAATCACTAAGAAAGTTTGTTTTTCGATTCAAAACAAGATTTTAGCGCTTTGAGGAGTTCAAATAACATGTTTTTAGATTAGTTGTATCATATCTTTTACAACATAACTTTTCACCAAATTTCACAAACTTTACGAAAGTTTGTTTTTCGATTCAAAACAAGATTTTAACGCTTTGAGGAGTTCAAATAACGTGTTTTCAGATTAGCTGTATCATATCTTTTACAACATAACTTTTCACCAAATTTCACAAACTTTACGAAAGTTTGTTTTTCGATTCAAAACAAGATTTTAACGCTTTGAGGAGTTCAAATAACGTGTTTTCAGATCATTTGTATCGTATCTTCTACTACATAACTTTTCACCAAATTTCACAAACACTAAGAAAGTTTGTTTTCGATTCAAAACAAGAATTTAACGCATTGAGGTGTTCAAATAACGTGTTTTTAGATCATTTGTATCGTATCTTTTACTACATAACTTTTCACCAAAGTTCACAAGCACTAAGAAAGTTTGTTTTTCAATTCAAAACAAGCTTTGAACGCTTTGAGGATCTCAAATACCGTGTTTTTAGATCATTTGTATCGATATCTTTTACTACATAACTTTTCACCAAATTTCACAAACACTAATAAAGTTTGTTTTTCGATTCAAAACAAGATTTTAACGCTGTGAAGAGCTCAAATAACTTGTTTTTAGATCATTTGTATCGTATCTTTTACTACGTAATTTTTCACCAAATTTCACAAACACTAAGAAAGTTTGTTTTTCGATTCAAAACAAGATTTTAGCGCCTTGAGGAGTTTAAATAACATGTTTTTAGATCATTTGTATCGTATCTTTTACTACGTAATTTTTCACCAAATTTCACAAACACTAAGAAAGTTTGTTTTTCGATTCAAAACAAGATTTTAGCGCTTTGAGGAGTTCAAATAACGTGTTTTTAGATCATTTGTATCGTATCTTTTACTACATAAATTTTCACCAAATTTCACAAACACTACGGAAGTTTGTTTTTCGATTCAAAACAAGATTTGAACGCTTTGAGGAGTCCAAATAACGTGTTTTTAGATCATTTGTATCGTATCTTTTACTACATAACTTTTCACCAAATTTCGCAAACACTAATAATATTTGTTTTTCGATTCAAAACAAGATTTTAACGCTTTGAGGAGCTCACATAACGTGTTTTTAGTTCATTTGTATCGTTTCTTTTACTACGTAACTTTTCACCAAATTTCACAAACACTAAGAAAGTTTGTTTTTCGATTCAAAACAAGATTTTAGCGCTTTGAGGAGTTCCAATAACGTGTTTTTAGATCATTTGTATCGTATCTTTTACTACATAACTTTTCTCCAAATTTTACAAACACTAAGAAAGTTTGTTTTTCGATTCAAAACAAGATTTTATCGCTTTGAGGAGTTCAAATAACGTGTTTTTAGATCATTTGTATCGTATCTTTTACTACATAACTTTTCACCAAATTTCACAAACACTAAGAAAGTTTGTTTTTCGATTCAAAACAAGATTTTAACGCTTTGAGTAGTTCAAATAACGTGTTTTTAGATCATTTGTATCGTATCTTTTACTACATAACTTTTCACCAAATTTCACAAACACTAAGAAAGTTTGTTTTTACGAAAGTTTGTTTTTCGATTCAAAACAAGATTTTAACGCTTTGAGGAGTTCAAATAACGTGTTTTTAGATCATTTGTATCGTATCTTTTACTACATAACTTTTCACCAAATTTCACAAACACTAAGAAAGTTTGTTTTTCGATTCAAAACAAGATTTTAACGCTTTGGGTAGTTCAAATAACGTGTTTTTAGATCATTTGTATCGTATCTTTTACTACATAACTTTTCACCAAATTTCACAAACACTAAGAAAGTTTGTTTTTCGATTCAAAACAAGATTTTAACGCTTTGAGGAGCTCAAATAACTTGTTTTTAGATATTTGTATTGTATCTTTTACTGCGTAACTTTTCACCAAATTTCACAAACACTAAGAAAGTTTGTTTTTCGATTCAAAACAAGATTTTAGCGCTTTGAGGAGTTCAAATAACATGTTTTTAGATTAGTTGTATCATATCTTTTACAACATAACTTTTCACCAAATTTCACAAACTTTACGAAAGTTTGTTTTTCGATTCAAAACAAGATTTTAACGCTTTGAGGAGTTCAAATAACGTGTTTTCAGGTCATTTGTATCGTATCTTCTACTACATAACTTTTCACCAAATTTCACAAACACTAAGAAAGTTTGTTTTTCGATTCAAAACAAGAATTTAACGCATTGAGGTGTTCAAATAACGTGTTTTTAGATCATTTGTATCGTATCTTTTACTACATAACTTTTCACCAAAGTTCACAAACACTAAGAAAGTTTGTTTTTCAATTCAAAACAAGCTTTGAACGCTTTGAGGATCTCAAATACCGTGTTTTTAGATCATTTGTATCGATATCTTTTACTACATAACTTTTCACCAAATTTCACAAACACTAATAAAGTTTGTTTTTCGATTCAAAACAAGATTTTAACGCTGTGAGGAGCTCAAATAACTTGTTTTTAGATCATTTGTATCGTATCTTTTACTACGTAATTTTTCACCAAATTTCACAAACACTAAGAAAGTTTGTTTTTCGATTCAAAACAAGATTTTAGCGCTTTGAGGAGTTGAAATAACATGTTTTTAGATCATTTGTATCGTATCTTTTACTACATAAATTTTCACCAAATTTCACAAACACTACGGAAGTTTGTTTTTCGATTCAAAACAAGATTTTAACACTTTGTGGAGTCCAAATAACGTGTTTTTAGATCATTTGTATCGTATCTTTTACTACATAACTTTTCACCAAATTTCACAAACACTAAGAAAGTTTGTTTTTCGATTCAAAATAAGCTTTGAACGCTTTGAGGAGCTCAAATAACGTGTTTTTAGATCATTTGTATCGTATCTTTTACTACATAACTTTTCACCAAATTTCACAAACACTAATAATATTTGTTTTTCGATTCAAAACAAGATTTTAACGCTTTGAGGAGCTCACATAACGTGTTTTTAGTTCATTTGTATCGTTTCTTTTACTACGTAACTTTTCACCAAATTTCACAAATACTAAGAAAGTTTGTTTTTCGATTCAAAACAAGATTTTAACGCTTTGTGGAGTCCAAATAACGTGTTTTTAGATCATTTGTATCGTATCTTTTACTACATAACTTTTCACCAAATTTTACAAACACTAAGAAAGTTTGTTTTTCAATTCAAAACAAGATGTTAACGCTTTGGGGAGTTCAAATAACGTGTTTTTAGATCATTTGTATCGTATCTTTTACTACATAACTTTTCCCCAAATTTCACAAACACTAATAATATTTGTTTTTCGATTCAAAACAAGATTTTAACGCTTTGAGGAGCTCACATAACGTGTTTTTAGTTCATTTGTATCGTATCTTTTACTACGTAACTTTTCACCAAATTTCACAAACACTAAGAAAGTTTGTTTTTCGATTCAAAACAAGATTTTAACGCTTTGGGGAGTTCAAATAACGTGTTTTTAGATCATTTGTATCGTATCTTTCACTACATAACTTTTCACCAAATTTTACAAACACTAATAAAGTTTGTTTTTCGATTCAAAACAAGATTTTAATGCTTTGAGGAGCTCACATAATGTGTTTTTAGATCATTTGTATCGTTATCTTTTACTACGTAACTTTTCACCAAATTTCACATACACTAAGAAAGTTTGTTTTTCGATTCAAAACAAGATTTTATCGCTTTGAGGAGTTCAAATAACGTGTTTTTAGATCATTTGTATCGTATCTTTTACTACATAACTTTTCACCAAATTTCACAAACACTGAGAAAGTTTGTTTTTCGATTCAAAACAAGATTTTAACGCTTTGAGTAGTTCAAATAACGTGTTTTTAGATCATTTGTATCATATCTTTAACTACGTAACTTTTCACCGAATTTCACAAACACTAAGAAAGTTTTTTTTCGATTCAAAACAAGATTTTAACGCTTTGTGGAGCTCAAATGACTTGTTTTTAGATCATTTGTATCGTATCTTTTACTACGTAACTTTTCACCAAATATCACAAACACTAAGAAAGTTTGTTTTTCGATTCAAAACAAGATTTTTACGCTTTGAGGAGTTCAAATAACGTGTTTTTAGATCATTTGTATCGTATCTTTTACTACATAACTTTTCACCAAATTTCACAAACATTACGAAAGTTTGTTTTTCGATTCAAAACAAGATTTTAACGCTTTGAGGAGTTCAAATAACGTGTTTTTAGATCATTTGTATCGTATCTTTTACTACATAACTTTTCACCAAGTTTCACAAACACTAAGAAAGTTTGTTTTTCGATTCAAAACAAGATTTTAACGCTTTGAGTAGTTCAAATAACGTGTTTTTAGATCATTTGTATCGTATCTTTTACTACGTAACTTTTCACCAAATTTCACAAACACTAAGAAAGTTTGTTTTTCGATTCAAAACTAGATTTTAACGCCTTGAGGAGCTCAAATAACTTGTTTTTAGATCATTTGTATCGTATCTTTTACTACATAACTTTTCACCAAATTTCACAAACACTAAGAACGTTTGTTTTTCGATTCAAAAGAAGATTTTAGCGCTTTGAGGAGTTCAAATAACATGTTTTTAGATCATTTGTATCGTATCTTTTACTACATAAGTTTTCACCAAGTTTCACAAACCCTAAGAAAGTTTGTTTTTCGATTCAAAACAAGATTTTAGCGCTTTGAGGAGTTCAAATAACATGTTTTTAGATCATTTGTATCGTATCATTTACTACATAAATTTTCACCAAATTTCACAAACACTACGGAAGTTTGTTTTTCGATTCAAAACAAAATTTTAACGCTTTGATGTGTCCAAATAACGTGTTTTTAGATCATTTGTATCGTATCTTTTACTACATAACTTTTCACCAAATATCACAAACACTAAGAAAGTTTGTTTTTTGATTCAAAAGAATCTTTGAACGCTTTGAGGAGCTCAAATAACGTGTTTTTAGATCATTTGTATCGTATCTTTTACTACATAAGTTTTCACCAAATTTCACAAACACTAAGAAAGTTTGTTTTTCAATTCAAAACAAGCTTTGAACGCTTTGAGGAGCTCAAATAACGTGTTTTTAGATCATTTGTATCGATATCTTTTACTACATAACTTTTCACCAAATTTCACAAACACTAATAAATTTTGTTTTCGATTCAAAACAAGATTTTAACGCTTTGAGGAGCTCACATAACGTGTTTTTAGATCATTTGTATAGATATCTTTTACTACATAACTTTTCACCAAATTTCACAAACACTAAGAAAGTTTGTTTTTCGATTCAAAACAAGATTTTAACGCTTTGAAGAGTTCAAATAACGTGTTTTTAGATCATTTGTATCGTATCTTTTACTACATAACTTTTCACCAAATTTCACAAACACTAATAAAGTTTGTTTTTCGATTCAAAACAAGATTTTAACGCTTTGAGGAGCTCAAATAACGTGTTTTTAGATCATTCGTATCGTATCTTTTACTACGTAACTTTTCACCAAATTTCACAAACACTAAGAAAGTTTGTTTTTCGATTCAAAACAAGATTTTAGCGCTTTGAGGAGTTCCAATAACGTGTTTTTAGATCATTTGTATCGTATCTTTTACTACATAACTTTTCACCAAATTTTACAAACACTAAGAAAGTTTGTTTTTCGATTCAAAACAAGATTTTAACGCTTTGGGGAGTTCAAATAACGTGTTTTTAGATCATTTGTATCGTATCTTTCACTACATCACTTTTCACCAAATTTCACAAACACTAATAAAGTTTGTTTTTCGATTCAAAACAAGATTTTAACGCTTTGAGGAGCTCACATAACGTGTTTTTAGTTCATTTGTATCGTATCTTTTACTACGTAACTTTTCACCAAATTTCACAAACACTAAGAAAGTTTGTTTTTCGATTCAAAACAAGATTTTAGCGCATTGAGGAGTTCAAATAACGTGTTTTTAGATCATTTGTATCGTATCTTTTACTACATAACTTTTCACCAAATTTTACAAACACTAATAAAGTTTGTTTTTCGATTCAAAACAAGATTGTAACGCTTTGAGGTGTTCAAATAACGTGTTTTTAGATCATTTGTATCGTATCTTTTACTACATAACTTTTCACCAAATTTCACAAACACTAAGAATGTTTGTTTTTCGATTCTAAACAAGATTTTAACGCTTTGAGGGGCTCAAATAACTTGTTTTTAGATCATTTGTATCGTATCTTTTACTACATAACTTTTCACCAAATTTCACAAACACTAATAAAGTTTGTTTTTCGATTCAAAACAAGATTTTAACGCTTTGAGGGGCATAAATAACTTGTTTTTAGATCATTTGTATCGTATCTTTTACTACATATCTTTTCACCAAATTTCACAAACACTAATAAAGTTTGTTTTTCGATTCAAAACAAGATTTTAACGCTTTGAGGAGCTCACATAACGTGTTTTTAGATCATTTGTATCGTTATCTTTTACTACGTAACTTTTCACCAAATTACACAAACACTAAGAAAGTTTGTTTTTCGATTCAAAACAAGACTTTATCGCTTTGAGGAGTTCAAATAACGTGTTTTTGGATCATTTGTATCGTATATTTTACTACATAACTTTTCACCAAATTTCACAAACACTAAGAAAGTTTGTTTTTCGATTCAAAACAAGATTTTTACGCTTTGAGTAGTTCAAATAACGTGTTTTTAGATCATTTGTATCGTATCTTTTACTACATAACTTTTCACCAAATTTCACAAACACTAAGAAAGTTTGTTTTTCGATTCAAAACAAGATTTTAACGCTTTGAGTAGTTCAAATAACGTGTTTTTAGATCATTTGTATCGTATCTTTAACTACAGAACTTTTCACCAAATTTCACAAACACTAATAAAGTTTGTTTTTCGATTCAAAACAAGATTTTAACGCTGTGAGGAGCTCAAATAACTTGTTTTTAGATCATTTGTATCGTATCTTTTACTACGTAATTTTTCACCAAATTTCACAAACACTAAGAAAGTTTGTTTTTCGATTCAAAACAAGGTTTTAGCGCTTTGAGGAGTTCAAATAACATGTTTTTAGATCATTTGTATCGTATCTTTTACTACATAAATTTTCACCAAATTTCACAAACACTACGAAAGTTTGTTTTTCGATTCAAAACAAGATTTTAACGCTTTGAGGAGTCCAAATAACGTATTTTTAGATCATTTGTATCGTATCTTTTACTACATAACTTTTCACCAAATTTCACAAACACTAAGAAAGTTTGTTTTTCGATTCAAAAGAAGCTTTGAACGCTTTGAGGAGCTCAAATAACGTGTTTTTAGATCATTTGTATCGTATCTTTTACTACATAACTTTTCACCAAATTTCACAAACACTAATAATATTTGTTTTTCGATTCAAAACAAGATTTTAATGCTTTGAGGAGCTCACATAACGTGTTTTTAGTTCATTTGTATCGTTTCTTTTACTACATTACTTTTCACCAAATTTCACAAACACTAAGAAAGTTTGTTTTTCGATTCAAAACAAGATTTTAGCGCTTTGAGGAGTTCCAATAACGTGTTTTTAGATCATTTGTATCGTATCTTTTACTACATAACTTTTCACCAAATTTTACAAACACTAAGAATGTTTGTTTTTCGATTCAAAACAAGATTTTATCGCTTTGAGGAGTTCAAATAACGTGTTTTTAGATCATTTGTATCGTATCTTTTACTACATAACTTTTCACCAAATTTCACAAACACTAAGAAAGTTTGTTTTTCGATTCAAAACAAGATTTTAACGCTTTGAGTAGTTCAAATAACGTGTTTTTAGATCATTTGTATCGTATCTTTTACTACATAACTTTTCACCAAATTTCACAAACACTAAGAAAGTTTGTTTTTACGAAAGTTTGTTTTTCGATTCAACACAAGATTTTAACGCTTTGAGGAGTTCAAATAACGTGTTTTTAGATCATTTGTATCGTATCTTTTACTACATAACTTTTCACCAAATTTCACAAACACTAAGAAAGTTTGTTTTTCGATTCAAAACAAGATTTTAACGCTTTGGGTAGTTCAAATAACGTGTTTTTAGATCATTTGTATCGTATCTTTTACTACATAACTTTTCACCAAATTTCACAAACACTAAGAAAGTTTGTTTTTCGATTCAAAACAAGATTTTAACGCTTTGAGGAGCTCAAATAACTTGTTTTTAGATATTTGTATCGTATCTTTTACTGCGTAACTTTTCACCAAATTTCACAAACACTAAGAAAGTTTGTTTTTCGATTCAAAACAAGATTTTAGCGCTTTGAGGAGTTCAAATAACATGTTTTTAGATTAGTTGTATCATATCTTTTACAACATTTCACCAAATTTCACAAACTTTACGAAAGTTTGTTTTTCGATTCAAAACAAGATTTTAACGCTTTGAGGAGTTCAAATAACGTGTTTTCAGATCATTTGTATCGTATCTTCTACTACATAACTTTTCACCAAATTTCACAAACACTAAGAAAGTTTGTTTTTCGATTCAAAACAAGAATTTAACGCATTGAGGTGTTCAAATAACGTGTTTTTAGATCATTTGTATCGTATCTTTTACTACATAACTTTTCACCAAAGTTCACAAACACTAAGAAAGTTTGTTTTTCAATTCAAAACAAGCTTTGAACGCTTTGAGGATCTCAAATACCGTGTTTTTAGATCATTTGTATCGATATCTTTTACTACATAACTATTCACCAAATTTCACAAACACTAATAAAGTTTGTTTTTCGATTCAAAATAAGATTTTAACGCTGTGAGGAGCTCAAATAACTTGTTTTTAGATCATTTGTATCATATCTTTTACTACGTAATTTTTCACCAAATTTCACAAACACTAAGAAAGTTTGTTTTTCGATTCAAAACAAGATTTTAGCGCTTTGAGGAGTTCAAATAACATGTTTTTAGATCATTTGTATCGTATCTTTTATTACATAAATTTTCACCAAATTTCACAAACACTACGGAAGTTTGTTTTTTGATTCAAAACAAGATTTTAACGCTTTGTGGAGTCCAAATAACGTGTTTTTAGATCATTTGTATCGTATCTTTTACTACATAACTTTTCACCAAATTTCACAAACACTAAGAAAGTTTGTTTTTCGATTCAAAAGAAGCTTTGAACGCTTTGAGGAGCTCAAATAACGTGTTTTTAGATCATTTGTATCGTATCTTTTACTACATAACTTTTCACCAAATTTCACAAACACTAATAATATTTGTTTTTCGATTCAAAACAAGATTTTAACGCTTTGAGGAGCTCACATAACGTGTTTTTGGTTCATTTGTATCGTTTCTTTTACTACGTAACTTTTCACCAAATTTCACAAACACTAAGAAAGTTTGTTTTTCGATTCAAAACAAGATTTTAGCGCTTTGAGGAGTTCCAATAACGTGTTTTTAGATCATTTGTATCGTATCTTTTACTACATAACTTTTCACCAAATTTTACAAACACTAAGAAAGTTTGTTTTTCGTTTCAAAACAAGATTTTAATGCTTTGGGGAGTTCAAATAACGTGTTTTTAGATCATTTGTATCGTATCTTTTACTACATAACTTTTCCCCAAATTTCACAAACACTAATAATATTTGTTTTTCGATTCAAAACAAGATTTTAACGCTTTGAGGAGCTCACATAATGTGTTTTTAGATCATTTGTATCGTTATCTTTTACTACATAACTTTTCACCAAATTTCACAAACACTGAGAAAGTTTGTTTTTCGATTCAAAACAAGATTTTAACGCATAGAGTAGTTCAAATAACGTGTTTTTAGATCATTTGTATCGTATCTTTTACTACATAACTTTTCACCAAATTTTACAAACACTAAGAAAGTTTGTTTTTCGATTCAAAACAAGATTTTAACGCTTTGGGGAGTTCAAATAACGTGTTTTTAGATCATTTGTATCGTATCTTTCACTACATCACTTTTCACCAAATTTCACAAACACTAATAAAGTTTGTTTTTCGATTCAAAACAAGATTTTAACGCTTTGAGGAGCTCACATAACGTGTTTTTAGTTCATTTGTATCGTATCTTTTACTACGTAACTTTTCACCAAATTTCACAAACACTAAGAAAGTTTGTTTTTCGATTCAAAACAAGATTTTAGCGCATTGAGGAGTTCAAATAACGTGTTTTTAGATCATTTGTATCGTATCTTTTACTACATAACTTTTCACCAAATTTTACAAACACTAATAAAGTTTGTTTTTCGATTCAAAACAAGATTGTAACGCTTTGAGGTGTTCAAATAACGTGTTTTTAGATCATTTGTATCGTATCTTTTACTACATAACTTTTCACCAAATTTCACAAACACTAAGAATGTTTGTTTTTCGATTCTAAACAAGATTTTAACGCTTTGAGGGGCTCAAATAACTTGTTTTTAGATCATTTGTATCGTATCTTTTACTACATAACTTTTCACCAAATTTCACAAACACTAATAAAGTTTGTTTTTCGATTCAAAACAAGATTTTAACGCTTTGAGGGGCATAAATAACTTGTTTTTAGATCATTTGTATCGTATCTTTTACTACATATCTTTTCACCAAATTTCACAAACACTAATAAAGTTTGTTTTTCGATTCAAAACAAGATTTTAACGCTTTGAGGAGCTCACATAACGTGTTTTTAGATCATTTGTATCGTTATCTTTTACTACGTAACTTTTCACCAAATTACACAAACACTAAGAAAGTTTGTTTTTCGATTCAAAACAAGACTTTATCGCTTTGAGGAGTTCAAATAACGTGTTTTTGGATCATTTGTATCGTATATTTTACTACATAACTTTTCACCAAATTTCACAAACACTAAGAAAGTTTGTTTTTCGATTCAAAACAAGATTTTTACGCTTTGAGTAGTTCAAATAACGTGTTTTTAGATCATTTGTATCGTATCTTTTACTACATAACTTTTCACCAAATTTCACAAACACTAAGAAAGTTTGTTTTTCGATTCAAAACAAGATTTTAACGCTTTGAGTAGTTCAAATAACGTGTTTTTAGATCATTTGTATCGTATCTTTAACTACAGAACTTTTCACCAAATTTCACAAACACTAATAAAGTTTGTTTTTCGATTCAAAACAAGATTTTAACGCTGTGAGGAGCTCAAATAACTTGTTTTTAGATCATTTGTATCGTATCTTTTACTACGTAATTTTTCACCAAATTTCACAAACACTAAGAAAGTTTGTTTTTCGATTCAAAACAAGATTTTAGCGCTTTGAGGAGTTCAAATAACATGTTTTTAGATCATTTGTATCGTATCTTTTACTACATAAATTTTCACCAAATTTCACAAACACTACGAAAGTTTGTTTTTCGATTCAAAACAAGATTTTAACGCTTTGAGGAGTCCAAATAACGTATTTTTAGATCATTTGTATCGTATCTTTTACTACATAACTTTTCACCAAATTTCACAAACACTAAGAAAGTTTGTTTTTCGATTCAAAAGAAGCTTTGAACGCTTTGAGGAGCTCAAATAACGTGTTTTTAGATCATTTGTATCGTATCTTTTACTACATAACTTTTCACCAAATTTCACAAACACTAATAATATTTGTTTTTCGATTCAAAACAAGATTTTAATGCTTTGAGGAGCTCACATAACGTGTTTTTAGTTCATTTGTATCGTTTCTTTTACTACATTACTTTTCACCAAATTTCACAAACACTAAGAAAGTTTGTTTTTCGATTCAAAACAAGATTTTAGCGCTTTGAGGAGTTCCAATAACGTGTTTTTAGATCATTTGTATCGTATCTTTTACTACATAACTTTTCACCAAATTTTACAAACACTAAGAATGTTTGTTTTTCGATTCAAAACAAGATTTTATCGCTTTGAGGAGTTCAAATAACGTGTTTTTAGATCATTTGTATCGTATCTTTTACTACATAACTTTTCACCAAATTTCACAAACACTAAGAAAGTTTGTTTTTCGATTCAAAACAAGATTTTAACGCTTTGAGTAGTTCAAATAACGTGTTTTTAGATCATTTGTATCGTATCTTTTACTACATAACTTTTCACCAAATTTCACAAACACTAAGAAAGTTTGTTTTTACGAAAGTTTGTTTTTCGA
This sequence comes from Luzula sylvatica, assembly GCA_946800325.1. Classification (NCBI taxonomy): domain Eukaryota; kingdom Viridiplantae; phylum Streptophyta; class Magnoliopsida; order Poales; family Juncaceae; genus Luzula; species Luzula sylvatica. The sequence goes on from OX326956.1 coordinate 21,567,609, forward strand.
TTCAACACAAGATTTTAACGCTTTGAGGAGTTCAAATAACGTGTTTTTAGATCATTTGTATCGTATCTTTTACTACATAACTTTTCACCAAATTTCACAAACACTAAGAAAGTTTGTTTTTCGATTCAAAACAAGATTTTAACGCTTTGGGTAGTTCAAATAACGTGTTTTTAGATCATTTGTATCGTATCTTTTACTACATAACTTTTCACCAAATTTCACAAACACTAAGAAAGTTTGTTTTTCGATTCAAAACAAGATTTTAACGCTTTGAGGAGCTCAAATAACTTGTTTTTAGATATTTGTATCGTATATTTTACTGCGTAACTTTTCACCAAATTTCACAAACACTAAGAAAGTTTGTTTTTCGATTCAAAACAAGATTTTAGCGCTTTGAGGAGTTCAAATAACATGTTTTTAGATTAGTTGTATCATATCTTTTACAACATTTCACCAAATTTCACAAACTTTACGAAAGTTTGTTTTTCGATTCAAAACAAGATTTTAACGCTTTGAGGAGTTCAAATAACGTGTTTTCAGATCATTTGTATCGTATCTTCTACTACATAACTTTTCACCAAATTTCACAAACACTAAGAAAGTTTGTTTTTCGATTCAAAACAAGAATTTAACGCATTGAGGTGTTCAAATAACGTGTTTTTAGATCATTTGTATCGTATCTTTTACTACATAACTTTTCACCAAAGTTCACAAACACTAAGAAAGTTTGTTTTTCAATTCAAAACAAGCTTTGAACGCTTTGAGGATCTCAAATACCGTGTTTTTAGATCATTTGTATCGATATCTTTTACTACATAACTATTCACCAAATTTCACAAACACTAATAAAGTTTGTTTTTCGATTCAAAATAAGATTTTAACGCTGTGAGGAGCTCAAATAACTTGTTTTTGGATCATTTGTATCATATCTTTTACTACGTAATTTTTCACCAAATTTCACAAACACTAAGAAAGTTTGTTTTTCGATTCAAAACAAGATTTTAGCGCTTTGAGGAGTTCAAATAACATGTTTTTAGATCATTTGTATCGTATCTTTTATTACATAAATTTTCACCAAATTTCACAAACACTACGGAAGTTTGTTTTTTGATTCAAAACAAGATTTTAACGCTTTGTGGAGTCCAAATAACGTGTTTTTAGATCATTTGTATCGTATCTTTTACTACATAACTTTTCACCAAATTTCACAAACACTAAGAAAGTTTGTTTTTCGATTCAAAAGAAGCTTTGAACGCTTTGAGGAGCTCAAATAACGTGTTTTTAGATCATTTGTATCGTATCTTTTACTACATAACTTTTCACCAAATTTCACAAACACTAATAATATTTGTTTTTCGATTCAAAACAAGATTTTAACGCTTTGAGGAGCTCACATAACGTGTTTTTGGTTCATTTGTATCGTTTCTTTTACTACGTAACTTTTCACCAAATTTCACAAACACTAAGAAAGTTTGTTTTTCGATTCAAAACAAGATTTTAGCGCTTTGAGGAGTTCCAATAACGTGTTTTTAGATCATTTGTATCGTATCTTTTACTACATAACTTTTCACCAAATTTTACAAACACTAAGAAAGTTTGTTTTTCGTTTCAAAACAAGATTTTAACGCTTTGGGGAGTTCAAATAACGTGTTTTTAGATCATTTGTATCGTATCTTTTACTACATAACTTTTCCCCAAATTTCACAAACACTAATAATATTTGTTTTTCGATTCAAAACAAGATTTTAACGCTTTGAGGAGCTCACATAATGTGTTTTTAGATCATTTGTATCGTTATCTTTTACTACGTAACTTTTCACCAAATTTCACATACACTAAGAAAGTTTGTTTTTCGATTCAAAACAAGATTTTATCGCTTTGAGGAGTTCAAATAACGTGTTTTTAGATCATTTGTATCGTATCTTTTACTACATAACTTTTCACCAAATTTCACAAACACTGAGAAAGTTTGTTTTTCGATTCAAAACAAGATTTTAACGCATAGAGTAGTTCAAATAACGTGTTTTTAGATCATTTGTATCGTATCTTTAACTACATAACTTTTCACCAAATTTCACAAACACTAAGAAAGTTTTTTTTTCGATTCAAAACAAGATTTTAACGCTTTGTGGAGCTCAAATGACTTGTTTTTAGATCATTTGTATCGTATCTTTTACTACGTAACTTTTCACCAAATTTCACAAACACTAAGAAAGTTTGTTTTTCGATTCAAAACAAGATTTTAACGCTTTGAGGAGTTCAAATAACGTATTTTTAGATCATTTGTATCGTATCTTTTACTACATAACTTTTCACCAAATTTCACAAACATTACGAAAGTTTGTTTTTCGATTCAAAACAAGATTTTAACGCTTTGAGGAGTTCAAATAACGTGTTTTTAGATCATTTGTATCGTATCTTTTACTACATAACTTTTCACCAAGTTTCACAAACACAAAGAAAGTTTGTTTTTCGATTCAAAACAAGAATTTAACGCTTTGAGTAGTTCAAATAACGTGTTTTTAGTTCATTTGTATCGTATCTTTTACTACGTAACTTTTCACCAAATTTCACAAACACTAAGAAAGTTTGTTTTTCGATTCAAAACTAGATTTAAACGCCTTGAGGAGCTCAAATAACTTGTTTTTAGATCATTTGTATCGTATCTTTTACTACGTAACTTTTCACCAAATTTCACAAACACTAAGAAAGTTTGTTTTTCGATTTAAAACAAGATTTTAGCGCTTTGAGGAGTTCAAATAACATGTTTTTAGATCATTTGTATCGTATCTTTTACTACATAACTTTTCACCAAGTTTCACAAACACTAAGAAAGTTTGTTTTTCGATTCAAAACAAGATTTTAACGCTTTGAGTAGTTCAAATAACGTGTTTTTAGATCATTTGTATCGTATCTTTTACTACGTAAGTTTTCACCAAATTTCACAAGCACTAAGAAAGTTTGTTTTTCGATCCAAAACAAGATTTTAGCGCTTTGAGGAGTTCAAATAACATGTTTTTAGATCATTTGTATCGTATATTTTACTACATAACTTTTCACCAAATTTCACAAACACTAAGAAAGTTTGTTTTTCGATTCAAAACAAGATTTTTACGCTTTGAGTAGTTCAAATAACGTGTTTTTAGATCATTTGTATCGTATCTTTTACTACATAACTTTTCACCAAATTTCACAAACACTAAGAAAGTTTGTTTTTCGATTCAAAACAAGATTTTAACGCTTTGAGTAGTTCAAATAACGTGTTTTTAGATCATTTGTATCGTATCTTTAACTACAGAACTTTTCACCAAATTTCACAAACACTAATAAAGTTTGTTTTTCGATTCAAAACAAGATTTTAACGCTGTGAGGAGCTCAAATAACTTGTTTTTAGATCATTTGTATCGTATCTTTTACTACGTAATTTTTCACCAAATTTCACAAACACTAAGAAAGTTTGTTTTTCGATTCAAAACAAGATTTTAGCGCTTTGAGGAGTTCAAATAACATGTTTTTAGATCATTTGTATCGTATCTTTTACTACATAAATTTTCACCAAATTTCACAAACACTACGAAAGTTTGTTTTTCGATTCAAAACAAGATTTTAACGCTTTGAGGAGTCCAAATAACGTATTTTTAGATCATTTGTATCGTATCTTTTACTACATAACTTTTCACCAAATTTCACAAACACTAAGAAAGTTTGTTTTTCGATTCAAAAGAAGCTTTGAACGCTTTGAGGAGCTCAAATAACGTGTTTTTAGATCATTTGTATCGTATCTTTTACTACATAACTTTTCACCAAATTTCACAAACACTAATAATATTTGTTTTTCGATTCAAAACAAGATTTTAATGCTTTGAGGAGCTCACATAACGTGTTTTTAGTTCATTTGTATCGTTTCTTTTACTACATTACTTTTCACCAAATTTCACAAACACTAAGAAAGTTTGTTTTTCGATTCAAAACAAGATTTTAGCGCTTTGAGGAGTTCCAATAACGTGTTTTTAGATCATTTGTATCGTATCTTTTACTACATAACTTTTCACCAAATTTTACAAACACTAAGAATGTTTGTTTTTCGATTCAAAACAAGATTTTATCGCTTTGAGGAGTTCAAATAACGTGTTTTTAGATCATTTGTATCGTATCTTTTACTACATAACTTTTCACCAAATTTCACAAACACTAAGAAAGTTTGTTTTTCGATTCAAAACAAGATTTTAACGCTTTGAGTAGTTCAAATAACGTGTTTTTAGATCATTTGTATCGTATCTTTTACTACATAACTTTTCACCAAATTTCACAAACACTAAGAAAGTTTGTTTTTACGAAAGTTTGTTTTTCGATTCAACACAAGATTTTAACGCTTTGAGGAGTTCAAATAACGTGTTTTTAGATCATTTGTATCGTATCTTTTACTACATAACTTTTCACCAAATTTCACAAACACTAAGAAAGTTTGTTTTTCGATTCAAAACAAGATTTTAACGCTTTGGGTAGTTCAAATAACGTGTTTTTAGATCATTTGTATCGTATCTTTTACTACATAACTTTTCACCAAATTTCACAAACACTAAGAAAGTTTGTTTTTCGATTCAAAACAAGATTTTAACGCTTTGAGGAGCTCAAATAACTTGTTTTTAGATATTTGTATCGTATCTTTTACTGCGTAACTTTTCACCAAATTTCACAAACACTAAGAAAGTTTGTTTTTCGATTCAAAACAAGATTTTAGCGCTTTGAGGAGTTCAAATAACATGTTTTTAGATTAGTTGTATCATATCTTTTACAACATTTCACCAAATTTCACAAACTTTACGAAAGTTTGTTTTTCGATTCAAAACAAGATTTTAACGCTTTGAGGAGTTCAAATAACGTGTTTTCAGATCATTTGTATCGTATCTTCTACTACATAACTTTTCACCAAATTTCACAAACACTAAGAAAGTTTGTTTTTCGATTCAAAACAAGAATTTAACGCATTGAGGTGTTCAAATAACGTGTTTTTAGATCATTTGTATCGTATCTTTTACTACATAACTTTTCACCAAAGTTCACAAACACTAAGAAAGTTTGTTTTTCAATTCAAAACAAGCTTTGAACGCTTTGAGGATCTCAAATACCGTGTTTTTAGATCATTTGTATCGATATCTTTTACTACATAACTATTCACCAAATTTCACAAACACTAATAAAGTTTGTTTTTCGATTCAAAATAAGATTTTAACGCTGTGAGGAGCTCAAATAACTTGTTTTTAGATCATTTGTTTCATATCTTTTACTACGTAATTTTTCACCAAATTTCACAAACACTAAGAAAGTTTGTTTTTCGATTCAAAACAAGATTTTAGCGCTTTGAGGAGTTCAAATAACATGTTTTTAGATCATTTGTATCGTATCTTTTATTACATAAATTTTCACCAAATTTCACAAACACTACGGAAGTTTGTTTTTTGATTCAAAACAAGATTTTAACGCTTTGTGGAGTCCAAATAACGTGTTTTTAGATCATTTGTATCGTATCTTTTACTACATAACTTTTCACCAAATTTCACAAACACTAAGAAAGTTTGTTTTTCGATTCAAAAGAAGCTTTGAACGCTTTGAGGAGCTCAAATAACGTGTTTTTAGATCATTTGTATCGTATCTTTTACTACATAACTTTTCACCAAATTTCACAAACACTAATAATATTTGTTTTTCGATTCAAAACAAGATTTTAACGCTTTGAGGAGCTCACATAACGTGTTTTTGGTTCATTTGTATCGTTTCTTTTACTACGTAACTTTTCACCAAATTTCACAAACACTAAGAAAGTTTGTTTTTCGATTCAAAACAAGATTTTAGCGCTTTGAGGAGTTCCAATAACGTGTTTTTAGATCATTTGTATCGTATCTTTTACTACATAACTTTTCACCAAATTTTACAAACACTAAGAAAGTTTGTTTTTCGTTTCAAAACAAGATTTTAACGCTTTGGGGAGTTCAAATAACGTGTTTTTAGATCATTTGTATCGTATCTTTTACTACATAACTTTTCCCCAAATTTCACAAACACTAATAATATTTGTTTTTCGATTCAAAACAAGATTTTAACGCTTTGAGGAGCTCACATAATGTGTTTTTAGATCATTTGTATCGTTATCTTTTACTACGTAACTTTTCACCAAATTTCACATACACTAAGAAAGTTTGTTTTTCGATTCAAAACAAGATTTTATCGCTTTGAGGAGTTCAAATAACGTGTTTTTAGATCATTTGTATCGTATCTTTTACTACATAACTTTTCACCAAATTTCACAAACACTGAGAAAGTTTGTTTTTCGATTCAAAACAAGATTTTAACGCATAGAGTAGTTCAAATAACGTGTTTTTAGATCATTTGTATCGTATCTTTAACTACATAACTTTTCACCAAATTTCACAAACACTAAGAAAGTTTTTTTTTCGATTCAAAACAAGATTTTAACGCTTTGTGGAGCTCAAATGACTTGTTTTTAGATCATTTGTATCGTATCTTTTACTACGTAACTTTTCACCAAATTTCACAAACACTAAGAAAGTTTGTTTTTCGATTCAAAACAAGATTTTAACGCTTTGAGGAGTTCAAATAACGTATTTTTAGATCATTTGTATCGTATCTTTTACTACATAACTTTTCACCAAATTTCACAAACATTACGAAAGTTTGTTTTTCGATTCAAAACAAGATTTTAACGCTTTGAGGAGTTCAAATAACGTGTTTTTAGATCATTTGTATCGTATCTTTTACTACATAACTTTTCACCAAGTTTCACAAACACAAAGAAAGTTTGTTTTTCGATTCAAAACAAGATTTTAACGCTTTGAGTAGTTCAAATAACGTGTTTTTAGTTCATTTGTATCGTATCTTTTACTACGTAACTTTTCACCAAATTTCACAAACACTAAGAAAGTTTGTTTTTCGATTCAAAACTAGATTTTAACGCCTTGAGGAGCTCAAATAACTTGTTTTTAGATCATTTGTATCGTATCTTTTACTACGTAACTTTTCACCAAATTTCACAAACACTAAGAAAGTTTGTTTTTCGATTAAAAACAAGATTTTAGCGCTTTGAGGAGTTCAAATAACATGTTTTTAGATCATTTGTATCGTATCTTTTACTACATAACTTTTCACCAAGTTTCACAAACACTAAGAAAGTTTGTTTTTCGATTCAAAACAAGATTTTAACGCTTTGAGTAGTTCAAATAACGTGTTTTTAGATCATTTGTATCGTATCTTTTACTACGTAAGTTTTCACCAAATTTCACAAGCACTAAGAAACTTTGTTTTTCGATCCAAAACAAGATTTTAGCGCTTTGAGGAGTTCAAATAACATGTTTTTAGATCATTTGTATCGTATCTTTTACTACATAACTTTTCACCAAATTTCACAAACACTAAGAAAGTTTGTTTTTCGATTCAAAACAAGATTTTACCGCTTTGAGGAGCTCAAATAACTTGTTTTTAGATCATTTGTATCGTTATCTTTTACTACGTAACTTTTCACCAAATTTCACAAACACTAAGAAAGTTTGTTTTTCGATTCAAAACAAGATTTTATCGCTTTGAGGAGTTCAAATAACGTGTTTTTAGATCATTTGTATCGTATCTTTTACTACATAACTTTTCACCAAATTTCACAAACGCTAAGAAAGTTTGTTTTTCGATTCAAAACAAGATTTTAACGCTTTGAGTAGTTCAAATAACGTGTTTTTAGATCATTTGTATCGTATCTTTTACTACATAACTTTTCACCAAATTTCACAAACACTAAGAAAGTTTGTTTTTCGATTCAAAACAAGATTTTAACGCTGTGAGGAGCTCAAATAACTTGTTTTTAGATCATTTGTATCGTATCTTTTACTACGTAATTTTTCACCAAATTTCACAAACACTAAGAAAGTTTGTTTTTCGATTCAAAACAAGATTTTAGCGCTTTGAGGAGTTCAAATAACATGTTTTTAGATCATTTGTATGGTATCCTTTACTACATAAATTTTCACCAAATTTCACAAACACTACGAAAGTTTGTTTTTCGATTCAAAACAAGATTTTAACGCTTTGAGGAGTCCAAATAACGTGTTTTTAGATCATTTGTATCGTATCTTTTACTACATAACTTTTCACCAAATTTCACAAACACTAAGAAAGTTTGTTTTTCGATTCAAAAGAAGCTTTGAACGCTTTGAGGAGGTCAAATAACGTGTTTTTAGATCATTTGTATCGTATCTTTTACTACATAACTTTTCACCAAATTTCACAAACACTAATAAAGTTTGTTTTTCGATTCAAAACAAGATTTTAGCGCTTTGTGGAGCTCACATAACCTGTTTTTAGTTCATTTGTATCGTATCTTTTACTACGTAACTTTTCACCAAATTTCACAAACACTGAGAAAGTTTGTTTTTCGATTCAAAACAAGATTTTAGCGCATTGAGGAGTTCAAATAACGTGTTTTTAGATCATTTGTATCGTATCTTTTACTACATAACTTTTCATCAAATTTTACAAACCCACAGAAAAAATTGTTTTTCGATTCAAAACAAGATTTTAACGCTTTGAGGAGTTCAAATAACGTGTTTTTAGATCATTTGTATCGTATCTTTTACTACATAACTTTTCACCAAATTTTACAAACACTAAGAAAGTTTGTTTTTCGATTCAAAACAAGATTTTAACGCTATGAGGAGCTCAAATAACTTGTTTTTAGATCATTTGTATCGTATCTTTTACTACGTAATTTTTCACCAAATTTCACAAACACTAAGAAAGTTTGTTTTTCGATTCAAAACAAGATTTTAGCGCTTTGAGGAGTTCAAATAACATGTTTTTAGATCATTTGTATCGTATCTTTTACTACATAAATTTTCACCAAATTTCACAAACACTACGAAAGTTTGTTTTTCGATTCAAAACAAGATTTTAACGCTTTGAGGAGTTCAAATAATGTGTTTTTAGATGATTTGTATCGTATCTTTTACTACATAACTTTTCACCAAATTTCACAAACACTAAGAAAGTTTGTTTTTCGATTCAAAACAAGATTTTAACGCTTTGGGTAGTTCAAATAACGTGTTTTTAGATCATTTGTATCGTATCTTTTACTACATAACTTTTCACCAAATTTCACAAACACTAAGAAATTTTGTTTTTCGATTCAAAACAAGATTTTAACGCTTTGAGGAGCTCAAATAACTTGTTTTTAGATATTTGTATCGTATCTTTTACTGCGTAACTTTTCACCAAATTTCACAAACACTAAGAAAGTTTGTTTTTCGATTCAAAACAAGATTTTAGCGCTTTGAGGAGTTCAAATAACATGTTTTTAGATTAGCTGTATCATATCTTTTACAACATAACTTTTCACCAAATTTCACAAACTTTACGAAAGTTTGTTTTTCGATTCAAAACAAGATTTTAACGCTTTGAGGAGTTCAAATAACGTATTTTCAGATCATTTGTATCGTATCTTCTACTACATAACTTTTCACCAAATTTCACACACACTAAGAAAGTTTGTTTTTCGATCCAAAACAAGAATTTAACGCATTGAGGTGTTCAAATAACGTGTTTTTAGATCATTTGTATCGTATCTTTTACTACATAACTTTTCACTAAAGTTCACAAACACTAAGAAAGTTTGTTTTTCAATTCAAAACAAGCTTTGATCGCTTTGAGGATCTCAAATACCGTGTTTTTAGATCATTTGTATCGATATCTTTTACTACATAACTTTTCACCAAATTTCACAAACACTAAGAAAGTTTGTTTTTCGATTCAAAACAAGATTTTAGCGCTTTGAGGAGTTCAAATAACATGTTTTTAGATCATTTGTATCGTATCTTTTACTACATAACTTTTCACCAAATTTCACAAACACTAAGAAAGTTTGTTTTTCGATTCAAAACAAGATTTTACCGCTTTGAGGAGCTCAAATAACTTGTTTTTAGATCATTTGTATCGTTATCTTTTACTACGTAACTTTTCACCAAATTTCACAAACACTAAGAAAGTTTGTTTTTCGATTCAAAACAAGATTTTATCGCTTTGAGGAGTTCAAATAACGTGTTTTTAGATCATTTGTATCGTATCTTTTACTACATAACTTTTCACCAAATTTCACAAACGCTAAGAAAGTTTGTTTTTCGATTCAAAACAAGATTTTAACGCTTTGAGTAGTTCAAATAACGTGTTTTTAGATCATTTGTATCGTATCTTTTACTACATAACTTTTCACCAAATTTCACAAACACTAAGAAAGTTTGTTTTTCGATTCAAAACAAGATTTTAACGCTGTGAGGAGCTCAAATAACTTGTTTTTAGATCATTTGTATCGTATCTTTTACTACGTAATTTTTCACCAAATTTCACAAACACTAAGAAAGTTTGTTTTTCGATTCAAAACAAGATTTTAGCGCTTTGAGGAGTTCAAATAACATGTTTTTAGATCATTTGTATGGTATCCTTTACTACATAAATTTTCACCAAATTTCACAAACACTACGAAAGTTTGTTTTTCGATTCAAAACAAGATTTTAACGCTTTGAGGAGTCCAAATAACGTGTTTTTAGATCATTTGTATCGTATCTTTTACTACATAACTTTTCACCAAATTTCACAAACACTAAGAAAGTTTGTTTTTCGATTCAAAAGAAGCTTTGAACGCTTTGAGGAGGTCAAATAACGTGTTTTTAGATCATTTGTATCGTATCTTTTACTACATAACTTTTCACCAAATTTCACAAACACTAATAAAGTTTGTTTTTCGATTCAAAACAAGATTTTAGCGCTTTGTGGAGCTCACATAACCTGTTTTTAGTTCATTTGTATCGTATCTTTTACTACGTAACTTTTCACCAAATTTCACAAACACTGAGAAAGTTTGTTTTTCGATTCAAAACAAGATTTTAGCGCATTGAGGAGTTCAAATAACGTGTTTTTAGATCATTTGTATCGTATCTTTTACTACATAACTTTTCATCAAATTTTACAAACCCACAGAAAAAATTGTTTTTCGATTCAAAACAAGATTTTAACGCTTTGAGGAGTTCAAATAACGTGTTTTTAGATCATTTGTATCGTATCTTTTACTACATAACTTTTCACCAAATTTTACAAACACTAAGAAAGTTTGTTTTTCGATTCAAAACAAGATTTTAACGCTATGAGGAGCTCAAATAACTTGTTTTTAGATCATTTGTATCGTATCTTTTACTACGTAATTTTTCACCAAATTTCACAAACACTAAGAAAGTTTGTTTTTCGATTCAAAACAAGATTTTAGCGCTTTGAGGAGTTCAAATAACATGTTTTTAGATCATTTGTATCGTATCTTTTACTACATAAATTTTCACCAAATTTCACAAACACTACGAAAGTTTGTTTTTCGATTCAAAACAAGATTTTAACGCTTTGAGGAGTTCAAATAATGTGTTTTTAGATGATTTGTATCGTATCTTTTACTACATAACTTTTCACCAAATTTCACAAACACTAAGAAAGTTTGTTTTTCGATTCAAAACAAGATTTTAACGCTTTGGGTAGTTCAAATAACGTGTTTTTAGATCATTTGTATCGTATCTTTTACTACATAACTTTTCACCAAATTTCACAAACACTAAGAAATTTTGTTTTTCGATTCAAAACAAGATTTTAACGCTTTGAGGAGCTCAAATAACTTGTTTTTAGATATTTGTATCGTATCTTTTACTGCGTAACTTTTCACCAAATTTCACAAACACTAAGAAAGTTTGTTTTTCGATTCAAAACAAGATTTTAGCGCTTTGAGGAGTTCAAATAACATGTTTTTAGATTAGCTGTATCATATCTTTTACAACATAACTTTTCACCAAATTTCACAAACTTTACGAAAGTTTGTTTTTCGATTCAAAACAAGATTTTAACGCTTTGAGGAGTTCAAATAACGTATTTTCAGATCATTTGTATCGTATCTTCTACTACATAACTTTTCACCAAATTTCACACACACTAAGAAAGTTTGTTTTTCGATCCAAAACAAGAATTTAACGCATTGAGGTGTTCAAATAACGTGTTTTTAGATCATTTGTATCGTATCTTTTACTACATAACTTTTCACTAAAGTTCACAAACACTAAGAAAGTTTGTTTTTCAATTCAAAACAAGCTTTGATCGCTTTGAGGATCTCAAATACCGTGTTTTTAGATCATTTGTATCGATATCTTTTACTACATAACTTTTCACCAAATTTCACAAACACTAAGAAAGTTTGTTTTTCGATTCAAAACAAGATTTTATCGCTTTGAGGAGTTCAAATAACGTGTTTTTAGATCATTTGTATCGTATCTTTTACTACATAACTTTTCACCAAATTTCACAAACACTAAGAAAGTTTGTTTTTCGATTCAAAACAAGATTTTAACGCTTTGAGTAGTTCAAATAACGTGTTTTTAGATCATTTGTATCGTATCTTTTACTACATAACTTTTCACCAAATTTCACAAACACTAAGAAAGTTTGTTTTTCGATTCAAAACAAGATTGTAACGCTGTGAGGAGCTCAAATAACTTGTTTTTAGATCATTTGTATCGTATCTTTTACTACGTAATTTTTCACCAAATTTCACAAACACTAAGAAAGTTTGTTTTTCGATTCAAAAGAAGCTTTGAACGCTTTGAGGAGCACAAATAACGTGTTTTTAGATCATTTGTATTGTATCTTTTACTACATAACTTTTCACCAAATTTCACAAACACTAATAATATTTGTTTTTCGATTCAAAACAAGATTTTAACGCTTTGAGGAGCTCACATAACGTGTTTTTAATTCATTTGTATCGTTTCTTTTACTACGTACCTTTTCACCAAATTTCACAAACACTAAGAAAGTTTTTTTTCGATTAAAAACAAGATTTTAGCGCTTTGAGGAGTTCCAATAACGTGTTTTTAGATCATTTGTATCGTATCTTTTACTACATAACTTTTCACCAAATTTTACAAACACTAAGAAAGTTTGTTTTTCGATTCAAAACAAGATTTTATCGCTTTGAGGAGTTCAAATAACGTGTTTTTAGATCATTTGTATCGTATCTTTTACTACATAACTTTTCACCAAATTTCACAAACACTAAGAAAGTTTGTTTTTCGATTCAAAACAAGATTTTAACGCTTTGATTAGTTCAAATAACGTGTTTTTAGATCATTTGTATCGTATCTTTTACTACATAACTTTTCACCAAATTTCACAAACACTGAGAAAGTTTGTTTTTCGATTCAAAACAAGATTTTAACGCTTTGAGTAGTTCAAATAACGTGTTTTTAGATCATTTGTATCGTATCTTTAACTACATAACTTTTCACCAAATTTCACAAACACTAAGAAAGTTTGTTTTTCGATTCAAAACAAGATTTTAACGCTTTGGGTAGTTCAAATAACGTGTTTTTAGATCATTTGTATCGTATCTTTTACTACATAACTTTTCACCAAATTTCACAAACACTAAGAAAGTTTGTTTTTCGATTCAAAACAAGATTTTAACGCTTTAAGGAGCTCAAATAACTTGTTTTTAGATATTTGTATCGTATCTTTTACTACATAACTTTTCACCAAGTTTCACAAACATTACGAAAGTTTGTTTTTCGATTCAAAACAAGATTTTAACGCTTTGAGGAGTTCAAATAACGTGTTTTTAGATCATTTGTATCGTATCTTTTACTACATAACTTTTCACCAAGTTTCACAAACACAAAGAAAGTTTGTTTTTCGATTCAAAACAAGATTTTAACGCTTTGAGTAGTTCAAATAACGTGTTTTTAGATCATTTGTATCGTATCTTTTACTACGTAACTTTTCACCAAATTTCACAAGCACTAAGAAAGTTTGTTTTTCGATTCAAAACTAGATTTTAACGCCTTGAGGAGCTCAAATAACTTGTTTTTAGATCATTTGTATCGTATCTTTTACTACGTAACTTTTCACCAAATTTCACAAACACTAAGAAAGTTTGTTTTTCGATTTAAAACAAGATTTTAGCGCTTTGAGGAGTTCAAATAACATGTTTTTAGATCATTTGTATCGTATCTTTTACTACATAACTTTTCACCAAGTTTCACAAACACTAAGAAAGTTTGTTTTTCGATTCAAAACAAGATTTTAACGCTTTGAGTAGTTCAAATAACGTGTTTTTAGATCATTTGTATCGTATCTTTTACTACGTAACTTTTCACCAAATTTCACAAACACTAAGAAAGTTTGTTTTTCGATCCAAAACAAGATTTTAGCGCTTTGAGGAGTTCAAATAACATGTTTTTAGATCATTTGTATCGTATCTTTTACTACATAACTTTTCACCAAATTTCACAAACACTAAGAAAGTTTGTTTTTCGATTCAAAACAAGATTTTACCGCTTTGGGGAGCTCAAATAACTTGTTTTTAGATCATTTGTATCGTTATCTTTTACTACGTAACTTTTCACCAAATTTCACAAACACTAAGAAAGTTTGTTTTTCGATTCAAAACAAGATTTTATCGCTTTGAGGAGTTCAAATAACGTGTTTTTAGATCATTTGTATCGTATCTTTTACTACATAACTTTTCACCAAATTTCACAAACACTAAGAAAGTTTGTTTTTCGATTCAAAACAAGATTTTAACGCTTTGAGTAGTTCAAATAACGTGTTTTTAGATCATTTGTATCGTATCTTTTACTACATAACTTTTCACCAAATTTCACAAACACTAAGAAAGTTTGTTTTTCGATTCAAAACAAGATTGTAACGCTGTGAGGAGCTCAAATAACTTGTTTTTAGATCATTTGTATCGTATCTTTTACTACGTAATTTTTCACCAAATTTCACAAACACTAAGAAAGTTTGTTTTTCGATTCAAAACAAGATTTTAGCGCTTTGAGGAGTTCAAATAACATGTTTTTAGATCATTTGTATGGTATCCTTTACTACATAAATTTTCACCAAATTTCACAAACACTACGAAAGTTTGTTTTTCGATTCAAAACAAGATTTTAACGCTTTGAGGAGTCCAAATAACGTGTTTTTAGATCATTTGTATCGTATCTTTTACAACATAACTTTTCACCAAATTTCACAAACACTAAGAAAGTTTGTTTTTCGATTCAAAAGAAGCTTTGAACGCTTTGAGGAGGTCAAATAACGTGTTTTTAGATCATTTGTATCGTATCTTTTACTACATAACTTTTCACCAAATTTCACAAACACTAATAAAGTTTGTTTTTCGATTCAAAACAAGATTTTAGCGCTTTGTGGAGCTCACATAACCTGTTTTTAGTTCATTTGTATCGTATCTTTTACTACGTAACTTTTCACCAAATTTCACAAACACTGAGAAAGTTTGTTTTTCGATTCAAAACAAGATTTTAGCGCATTGAGGAGTTCAAATAACGTGTTTTTAGATCATTTGTATCGTATCTTTTACTACATAACTTTTCATCAAATTTTACAAACACAAAGAAAATTGTTTTTCGATTCAAAACAAGATTTTAACGCTTTGAGGAGTTCAAATAACGTGTTTTTAGATCATTTGTATCGTATCTTTTACTACATAACTTTTCACCAAATTTTACAAACACTAAGAAAGTTTGTTTTTCGATTCAAAACAAGATTTTAACGCTATGAGGAGCTCAAATAACTTGTTTTTAGATCATTTGTATCGTATCTTTTACTACGTAATTTTTCACCAAATTTCACAAACACTAAGAAAGTTTGTTTTTCGATTCAAAACAAGATTTTAGCGCTTTGAGGAGTTCAAATAACATGTTTTTAGATCATTTGTATCGTATCTTTTACTACATAAATTTTCACCAAATTTCACAAACACTACGAAAGTTTGTTTTTCGATTCAAAACAAGATTTTAACGCTTTGAGGAGTTCAAATAATGTGTTTTTAGATGATTTGTATCGTATCTTTTACTACATAACTTTTCACCAAATTTCACAAACACTAAGAAAGTTTGTTTTTCGATTCAAAACAAGATTTTAACGCTTTGGGTAGTTCAAATAACGTGTTTTTAGATCATTTGTATCGTATCTTTTACTACATAACTTTTCACCAAATTTCACAAACACTAAGAAAGTTTGTTTTTCGATTCAAAACAAGATTTTAACGCTTTGAGGAGCTCAAATAACTTGTTTTTAGATATTTGTATCGTATATTTTACTGCGTAACTTTTCACCAAATTTCACAAACACTAAGAAAGTTTGTTTTTCGATTCAAAACAAGATTTTAGCGCTTTGAGGAGTTAAAATAACATGTTTTTAGATTAGCTGTATCATATCTTTTACAACATAACTTTTCACCAAATTTCACAAACTTTACGAAAGTTTGTTTTCCGATTCAAAACAAGATTTTAACGCTTTGAGGAGTTCAAATAACGTATTTTCAGATCATTTGTATCGTATCTTCTACTACATAACTTTTCACCAAATTTCACACACACTAAGAAAGTTTGTTTTTCGATTCAAAACAAGAATTTAACGCATTGAGGTGTTCAAATAACGTGTTTTTAGATCATTTGTATCGTATCTTTTACTTCATAACTTTTCACCAAAGTTCACAAACACTAAGAAAGTTTGTTTTTCAATTCAAAACAAGCTTTGAACGCTTTGAGGATCTCAAATACCGTGTTTTTAGATCATTTGTATCGATATCTTTTACTACATAACTTTTCACCAAATTTCACAAACACTAATAAAGTTTGTTTTTCGATTCAAAACAAGGTTTTAACGCTGTGAGGAGCTCAAATAACTTGTTTTTAGATCATTTGTATCGTATCTTTTACTACGTAATTTTTCACCAAATTTCATAAACACTAAGAAAGTTTGTTTTTCGATTCAAAACAAGATTTTAGCGCTTTGAGGAGTTCAAATAACATGTTTTTAGATCATTTGTATCGTATCTTTTACTACATAAATTTTCACCAAATTACACAAACACTACGAAAGTTTGTTTTTCGATTCAAAACAAGATTTTAACGCTTTGAGGAGTCCAAATAACGTGTTTTTAGATCATTTGTATCGTATCTTTTACTACATAACTTTTCACCAAATTTCACAAACACTAAGAAAGTTTGTTTTTCGATTCAAAAGAAGCTTTGAACGCTTTGAGGAGCACAAATAACGTGTTTTTAGATCATTTGTATTGTATCTTTTACTACATAACTTTTCACCAAATTTCACAAACACTAATAATATTTGTTTTTCGATTCAAAACAAGATTTTAACGCTTTGAGGAGCTCACATAACGTGTTTTTAGTTCATTTGTATCGTTTCTTTTACTACGTAACTTTTCACCAAATTTCACAAACACTAAGAAAGTTTTTTTTCGATTAAAAACAAGATTTTAGCGCTTTGAGGAGTTCCAATAACGTGTTTTTAGATCATTTGTATCGTATCTTTTACTACATAACTTTTCACCAAATTTTACAAACACTAAGAAAGTTTGTTTTTCGATTCAAAACAAGATTTTATCGCTTTGAGGAGTTCAAATAACGTGTTTTTAGATCATTTGTATCGTATCTTTTACTACATAACTTTTCACCAAATTTCACAAACACTAAAAAAGTTTGTTTTTCGATTCAAAACAAGATTTTAACGCTTTGATTAGTTCAAATAACGTGTTTTTAGATCATTTGTATCGTATCTTTTACTACATAACTTTTCACCAAATTTCACAAACACTGAGAAAGTTTGTTTTTCGATTCAAAACAAGATTTTAACGCTTTGAGTAGTTCAAATAACGTGTTTTTAGATCATTTGTATCGTATCTTTAACTACATAACTTTTCACCAAATTTCACAAACACTAAGAAAGTTTGTTTTTCGATTCAAAACAAGATTTTAACGCTTTGGGTAGTTCAAATAACGTGTTTTTAGATCATTTGTATCGTATCTTTTACTACATAACTTTTCAACAAATTTCACAAACACTAAGAAAGTTTGTTTTTCGATTCAAAACAAGATTTTAACGCTTTAAGGAGCTCAAATAACTTGTTTTTAGATATTTGTATCGTATCTTTTACTACATAACTTTTCACCGAGTTTCACAAACATTACGAAAGTTTGTTTTTCGATTCAAAACAAGATTTTAACGCTTTGAGGAGTTCAAATAACGTGTTTTTAGATCATTTGTAGGGCATAAATAACTTGTTTTTAGATCATTTGTATCGTATCTTTTACTACATAACTTTTCACCAAATTTCACAAACACTAATAAAGTTTGTTTTTCGATTCAAAACAAGATTTTAACGCTTTGAGGAGCTCACATAACGTGTTTTTAGATCATTTGTATCGTTATCTTTTACTACGTAACTTTTCACCAAATTACACAAACACTAAGAAAGTTTGTTTTTCGATTCAAAACAAGACTTTATCGCTTTGAGGAGTTCAAATAACGTGTTTTTGGATCATTTGTATCGTATCTTTTACTACATAACTTTTCACCAAATTTCACAAACACTAAGAAAGTTTGTTTTTCGATTCAAAACAAGATTTTTACGCTTTGAGTAGTTCAAATAACGTGTTTTTAGATCATTTGTATCGTATCTTTTACTACATAACTTTTCACCAAATTTCACAAACACTAAGAAAGTTTGTTTTTCGATTCAAAACAAGATTTTAATGCTTTGAGTAGTTCAAATAACGTGTTTTTAGATCATTTGTATCGTATCTTTAACTACAGAACTTTTCACCAAATTTCACAAACACTAATAAAGTTTGTTTTTCGATTCAAAACAAGATTTTAACGCTGTGAGGAGCTCAAATAACTTGTTTTTAGATCATTTGTATCGTATCTTTAACTACGTAATTTTTCACCAAATTTCACAAACACTAAGAAAGTTTGTTTTTCGATTCAAAACAAGATTTTAGCGCTTTGAGGAGTTCAAATAACATGTTTTTAGATCATTTGTATCGTATCTTTTACTACATAAATTTGCACCAAATTTCACAAACACTACGAAAGTTTGTTTTTCTATTCAAAACAAGATTTTAACGCTTTGAGGAGTCAAAATAACGTGTTTTTAGATCATTTGTATCGTATCTTTTACTACATAACTTTTCACCAAATTTCACAAACACTAAGAATGTTTGTTTTTCGATTCAAAAGAAGCTTTGAACGCTTAGAGGAGCTCAAATAACGTGTTTTTAGATCATTTGTATCGTATCTTTTACTACATAACTTTTCACCAAATTTCACAAACACTAATAATATTTGTCTTTCGATTCAAAACAAGATTTTAATGCTTTGAGGAGCTCACATAACGTGTTTTTAGTTCATTTGTATCGTTTCTTTTACTACGTAACTTTTCACCAAATTTCACAAACACTAAGAAAGTTTGTTTTTCGATTCAAAACAAGATTTTAGCGCTTTGAGGAGTTCCAATAACGTGTTTTTAGATCATTTGTATCGTATCTTTTACTACATAACTTTTCACCAAATTTTACAAACACTAAGAAAGTTTGTTTTTCGATTCAAAACAAGATTTTATCGCTTTGAGGAGTTCAAATAACGTGTTTTTAGATCATTTGTATCGTATCTTTTACTACATAACTTTTCACCAAATTTCACAAACACTAAGAAAGTTTGTTTTTCGATTCAAAACAAGATTTTAACGCTTTGAGTAGTTCAAATAACGTGTTTTTAGATCATTTGTATCGTATCTTTTACTACATAACTTTTCACCAAATTTCACAAACACTAAGAAAGTTTGTTTTTACGAAAGTTTGTTTTTCGATTCAACACAAGATTTTAACGCTTTGAGGAGTTCAAATAACGTGTATTTAGATCATTTGTATCGTATCTTTTACTACATAACTTTTCACCAAATTTCACAAACACTAAGAAAGTTTGTTTTTCGATTCAAAACAAGATTTTAACACTTTGGGTAGTTCAAATAACGTGTTTTTAGATCATTTGTATCGTATCTTTTACTACATAACTTTTCACCAAATTTCACAAACACTAAGAAAGTTTGTTTTTCGATTCAAAACAAGATTTTAACGCTTTGAGGAGCTCAAATAACTTGTTTTTAGATATTTGTATCGTATCTTTTACTGCGTAACTTTTCACCAAATTTCACAAACACTAAGAAAGTTTGTTTTTTGATTCAAAACAAGATTTTAGCGCTTTGAGGAGTTCAAATAACATGTTTTTAGATTAGTTGTATCATATCTTTTACAACATTTCACCAAATTTCACAAACTTTACGAAAGTTTGTTTTTCGATTCAAAACAAGATTTTAACGCTTTGAGGAGTTCAAATAACGTGTTTTCAGATCATTTGTATCGTATCTTCTACTACATAACTTTTCACCAAATTTCACAAACACTAAGAAAGTTTGTTTTTCGATTCAAAACAAGAATTTAACGCATTGAGGTGTTCAAATAACGTGTTTTTAGATCATTTGTATCGTATCTTTTACTACATAACTTTTCACCAAATTTTACAAACACTAATAAAGTTTGTTTTTCGATTCAAAACAAGATTGTAACGCTTTGAGGTGTTCAAATAACGTGTTTTTAGATCATTTGTATCGTATCTTTTACTACATAACTTTTCACCAAATTTCACAAACACTAAGAAAGTTTGTTTTTCGATTCAAAACAAGATTTTAACGCTTTGAGGGGCTCAAATAACTTGTTTTTAGATCATTTGTATCGTATATTTTATGATTTTGTATCATATCTTTTACTACATAACTTTTCACCAAATTTCACAAACATTACGAAAGTTTGTTTTTCGATTCAAAACAAGATTTTAACGCTTTGAGGAGTTCAAATAACGTGTTTTTAGATCATTTGTATCGTATCTTCTACTACATAACTTTTCACCAAATTTCACAAACACTAAGAAAGTTTGTTTTTCGATTCAAAACAAGAATTTAGCGCTTTGAGGTGTTCAAATAACGTGTTTTTAGATCATTTGTATCGTATCTTTTACTCCATAACTTTTCACCAAATTTCACAAACACTAATAAAGTTTGTTTTTCGATTCAAAACAAGATTTTAACGCTGTGAGGAGCTCAAATAACTTGTTTTTAGATCATTTGTATCGTATCTTTTACTACGTAATTTTTCACCAAATTTCACAAACACTAAGAAAGTTTGTTTTTCGATTCAAAACAAGATTTTAGCGCTTTGAGGAGTTCAAATAACATGTTTTTAGATCATTTGTATCCTATCTTTTACTACATAAATTTTCACCAAATTTCACAAACACTACGAAAGTTTGTTTTTCGATTCAAAACAAGATTTTAACGCTTTGAGGAGTCCAAATAACGTGTTTTTAGATCATTTGTATCGTATCTTTTACTACATAACTTTTCACCAAATTTCACAAACACTAAGAAAGTTTGTTTTTCGATTCAAAAGAAGCTTTGAACGCTTTGAGGAGCTCAAATAACGTGTTTTTAGATCATTTGTATCGTATCTTTTACTACATAACTTTTCACCAAATTTCACAAACACTAATAATATTTGTTTTTCGATTCAAAACAAGATTTTAACGCTTTGAGGAGCTCACATCACGTGTTTTTAGTTCATTTGTATCGTATCTTTTACTACGTAACTTTTCACCAAATTTCACAAACACTAAGAAACTTTGTTTTTCGATTCAAAACTAGATTTTAACGCCTTGAGGAGCTCAAATAACTTGTTTTTAGATCATTTGTATCGTATCTTTTACTACGTAACTTTTCACCAAATTTCACAAACACTAAGAAAGTTTGATTTTCGATTCAAAACAAGATTTTAACGCTTTGGGGAGTTCAAATAACGTGTTTTTAGATCATTTGTATCGTATCTTTTACTACATAACTTTTCACCAAATTTCACAAACACTAATAAAGTTTGTTTTTCGATTGAAAACAAGATTTTAACGCTTTGAGGAGCTCACATAACGTGTTTTTAGTTCATTTGTATCGTGTCTTTTACTACGTAACTTTTCACCAAATTTCACAAACACTAAGAAAGTTTGTTTTTCGATTCAAAACAAGATTTTAGCGCATTGAGGAGTTCAAATAACGTATTTTTAGATCATTTGTATCGTATCTTTTACTACATAACTTTTCACCAAATTTTACAAACACTAAGAAAGTTTGTTTTTCGATTCAAAACAAGATTGTAACGCTTTGAGGAGTTCAAATAACGTGTTTTTAGTTCATTTGTATCGTGTCTTTTACTACGTAACTTTTCACCAAATTTCACAAAACACTAAGAAAGTTTGTTTTTCGATTCAAAACAAGATTTTAGAGCATTGAGGAGTCCAAATAACGTATTTTTAGATCATTTGTATCGTATCTTTTACTACATAACTTTTCACCAAATTTCACAAACACTAAGAAAGTTTGTTTTTCGATTCAAAACAAGATTTTAGCGCTTTGAGGAGTTCAAATAACATGTTTTTAGATCATTTGTATCGTATCTTTTACTACATAACTTTTCACCAAATTTCACAAACACTAAGAAAGTTTGTTTTTCGATTCAAAACAAGATTTTAGCGCTTTGAGGAGTTCAAATAACATGTTTTTAGATCATTTGTATCGTACCTTTTACTACATAACTTTTCACCAATTTTCACAAACACTACGAAAGTTTGTTTTTCGATTCAAAACAAGATGTTAGTGCTTTGAGGAGTTCAAATAACATGTTTTTAGATCATTTGTATCGTATCTTCTACTACATAACTTTTCACCAAATTTCACAAACACTAAGAAAGTTTGTTTTTCGATTCAAAACAAGAATTTAACGCATTGAGGTGTTCAAATAACGTGTTTTTAGATCATTTGTATCGTATCTTTTACTACATAACTTTTCACCAAAGTTCACAAACACTAAGAAAGTTTGTTTTTCAATTCAAAACAAGCTTTGAACGCTTTGAGGATCTCAAATACCGTGTTTTTAGATCATTTGTATCGATATCTTTTACTACATAACTTTTCACCAAATTTCACAAACACTAATAAAGTTTGTTTTTCGATTCAAAACAAGATTTTAACGCTGTGAGGAGCTCAAATAACTTGTTTTTAGATCATTTGTATCGTATCTTTTACTACATAACTTTTCACCAAATTTCACAAACACTAAGAAAGTTTGTTTTTCGATTCAAAAGAAGCTTTGAACGCTTTGAGGAGCTCAAATAACGTGTTTTTAGATCATTTGTATCGTATCTTTTACTACATAACTTTTCACCAAATTTCACAAACACTAATAATATTTGTTTTTCGATTCAAAACAAGATTTTAACGCTTTGAGGAGCTCACATCACGTGTTTTTAGTTCATTTGTATCGTATCTTTTACTACGTAACTTTTCACCAAATTTCACAAACACTAAGAAACTTTGTTTTTCGATTCAAAACTAGATTTTAACGCCTTGAGGAGCTCAAATAACTTGTTTTTAGATCATTTGTATCGTATCTTTTACTACGTAACTTTTCACCAAATTTCACAAACACTAAGAAAGTTTGATTTTCGATTCAAAACAAGATTTTAACGCTTTGGGGAGTTCAAATAACGTGTTTTTAGATCATTTGTATCGTATCTTTTACTACATAACTTTTCACCAAATTTCACAAACACTAATAAAGTTTGTTTTTCGATTGAAAACAAGATTTTAACGCTTTGAGGAGCTCACATAACGTGTTTTTAGTTCATTTGTATCGTGTCTTTTACTACGTAACTTTTCACCAAATTTCACAAACACTAAGAAAGTTTGTTTTTCGATTCAAAACAAGATTTTAGCGCATTGAGGAGTTCAAATAACGTATTTTTAGATCATTTGTATCGTATCTTTTACTACATAACTTTTCACCAAATTTTACAAACACTAAGAAAGTTTGTTTTTCGATTCAAAACAAGATTGTAACGCTTTGAGGAGTTCAAATAACGTGTTTTTAGTTCATTTGTATCGTGTCTTTTACTACGTAACTTTTCACCAAATTTCACAAAACACTAAGAAAGTTTGTTTTTCGATTCAAAACAAGATTTTAGAGCATTGAGGAGTCCAAATAACGTATTTTTAGATCATTTGTATCGTATCTTTTACTACATAACTTTTCACCAAATTTCACAAACACTAAGAAAGTTTGTTTTTCGATTCAAAACAAGATTTTAGCGCTTTGAGGAGTTCAAATAACATGTTTTTAGATCATTTGTATCGTATCTTTTACTACATAACTTTTCACCAAATTTCACAAACACTAAGAAAGTTTGTTTTTCGATTCAAAACAAGATTTTAGCGCTTTGAGGAGTTCAAATAACATGTTTTTAGATCATTTGTATCGTACCTTTTACTACATAACTTTTCACCAATTTTCACAAACACTACGAAAGTTTGTTTTTCGATTCAAAACAAGATGTTAGTGCTTTGAGGAGTTCAAATAACATGTTTTTAGATCATTTGTATCGTATCTTCTACTACATAACTTTTCACCAAATTTCACAAACACTAAGAAAGTTTGTTTTTCGATTCAAAACAAGAATTTAACGCATTGAGGTGTTCAAATAACGTGTTTTTAGATCATTTGTATCGTATCTTTTACTACATAACTTTTCACCAAAGTTCACAAACACTAAGAAAGTTTGTTTTTCAATTCAAAACAAGCTTTGAACGCTTTGAGGATCTCAAATACCGTGTTTTTAGATCATTTGTATCGATATCTTTTACTACATAACTTTTCACCAAATTTCACAAACACTAATAAAGTTTGTTTTTCGATTCAAAACAAGATTTTAACGCTGTGAGGAGCTCAAATAACTTGTTTTTAGATCATTTGTATCGTATCTTTTACTACGTAATTTTTCACCAAATTTCACAAACACTAAGAAAGTTTGTTTTTCGATTCAAAACAAGATTTTAGCGCTTTGAGGAGTTCAAATAACATGTTTTTAGATCATTTGTATCGTATCTTTTATTACATAAATTTTCACCAAATTTCACAAACACTACGGAAGTTTGTTTTTCGATTCAAAACAAGATTTTAACGCTTTGTGGAGTCCAAACAACGTGTTTTTAGATCATTTGTATCGTATCTTTTACTACATAACTTTTCACCAAATTTCACAAACACTAAGAAAGTTTGTATTTCGATTCAAAAGAAGCTTTGAACGCTTTGAGGAGCTCAAATAACGTGTTTTTAGATCATTTGTATCGTATCTTTTACTACATAACTTTTCACCAAATTTCACAAACACTAATAATATTTGTTTTTCGATTCAAAACAAGATTTTAACGCTTTGAGGAGCTCACATAACGTGTTTTTAGTTCATTTGTATCGTTTCTTTTACTACGTAACTTTTCACCAAATTTCACAAACACTAAGAAAGTTTGTTTTTCGATTCAAAACAAGATTTTAGCGCTTTGAGGAGTTCCAATAACGTGTTTTTAGATCATTTGTATCGTATCTTTTACTACATAACTTTTCACCAAATTTTACAAACACTAAGAAAGTTTGTTTTTCGATTCAAAACAAGATTTTAACGCTCTGGGGAGTTCAAATAACGTGTTTTTAGATCATTTGTATCGTATCTTTTACTACATAACTTTTCCCCAAATTTCACAAACACTAATAATATTTGTTTTTCGATTCAAAACAAGATTTTAACGCTTTGAGGAGCTCACATAATGTGTTTTTAGATCATTTGTATCGTTATCTTTTACTACGTAACTTTTCACCAAATTTCACATACACTAAGAAAGTTTGTTTTTCGATTCAAAACAAGATTTTATCGCTTTGAGGAGTTCAAATAACGTGTTTTTAGATCATTTGTATCGTATCTTTTACTACATAACTTTTCACCAAATTTCACAAACACTGAGAAAGTTTGTTTTTCGATTCAAAACAAGATTTTAACGCTTTGAGTAGTTCAAATAACGTGTTTTTAGATCATTTGTATCGTATCTTTAACTACATAACTTTTCACCAAATTTCACAAACACTAAGAAAGTTTTTTTTTCGATTCAAAACAAGGTTTTAACGCTTTGTGGAGCTCAAATGACTTGTTTTTAGATCATTTGTATCGTATCTTTTACTACGTAACTTTTCACCAAATTTCACAAACACTAAGAAAGTTTGTTTTTCGATTCAAAACAAGATTTTAACGCTTTGAGGAGTTCAAATAACGTATTTTTAGATCATTTGTATCGTATCTTTTACTACATAACTTTTCACCAAATTTCACAAACATTACGAAAGTTTGTTTTTCGATTCAAAACAAGATTTTAACGCTTTGAGGAGTTCAAATAACGTGTTTTTAGATCATTTGTATCGTATCTTTTACTACATAACTTTTCACCAAGTTTCACAAACACTAAGAAAGTTT
Source organism: Luzula sylvatica (assembly GCA_946800325.1). Taxonomy (NCBI): domain Eukaryota; kingdom Viridiplantae; phylum Streptophyta; class Magnoliopsida; order Poales; family Juncaceae; genus Luzula; species Luzula sylvatica. Next base: position 21,593,967 of record OX326956.1, read on the forward strand.
GTTTTTCGATTCAAAACAAGATTTTAACGCTTTGAGTAGTTCAAATAACGTGTTTTTAGATCATTTGTATCGTATCTTTTACTACGTAACTTTTCACCAAATTTCACAAACACTAAGAAAGTTTGTTTTTCGATTCAAAACTAGATTTTAACGCCTTGAGGAGCTCAAATAACTTGTTTTTAGATCATTTGTATCGTATCTTTTACTACGTAACTTTTCACCAAATTTCACAAACACTAAGAAAGTTTGTTTTTCGATTCAAAACAAGATTTTAGCGCTTTGAGGAGTTCAAATAACATGTTTTTAGATCATTTGTATCGTATCTTTTACTACATAACTTTTCACCAAGATTCACAAACACTAAGAAAGTTTGTTTTTCGATTCAAAACAAGATTTTAACGCTTTGTGGAGCTCAAATGACTTGTTTTTAGATCATTTGTATCGTATCTTTTACTACATAACTTTTCACCAAAGTTCACAAACACTAAGAAAGTTTGTTTTTCAATTCAAAACAAGCTTTGAACGCTTTGAGGATCTCAAATACCGTGTTTTTAGATCATTTGTATCGATATCTTTTACTACATAACTTTTCACCAAATTTCACAAACACTAATAAAGTTTGTTTTTCGATTCAAAACAAGATTTTAACGCTGTGAGGAGCTCACATAATGTGTTTTTAGATCATTTGTATTGTTATCTTTTACTATGTAACTTTTCACCAAATTTCACAAACACTAAGAAAGTTTGTTTTTCGATTCAAAACAAGATTTTATCGTTTTGAGGAGTTCAAATAACGTGTTTTTAGATCATTTGTATCGTATCTTTTACTACATAACTTTTCACCAAATTTCACAAACACTAAGAAAGTTTGTTTTTCGATTCAAAACAAGATTTTAACGCTTTGAGGAGTTCAAATAACGTGTTTTTAGATCATTTGTATCGTATCTTTAACTACATAACTTTTCACCAAGTTTCACAAACACTATGAAAGTTTGTTTTTCGATTCAAAACAAGATTTTAACGCGTTGAGTAGTTCAAATAACTTGTTTTTAGATCATTTGTATCGTATCTTTTACTACGTAACTTTTCACCAAATTTCACAAACACTAAGAAAGTTTGTTTTTCGATTCAAAACTAGATTTTAACGCCTTGAGGAGCTCAAATAACTTGTTTTTAGATCATTTGTATCGTATATTTTACTACGTAACTTTTCACCAAATTTCACAAACATTACGAAAGTTTGTTTTTCGATTCAAAACAAGATTTTAGCGCTTTGAGGAGTTCAAATAACATGTTTTTAGATCATTTGTATCGTATCTTTTACTACGTAACTTTTCACCAAATTTCACAAACACTAAGAAAGTTTGTTTTTCGATTGAAAACAAGATTTTAGCGCTTTGAGGAGTTCAAATAACGTATTTTTAGATGATTTGTATCGTATCTTTTACTACATAACTTTTCACCAAATTTCACAAACACTAAGAAAGTTTGTTTTTCGATTCAAAACAAGATTTTAACGCTTTGAGGAGTTCAAATAACGTGTTTTTAGATCATTTGTATCGTATCTTTTACTACATAACTATTCACCAAGTTTCACAAACACTAAGAAAGTTTGTTTTTCGATTCAAAACAAGATTTTAACGCTTTGAGTAGTTCAAATAACGTGTTCTTAGATCATTTGTATCGTATCTTTTACTACGTAACTTTTCACCAAATTTCACAAACACTAAGAAAGTTTGTTTTTCGATTCAAAAGTAGATTTTAACGCCTTGAGGAGCTCAAATAACTTGTTTTTAGATCATTTGTATCGTATCTTTTACTACGTAACTTTTCACCAAATTTCACAAACACTAAGAAAGTTTGTTTTTCGATTCAAAACAAAATTTTAACGCTTTGATGTGTCCAAATAACGTGTTTTTAGATCATTTGTATCGTATCTTTTACTACATAACTTTTCACCAAATATCACAAACACTAAGAAAGTTTGTTTTTTGATTCAAAAGAATCTTTGAACGCTTTGAGGAGCTCAAATAACGTGTTTTTAGATCATTTGTATCGTATCTTTTACTACATAACTTTTCACCAAATTTCACAAACAGTAAGAAAGTTTGTTTTTCAATTCAAAACAAGCTTTGAACGCTTTGAGGAGCTCACATAACGTATTTTTAGATCATTTGTATCGATATCTTTTACTACATAACTTTTCACCAAATTTCACAAACACTAAGAAAGTTTGTTTTTCGATTCAAAACAAGATTTTAACGCTTTGAAGAGTTGAAATAACGTGTTTTTAGATCATTTGTATCGTATCTTTTACTACATAACTTTTCACCAAATTTCACAAACCCTAATAAAGTTTGTTTTTCGATTCAAAACAAGATTTTAACGCTTTGAGGAGCTCAAATAACGTGTTTTTAGATCATTCGTATCGTATCTTTTACTACGTAACTTTTCACCAAATTTCACAAACACTAAGAAAGTTTGTTTTTCGATTCAAAACAAGATTTTAACGCTTTGAGGAGTTCAAATAACGTATTTTTAGATCATTTGTATCGTATCTTTTACTACATAACTTTTCACCAAATTTCACAAACATTACGAGAGTTTGTTTTTCGATTCAAAACAAGATTTTAACGCTTTGAGGAGTTCAAATAACGTGTTTTTAGATCATTTGTACCGTATCTTTTACTACATAACTTTTCACCAAGTTTCACAAACACTAAGAAAGTTTGTTTTTCGATTCAAAACAAGATTTTAACGCTTTGAGTAGTTCAAATAACGTGTTTTTAGATCATTTGTATCGTATCTTTAACTACATAACTTTTCACCAAATTTCACAAATACTAAGAAAGTTTTTTTTTCGATTCAAAACAAGATTTTAACGCTTTGTGGAGCTCAAATGACTTGTTTTTAGATCATTTGTATCGTATCTTTTACTACGTAACTTTTCACCAAATTTCACAAACACTAAGAAAGTTTGTTTTTCGATTCAAAACAAGATTTTAACGCTTTGAGGAGTTCAAATAACGTATTTTTAGATCATTTGTATCGTATCTTTTACTACATAACTTTTCACCAAATTTCACAAACATTACGAAAGTTTGTTTTTCGATTCAAAACAAGATTTTAACGCTTTGAGGAGTTCAAATAACGTGTTTTTAGATCATTTGTATCGTATCTTTTACTACATAACTTTTCACCAAGTTTCACAAACACTAAGAAAGATTGTTTTTCGATTCAAAACAAGATTTTAACGCTTTGAGTAGTTCAAATAACGTGTTTTTAGATCATTTGTATCGTATCTTTTACTACGTAACTTTTCACCAAATTTCACAAACACTAAGAAAGTTTGTTTTTCGATTCAAAACTAGATTTTAACGCCTTGAGGAGCTCAAATAACTTGTTTTTAGATCATTTGTATCGTATCTTTTACTACGTAACTTTTCCCCAAATTTCACAAACACTAAGAAAGTTTGTTTTTCGATTCAAAACAAGATTTTAGCGCTTTGAGGAGTTCAAATAACATGTTTTTAGATCATTTGTATCGTATCTTTTACTACATAACTTTTCACCAAGATTCACAAACACTAAGAAAGTTTGTTTTTCGATTCAAAACAAGATTTTAACGCTTTGTGGAGCTCAAATGACTTGTTTTTAGATCATTTGTATCGTATCTTTTACTACGTAACTTTTCACCAAATTTCACAAACACTAAGAAAGTTTGTTTTTCGATTCAAAACAAGATTTTAACGCTTTGAGGAGTTCAAATAACGTATTTTTAGATCATTTGTATCGTATCTTTTACTACATAACTTTTCACCAAATTTCACAAACATTACGAAAGTTTGTTTTTCGATTCAAAACAAGATTTTAACGCTTTGAGGAGTTCAAATAACGTGTTTTTAGATCATTTGTATCGTATCTTTTACTACATAACTTTTCACCAAGTTTCACAAACACTAAGAAAGTTTGTTTTTCGATTCAAAACAAGATTTTAACGCTTTGAGTAGTTCAAATAACGTGTTTTTAGATCATTTGTATCGTATCTTTTACTACATAACTTTTCACCAAGTTTCACAAACACTAAGAAAGTTTGTTTTTCGATTCAAAACAAGATTTTAACGCTTTGAGTAGTTCAAATAACGTGTTTTTAGATCATTTGTATCGTATCTTTTACTACATAACTTTTCACCAAGTTTCACAAACACTAAGAAAGTTTGTTTTTCGATTCAAAACAAGATTTTAACGCTTTGAGGAGTTCAAATAACGTGTTTTTAGATCATTTGTATCGTATCTTTTACTACATAACTTTTCACCAAGTTTCACAAACACTAAGAAAGTTTGTTTTTCGATTCAAAACAAGATTTTAACGCTTTGAGTAGTTCAAATAACGTATTTTTAGATCATTTGTATCGTATCTTTTACTACATAACTTTTCACCAAATTTCACAAACATTACGAGAGTTTGTTTTTCGATTCAAAACAAGATTTTAACGCTTTGAGGAGTTCAAATAACGTGTTTTTAGATCATTTGTATCGTATCTTTTACTACATAACTTTTCACCAAGTTTCACAAACACTAAGAAAGTTTGTTTTTCGATTCAAAACAAGATTTTAACGCTTTGAGTAGTTCAAATAACATGTTTTTAGATCATTTGTATCGTATCTTTTACTACGTAACTTTTCACCAAATTTCACAAACACTAAGAAAGTTTGTTTTTCGATTCAAAACTAGATTTTAACGCCTTGAGGAGCTCAAATAACTTGTTTTTAGATCATTTGTATCGTATCTTTTACTACGTAACTTTTCACCAAATTTCACAAACACTAAGAAAGTTTGTTTTTCGATTCAAAACAAAATTTTAACGCTTTGATGTGTCCAAATAACGTGTTTTTAGATCATTTGTATCGTATCTTTTACTACATAACTTTTCACCAAATATCACAAACACTAAGAAAGTTTGTTTTTTGATTCAAAAGAATCTTTGAACGCTTTGAGGAGCTCAAATAACGTGTTTTTAGATCATTTGTATCGTATCTTTTACTACATAACTTTTCACCAAATTTCACAAACACTAAGAAAGTTTGTTTTTCAATTCAAAACAAGCTTTGAACGCTTTGAGGAGCTCACATAACGTGTTTTTAGATCATTTGTATCGATATCTTTTACTACATAACTTTTCACCAAATTTCACAAACACTAAGAAAGTTTGTTTTTCGATTCAAAACAAGATTTTAACACTTTGAAGAGTTGAAATAACGTGTTTTTAGATCATTTGTATCGTATCTTTTACTACATAACTTTTCACCAAATTTCACAAACACTAATAAAGTTTGTTTTTCGATTCAAAACAAGATTTTAACGCTTTGAGGAGCTCAAATAACGTGTTTTTAGATCATTCGTATCGTATCTTTTACTACGTAACTTTTCACCAAATTTCACAAACACTAAGAAAGTTTGTTTTTCGATTCAAAACAAGATTTTAGCGATTTGAGGAGTTCCAATAACGTGTTTTTAGATCATTTGTATCGTATCTTTTACTACATAACTTTTCACCAAATTTTACAAACACTAAGAAAGTTTGTTTTTCGATTCAAAACATGATTTTAACGCTTTGGGGAGTTCAAATAACGTGTTTTTAGATCATTTGTATCGTATCTTTCACTACATAACTTTTCACCAAATTTCACAAACACTAATAAAGTTTGTTTTTCGATTCAAAACAAGATTTTAACGCTTTGAGGAGCTCACATAACGTGTTTTTAGTTCATTTGTATCGTATCTTTTACTACGTAACTTTTCACCAAATTTCACAAACACTAAGAAAGTTTGTTTTTCGATTCAAAACAAGATTGTAGCGCATTGAGGAGTTCAAATAACGTGTTTTTAGATCATTTGTATCGTAGCATTTACTACATAACTTTTCACCAAATTTTACAAACACTAATAAAGTTTGTTTTTCGATTCAAAACAAGATTGTAACGCTTTGAGGTGTTCAAATAACGTGTTTTTAGATCATTTGTATCGTATCTTTTACTACATAACTTTTCACCAAATTTCACAAACACTAATAAAGTTTGTTTTTCGATTCAAAACAAGATTTTAACGCTTTGAGGAGCTCAAATAACGTGTTTTTAGATCATTCGTATCGTATCTTTTACTACGTACCTTTTCACCAAATTTCACAAACACCAAGAAAGTTTGTTTTTCGATTCAAAACAAGATTTTAGCGCTTTGAGGAGTTCAAATAACATGTTTTTAGATCATTTGTATCGTATCTTTTACTACGTAACTTTTCACCAAATTTCACAAACACTAAGAAAGTTTGTTTTTCGATTCAAAACAAGATTTTAACGCTTTGAGGAGTTCAAATAACGTATTTTTAGATCATTTGTATCGTATCTTTTACTACATAACTTTTCACCAAATTTCACAAACATTACGAGAGTTTGTTTTTCGATTCAAAACAAGATTTTAACGCTTTGAGGAGTTCAAATAACGTGTTTTTAGATCATTTGTACCGTATCTTTTACTACATAACTTTTCACCAAGTTTCACAAACACTAAGAAAGATTGTTTTTCGATTCAAAACAAGATTTTAACGCTTTGAGTAGTTCAAATAACGTGTTTTTAGATCATTTGTATCGTATCTTTTACTACGTAACTTTTCACCAAATTTCACAAACACTAAGAAAGTTTGTTTTTCGATTCAAAACTAGATTTTAACGCCTTGAGGAGCTCAAATAACTTGTTTTTAGATCATTTGTATCGTATCTTTTACTACGTAACTTTTCCCCAAATTTCACAAACACTAAGAAAGTTTGTTTTTCGATTCAAAACAAGATTTTAGCGCTTTGAGGAGTTCAAATAACATGTTTTTAGATCATTTGTATCGTATCTTTTACTACATAACTTTTCACCAAGATTCACAAACACTAAGAAAGTGTGTTTTTCGATTCAAAACAAGATTTTAACGCTTTGTGGAGCTCAAATGACTTGTTTTTAGATCATTTGTATCGTATCTTTTACTACGTAACTTTTCACCAAATTTCACAAACACTAAGAAAGTTTGTTTTTCGATTCAAAACAAGATTTTAACGCTTTGAGGAGTTCAAATAACGTATTTTTAGATCATTTGTATCGTATCTTTTACTACATAACTTTTCACCAAATTTCACAAACATTACGAAAGTTTGTTTTTCGATTCAAAACAAGATTTTAACGCTTTGAGGAGTTCAAATAACGTGTTTTTAGATCATTTGTATCGTATCTTTTACTACATAACTTTTCACCAAGTTTCACAAACACTAAGAAAGTTTGTTTTTCGATTCAAAACAAGATTTTAACGCTTTGAGTAGTTCAAATAACGTGTTTTTAGATCATTTGTATCGTATCTTTTACTACATAACTTTTCACCAAGTTTCACAAACACTAAGAAAGTTTGTTTTTCGATTCAAAACAAGATTTTAACGCTTTGAGTAGTTCAAATAACGTGTTTTTAGATCATTTGTATCGTATCTTTTACTACATAACTTTTCACCAAGTTTCACAAACACTAAGAAAGTTTGTTTTTCGATTCAAAACAAGATTTTAACGCTTTGAGGAGTTCAAATAACGTGTTTTTAGATCATTTGTATCGTATCTTTTACTACATAACTTTTCACCAAGTTTCACAAACACTAAGAAAGTTTGTTTTTCGATTCAAAACAAGATTTTAACGCTTTGAGTAGTTCAAATAACGTATTTTTAGATCATTTGTATCGTATCTTTTACTACATAACTTTTCACCAAATTTCACAAACATTACGAGAGTTTGTTTTTTGATTCAAAACAAGATTTTAACGCTTTGAGGAGTTCAAATAACGTGTTTTTAGATCATTTGTATCGTATCTTTTACTACATAACTTTTCACCAAGTTTCACAAACACTAAGAAAGTTTGTTTTTCGATTCAAAACAAGATTTTAACGCTTTGAGTAGTTCAAATAACATGTTTTTAGATCATTTGTATCGTATCTTTTACTACGTAACTTTTCACCAAATTTCACAAACACTAAGAAAGTTTGTTTTTCGATTCAAAACTAGATTTTAACGCCTTGAGGAGCTCAAATAACTTGTTTTTAGATCATTTGTATCGTATCTTTTACTACGTAACTTTTCACCAAATTTCACAAACACTAAGAAAGTTTGTTTTTCGATTCAAAACAAAATTTTAACGCTTTGATGTGTCCAAATAACGTGTTTTTAGATCATTTGTATCGTATCTTTTACTACATAACTTTTCACCAAATATCACAAACACTAAGAAAGTTTGTTTTTTGATTCAAAAGAATCTTTGAACGCTTTGAGGAGCTCAAATAACGTGTTTTTAGATCATTTGTATCGTATCTTTTACTACATAACTTTTCACCAAATTTCACAAACACTAAGAAAGTTTGTTTTTCAATTCAAAACAAGCTTTGAACGCTTTGAGGAGCTCACATAACGTGTTTTTAGATCATTTGTATCGATATCTTTTACTACATAACTTTTCACCAAATTTCACAAACACTAAGAAAGTTTGTTTTTCGATTCAAAACAAGATTTTAACACTTTGAAGAGTTGAAATAACGTGTTTTTAGATCATTTGTATCGTATCTTTTACTACATAACTTTTCACCAAATTTCACAAACACTAATAAAGTTTGTTTTTCGATTCAAAACAAGATTTTAACGCTTTGAGGAGCTCAAATAACGTGTTTTTAGATCATTCGTATCGTATCTTTTACTACGTAACTTTTCACCAAATTTCACAAACACTAAGAAAGTTTGTTTTTCGATTCAAAACAAGATTTTAGCGATTTGAGGAGTTCCAATAACGTGTTTTTAGATCATTTGTATCGTATCTTTTACTACATAACTTTTCACCAAATTTTACAAACACTAAGAAAGTTTGTTTTTCGATTCAAAACATGATTTTAACGCTTTGGGGAGTTCAAATAACGTGTTTTTAGATCATTTGTATCGTATCTTTCACTACATAACTTTTCACCAAATTTCACAAACACTAATAAAGTTTGTTTTTCGATTCAAAACAAGATTTTAACGCTTTGAGGAGCTCACATAACGTGTTTTTAGTTCATTTGTATCGTATCTTTTACTACGTAACTTTTCACCAAATTTCACAAACACTAAGAAAGTTTGTTTTTCGATTCAAAACAAGATTGTAGCGCATTGAGGAGTTCAAATAACGTGTTTTTAGATCATTTGTATCGTAGCATTTACTACATAACTTTTCACCAAATTTTACAAACACTAATAAAGTTTGTTTTTCGATTCAAAACAAGATTGTAACGCTTTGAGGTGTTCAAATAACGTGTTTTTAGATCATTTGTATCGTATCTTTTACTACATAACTTTTCACCAAATTTCACAAACACTAATAAAGTTTGTTTTTCGATTCAAAACAAGATTTTAACGCTTTGAGGAGCTCAAATAACGTGTTTTTAGATCATTCGTATCGTATCTTTTACTACGTACCTTTTCACCAAATTTCACAAACACCAAGAAAGTTTGTTTTTCGATTCAAAACAAGATTTTAGCGCTTTGAGGAGTTCAAATAACATGTTTTTAGATCATTTGTATCGTATCTTTTACTACGTAACTTTTCACCAAATTTCACAAACACTAAGAAAGTTTGTTTTTCGATTCAAAACAAGATTTTAACGCTTTGAGGAGTTCAAATAACGTATTTTTAGATCATTTGTATCGTATCTTTTACTACATAACTTTTCACCAAATTTCACAAACATTACGAGAGTTTGTTTTTCGATTCAAAACAAGATTTTAACGCTTTGAGGAGTTCAAATAACGTGTTTTTAGATCATTTGTACCGTATCTTTTACTACATAACTTTTCACCAAGTTTCACAAACACTAAGAAAGATTGTTTTTCGATTCAAAACAAGATTTTAACGCTTTGAGTAGTTCAAATAACGTGTTTTTAGATCATTTGTATCGTATCTTTTACTACGTAACTTTTCACCAAATTTCACAAACACTAAGAAAGTTTGTTTTTCGATTCAAAACTAGATTTTAACGCCTTGAGGAGCTCAAATAACTTGTTTTTAGATCATTTGTATCGTATCTTTTACTACGTAACTTTTCCCCAAATTTCACAAACACTAAGAAAGTTTGTTTTTCGATTCAAAACAAGATTTTAGCGCTTTGAGGAGTTCAAATAACATGTTTTTAGATCATTTGTATCGTATCTTTTACTACATAACTTTTCACCAAGATTCACAAACACTAAGAAAGTGTGTTTTTCGATTCAAAACAAGATTTTAACGCTTTGTGGAGCTCAAATGACTTGTTTTTAGATCATTTGTATCGTATCTTTTACTACGTAACTTTTCACCAAATTTCACAAACACTAAGAAAGTTTGTTTTTCGATTCAAAACAAGATTTTAACGCTTTGAGGAGTTCAAATAACGTATTTTTAGATCATTTGTATCGTATCTTTTACTACATAACTTTTCACCAAATTTCACAAACATTACGAAAGTTTGTTTTTCGATTCAAAACAAGATTTTAACGCTTTGAGGAGTTCAAATAACGTGTTTTTAGATCATTTGTATCGTATCTTTTACTACATAACTTTTCACCAAGTTTCACAAACACTAAGAAAGTTTGTTTTTCGATTCAAAACAAGATTTTAACGCTTTGAGTAGTTCAAATAACGTGTTTTTAGATCATTTGTATCGTATCTTTTACTACATAACTTTTCACCAAGTTTCACAAACACTAAGAAAGTTTGTTTTTCGATTCAAAACAAGATTTTAACGCTTTGAGTAGTTCAAATAACGTGTTTTTAGATCATTTGTATCGTATCTTTTACTACATAACTTTTCACCAAGTTTCACAAACACTAAGAAAGTTTGTTTTTCGATTCAAAACAAGATTTTAACGCTTTGAGGAGTTCAAATAACGTGTTTTTAGATCATTTGTATCGTATCTTTTACTACATAACTTTTCACCAAGTTTCACAAACACTAAGAAAGTTTGTTTTTCGATTCAAAACAAGATTTTAACGCTTTGAGTAGTTCAAATAACGTATTTTTAGATCATTTGTATCGTATCTTTTACTACATAACTTTTCACCAAATTTCACAAACATTACGAGAGTTTGTTTTTTGATTCAAAACAAGATTTTAACGCTTTGAGGAGTTCAAATAACGTGTTTTTAGATCATTTGTATCGTATCTTTTACTACATAACTTTTCACCAAGTTTCACAAACACTAAGAAAGTTTGTTTTTCGATTCAAAACAAGATTTTAACGCTTTGAGTAGTTCAAATAACATGTTTTTAGATCATTTGTATCGTATCTTTTACTACGTAACTTTTCACCAAATTTCACAAACACTAAGAAAGTTTGTTTTTCGATTCAAAACTAGATTTTAACGCCTTGAGGAGCTCAAATAACTTGTTTTTAGATCATTTGTATCGTATCTTTTACTACGTAACTTTTCACCAAATTTCACAAACACTAAGAAAGTTTGTTTTTCGATTCAAAACAAAATTTTAACGCTTTGATGTGTCCAAATAACGTGTTTTTAGATCATTTGTATCGTATCTTTTACTACATAACTTTTCACCAAATATCACAAACACTAAGAAAGTTTGTTTTTTGATTCAAAAGAATCTTTGAACGCTTTGAGGAGCTCAAATAACGTGTTTTTAGATCATTTGTATCGTATCTTTTACTACATAACTTTTCACCAAATTTCACAAACACTAAGAAAGTTTGTTTTTCAATTCAAAACAAGCTTTGAACGCTTTGAGGAGCTCACATAACGTGTTTTTAGATCATTTGTATCGATATCTTTTACTACATAACTTTTCACCAAATTTCACAAACACTAAGAAAGTTTGTTTTTCGATTCAAAACAAGATTTTAACACTTTGAAGAGTTGAAATAACGTGTTTTTAGATCATTTGTATCGTATCTTTTACTACATAACTTTTCACCAAATTTCACAAACACTAATAAAGTTTGTTTTTCGATTCAAAACAAGATTTTAACGCTTTGAGGAGCTCAAATAACGTGTTTTTAGATCATTCGTATCGTATCTTTTACTACGTAACTTTTCACCAAATTTCACAAACACTAAGAAAGTTTGTTTTTCGATTCAAAACAAGATTTTAGCGATTTGAGGAGTTCCAATAACGTGTTTTTAGATCATTTGTATCGTATCTTTCACTACATAACTTTTCACCAAATTTCACAAACACTAATAAAGTTTGTTTTTCGATTCAAAACAAGATTTTAACGCTTTGAGGAGCTCACATAACGTGTTTTTAGTTCATTTGTATCGTATCTTTTACTACGTAACTTTTCACCAAATTTCACAAACACTAAGAAAGTTTGTTTTTCGATTCAAAACAAGATTGTAGCGCATTGAGGAGTTCAAATAACGTGTTTTTAGATCATTTGTATCGTAGCATTTACTACATAACTTTTCACCAAATTTTACAAACACTAATAAAGTTTGTTTTTCGATTCAAAACAAGATTGTAACGCTTTGAGGTGTTCAAATAACGTGTTTTTAGATCATTTGTATCGTATCTTTTACTACATAACTTTTCACCAAATTTCACAAACACTAATAAAGTTTGTTTTTCGATTCAAAACAAGATTTTAACGCTTTGAGGAGCTCAAATAACGTGTTTTTAGATCATTCGTATCGTATCTTTTACTACGTACCTTTTCACCAAATTTCACAAACACCAAGAAAGTTTGTTTTTCGATTCAAAACAAGATTTTAGCGCTTTGAGGAGTTCAAATAACATGTTTTTAGATCATTTGTATCGTATCTTTTACTACGTAACTTTTCACCAAATTTCACAAACACTAAGAAAGTTTGTTTTTCGATTCAAAACAAGATTTTAACGCTTTGAGGAGTTCAAATAACGTATTTTTAGATCATTTGTATCGTATCTTTTACTACATAACTTTTCACCAAATTTCACAAACATTACGAGAGTTTGTTTTTCGATTCAAAACAAGATTTTAACGCTTTGAGGAGTTCAAATAACGTGTTTTTAGATCATTTGTACCGTATCTTTTACTACATAACTTTTCACCAAGTTTCACAAACACTAAGAAAGTTTGTTTTTCGATTCAAAACAAGATTTTAACGTTTTGAGTAGTTCAAATAACGTGTTTTTAGATCATTTGTATCGTATCTTTAACTACATAACTTTTCACCAAATTTCACAAACACTAAGAAAGTTTTTTTTTCGATTCAAAACAAGATTTTAACGCTTTGTGGAGCTCAAATGACTTGTTTTTAGATCATTTGTATCGTATCTTTTACTACGTAACTTTTCACCAAATTTCACAAACACTAAGAAAGTTTGTTTTTCGATTCAAAACAAGATTTTAACGCTTTGAGGAGTTCAAATAACGTATTTTTAGATCATTTGTATCGTATCTTTTACTACATAACTTTTCACCACATTTCACAAACATTACCAAAGTTTGTTTTTCGATTCAAAACAAGATTTTAACGCTTTGAGGAGTTCAAATAACGTGTTTTTAGATCATTTGTATCGTATCTTTTACTACATAACTTTTCACCAAGTTTCACAAACACTAAGAAAGATTGTTTTTCGATTCAAAACAAGATTTTAACGCTTTGAGTAGTTCAAATAACGTGTTTTTAGATCATTTGTATCGTATCTTTTACTACGTAACTTTTCACCAAATTTCACAAACACTAAGAAAGTTTGTTTTTCGATTCAAAACTAGATTTTAACGCCTTGAGGAGCTCAAATAACTTGTTTTTAGATCATTTGTATCGTATCTTTTACTACGTAACTTTTCACCAAATTTCACAAACACTAAGAAAGATTGTTTTTCGATTCAAAACAAGATTTTAACGCTTTGAGTAGTTCAAATAACGTGTTTTTAGATCATTTGTATCGTATCTTTTACTACGTAACTTTTCACCAAATTTCACAAACACTAAGAAAGTTTGTTTTTCGATTCAAAACAAGATTTTAGCGCTTTGAGGAGTTCAAATAACATGTTTTTAGATCATTTGTATCGTATCTTTTACTACATAACTTTTCACCAAGATTCACAAACACTAAGAAAGTTTGTTTTTCGATTCAAAACAAGATTTTAACGCTTTGTGGAGCTCAAATGACTTGTTTTTAGATCATTTGTATCGTATCTTTTACTACATAACTTTTCACCAAAGTTCACAAACACTAAGAAAGTTTGTTTTTCAATTCAAAACAAGCTTTGAACGCTTTGAGGATCTCAAATACCGTGTTTTTAGATAATTTGTAACGATATCTTTTACTACATAACTTTTCACCAAATTTCACAAACACTAATAAAGTTTGTTTTTCGATTCAAAACAAGATTTTAACGCTGTGAGGAGCTCAAATAACTTGTTTTTAGATCATTTGTATCGTATCTTTTACTACGTAATTTTTCACCAAATTTCACAAACACTAAGAAAGTTTGTTTTTCGATTCAAAACAAGATTTTAGCGCTTTGAGGAGTTCAAATAACATGTTTTTAGATCATTTGTATCGTATCTTTTATTACATAAATTTTCACCAAATTTCATAAACACTACGGAAGTTTGTTTTTCGATTCAAAACAAGATTTTAACGCTTTGTGGAGTCCAAATAACGTGTTTTTAGATCATTTGTATCGTATCTTTTACTACATAACTTTTCACCAAATTTCACAAGCACTAAGAAAGTTTGTTTTTCGATTCAAAAGAAGCTTTGAACGCTTTGAGGAGCTCAAATAACGTGTTTTTAGATCATTTGTATCGTATCTTTTACTACATAACTTTTCACCAAATTTCACAAACACTAATAATATTTGTTTTTCGATTCAAAACAAGATTTTAACGCTTTGAGGAGCTCACATAACGTGTTTTTAGTTCATTTGTATCGTTTCTTTTACTACGTAACTTTTCACCAAATTTCACAAACACTAAGAAAGTTTGTTTTTCGATTCAAAACAAGATTTTAGCGCTTTGAGGAGTTCCAATAACGTGTTTTTAGATCATTTGTATCGTATCTTTTACTACATAACTTTTCACCAAATTTTACAAACACTAAGAAAGTTTGTTTTTCGATTCAAAACAAGATTTTAACGCTTTGGGGAGTTCAAATAACGTGTTTTTAGATCATTTGTATCGTATCTTTTACTACATAACTTTTCCCCAAATTTCACAAACACTAATAATATTTGTTTTTCGATTCAAAACAAGATTTTAACGCTTTGAGGAGCTCACATAATGTGTTTTTAGATCATTTGTATCGTTATCTTTTACTACGTAACTTTTCACCAAATTTCACAAACACTGAGAAAGTTTGTTTTTCGATTCAAAACAAGATTTTAACGCTTTGAGGAGCTCACATCACGTGTTTTTAGATCATTTGTATCGTATCTTTAACTACATAACTTTTCACCAAATTTCACAAACACTAAGAAAGTTTTTTTTCGATTCAAAACAAGATTTTAACGCTTTGAGGAGTTCAAATAACTTGTTTTTAGATCATTTGTATCGTATCTTTTACTACGTAACTTTTCACCAAATTTCACAAACACTAATAAAGTTTGTTTTTCGATTCAAAACAAGATTTTAACGCTTTGAGGAGCTCACATAACGTGTTTTTAGTTCATTTGTATCGTGTCTTTTACTACGTAACTTTTCACCAAATTTCACAAACACTAAGAAAGTTTGTTTTTCGATTCAAAACAAGATTTTAGCGCTTTGAGGAGTTCAAATAACATGTTTTTAGATCATTTGTATCGTATCTTTTACTACATAACTTTTCACCAAATTTCACAAACATTACGAAAGTTTGTTTTTCGATTCAAAACAAGATTTTAACGCTTTGAGGAGCTCACATAATGTGTTTTTAGATCATTTGTATTATTATCTTTTACTATGTAACTTTTAACCAAATTTCACAAACACTAAGAAAGTTTGTTTTTCGATTCAAAACAAGATTTTATCGTTTTGAGGAGTTCAAATAACGTGTTTTTAGATCATTTGTATCGTATCTTTTACTACATAACTTTTCACCAAATTTCACAAACACTAAGAAAGTTTGTTTTTCGATTCAAAACAAGATTTTAACGCTTTGAGGAGTTCAAATAACGTGTTTTTAGATCATTTGTATCGTATCTTTAACTACATAACTTTTCACCAAGTTTCACAAACACTATGAAAGTTTGTTTTTCGATTCAAAACAAGATTTTAACGCTTTGAGTAGTTCAAATAACTTGTTTTTAGATCATTTGTATCGTATCTTTTACTACGTAACTTTTCACCAAATTTCACAAACACTAAGAAAGTTTGTTTTTCGATTCAAAACTAGATTTTAACGCCTTGAGGAGCTCAAATAACTTGTTTTTAGATCATTTGTATCGTATATTTTACTACGTAACTTTTCACCAAATTTCACAAACATTACGAAAGTTTGTTTTTCGATTCAAAACAAGATTTTAGCGCTTTGAGGAGTTCAAATAACATGTTTTTAGATCATTTGTATCGTATCTTTTACTACGTAACTTTTCACCAAATTTCACAAACACTAAGAAAGTTTGTTTTTCGATTGAAAACAAGATTTTAGCGTTTTGAGGAGTTCAAATAACGTATTTTTAGATGACTTGTATTGTATCTTTTACTACATAACTTTTCACCAAATTTCACAAACACTAAGAAAGTTTGTTTTTCGATTCAAAACAAGATTTTAACGCTTTGAGGAGTTCAAATAACGTGTTTTTAGATCATTTGTATCGTATCTTTTACTACATAACTTTTCACCAAGTTTCACAAACACTAAGAAAGTTTGTTTTTCGATTCAAAACAAGATTTTAACGCTTTGAGTAGTTCAAATAACGTGTTCTTAGATCATTTGTATCGTATCTTTTACTACGTAACTTTTCACCAAATTTCACAAACACTAAGAAAGTTTGTTTTTCGATTCAAAAGTAGATTTTAACGCCTTGAGGAGCTCAAATAACTTGTTTTTAGATCATTTGTATCGTATCTTTTACTACGTAACTTTTCACCAAATTTCACAAACACTAAGAAAGTTTATTTTTCGATTCAAAACAAAATTTTAACGCTTTGATGTGTCCAAATAACGTGTTCTTAGATCATTTGTATCGTATCTTTTACTACATAACTTTTCACCAAATATCACAAACACTAAGAAAGTTTGTTTTTTGATTCAAAAGAATCTTTGAACGCTTTGAGGAGCTCAAATAACGTGATTTTAGATCATTTGTATCGTATCTTTTACTACATAACTTTTCACCAAATTTCACAAACAGTAAGAAAGTTTGTTTTTCAATTCAAAACAAGCTTTGAACGCTTTGAGGAGCTCACATAACGTATTTTTAGATCATTTGTATCGATATCTTTTACTACATAACTTTTCACCAAATTTCACAAACACTAAGAAAGTTTGTTTTTCGATTCAAAACAAGATTTTAACGCTTTGAAGAGTTGAAATAACGTGTTTTTAGATCATTTGTATCGTATCTTTTACTACGTAACTTTTCACCAAATTTCACAAACACTAAGAAAGTTTGTTTTTCAATTCAAAACAAGATTTTAGCGCTTTGAGGAGTTCAAATAACATGTTTTTAGATCATTTGTATCGTATCTTTTACTACGTAACTTTTCAGCAAATTTCACAAACACTAAGAAAGTTTGTTTTTCGATTCAAAACAAGATTTTAACGCTTTGAGTAGTTCAAATAACGTGTTTTTAGATCATTTGTATCGTATCTTTAACTACATAACTTTTCCCCAAATTTCACAAACACTAAGAAAGTTTTTTTTTCGATTCAAAACAAGATTTTAACGCTTTGTGGAGCTCAAATGACTTGTTTTTAGATCATTTGTATCGTATCTTTTACTACGTAACTTTTCACCAAATTTCACAAACACTAAGAAAGTTTGTTTTTCGATTCAAAACAAGATTTTAACGCTTTGAGGAGTTCAAATAACGTATTTTTAGATCATTTGTATCGTATCTTTTACTACATAACTTTTCACCAAATTTCACAAACATTACGAAAGTTTGTTTTTCGATTCAAAACAAGATTTTAACGCTTTGAGGAGTTCAAATAACGTGTTTTTAGATCATTTGTATCGTATCTTTTACTACATAACTTTTCACCAAGTTTCACAAACACTAAGAAAGATTGTTTTTCGATTCAAAACAAGATTTTAACGCTTTGAGTAGTTCAAATAACGTGTTTTTAGATCATTTGTATCGTATCTTTTACTACGTAACTTTTCACCAAATTTCACAAACACTAAGAAAGTTTGTTTTTCGATTCAAAACTAGATTTTAACGCCTTGAGGAGCTCAAATAACTTGTTTTTAGATCATTTGTATCGTATCTTTTACTACGTAACTTTTCCCCAAATTTCACAAACACTAAGAAAGTTTGTTTTTCGATTCAAAACAAGATTTTAGCGCTTTGAGGAGTTCAAATAACATGTTTTTAGATCATTTGTATCGTATCTTTTACTACATAACTTTTCACCAAGATTCACAAACACTAAGAAAGTTTGTTTTTCGATTCAAAACAAGATTTTAACGCTTTGTGGAGCTCAAATGACTTGTTTTTAGATCATTTGTATCGTATCTTTTACTACGTAACTTTTCACCAAATTTCACAAACACTAAGAAAGTTTGTTTTTCGATTCAAAACAAGATTTTAACGCTTTGAGGAGTTCAAATAAC
Organism: Luzula sylvatica; assembly: GCA_946800325.1. NCBI lineage: Eukaryota > Viridiplantae > Streptophyta > Magnoliopsida > Poales > Juncaceae > Luzula > Luzula sylvatica. The sequence goes on from OX326956.1 coordinate 21,612,749, forward strand.
GTATTTTTAGATCATTTGTATCGTATCTTTTACTACATAACTTTTCACCAAATTTCACAAACATTACGAAAGTTTGTTTTTCGATTCAAAACAAGATTTTAACGCTTTGAGGAGTTCAAATAACGTGTTTTTAGATCATTTGTATCGTATCTTTTACTACATAACTTTTCACCAAGTTTCACAAACACTAAGAAAGTTTGTTTTTCGATTCAAAACAAGATTTTAACGCTTTGAGTAGTTCAAATAACGTGTTTTTAGATCATTTGTATCGTATCTTTTACTACATAACTTTTCACCAAGTTTCACAAACACTAAGAAAGTTTGTTTTTCGATTCAAAACAAGATTTTAACGCTTTGAGTAGTTCAAATAACGTATTTTTAGATCATTTGTATCGTATCTTTTACTACATAACTTTTCACCAAATTTCACAAACATTACGAGAGTTTGTTTTTCGATTCAAAACAAGATTTTAACGCTTTGAGGAGTTCAAATAACGTGTTTTTAGATCATTTGTATCGTATCTTTTACTACATAACTTTTCACCAAGTTTCACAAACACTAAGAAAGTTTGTTTTTCGATTCAAAACAAGATTTTAACGCTTTGAGTAGTTCAAATAACATGTTTTTAGATCATTTGTATCGTATCTTTTACTACGTAACTTTTCACCAAATTTCACAAACACTAAGAAAGTTTGTTTTTCGATTCAAAACTAGATTTTAACGCCTTGAGGAGCTCAAATAACTTGTTTTTAGATCATTTGTATCGTATCTTTTACTACGTAACTTTTCACCAAATTTCACAAACACTAAGAAAGTTTGTTTTTCGATTCAAAACAAAATTTTAACGCTTTGATGTGTCCAAATAACGTGTTTTTAGATCATTTGTATCGTATCTTTTACTACATAACTTTTCACCAAATATCACAAACACTAAGAAAGTTTGTTTTTTGATTCAAAAGAATCTTTGAACGCTTTGAGGAGCTCAAATAACGTGTTTTTAGATCATTTGTATCGTATCTTTTACTACATAACTTTTCACCAAATTTCACAAACACTAAGAAAGTTTGTTTTTCAATTCAAAACAAGCTTTGAACGCTTTGAGGAGCTCACATAACGTGTTTTTAGATCATTTGTATCGATATCTTTTACTACATAACTTTTCACCAAATTTCACAAACACTAAGAAAGTTTGTTTTTCGATTCAAAACAAGATTTTAACACTTTGAAGAGTTGAAATAACGTGTTTTTAGATCATTTGTATCGTATCTTTTACTACATAACTTTTCACCAAATTTCACAAACACTAATAAAGTTTGTTTTTCGATTCAAAACAAGATTTTAACGCTTTGAGGAGCTCAAATAACGTGTTTTTAGATCATTCGTATCGTATCTTTTACTACGTAACTTTTCACCAAATTTCACAAACACTAAGAAAGTTTGTTTTTCGATTCAAAACAAGATTTTAGCGATTTGAGGAGTTCCAATAACGTGTTTTTAGATCATTTGTATCGTATCTTTTACTACATAACTTTTCACCAAATTTTACAAACACTAAGAAAGTTTGTTTTTCGATTCAAAACAAGATTTTAACGCTTTGGGGAGTTCAAATAACGTGTTTTTAGATCATTTGTATCGTATCTTTCACTACATAACTTTTCACCAAATTTCACAAACTCTAATAAAGTTTGTTTTTCGATTCAAAACAAGATTTTAACGCTTTGAGGAGCTCACATAACGTTGTTTTAGTTCATTTGTATCGTATCTTTTACTACGTAACTTTTCACCAAATTTCACAAACACTAAGAAAGTTTGTTTTTCGATTCAAAACAAGATTGTAGCGCATTGAGGAGTTCAAATAACGTGTTTTTAGATCATTTGTATCGTAGCATTTACTACATAACTTTTCACCAAATTTTACAAACACTAATAAAGTTTGTTTTTCGATTCAAAACAAGATTGTAACGCTTTGAGGTGTTCAAATAACGTGTTTTTAGATCATTTGTATCGTATCTTTTACTACATAACTTTTCACCAAATTTCACAAACACTAATAAAGTTTGTTTTTCGATTCAAAACAAGATTTTAACGCTTTGAGGAGCTCAAATAACGTGTTTTTAGATCATTCGTATCGTATCTTTTACTACGTAACTTTCCACCAAATTTCACAAACACTAAGAAAGTTTGTTTTTCGATTCAAAACAAGATTTTAGCGCTTTGAGGAGTTCAAATAACATGTTTTTAGATCATTTGTATCGTATCTTTTACTACGTAACTTTTCACCAAATTTCACATACACTAAGAAAGTTTGTTTTTCGATTCAAAACAAGATTTTAACGCTTTGAGGAGTTCAAATAACGTATTTTTAGATCATTTGTATCGTATCTTTTACTACATAACTTTTCACCAAATTTCACAAACATTACGAGAGTTTGTTTTTCGATTCAAAACAAGATTTTAACGCTTTGAGGAGTTCAAATAACGTGTTTTTAGATCATTTGTACCGTATCTTTTACTACATAACTTTTCACCAAGTTTCACAAACACTAAGAAAGTTTGTTTTTCGATTCAAAACAAGATTTTAACGCTTTGAGTAGTTCAAATAACGTGTTTTTAGATCATTTGTATCGTATCTTTAACTACATAACTTTTCACCAAATTTCACAAACACTAAGAAAGTTTTTTTTTCGATTCAAAACAAGATTTTAACGCTTTGTGGAGCTCAAATGACTTGTTTTTAGATCATTTGTATCGTATCTTTTACTACGTAACTTTTCACCAAAATTCACAAACACTAAGAAAGTTTGTTTTTCGATTCAAAACAAGATTTTAACGCTTTGAGGAGTTCAAATAACGTATTTTTAGATCATTTGTATCGTATCTTTTACTACATAACTTTTCACCACATTTCACAAACATTACGAAAGTTTGTTTTTCGATTCAAAACAAGATTTTAACTCTTTGATGAGTTCAAATAACGTGTTTTTAGATCATTTGTATCGTATCTTTTACTACATAACTTTTCACCAAGTTTCACAAACACTAAGAAAGATTGTTTTTCGATTCAAAACAAGATTTTAACGCTTTGAGTAGTTCAAATAACGTGTTTTTAGATCATTTGTATCGTATCTTTTACTACGTAACTTTTCACCAAATTTCACAAACACTAAGAAAGTTTGTTTTTCGATTCAAAACTAGATTTTAACGCCTTGAGGAGCTCAAATAACTTGTTTTTAGATCATTTGTATCGTATCTTTTACTACGTAACTTTTCACCAAATTTCACAAACACTAAGAAAGATTGTTTTTCGATTCAAAACAAGATTTTAACGCTTTGAGTAGTTCAAATAACGTGTTTTTAGATCATTTGTATCGTATCTTTTACTACGTAACTTTTCACCAAATTTCACAAACACTAAGAAAGTTTGTTTTTCGATTCAAAACAAGATTTTAGCGCTTTGAGGAGTTCAAATAACATGTTTTTAGATCATTTGTATCGTATCTTTTACTACATAACTTTTCACCAATATTCACAAACACTAAGAAAGTTTGTTTTTCGATTCAAAACAAGATTTTAACGCTTTGTGGAGCTCAAATGACTTGTTTTTAGATCATTTGTATCGTATCTTTTACTACATAACTTTTCACCAAAGTTCACAAACACTAAGAAAGTTTGTTTTTCAATTCAAAACAAGCTTTGAACGCTTTGAGGATCTCAAATACCGTGTTTTTAGATCATTTGTATCGATATCTTTTACTACATAACTTTTCACCAAATTTCACAAACACTAATAAAGTTTGTTTTTCGATTCAAAACAAGATTTTAACGCTGTGAGGAGCTCAAATAACTTGTTTTTAGATCATTTGTATCGTATCTTTTACTACGTAATTTTTCACCAAATTTCACAAACACTAAGAAAGTTTGTTTTTCGATTCAAAACAAGATTTTAGCGCTTTGAGGAGTTCAAATAACATGTTTTTAGATCATTTGTATCGTATCTTTTATTACATAAATTTTCACCAAATTTCATAAACACTACGGAAGTTTGTTTTTCGATTCAAAACAAGATTTTAACGCTTTGTGGAGTCCAAATAACGTGTTTTTAGATCATTTGTATCGTATCTTTTACTACATAACTTTTCACCAAATTTCACAAACACTAAGAAAGTTTGTTTTTCGATTCAAAAGAAGCTTTGAACGCTTTGAGGAGCTCAAATAACGTGTTTTTAGATCATTTGTATCGTATCTTTTACTACATAACTTTTCACCAAATTTCACAAACACTAATAATATTTGTTTTTCGATTCAAAACAAGATTTTAACGCTTTGAGGAGCTCACATAACGTGTTTTTAGTTCATTTGTATCGTATCTTTTACTACGTAACTTTTCACCAAATTTCACAAACACTAAGAAAGTTTGTTTTTCGATTCAAAACAAGATTTTAGCGCTTTGAGGAGTTCCAATAACGTGTTTTTAGATCATTTGTATCGTATCTTTTACTACATAACTTTTCACCAAATTTTACAAACACTAAGAAAGTTTGTTTTTCGATTCAAAACAAGATTTTAACGCTTTGGGGAGTTCAAATAACGTGTTTTTAGATCATTTGTATCATATCTTTTACTACATAACTTTTCCCCAAATTTCACAAACACTAATAATATTTGTTTTTCGATTCAAAACATGATTTTAACGCTTTGAGGAGCTCACATAATGTGTTTTTAGATCATTTGTATCGTTATCTTTTACTACGTAACTTTTCACCAAATTTCACAAACACTGAGAAAGTTTGTTTTTCGATTCAAAACAAGATTTTAACGCTTTGAGGAGCTCACATCACGTGTTTTTAGATCATTTGTATCGTATCTTTAACTACATAACTTTTCACCAAATTTCACAAACACTAAGAAAGTTTTTTTTCGATTCAAAACAAGATTTTAACGCTTTGAGGAGTTCAAATAACTTGTTTTTAGATCATTTGTATCGTATCTTTTACTACGTAACTTTTCACCAAATTTCACAAACACTAAGAAAGTTTTTTTTCGATTCAAAACAAGATTTTAACTCTTTGGGGAGTTCAAATGACGTGTTTTTAGATCATTTGTATCGTATCTTTTACTACGTAACTTTTCACCAAATTTCACAAACACTAATAAAGTTTGTTTTTCGATTCAAAACAAGATTTTAACGCTTTGAGGAGCTCACATAACGTGTTTTTAGTTCATTTGTATCGTGTCTTTTACTACGTAACTTTTCACCAAATTTCACAAACACTAAGAAAATTTGTTTTTCGATTCAAAACAAGATTTTATCGCTTTGAGGAGTTCAAATAACGTGTTGTTAGATCATTTGTATCGTATCTTTTACTACATAACTTTTCACCAAATTTCACAAACACTAACAAAGTTTGTTTTTCGATTCAAAACAATATTTTAACGCTTTGAGTAGTTCAAATTACGTGTTTTTAGATCATTTGTATCGTATCTTTTACTACGTAACTTTTCACCAAATTTCACAAACACTAAGAAAGTTTGTTTTTCGATTCAAAACTAGATTTTAACGCCTTGAGGAGCTCAAATAACTTGTTTTTAGATCATTTGTATCGTATCTTTTACTACGTAACTTTTCACCAAATTTCACAAACACTAAGAAAGTTTGTTTTTCGATTCAAAACAAGATTTTAGCGCTTTGAGGAGTTCAAATAACATGTTTTTAGATCATTTGTATCGTATCTTTTACTACATAACTTTTCACCAAATTTCACAAACATTACGAAAGTTTGTTTTTCGATTCAAAACAAGATTTTAACGCTTTGAGGAGCTCACATAATGTGTTTTTAGATCATTTGTATTGTTATCTTTTACTATGTAACTTTTCACCAAATTTCACAAACACTAAGAAAGTTTGTTTTTCGATTCAAAACAAGATTTTATCGTTTTGAGGAGTTCAAATAACGTGTTTTTAGATCATTTGTATCGTATCTTTTACTACATAACTTTTCACCAAATTTCACAAACACTAAGAAAGTTTGTTTTTCGATTCAAAACAAGATTTTAACGCTTTGAGGAGTTCAAATAACGTGTTTTTAGATCATTTGTATCGTATCTTTAACTACATAACTTTTCACCAAGTTTCACAAACACTATGAAAGTTTGTTTTTCGATTCAAAACAAGATTTTAACGCTTTGAGTAGTTCAAATAACTTGTTTTTAGATCATTTGTATCGTATCTTTTACTACGTAACTTTTCACCAAATTTCACAAACACTAAGAAAGTTTGTTTTTCGATTCAAAACTAGATTTTAACGCCTTGAGGAGCTCAAATAACTTGTTTTTAGATCATTTGTATCGTATATTTTACTACGTAACTTTTCACCAAATTTCACAAACATTACGAAAGTTTGTTTTTCGATTCAAAACAAGATTTTAGCGCTTTGAGGAGTTCAAATAACATGTTTTTAGATCATTTGTATCGTATCTTTTACTACGTAACTTTTCACCAAATTTCACAAACACTAAGAAAGTTTGTTTTTCGATTGAAAACAAGATTTTAGCGCTTTGAGGAGTTCAAATAACGTATTTTTAGATGATTTGTATCATATCTTTTACTACATAACTTTTCACCAAATTTCACAAACACTAAGAAAGTTTGTTTTTCGATTCAAAACAAGATTTTAACGCTTTGAGTAGTTCAAATAACGTGTTCTTAGATCATTTGTATCGTATCTTTTACTACGTAACTTTTCACCAAATTTCACAAACACTAAGAAAGTTTGTTTTTCGATTCAAAAGTAGATTTTAACGCCTTGAGGAGCTCAAATAACTTGTTTTTAGATCATTTGTATCGTATCTTTTACTACGTAACTTTTCACCAAATTTCACAAACACTAAGAAAGTTTGTTTTTCGATTCAAAACAAAATTTTAACGCTTTGATGTGTCCAAATAACGTGTTTTTAGATCATTTGTATCGTATCTTTTACTACATAACTTTTCACCAAATATCACAAACACTAAGAAAGTTTGTTTTTTGATTCAAAAGAATCTTTGAACGCTTTGAGGAGCTCAAATAACGTGTTTTTAGATCATTTGTATCGTATCTTTTACTACATAACTTTTCACCAAATTTCACAAACACTAAGAAAGTTTGTTTTTCAATTCAAAACAAGCTTTGAACGCTTTGAGGAGCTCACATAACGCATTTTTAGATCATTTGTATCGATATCTTTTACTACATAACTTTTCACCAAATTTCACAAACACTAAGAAAGTTTGTTTTTCGATTCAAAACAAGATTTTAACGCTTTGAAGAGTTGAAATAACGTGTTTTTAGATCATTTGTATCGTATCTTTTACTACATAACTTTTCACCAAATTTCACAAACCCTAATAAAGTTTGTTTTTCGATTCAAAACAAGATTTTAACGCTTTGAGGAGCTCAAATAACGTGTTTTTAGATCATTCGTATCGTATCTTTTACTACGTAACTTTTCACCAAATTTCACAAACACTAAGAAAGTTTGTTTTTCGATTCAAAACAAGATTTTAGCGCTTTGAGGAGTTCAAATAACATGTTTTTAGATCATTTGTATCGTATCTTTTACTACGTAACTTTTCACCAAGTTTCACAAACACTAAGAAAGTTTGTTTTTCGATTCAAAACAAGATTTTAACGCTTTGAGTAGTTCAAATAACGTGTTTTTAGATCATTTGTATCGTATCTTTAACTACATAACTTTTCACCAAATTTCACAAACACTAAGAAAGTTTTTTTTTCGATTCAAAACAAGATTTTAACGCTTTGTGGAGCTCAAATGACTTGTTTTTAGATCATTTGTATCGTATCTTTTACTACGTAACTTTTCACCAAATTTCACAAACACTAAGAAAGTTTGTTTTTCGATTCAAAACAAGATTTTAACGCTTTGAGGAGTTCAAATAACGTATTTTTAGATCATTTGTATCGTATCTTTTACTACATAACTTTTCACCAAATTTCACAAACATTACGAAAGTTTGTTTTTCGATTCAAAACAAGATTTTAACGCTTTGAGGAGTTCAAATAACGTGTTTTTAGATCATTTGTATCGTATCTTTTACTACATAACTTTTCACCAAGTTTCACAAACACTAAGAAAGTTTGTTTTTCGATTCAAAACAAGATTTTAACGCTTTGAGTAGTTCAAATAACGTGTTTTTAGATCATTTGTATCGTATCTTTTACTACATAACTTTTCACCAAGTTTCACAAACACTAAGAAAGTTTGTTTTTCGATTCAAAACAAGATTTTAACGCTTTGAGTAGTTCAAATAACGTGTTTTTAGATCATTTGTATCGTATCTTTTACTACATAACTTTTCACCAAGTTTCACAAACACTAAGAAAGTTTGTTTTTCGATTCAAAACAAGATTTTAACGCTTTGAGTAGTTCAAATAACGTGTTTTTAGATCATTTGTATCGTATCTTTTACTACATAACTTTTCACCAAGTTTCACAAACACTAAGAAAGTTTGTTTTTCGATTCAAAACAAGATTTTAACGCTTTGAGGAGTTCAAATAACGTGTTTTTAGATCATTTGTATCGTATCTTTTACTACATAACTTTTCACCAAGTTTCACAAACACTAAGAAAGTTTGTTTTTCGATTCAAAACAAGATTTTAACGCTTTGAGTAGTTCAAATAACGTATTTTTAGATCATTTGTATCGTATCTTTTACTACATAACTTTTCACCAAATTTCACAAACATTACGAGAGTTTGTTTTTCGATTCAAAACAAGATTTTAACGCTTTGAGGAGTTCAAATAACGTGTTTTTAGATCATTTGTATCGTATCTTTTACTACATAACTTTTCACCAAGTTTCACAAACACTAAGAAAGTTTGTTTTTCGATTCAAAACAAGATTTTAACGCTTTGAGTAGTTCAAATAACATGTTTTTAGATCATTTGTATCGTATCTTTTACTACGTAACTTTTCACCAAATTTCACAAACACTAAGAAAGTTTGTTTTTCGATTCAAAACTAGATTTTAACGCCTTGAGGAGCTCAAATAACTTGTTTTTAGATCATTTGTATCGTATCTTTTACTACGTAACTTTTCACCAAATTTCACAAACACTAAGAAAGTTTGTTTTTCGATTCAAAACAAAATTTTAACGCTTTGATGTGTCCAAATAACGTGTTTTTAGATCATTTGTATCGTATCTTTTACTACATAACTTTTCACCAAATATCACAAACACTAAGAAAGTTTGTTTTTTGATTCAAAAGAATCTTTGAACGCTTTGAGGAGCTCAAATAACGTGTTTTTAGATCATTTGTATCGTATCTTTTACTACATAACTTTTCACCAAATTTCACAAACACTAAGAAAGTTTGTTTTTCAATTCAAAACAAGCTTTGAACGCTTTGAGGAGCTCACATAACGTGTTTTTAGATCATTTGTATCGATATCTTTTACTACATAACTTTTCACCAAATTTCACAAACACTAAGAAAGTTTGTTTTTCGATTCAAAACAAGATTTTAACACTTTGAAGAGTTGAAATAACGTGTTTTTAGATCATTTGTATCGTATCTTTTACTACATAACTTTTCACCAAATTTCACAAACACTAATAAAGTTTGTTTTTCGATTCAAAACAAGATTTTAACGCTTTGAGGAGCTCAAATAACGTGTTTTTAGATCATTCGTATCGTATCTTTTACTACGTAACTTTTCACCAAATTTCACAAACACTAAGAAAGTTTGTTTTTCGATTCAAAACAAGATTTTAGCGATTTGAGGAGTTCCAATAACGTGTTTTTAGATCATTTGTATCGTATCTTTTACTACATAACTTTTCACCAAATTTTACAAACACTAAGAAAGTTTGTTTTTCGATTCAAAACAAGATTTTAACGCTTTGGGGAGTTCAAATAACGTGTTTTTAGATCATTTGTATCGTATCTTTCACTACATAACTTTTCACCAAATTTCACAAACACTAATAAAGTTTGTTTTTCTGTTCAAAACAAGATTTTAACGATTTTGAGGAGCTCACATAACGTGTTTTTAGTTCATTTGTATCGTATCTTTTACTACGTAACTTTTCACCAAATTTCACAAACACAAAGAAAGTTTGTTTTTCGATTCAAAACAAGATTGTAGCGCATTGAGGAGTTCAAATAACGTGTTTTTAGATCATTTGTATCGTAGCATTTACTACATAACTTTTCACCAAATTTTACAAACACTAATAAAGTTTGTTTTTCGATTCAAAACAAGATTGTAACGCTTTGAGGTGTTCAAATAACGTGTTTTTAGATCATTTGTATCGTATCTTTTACTACATAACTTTTCACCAAATTTCACAAACACTAATAAAGTTTGTTTTTCGATTCAAAACGAGATTTTAACGCTTTGAGGAGCTCAAATAACGTGTTTTTAGATCATTCGTATCGTATCTTTTACTACGTAACTTTTCACCAAATTTCACAAACACTAAGAAAGTTTGTTTTTCAATTCAAATAACATGTTTTTAGATCATTTGTATCGTATCTTTTACTACGTAACTTTTCACCAAATTTCACAAACACTAAGAAAGTTTGTTTTTCGATTCAAAACAAGATTTTAACGCTTTGAGGAGTTCAAATAACGTATTTTTAGATCATTTGTATCGTATCTTTTACTACATAACTTTTCACCAAATTTCACAAACATTACGAGAGTTTGTTTTTCGATTCAAAACAAGATTTTAACGCTTTGAGGAGTTCAAATAACGTGTTTTTAGATCATTTGTATCGTATCTTTTACTACATAACTTTTCACCAAGTTTCACAAACACTAAGAAAGTTTGTTTTTCGATTCAAAACAAGATTTTAACGCTTTGAGTAGTTCAAATAACGTGTTTTTAGATCATTTGTATCGTATCTTTAACTACATAACTTTTCACCAAATTTCACAAACACTAAGAAAGTTTTTTTTTCGATTCAAAACAAGATTTTAACGCTTTGTGGAGCTCAAATGACTTGTTTTTAGATCATTTGTATCGTATCTTTTACTACGTAACTTTTCACCAAATTTCACAAACACTAAGAAAGTTTGTTTTTCGATTCAAAACAAGATTTTAACGCTTTGAGGAGTTCAAATAACGTATTTTTAGATCATTTGTATCGTATCTTTTACTACATAACTTTTCACCAAATTTCACAAACATTACGAAAGTTTGTTTTTCGATTCAAAACAAGATTTTAACGCTTTGAGGAGTTCAAATAACCTGTTTTTAGATCATTTGTATCGTATCTTTTACTACATAACTTTTCACCAAGTTTCACAAACACTAAGAAAGTTTGTTTTTCGATTCAAAACAAGATTTTAAAGCTTTGAGTAGTTCAAATAACGTGTTTTCAGATCATTTGTATCGTATCTTTTACTACGTAACTTTTCACCAAATTTCACAAACACTAAGAAAGTTTGTTTTTCGATTCAAAACAAGATTTTAACGCTTTGAGTAGTTCAAATAACGTGTTTTTAGATCATTTGTATCGTATCTTTTACTACGTAACTTTTCACCAAATTTCACAAACACTAAGAAAGTTTGTTTTTCGATTCAAAACTAGATTTTAACGCCTTGAGGAGCTCAAATAACTTGTTTTTAGATCATTTGTATCGTATCTTTTACTACGTAACTTTTCCCCAAATTTCACAAAAACTAAGAAAGTTTGTTTTTCGATTCAAAACAAAATTTTAACGCTTTGATGTGTCCAAATAACGTGTTTTTAGATCATTTGTATCGTATCTTTTACTACATAACTTTTCACCAAATATCACAAACACTAAGAAAGTTTGTTTTTTGATTCAAAAGAATCTTTGAACGCTTTGAGGAGCTCAAATAACGTGTTTTTAGATCATTTGTATCGTATCTTTTACTACATAACTTTTCACCAAATTTCACAAACACTAAGAAAGTTTGTTTTTCAATTCAAAACAAGCTTTGAACGCTTTGAGGAGCTCACATAACGTGTTTTTAGATCATTTGTATCGATATCTTTTACTACATAACTTTTCACCTAATTTCACAAACACTAAGAAAGTTTGTTTTTCGATTCAAAACAAGATTTTAACACTTTGAAGAGTTGAAATAACGTGTTTTTAGATCATTTGTATCGTATCTTTTACTACATAACTTTTCACCAAATTTCACAAACACTAATAAAGTTTGTTTTTCGATTCAAAACAAGATTTTAGCGCTTTGAGGAGCTCAAATAACGTGTTTTTAGATCATTCGTATCGTATCTTTTACTACGTAACTTTTCACCAAATTTCACAAACACTAAGAAAGTTTGTTTTTCGATTCAAAACAAGATTTTAGCGATTTGAGGAGTTCAAATAACGTGTTTTTAGATCATTTGTATCGTATCTTTTACTACATAACTTTTCACCAAGTTTCACAAACACTAAGAAAGTTTGTTTTTCGATTCAAAACAAGATTTTAACGCTTTGAGTAGTTCAAATAACGTATTTTTAGATCATTTGTATCGTATCTTTAACTACATAACTTTTCACCAAATTTCACAAACACTAAGAAAGTTTTTTTTTCGATTCAAAACAAGATTTTAACGCTTTGTGGAGCTCAAATGACTTGTTTTTAGATCATTTGTATCGTATCTTTTACTACGTAACTTTTCACCAAATTTCACAAACACTAAGAAAGTTTGTTTTTCGATTCAAAACAAGATTTTAACGCTTTGAGGAGTTCAAATAACGTATTTTTAGATCATTTGTATCGTATCTTTTACTACATAACTTTTCACCAAATTTCACAAACATTACGAAAGTTTGTTTTTCGATTCAAAACAAGATTTTAACGCTTTGAGGAGTTCAAATAACCTGTTTTTAGATCATTTGTATCGTATCTTTTACTACATAACTTTTCACCAAGTTTCACAAACACTAAGAAAGTTTGTTTTTCGATTCAAAACAAGATTTTAACGCTTTGAGTAGTTCAAATAACGTGTTTTTAGATCATTTGTATCGTATCTTTTACTACGTAACTTTTCACCAAATTTCACAAACACTAAGAAAGTTTGTTTTTCGATTCAAAACTAGATTTTAACGCCTTGAGGAGCTCAAATAACTTGTTTTTAGATCATTTGTATCGTATCTTTTACTACGTAACTTTTCCCCAAATTTCACAAACACTAAGAAAGTTTGTTTTTCGATTCAAAACAAGATTTTAGCGCTTTGAGGAGTTCAAATAACGTGTTTTTAGATCATTTGTATCGTATCTTTTACTACATAACTTTTCACCAAGATTCACAAACACTAAGAAAGTTTGTTTTTCGATTCAAAACAAGATTTTAACGCTTTGAGGAGCTCAAATAACGTGTTTTTAGATCATTCGTATCGTATCTTTTACTACGTAACTTTTCACCAAATTTCACAAACACTAAGAAAGTTTGTTTTTCGATTCAAAACAAGATTTTAGCGATTTGAGGAGTTCCAATAACGTGTTATTAGATCATTTGTATCGTATCTTTTACTACATAACTTTTCACCAAATTTTACAAACACTAAGAAAGTTTGTTTTTCGATTCAAAACAAGATTTTAACGCTTTGGGGAGTTCAAATAACGTGTTTTTAGATCATTTGTATCGTATCTTTCACTACATAACTTTTCACCAAATTTCACAAACACTAATAAAGTTTGTTTTTCGATTCAAAACAAGATTTTAACGCTTTGAGGAGCTCACATAAAGTGTTTTTAGTTCATTTGTATCGTATCTTTTACTACGTAACTTTTCACCAAATTTCACAAACACTAAGAAAGTTTGTTTTTCGATTCAAAACAAGATTGTAGCGCATTGAGGAGTTCAAATAACGTGTTTTTAGATCATTTGTATCGTATCTTTTACTACATAACTTTTCACCAAATTTCACAAACACTAAGAAAGTTTGTTTTTCGATTCAAAACAAGCTTTGAACGCTTTGAGGAGCTCACATAACGTATTTTTAGATCATTTGTATCGATATCTTTTACTACATAACTTTTCACCAAATTTCACAAACACTAAGAAAGTTTGTTTTTCGATTCAAAACAAGATTTTAACGCTTTGAAGAGTTGAAATAACGTGTTTTTAGATCATTTGTATCGTATCTTTTACTACATAACTTTTCACCAAATTTCACAAACACTAATAAAGTTTGTTTTTCGATTCAAAACAAGATTTTAACGCTTTGAGGAGCTCAAATAACGTGTTTTTAGATCATTCGTATCGTATCTTTTACTACGTAACTTTTCACCAAATTTCACAAACACTAAGAAAGTTTGTTTTTCGATTCAAAACAAGATTTTAGCGCTTTGAGGAGTTCAAATAACATGTTTTTAGATCATTTGTATCGTATCTTTTACTACGTAACTTTTCACCAAATTTCACAAACACTAAGAAAGTTTGTTTTTCGATTCAAAACAAGATTTTAACGCTTTGAGGAGTTCAAATAACGTATTTTTAGATCATTTGTATCGTATCTTTTACTACATAACTTTTCACCAAATTTCACAAACATTACGAGAGTTTGTTTTTCGATTCAAAACAAGATTTTAGCGCTTTGAGGAGTTCAAATAACGTGTTTTTAGATCATTTGTACCGTATCTTTTACTACATAACTTTTCACCAAGTTTCACAAACACTAAGAAAGTTTGTTTTTCGATTCAAAACAAGATTTTAACGCTTTGAGTAGTTCAAATAACGTGTTTTTAGATCATTTGTATCGTATCTTTAACTACATAACTTTTCACCAAATTTCACAAACACTAAGAAAGTTTTTTTTTCGATTCAAAACAAGATTTTAACGCTTTGTGGAGCTCAAATGACTTGTTTTTAGATCATTTGTATCGTATCTTTTACTACGTAACTTTTCACCAAATTTCACAAACACTAAGAAAGTTTGTTTTTCGATTCAAAACAAGATTTTAACGCTTTGAGGAGTTCAAATAACGTATTTTTAGATCATTTGTATCGTATCTTTTACTACATAACTTTTCACCAAATTTCACAAACATTACGAAAGTTTGTTTTTCGATTCAAAACAAGATTTTAACGCTTTGAGGAGTTCAAATAACGTGTTTTTAGATCATTTGTATCGTATCTTTTACTACATAACTTTTCACCAAGTTTCACAAACACTAAGAAAGTTTGTTTTTCGATTCAAAACAAGATTATAACGCTTTGAGTAGTTCAAATAACGTGTTTTTAGATCATTTGTATCGTATCTTTTACTACGTAACTTTTCACCAAATTTCACAAACACTAAGAAAGTTTGTTTTTCGATTCAAAACTAGATTTTAACGCCTTGAGGAGCTCAAATAACTTGTTTTTAGATCATTTGTATCGTATCTTTTACTACGTAACTTTTCCCCAAATTTCACAAACACTAAGAAAGTTTGTTTTTCGATTCAAAACAAGATTTTAGCGCTTTGAGGAGTTCAAATAACATGTTTTTAGATCATTTGTATCGTATCTTTTACTACATAACTTTTCACCAAGATTCACAAACACTAAGAAAGTTTGTTTTTCGATTCAAAACAAGATTTTAACGCTTTGTGGAGCTCAAATGACTTGTTTTTAGATCATTTGTATCGTATCTTTTACTACGTAACTTTTCACCAAATTTCACAAACACTAAGAAAGTTTGTTTTTCGATTCAAAACAAGATTTTAACGCTTTGAGGAGTTCAAATAACGTATTTTTAGATCATTTGTATCGTATCTTTTACTACATAACTTTTCACCAAATTTCACAAACATTACGAAAGTTTGTTTTTCGATTCAAAACAAGATTTTAACGCTTTGAGGAGTTCAAATAACGTGTTTTTAGATCATTTGTATCGTATCTTTTACTACATAACTTTTCACCAAGTTTCACAAACACTAAGAAAGTTTGTTTTTCGATTCAAAACAAGATTTTAACGCTTTGAGTAGTTCAAATAACGTGTTTTTAGATCATTTGTATCGTATCTTTTACTACGTAACTTTTCACCAAATTTCACAAACACTAAGAAAGTTTGTTTTTCGATTCAAAACAAGATTTTAACGCTTTGAGGAGTTCAAATAACGTATTTTTAGATCATTTGTATCGTATCTTTTACTACATAACTTTTCACCAAATTTCACAAACATTACGAGAGTTTGTTTTTCGATTCAAAACAAGATTTTAACGCTTTGAGGAGTTCAAATAACGTGTTTTTAGATCATTTGTATCGTATCTTTTACTACATAACTTTTCACCAAGTTTCACAAACACTAAGAGAGTTTGTTTTTCGATTCAAAACAAGATTTTAACGCTTTGAGTAGTTCAAATAACGTGTTTTTAGATCATTTGTATCGTATCTTTTACTACGTAACTTTTCACCAAATTTCACAAACACTAAGAAAGTTTGTTTTTCGATTCAAAACTAGATTTTAACGCCTTGAGGAGCTCAAATGACTTGTTTTTAGATCATTTGTATCGTATCTTTTACTACGTAACTTTTCACCAAATTTCACAAACACTAAGAAAGTTTGTTTTTCGATTCAAAACAAAATTTTAACGCTTTGATGTGTCCAAATAACGTGTTTTTAGATCATTTGTATCGTATCTTTTACTACATAACTTTTCACCAAATATCACAAACACTAAGAAAATTTGTTTTTTGATTCAAAAGAATCTTTGAACGCTTTGAGGAGCTCAAATAACGTGTTTTTAGATCATTTGTATCGTATCTTTTACTACATAACTTTTCACCAAATTTCACAAACACTAAGAAATTTTGTTTTTCGATTCAAAACAAGATTGTAACGCTTTGAGGAGTTCAAATAACGTGTTTTTAGATCATTTGTATCGTATCTTTTACTACATAACTTTTCACCAAATATCACAAACACTAAGAAAATTTGTTTTTTGATTCAAAACAAGCTTTGAACGCTTTGAGGAGCTCACATAACGTGTTTTTAGATCATTTGTATCGATATCTTTTACTACATAACTTTTCACCAAATTTCACAAACACTAAGAAAGTTTGTTTTTCGATTCAAAACAAGATTTTAACACTTTGAAGAGTTGAAATAACGTGTTTTTAGATCATTTGTATCGTATCTTTTACTACATAACTTTTCACCAAATTTCACAAACACTAATAAAGTTTGTTTTTCGATTCAAAACAAGATTTTAACGCTTTGAGGAGCTCAAATAACGTGTTTTTAGATCATTCGTATCGTATCTTTTACTACGTAACTTTTCACCAAATTTCACAAACACTAAGAAAGTTTGTTTTTCGATTCAAAACAAGATTTTAGCGATTTGAGGAGTTCCAATAACGTGTTTTTAGATCATTTGTATCGTATCTTTTACTACATAACTTTTCACCAAATTTTACAAACACTAAGAAAGTTTGTTTTTCGATTCAAAACAAGATTTGAACGCTTTGGGGAGTTCAAATAACGTGTTTTTAGATCATTTGTATCGTATCTTTCACTACATAACTTTTCACCAAATTTCACAAACACTAATAAAGTTTGTTTTTCGATTCAAAACAAGATTTTAACGCTTTGAGGAGCTCACATAACGTGTTTTTAGTTCATTTGTATCGTATCTTTTACTACGTAACTTTTCACCAAATTTCACAAACACTAAGAAACTTTGTTTTTCGATTCAAAACAAGATTGTAGCGCATTGAGGAGTTCAAATAACGTGTTTTTAGATCATTTGTATCGTATCTTTTACTACATAACTTTTCACCAAATTTCACAAACACTAAGAAAGTTTGTTTTTCGATTCAAAACAAGCTTTGAACGCTTTGAGGAGCTCACATAACGTATTTTTAGATCATTTGTATCGATATCTTTTACTACATAACTTTTCACCAAATTTCACAAACACTAAGAAAGTTTGTTTTTCGATTCAAAACAAGATTTTAACGCTTTGAAGAGTTGAAATAACGTGTTTTTAGATCATTTGTATCGTATCTTTTACTACATAACTTTTCACCAAATTTCACAAACACTAATAAAGTTTGTTTTTCGATTCAAAACAAGATTTTAACGCTTTGAGGAGCTCAAATAACGTGTTTTTAGATCATTCGTATCGTATCTTTTACTACGTAACTTTTCACCAAATTTCACAAACACTAAGAAAGTTTGTTTTTCGATTCAAAACAAGATTTTAGCGCTTTGAGGAGTTCAAATAACATGTTTTTAGATCATTTGTATCGTATCTTTTACTACGTAACTTTTCACCAAATTTCACAAACACTAAGAAAGTTTGTTTTTCGATTCAAAACAAGATTTTAACGCTTTGAGGAGTTCAAATAACGTATTTTTAGATCATTTGTATCGTATCTTTTACTACATAACTTTTCACCAAATTTCACAAACATTACGAGAGTTTGTTTTTCGATTCAAAACAAGATTTTAACGCTTTGAGGAGTTCAAATAACGTGTTTTTAGATCATTTGTACCGTATCTTTTACTACATAACTTTTCACCAAGTTTCACAAACACTAAGAAAGTTTGTTTTTCGATTCAAAACAAGATTTTAACGCTTTGAGTAGTTCAAATAACGTGTTTTTAGATCATTTGTATCGTATCTTTAACTACATAACTTTTCACCAAATTTCACAAACACTAAGAAAGTTTTTTTTTCGATTCAAAACAAGATTTTAACGCTTTGTGGAGCTCAAATGACTTGTTTTTAGATCATTTGTATCGTATCTTTTACTACGTAACTTTTCACCAAATTTCACAAACACTAAGAAAGTTTGTTTTTCGATTCAAAACAAGATTTTAACGCTTTGAGGAGTTCAAATAACGTATTTTTAGATCATTTGTATCGTATCTTTTACTACATAACTTTTCACCAAATTTCACAAACATTACGAAAGTTTGTTTTTCGATTCAAAACAAGATTTTAACGCTTTGAGGAGTTCAAATAACGTGTTTTTAGATCATTTGTATCGTATCTTTTACTACATAACTTTTCACCAAGTTTCACAAACACTAAGAAAGTTTGTTTTTCGATTCAAAACAAGATTATAACGCTTTGAGTAGTTCAAATAACGTGTTTTTAGATCATTTGTATCGTATCTTTTACTACGTAACTTTTCACCAAATTTCACAAACACTAAGAAAGTTTGTTTTTCGATTCAAAACTAGATTTTAACGCCTTGAGGAGCTGAAATAACTTGTTTTTAGATCATTTGTATCGTATCTTTTACTACGTAACTTTTCCCCAAATTTCACAAACACTAAGAAAGTTTGTTTTTCGATTCAAAACAAGATTTTAGCGCTTTGAGGAGTTCAAATAACATGTTTTTAGATCATTTGTATCGTATCTTTTACTACATAACT
Source organism: Luzula sylvatica (assembly GCA_946800325.1). Lineage (NCBI taxonomy): Eukaryota > Viridiplantae > Streptophyta > Magnoliopsida > Poales > Juncaceae > Luzula > Luzula sylvatica. Next base: position 21,632,114 of record OX326956.1, read on the forward strand.
TTTCACCAAGATTCACAAACACTAAGAAAGTTTGTTTTTCGATTCAAAACAAGATTTTAACGCTTTGTGGAGCTCAAATGACTTGTTTTTAGATCATTTGTATCGTATCTTTTACTACGTAACTTTTCACCAAATTTCACAAACACTAAGAAAGTTTGTTTTTCGATTCAAAACAAGATTTTAACGCTTTGAGGAGTTCAAATAACGTATTTTTAGATCATTTGTATCGTATCTTTTACTACATAACTTTTCACCAAATTTCACAAACATTACGAAAGTTTGTTTTTCGATTCAAAACAAGATTTTAACGCTTTGAGGAGTTCAAATAACGTGTTTTTAGATCATTTGTATCGTATCTTTTACTACATAACTTTTCACCAAGTTTCACAAACACTAAGAAAGTTTGTTTTTCGATTCAAAACAAGATTTTAACGCTTTGAGTAGTTCAAATAACGTGTTTTTAGATCATTTGTATCGTATCTTTTACTACGTAACTTTTCACCAAATTTCACAAACACTAAGAAAGTTTGTTTTTCGATTCAAAACTAGATTTTAACGCCTTGAGGAGCTCAAATAACTTGTTTTTAGATCATTTGTATCGTATCTTTTACTACGTAACTTTTCACCAAATTTCACAAACACTAAGAAAGTTTGTTTTTCGATTGAAAACAAGATTTTAGCGCTTTGAGGAGTTCAAATAACATGTTTTTAGATCATTTGTATCGTATCTTTTACTACGTAACTTTTCACCAAATTTCACAAACACTAAGAAAGTTTGTTTTTCGATTCAAAACAAGATTTTAACGCTTTGAGGAGTTCAAATAACGTATTTTTAGATCATTTGTATCGTATCTTTTACTACATAACTTTTCACCAAATTTCACAAACATTACGAGAGTTTGTTTTTCGATTCAAAACAAGATTTTAGCGCTTTGAGGAGTTCAAATAACGTGTTTTTAGATCATTTGTACCGTATCTTTTACTACATAACTTTTCACCAAGTTTCACAAACACTAAGAAAGTTTGTTTTTCGATTCAAAACAAGATTTTAACGCTTTGAGTAGTTCAAATAACGTGTTTTTAGATCATTTGTATCGTATCTTTAACTACATAACTTTTCACCAAATTTCACAAACACTAAGAAAGTTTTTTTTTCGATTCAAAACAAGATTTTAACGCTTTGTGGAGCTCAAATGACTTGTTTTTAGATCATTTGTATCGTATCTTTTACTACGTAACTTTTCACCAAATTTCACAAACACTAAGAAAGTTTGTTTTTCGATTCAAAACAAGATTTTAACGCTTTGAGGAGTTCAAATAACGTATTTTTAGATCATTTGTATCGTATCTTTTACTACATAACTTTTCACCAAATTTCACAAACATTACGAAAGTTTGTTTTTCGATTCAAAACAAGATTTTAACGCTTTGAGGAGTTCAAATAACGTGTTTTTAGATCATTTGTATCGTATCTTTTACTACATAACTTTTCACCAAGTTTCACAAACACTAAGAAAGTTTGTTTTTCGATTCAAAACAAGATTATAACGCTTTGAGTAGTTCAAATAACGTGTTTTTAGATCATTTGTATCGTATCTTTTACTACGTAACTTTTCACCAAATTTCACAAACACTAAGAAAGTTTGTTTTTCGATTCAAAACTAGATTTTAACGCCTTGAGGAGCTCAAATAACTTGTTTTTAGATCATTTGTATCGTATCTTTTACTACGTAACTTTTCCCCAAATTTCACAAACACTAAGAAAGTTTGTTTTTCGATTCAAAACAAGATTTTAGCGCTTTGAGGAGTTCAAATAACATGTTTTTAGATCATTTGTATCGTATCTTTTACTACATAACTTTTCACCAAGATTCACAAACACTAAGAAAGTTTGTTTTTCGATTCAAAACAAGATTTTAACGCTTTGTGGAGCTCAAATGACTTGTTTTTAGATCATTTGTATCGTATCTTTTACTACGTAACTTTTCACCAAATTTCACAAACACTAAGAAAGTTTGTTTTTCGATTCAAAACAAGATTTTAACGCTTTGAGGAGTTCAAATAACGTATTTTTAGATCATTTGTATCGTATCTTTTACTACATAACTTTTCACCAAATTTCACAAACATTACGAAAGTTTGTTTTTCGATTCAAAACAAGATTTTAACGCTTTGAGGAGTTCAAATAACGTGTTTTTAGATCATTTGTATCGTATCTTTTACTACATAACTTTTCACCAAGTTTCACAAACACTAAGAAAGTTTGTTTTTCGATTCAAAACAAGATTTTAACGCTTTGAGTAGTTCAAATAACGTGTTTTTAGATCATTTGTATCGTATCTTTTACTACGTAACTTTTCACCAAATTTCACAAACACTAAGAAAGTTTGTTTTTCGATTCAAAACTAGATTTTAACGCCTTGAGGAGCTCAAATAACTTGTTTTTAGATCATTTGTATCGTATCTTTTACTACGTAACTTTTCACCAAATTTCACAAACACTAAGAAAGTTTGTTTTTCGATTGAAAACAAGATTTTAGCGCTTTGAGGAGTTCAAATAACATGTTTTTAGATCATTTGTATCGTATCTTTTACTACGTAACTTTTCACCAAATTTCACAAACACTAAGAAAGTTTGTTTTTCGATTCAAAACAAGATTTTAACGCTTTGAGGAGTTCAAATAACGTATTTTTAGATCATTTGTATCGTATCTTTTACTACATAACTTTTCACCAAATTTCACAAACATTACGAGAGTTTGTTTTTCGATTCAAAACAAGATTTTAACGCTTTGAGGAGTTCAAATAACGTGTTTTTAGATCATTTGTATCGTATCTTTTACTACATAACTTTTCACCAAGTTTCACAAACACTAAGAGAGTTTGTTTTTCGATTCAAAACAAGATTTTAACGCTTTGAGTAGTTCAAATAACGTGTTTTTAGATCATTTGTATCGTATCTTTTACTACGTAACTTTTCACCAAATTTCACAAACACTAAGAAAGTTTGTTTTTCGATTCAAAACTAGATTTTAACGCCTTGAGGAGCTCAAATGACTTGTTTTTAGATCATTTGTATCGTATCTTTTACTACGTAACTTTTCACCAAATTTCACAAACACTAAGAAAGTTTGTTTTTCGATTCAAAACAAAATTTTAACGCTTTGATGTGTCCAAATAACGTGTTTTTAGATCATTTGTATCGTATCTTTTACTACATAACTTTTCACCAAATATCACAAACACTAAGAAAATTTGTTTTTTGATTCAAAAGAATCTTTGAACGCTTTGAGGAGCTCAAATAACGTGTTTTTAGATCATTTGTATCGTATCTTTTACTACATAACTTTTCACCAAATTTCACAAACACTAAGAAATTTTGTTTTTCGATTCAAAACAAGATTGTAACGCTTTGAGGAGTTCAAATAACGTGTTTTTAGATCATTTGTATCGTATCTTTTACTACATAACTTTTCACCAAATATCACAAACACTAAGAAAATTTGTTTTTTGATTCAAAACAAGCTTTGAACGCTTTGAGGAGCTCACATAACGTGTTTTTAGATCATTTGTATCGATATCTTTTACTACATAACTTTTCACCAAATTTCACAAACACTAAGAAAGTTTGTTTTTCGATTCAAAACAAGATTTTAACACTTTGAAGAGTTGAAATAACGTGTTTTTAGATCATTTGTATCGTATCTTTTACTACATAACTTTTCACCAAATTTCACAAACACTAATAAAGTTTGTTTTTCGATTCAAAACAAGATTTTAACGCTTTGAGGAGCTCAAATAACGTGTTTTTAGATCATTCGTATCGTATCTTTTACTACGTAACTTTTCACCAAATTTCACAAACACTAAGAAAGTTTGTTTTTCGATTCAAAACAAGATTTTAGCGATTTGAGGAGTTCCAATAACGTGTTTTTAGATCATTTGTATCGTATCTTTTACTACATAACTTTTCACCAAATTTTACAAACACTAAGAAAGTTTGTTTTTCGATTCAAAACAAGATTTGAACGCTTTGGGGAGTTCAAATAACGTGTTTTTAGATCATTTGTATCGTATCTTTCACTACATAACTTTTCACCAAATTTCACAAACACTAATAAAGTTTGTTTTTCGATTCAAAACAAGATTTTAACGCTTTGAGGAGCTCACATAACGTGTTTTTAGTTCATTTGTATCGTATCTTTTACTACGTAACTTTTCACCAAATTTCACAAACACTAAGAAACTTTGTTTTTCGATTCAAAACAAGATTGTAGCGCATTGAGGAGTTCAAATAACGTGTTTTTAGATCATTTGTATCGTATCTTTTACTACATAACTTTTCACCAAATTTCACAAACACTAAGAAAGTTTGTTTTTCGATTCAAAACAAGCTTTGAACGCTTTGAGGAGCTCACATAACGTATTTTTAGATCATTTGTATCGATATCTTTTACTACATAACTTTTCACCAAATTTCACAAACACTAAGAAAGTTTGTTTTTCGATTCAAAACAAGATTTTAACGCTTTGAAGAGTTGAAATAACGTGTTTTTAGATCATTTGTATCGTATCTTTTACTACATAACTTTTCACCAAATTTCACAAACACTAATAAAGTTTGTTTTTCGATTCAAAACAAGATTTTAACGCTTTGAGGAGCTCAAATAACGTGTTTTTAGATCATTCGTATCGTATCTTTTACTACGTAACTTTTCACCAAATTTCACAAACACTAAGAAAGTTTGTTTTTCGATTCAAAACAAGATTTTAGCGCTTTGAGGAGTTCAAATAACATGTTTTTAGATCATTTGTATCGTATCTTTTACTACGTAACTTTTCACCAAATTTCACAAACACTAAGAAAGTTTGTTTTTCGATTCAAAACAAGATTTTAACGCTTTGAGGAGTTCAAATAACGTATTTTTAGATCATTTGTATCGTATCTTTTACTACATAACTTTTCACCAAATTTCACAAACATTACGAGAGTTTGTTTTTCGATTCAAAACAAGATTTTAACGCTTTGAGGAGTTCAAATAACGTGTTTTTAGATCATTTGTACCGTATCTTTTACTACATAACTTTTCACCAAGTTTCACAAACACTAAGAAAGTTTGTTTTTCGATTCAAAACAAGATTTTAACGCTTTGAGTAGTTCAAATAACGTGTTTTTAGATCATTTGTATCGTATCTTTAACTACATAACTTTTCACCAAATTTCACAAACACTAAGAAAGTTTTTTTTTCGATTCAAAACAAGATTTTAACGCTTTGTGGAGCTCAAATGACTTGTTTTTAGATCATTTGTATCGTATCTTTTACTACGTAACTTTTCACCAAATTTCACAAACACTAAGAAAGTTTGTTTTTCGATTCAAAACAAGATTTTAACGCTTTGAGGAGTTCAAATAACGTATTTTTAGATCATTTGTATCGTATCTTTTACTACATAACTTTTCACCGAATTTCACAAACATTACGAAAGTTTGTTTTTCGATTCAAAACAAGATTTTAACGCTTTGAGGAGTTCAAATAACGTGTTTTTAGATCATTTGTATCGTATCTTTTACTACATAACTTTTCACCAAGTTTCACAAACACTAAGAAAGTTTGTTTTTCGATTCAAAACAAGATTATAACGCTTTGAGTAGTTCAAATAACGTGTTTTTAGATCATTTGTATCGTATCTTTTACTACGTAACTTTTCACCAAATTTCACAAACACTAAGAAAGTTTGTTTTTCGATTCAAAACTAGATTTTAACGCCTTGAGGAGCTGAAATAACTTGTTTTTAGATCATTTGTATCGTATCTTTTACTACGTAACTTTTCCCCAAATTTCACAAACACTAAGAAAGTTTGTTTTTCGATTCAAAACAAGATTTTAGCGCTTTGAGGAGTTCAAATAACATGTTTTTAGATCATTTGTATCGTATCTTTTACTACATAACTTTTCACCAAGATTCACAAACACTAAGAAAGTTTGTTTTTCGATTCAAAACAAGATTTTAACGCTTTGTGGAGCTCAAATGACTTGTTTTTAGATCATTTGTATCGTATCTTTTACTACGTAACTTTTCACCAAATTTCACAAACACTAAGAAAGTTTGTTTTTCGATTCAAAACAAGATTTTAACGCTTTGAGGAGTTCAAATAACGTATTTTTAGATCATTTGTATCGTATCTTTTACTACATAACTTTTCACCAAATTTCACAAACATTACGAAAGTTTGTTTTTCGATTCAAAACAAGATTTTAACGCTTTGAGGAGTTCAAATAACGTGTTTTTAGATCATTTGTATCGTATCTTTTACTACATAACTTTTCACCAAGTTTCACAAACACTAAGAAAGTTTGTTTTTCGATTCAAAACAAGATTTTAACGCTTTGAGTAGTTCAAATAACGTGTTTTTAGATCATTTGTATCGTATCTTTTACTACGTAACTTTTCACCAAATTTCACAAACACTAAGAAAGTTTGTTTTTCGATTCAAAACTAGATTTTAACGCCTTGAGGAGCTCAAATAACTTGTTTTTAGATCATTTGTATCGTATCTTTTACTACGTAACTTTTCACCAAATTTCACAAACACTAAGAAAGTTTGTTTTTCGATTGAAAACAAGATTTTAGCGCTTTGAGGAGTTCAAATAACATGTTTTTAGATCATTTGTATCGTATCTTTTACTACGTAACTTTTCACCAAATTTCACAAACACTAAGAAAGTTTGTTTTTCGATTCAAAACAAGATTTTAACGCTTTGAGGAGTTCAAATAACGTATTTTTAGATCATTTGTATCGTATCTTTTACTACATAACTTTTCACCAAATTTCACAAACATTACGAGAGTTTGTTTTTCGATTCAAAACAAGATTTTAACGCTTTGAGGAGTTCAAATAACGTGTTTTTAGATCATTTGTATCGTATCTTTTACTACATAACTTTTCACCAAGTTTCACAAACACTAAGAGAGTTTGTTTTTCGATTCAAAACAAGATTTTAACGCTTTGAGTAGTTCAAATAACGTGTTTTTAGATCATTTGTATCGTATCTTTTACTACGTAACTTTTCACCAAATTTAACAAACACTAAGAAAGTTTGTTTTTCGATTCAAAACTAGATTTTAACGCCTTGAGAAGCTCAAATAACTTGTTTTTAGATCATTTGTATCGTATCTTTTACTACGTAACTTTTCACCAAATTTCACAAACACTAAGAAAGTTTGTTTTTCGATTCAAAACAAAATTTTAACGCTTTGATGTGTCCAAATAACGTGTTTTTAGATCATTTGTATCGTATCTTTTACTACATAACTTTTCACCAAATATCACAAACACTAAGAAAATTTGTTTTTTGATTCAAAAGAATCTTTGTACGCTTTGAGGAGCTCAAATAACGTGTTTTTAGATCATTTGTATCGTATCTTTTACTACATAACTTTTCACCAAATTTCACAAACACTAAGAAAGTTTGTTTTTCAATTCAAAACAAGCTTTGAACGCTTTGAGGAGCTCACATAACGTGTTTTTAGATCATTTGTATCGATATCTTTTACTACATAACTTTTCACCAAATTTCACAAACACTAAGAAAGTTTGTTTTTCGATTCAAAACAAGATTTTAACACTTTGAAGAGTTCAAATAACGTGTTTTTAGATCATTTGTATCGTATCTTTTACTACATAACTTTTCACCAAATTTCACAAACACTAATAAAGTTTGTTTTTCGATTCATAACAAGATTTTAACGCTTTGAGGAGCTCAAATAACGTGTTTTTAGATCATTCGTATCGTATCTTTTACTACGTAACTTTTCACCAAATTTCACAAACACTAAGAAAGTTTGTTTTTCGATTCAAAACAAGATTTTAGCGATTTGAGGAGTTCCAATAACGTGTTTTTAGATCATTTGTATCGTATCTTTTACTACATAACTTTTAACCAAATTTTACAAACACTAAGAAAGTTTGTTTTTCGATTCAAAACAAGATTTTAACGCTTTGGGGAGTTCAAATAACGTGTTTTTAGATCATTTGTATCGTATCTTTCACTACATAACTTTTCACCAAATTTCACAAACACTAATAAAGTTTGTTTTTCGATTCAAAACAAGATTTTAACGCTTTGAGGAGCTCACATAACGTGTTTTTAGTTCATTTGTATCGTATCTTTTACTACGTAACATTTCACCAAATTTCACAAACACTAAGAAACTTTGTTTTTCGATTCAAAACAAGATTGTAGCGCATTGAGGAGTTCAAATAACGTGTTTTTAGATCATTTGTATCGTAGCATTTACTACATAACTTTTCACCAAATTTTACAAACACTAATAAAGTTTGTTTTTCGATTCAAAACAAGATTGTAACGCTTTGAGGTGTTCAAATAACGTGTTTTTAGATCATTTGTATCGTATCTTTTACTACATAACTTTTCACCAAATTTCACAAACACTAATAAAGTTTGTTTTTCGATTCAAAACAAGATTTTAACGCTTTGAGGAGCTCAAATAACGTGTTTTTAGATTATTCGTATCGTATCTTTTACTACGTAACTTTTCACCAAATTTCACAAACACTAAGAAAGTTTGTTTTTCGATTCAAAACAAGATTTTAGCGCTTTAAGGAGTTCAAATAACATGTTTTTAGATCATTTGTATCGTATCTTTTACTACGTAACTTTTCACCAAATTTCACAAACACTAAGAAAGTTTGTTTTTCGATTCAAAACAAGATTTTACCGCTTTGAGGAGTTCAAATAACGTATTTTTAGATCATTTGTATCGTATCTTTTACTACATAACTTTTCACCAAATTTCACAAACATTACGAGAGTTTGTTTTTCGATTCAAAACAAGATTTTAACGCTTTGAGGAGTTCAAATAACGTGTTTTTAGATCATTTGTACCGTATCTTTTACTACATAACTTTTCACCAAGTTTCACAAACACTAAGAAAGTTTGTTTTTCGATTCAAAACAAGATTTTAACGCTTTGAGTAGTTCAAATAACGTGTTTTTAGATCATTTGTATCGTATCTTTAACTACATAACTTTTCACCAAATTTCACAAACACTAAGAAAGTTTTTTTTTCGATTCAAAACAAGATTTTAACGCTTTGTGGAGCTCAAATGACTTGTTTTTAGATCATTTGTATCGTATCTTTTACTACGTAACTTTTCACCAAATTTCACAAACACTAAGAAAGTTTGTTTTTCGATTCAAAACAAGATTTTAACGCTTTGAGGAGTTCAAATAACGTATTTTTAGATCATTTGTATCGTATCTTTTACTACATAACTTTTCACCAAATTTCACAAACATTACGAGAGTTTGTTTTTCGATTCAAAACAAGATTTTAACGCTTTGAGGAGTTCAAATAACGTGTTTTTAGATCATTTGTATCGTATCTTTTACTACATAACTTTTCACCAAGTTTCACAAACACTAAGAGAGTTTGTTTTTCGATTCAAAACAAGATTTTAACGCTTTGAGTAGTTCAAATAACGTGTTTTTAGATCATTTGTATCGTATCTTTTACTACGTAACTTTTCACCAAATTTCACAAACACTAAGAAAGTTTGTTTTTCGATTCAAAACTAGATTTTAACGCCTTGAGGTGCTCAAATAACTTGTTTTTAGATCATTTGTATCGTATCTTTTACTACGTAACTTTTCACCAAATTTCACAAACACTAAGAAAGTTTGTTTTTCGATTCAAAACAAAATTTTAACGCTTTGATGTGTCCAAATAACGTGTTTTTAGATCATTTGTATCGTATCTTTTACTACATAACTTTTCACCAAATATCACAAACACTAAGAAAATTTGTTTTTTGATTCAAAAGAATCTTTGAACGCTTTGAGGAGCTCAAATAACGTGTTTTTAGATCATTTGTATCGTATCTTTTACTACATAACTTTTCACCAAATTTCACAAACACTAAGAAAGTTTGTTTTTCAATTCAAAACAAGCTTTGAACGCTTTGAGGAGCTCACATAACGTGTTTTTAGATCATTTGTATCGATATCTTTTACTACATAACTTTTCACCAAATTTCACAAACACTAAGAAAGTTTGTTTTTCGATTCAAAACAAGATTTTAACACTTTGAAGAGTTGAAATAACGTGTTTTTAGATCATTTGTATCGTATCTTTTACTACATAACTTTTCACCAAATTTCACAAACACTAATAAAGTTTGTTTTTCGATTCAAAACAAGATTTTAACGCTTTGAGGAGCTCAAATAACGTGTTTTTAGATCATTCGTATCGTATCTTTTACTACGTAACTTTTCACCAAATTTCACAAACACTAAGAAAGTTTGTTTTTCGATTCAAAACAAGATTTTAGCGATTTGAGGAGTTCCAATAACGTGTTTTTAGATCATTTGTATCGTATCTTTTACTACATAACTTTTCACCAAATTTTACAAACACTAAGAAAGTTTGTTTTTCGATTCAAAACAAGATTTTAACGCTTTGGGGAGTTCAAATAACGTGTTTTTAGATCATTTGTATCGTATCTTTCACTACATAACTTTTCACCAAATTTCACAAACACTAATAAAGTTTGCTTTTCGATTCAAAACAAGATTTTAACGCTTTGAGGAGCTCACATAACGTGTTTTTAGTTCATTTGTATCGTATCTTTTACTACGTAACTTTTCACCAAATTTCACAAACACTAAGAAACTTTGTTTTTCGATTCAAAACAAGATTGTAGCGCATTGAGGAGTTCAAATAACATGTTTTTAGATCATTTGTATCGTAGCATTTACTACATAACTTTTCACCAAATTTTACAAACACTAATAAAGTTTGTTTTTCGATTCAAAACAAGATTGTAACGCTTTGAGGTGTTCAAATAACGTGTTTTTAGATCATTTGTATCGTATCTTTTACTACATAACTTTTCACCAAATTTCACAAACACTAATAAAGTTTGTTTTTCGATTCAAAACAAGATTTTAACGCTTTGAGGAGCTCAAATAACGTGTTTTTAGATTATTCGTATCGTATCTTTTACTACGTAACTTTTCACCAAATTTCACAAACACTAAGAAAGTTTGTTTTTCGATTCAAAACAAGATTTTAGCGCTTTAAGGAGTTCAAATAACATGTTTTTAGATCATTTGTATCGTATCTTTTACTACGTAACTTTTCACCAAATTTCACAAACACTAAGAAAGTTTGTTTTTCGATTCAAAACAAGATTTTACCGCTTTGAGGAGTTCAAATAACGTATTTTTAGATCATTTGTATCGTATCTTTTACTACATAACTTTTCACCAAGATTCACAAACACTAAGAAAGTTTGTTTTTCGATTCAAAACAAGATTTTACCACTTTGAGGAGCTCAAATAACTTGTTTTTAGATCATTTGTATCGTATCTTTTACTACGTAACTTTTGCCCAAATTTCACAAACACTAAGAAAGTTTGTTTTTCGATTCAAAACAAGATTTTAGCGCTTTGAGGAGTTCAAATAACATGTTTTTAGATCATTTGTATCGTATCTTTTACTACATAACTTTTCACCAAGATTCACAAACACTAAGAAAGTTTGTTTTTCGATTCAAAACAAGATTTTAACGCTTTGTGGAGCTCAAATGACTTGTTTTTAGATCATTTGTATCGTATCTTTTACTACGTAACTTTTCACCAAATTTCACAAACACTAAGAAAGTTTGTTTTTCGATTCAAAACAAGATTTAACGCTTTGAGGAGTTCAAATAACGTATTTTTAGATCATTTGTATCGTATCTTTTACTACATAACTTTTCACCAAATTTCACAAACATTACGAAAGTTTGTTTTTCGATTCAAAACAAGATTTTAACGCTTTGAGGAGTTCAAATAACGTGTTTTTAGATCATTTGTATCGTATCTTTTACTACATAACTTTTCACCAAGTTTCACAAACACTAAGAAAGTTTGTTTTTCGATTCAAAACAAGATTTTAACGCTTTGAGTAGTTCAAATAACGTGTTTTTAGATCATTTGTATCGTATCTTTTACTACGTAACTTTTCACCAAATTTCACAAACACTAAGAAAGTTTGTTTTTCGATTCAAAACTAGATTTTAACGCCTTGAGGAGCTCAAATAACTTGTTTTTAGATCATTTGTATCGTATCTTTTACTACGTAACTTTTCACCAAATTTCACAAACACTAAGAAAGTTTGTTTTTCGATTGAAAACAAGATTTTAGCGCTTTGAGGAGTTCAAATAACATGTTTTTAGATCATTTGTATCGTATCTTTTACTACGTAACTTTTCACCAAATTTCACAAACACTAAGAAAGTTTGTTTTTCGATTCAAAACAAGATTTTAACGCTTTGAGGAGTTCAAATAACGTATTTTTAGATCATTTGTATCGTATCTTTTACTACATAACTTTTCACCAAATTTCACAAACATTACGAGAGTTTGTTTTTCGATTCAAAACAAGATTTTAACGCTTTGAGTAGTTCAAATAACGTGTTTTTAGATCATTTGTATCGTATCTTTTACTACGTAACTTTTCACCAAATTTCACAAACACTAAGAAAGTTTGTTTTTCGATTCAAAACTAGATTTTAACGCCTTGAGGAGCTCAAATAACTTGTTTTTAGATCATTTGTATCGTATCTTTTACTACGTAACTTTTCACCAAATTTCACAAACACTAAGAAAGTTTGTTTTTCGATTCAAAACAAAATTTTAACGCTTTGATGTGTCCAAATAACGTGTTTTTAGATCATTTGTATCGTATCTTTTACTACATAACTTTTCACCAAATATCACAAACACTAAGAAAATTTGTTTTTTGATTCAAAAGAATCTTTGAACGCTTTGAGGAGCTCAAATAACGTGTTTTTAGATCATTTGTATCGTATCTTTTACTACATAACTTTTCACCAAATTTCACAAACACTAAGAAAGTTTGTTTTTCAATTCAAAACAAGCTTTGAACGCTTTGAGGAGCTCACATAACGTGTTTTTAGATCATTTGTATCGATATCTTTTACTACATAACTTTTCACCAAATTTCACAAACACTAAGAAAGTTTGTTTTTCGATTCAAAACAAGATTTTAACACTTTGAAGAGTTGAAATAACGTGTTTTTAGATCATTTGTATCGTATCTTTTACTACATAACTTTTCACCAAATTTCACAAACACTAATAAAGTTTGTTTTTCGATTCAAAACAAGATTTTAACGCTTTGAGGAGCTCAAATAACGTGTTTTTAGATCATTCGTATCGTATCTTTTACTACGTAACTTTTCACCAAATTTCACAAACACTAAGAAAGTTTGTTTTTCGATTCAAAACAAGATTTTAGCGATTTGAGGAGTTCCAATAACGTGTTTTTAGATCATTTGTATCGTATCTTTTACTACATAACTTTTCACCAAATTTTACAAACACTAAGAAAGTTTGTTTTTCGATTCAAAACAAGATTTTAACGCTTTGGGGAGTTCAAATAACGTGTTTTTAGATCATTTGTATCGTATCTTTCACTACATAACTTTTCACCAAATTTCACAAACACTAATAAAGTTTGTTTTTCGATTCAAAACAAGATTTTAACGCTTTGAGGAGCTCACATAACGTGTTTTTAGTTCATTTGTATCGTATCTTTTACTACGTAACTTTTCACCAAATTTCACAAACACTAAGAAACTTTGTTTTTCGATTCAAAACAAGATTGTAGCGCATTGAGGAGTTCAAATAACGTGTTTTTAGATCATTTGTATCGTAGCATTTACTACATAACTTTTCACCAAATTTTACAAACACTAATAAAGTTTGTTTTTCGATTCAAAACAAGATTGTAACGCTTTGAGGTGTTCAAATAACGTGTTTTTAGATCATTTGTATCGTATCTTTTACTACATAACTTTTCACCAAATTTCACAAACACTAATAAAGTTTGTTTTTCGATTCAAAACAAGATTTTAACGCTTTGAGGAGCTCAAATAACGTGTTTTTAGATTATTCGTATCGTATCTTTTACTACGTAACTTTTCACCAAATTTCACAAACACTAAGAAAGTTTGTTTTTCGATTCAAAACAAGATTTTAGCGCTTTAAGGAGTTCAAATAACATGTTTTTAGATCATTTGTATCGTATCTTTTACTACGTAACTTTTCACCAAATTTCACAAACACTAAGAAAGTTTGTTTTTCGATTCAAAACAAGATTTTACCGCTTTGAGGAGTTCAAATAACGTATTTTTAGATCATTTGTATCGTATCTTTTACTACATAACTTTTCACCAAATTTCACAAACATTACGAGAGTTTGTTTTTCGATTCAAAACAAGATTTTAACGCTTTGAGGAGTTCAAATAACGTGTTTTTAGATCATTTGTACCGTATCTTTTACTACATAACTTTTCACCAAGTTTCACAAACACTAAGAAAGTTTGTTTTTCGATTCAAAACAAGATTTTAACGCTTTGAGTAGTTCAAATAACGTGTTTTTAGATCATTTGTATCGTATCTTTAACTACATAACTTTTCACCAAATTTCACAAACACTAAGAAAGTTTTTTTTTCGATTCAAAACAAGATTTTAACGCTTTGTGGAGCTCAAATGACTTGTTTTTAGATCATTTGTATCGTATCTTTTACTACGTAACTTTTCACCAAATTTCACAAACACTAAGAAAGTTTGTTTTTCGATTCAAAACAAGATTTTAACGCTTTGAGGAGTTCAAATAACGTATTTTTAGATCATTTGTATCGTATCTTTTACTACATAACTTTTCACCAAATTTCACAAACATTACGAAAGTTTGTTTTTCGATTCAAAACAAGATTTTAACGCTTTGAGGAGTTCAAATAACGTGTTTTTAGATCATTTGTATCGTATCTTTTACTACATAACTTTTCACCAAGTTTCACAAACACTAAGAAAGTTTGTTTTTCGATTCAAAACAAGATTTTAACGCTTTGAGTAGTTCAAATAACATGTTTTTAGATCATTTGTATCGTATCTTTTACTACGTAACTTTTCACCAAATTTCACAAACACTAAGAAAGTTTGTTTTTCGATTCAAAACTAGATTTTAACGCCTTGAGGAGCTCAAATAACTTGTTTTTAGATCATTTGTATCGTATCTTTTACTACGTAACTTTTCCCCAAATTTCACAAACACTAAGAAAGTTTGTTTTTCGATTCAAAACAAGATTTTAGCGCTTTGAGGAGTTCAAATAACATGTTTTTAGATCATTTGTATCGTATCTTTTACTACATAACTTTTCACCAAGATTCACAAACACTAAGAAAGTTTGTTTTTCGATTCAAAACAAGATTTTAACGCTTTGTGGAGCTCAAATGACTTGTTTTTAGATCATTTGTATCGTATCTTTTACTACGTAACTTTTCACCAAATTTCACAAACACTAAGAAAGTTTGTTTTTCGATTCAAAACAAGATTTTAACGCTTTGAGGAGTTCAAATAACGTATTTTTAGATCATTTGTATCGTATCTTTTACTACATAACTTTTCACCAAATTTCACAAACATTACGAAAGTTTGTTTTTCGATTCAAAACAAGATTTTAACGCTTTGAGGAGTTCAAATAACGTGTTTTTAGATCATTTGTATCGTATCTTTTACTACATAACTTTTCACCAAGTTTCACAAACACTAAGAAAGTTTGTTTTTCGATTCAAAACAAGATTTTAACGCTTTGAGTAGTTCAAATAACGTGTTTTTAGATCATTTGTATCGTATCTTTTACTACGTAACTTTTCACCAAATTTCACAAACACTAAGAAAGTTTGTTTTTCGATTCAAAACTAGATTTTAACGCCTTGAGGAGCTCAAATAACTTGTTTTTAGATCATTTGTATCGTATCTTTTACTACGTAACTTTTCACCAAATTTCACAAACACTAAGAAAGTTTGTTTTTCGATTGAAAACAAGATTTTAGCGCTTTGAGGAGTTCAAATAACATGTTTTTAGATCATTTGTATCGTATCTTTTACTACGTAACTTTTCACCAAATTTCACAAACACTAAGAAAGTTTGTTTTTCGATTCAAAACAAGATTTTAACGCTTTGAGGAGTTCAAATAACGTATTTTTAGATCATTTGTATCGTATCTTTTACTACATAACTTTTCACCAAATTTCACAAACATTACGAGAGTTTGTTTTTCGATTCAAAACAAGATTTTAACGCTTTGTGGAGCTCAAATGACTTGTTTTTAGATCATTTGTATCGTATCTTTTACTACGTAACTTTTCACCAAATTTCACAAACACTAAGAAAGTTTGTTTTTCGATTCAAAACAAGATTTTAACGCTTTGAGGAGTTCAAATAACGTATTTTTAGATCATTTGTATCGTATCTTTTACTACATAACTTTTCACCAAATTTCACAAACATTACGAAAGTTTGTTTTTCGATTCAAAACAAGATTTTAACGCTTTGAGGAGTTCAAATAACGTGTTTTTAGATCATTTGTATCGTATCTTTTACTACATAACTTTTCACCAAGTTTCACAAACACTAAGAAAGTTTGTTTTTCGATTCAAAACAAGATTTTAACGCTTTGAGTAGTTCAAATAACGTGTTTTTAGATCATTTGTATCGTATCTTTTACTACGTAACTTTTCACCAAATTTCACAAACACTAAGAAAGTTTGTTTTTCGATTCAAAACTAGATTTTAACGCCTTGAGGAGCTCAAATAACTTGTTTTTAGATCATTTGTATCGTATCTTTTACTACGTAACTTTTCACCAAATTTCACAAACACTAAGAAAGTTTGTTTTTCGATTGAAAACAAGATTTTAGCGCTTTGAGGAGTTCAAATAACATGTTTTTAGATCATTTGTATCGTATCTTTTACTACGTAACTTTTCACCAAATTTCACAAACACTAAGAAAGTTTGTTTTTCGATTCAAAACAAGATTTTAACGCTTTGAGGAGTTCAAATAACGTATTTTTAGATCATTTGTATCGTATCTTTTACTACATAACTTTTCACCAAATTTCACAAACATTACGAGAGTTTGTTTTTCGATTCAAAACAAGATTTTAACGCTTTGAGTAGTTCAAATAACGTGTTTTTAGATCATTTGTATCGTATCTTTTACTACGTAACTTTTCACCAAATTTCACAAACACTAAGAAAGTTTGTTTTTCGATTCAAAACTAGATTTTAACGCCTTGAGGAGCTCAAATAACTTGTTTTTAGATCATTTGTATCGTATCTTTTACTACGTAACTTTTCACCAAATTTCACAAACACTAAGAAAGTTTGTTTTTCGATTCAAAACAAAATTTTAACGCTTTGATGTGTCCAAATAACGTGTTTTTAGATCATTTGTATCGTATCTTTTACTACATAACTTTTCACCAAATATCACAAACACTAAGAAAATTTGTTTTTTGATTCAAAAGAATCTTTGAACGCTTTGAGGAGCTCAAATAACGTGTTTTTAGATCATTTGTATCGTATCTTTTACTACATAACTTTTCACCAAATTTCACAAACACTAAGAAAGTTTGTTTTTCAATTCAAAACAAGCTTTGAACGCTTTGAGGAGCTCACATAACGTGTTTTTAGATCATTTGTATCGATATCTTTTACTACATAACTTTTCACCAAATTTCACAAACACTAAGAAAGTTTGTTTTTCGATTCAAAACAAGATTTTAACACTTTGAAGAGTTGAAATAACGTGTTTTTAGATCATTGGTATCGTATCTTTTACTACATAACTTTTCACCAAATTTCACAAACACTAATAAAGTTTGTTTTTCGATTCAAAACAAGATTTTAACGCTTTGAGGAGCTCAAATAACGTGTTTTTAGATCATTCGTATCGTATCTTTTACTACGTAACTTTTCACCAAATTTCACAAACACTAAGAAAGTTTGTTTTTCGATTCAAAACAAGATTTTAGCGATTTGAGGAGTTCCAATAACGTGTTTTTAGATCATTTGTATCGTATCTTTTACTACATAACTTTTCACCAAATTTTACAAACACTAAGAAAGTTTGTTTTTCGATTCAAAACAAGATTTTAACGCTTTGGGGAGTTCAAATAACGTGTTTTTAGATCATTTGTATCGTATCTTTCACTACATAACTTTTCACCAAATTTCACAAACACTAATAAAGTTTGTTTTTCGATTCAAAACAAGATTTTAACGCTTTGAGGAGCTCACATAACGTGTTTTTAGTTCATTTGTATCGTATCTTTTACTACGTAACTTTTCACCAAATTTCACAAACACTAAGAAACTTTGTTTTTCGATTCAAAACAAGATTGTAGCGCATTGAGGAGTTCAAATAACGTGTTTTTAGATCATTTGTATCGTAGCATTTACTACATAACTTTTCACCAAATTTTACAAACACTAATAAAGTTTGTTTTTCGATTCAAAACAAGATTGTAACGCTTTGAGGTGTTCAAATAATGTGTTTTTAGATCATTTGTATCGTATCTTTTACTACATAACTTTTCACCAAATTTCACAAACACTAATAAAGTTTGTTTTTCGATTCAAAACAAGATTTTAACGCTTTGAGGAGCTCAAATAACGTGTTTTTAGATTATTCGTATCGTATCTTTTACTACGTAACTTTTCACCAAATTTCACAAACACTAAGAAAGTTTGTTTTTCGATTCAAAACAAGATTTTAGCGCTTTAAGGAGTTCAAATAACATGTTTTTAGATCATTTGTATCGTATCTTTTACTACGTAACTTTTCACCAAATTTCACAAACACTAAGAAAGTTTGTTTTTCGATTCAAAACAAGATTTTACCGCTTTGAGGAGTTCAAATAACGTATTTTTAGATCATTTGTATCGTATCTTTTACTACATAACTTTTCACCAAATTTCACAAACATTACGAGAGTTTGTTTTTCGATTCAAAACAAGATTTTAACGCTTTGAGGAGTTCAAATAACGTGTTTTTAGATCATTTGTACCGTATCTTTTACTACATAACTTTTCACCAAGTTTCACAAACACTAAGAAAGTTTGTTTTTCGATTCAAAACAAGATTTTAACGCTTTGAGTAGTTCAAATAACGTGTTTTTAGATCATTTGTATCGTATCTTTAACTACATAACTTTTCACCAAATTTCACAAACACTAAGAAAGTTTTTTTTTCGATTCAAAACAAGATTTTAACGCTTTGTGGAGCTCAAATGACTTGTTTTTAGATCATTTGTATCGTATCTTTTACTACGTAACTTTTCACCAAATTTCACAAACACTAAGAAAGTTTGTTTTTCGATTCAAAACAAGATTTTAACGCTTTGAGGAGTTCAAATAACGTATTTTTAGATCATTTGTATCGTATCTTTTACTACATAACTTTTCACCAAATTTCACAAACATTACGAAAGTTTGTTTTTCGATTCAAAACAAGATTTTAACGCTTTGAGGAGTTCAAATAACGTGTTTTTAGATCATTTGTATCGTATCTTTTACTACATAACTTTTCACCAAGTTTCACAAACACTAAGAAAGTTTGTTTTTCGATTCAAAACAAGATTTTAACGCTTTGAGTAGTTCAAATAACGTGTTTTTAGATCATTTGTATCGTATCTTTTACTACGTAACTTTTCACCAAATTTCACAAACACTAAGAAAGTTTGTTTTTCGATTCAAAACTAGATTTTAACGCCTTGAGGAGCTCAAATAACTTGTTTTTAGATCATTTGTATCGTATCTTTTACTACGTAACTTTTCCCCAAATTTCACAAACACTAAGAAAGTTTGTTTTTCGATTCAAAACAAGATTTTAGCGCTTTGAGGAGTTCAAATAACATGTTTTTAGATCATTTGTATCGTATCTTTTACTACATAACTTTTCACCAAGATTCACAAACACTAAGAAAGTTTGTTTTTCGATTCAAAACAAGATTTTAACGCTTTGTGGAGCTCAAATGACTTGTTTTTAGATCATTTGTATCGTATCTTTTACTACGTAACTTTTCACCAAATTTCACAAACACTAAGAAAGTTTGTTTTTCGATTCAAAACAAGATTTTAACGCTTTGAGGAGTTCAAATAACGTATTTTTAGATCATTTGTATCGTATCTTTTACTACATAACTTTTCACCAAATTTCACAAACATTACGAAAGTTTGTTTTTCGATTCAAAACAAGATTTTAACGCTTTGAGGAGTTCAAATAACGTGTTTTTAGATCATTTGTATCGTATCTTTTACTACATAACTTTTCACCAAGTTTCACAAACACTAAGAAAGTTTGTTTTTCGATTCAAAACAAGATTTTAACGCTTTGAGTAGTTCAAATAACGTGTTTTTAGATCATTTGTATCGTATCTTTTACTACGTAACTTTTCACCAAATTTCACAAACACTAAGAAAGTTTGTTTTTCGATTCAAAACTAGATTTTAACGCCTTGAGGAGCTCAAATAACTTGTTTTTAGATCATTTGTATCGTATCTTTTACTACGTAACTTTTCACCAAATTTCACAAACACTAAGAAAGTTTGTTTTTCGATTGAAAACAAGATTTTAGCGCTTTGAGGAGTTCAAATAACATGTTTTTAGATCATTTGTATCGTATCTTTTACTACGTAACTTTTCACCAAATTTCACAAACACTAAGAAAGTTTGTTTTTCGATTCAAAACAAGATTTTAACGCTTTGAGGAGTTCAAATAACGTATTTTTAGATCATTTGTATCGTATCTTTTACTACATAACTTTTCACCAAATTTCACAAACATTACGAGAGTTTGTTTTTCGATTCAAAACAAGATTTTAACGCTTTGAGGAGTTCAAATAACGTGTTTTTAGATCATTTGTATCGTATCTTTTACTACATAACTTTTCACCAAGTTTCACAAACACTAAGAGAGTTTGTTTTTCGATTCAAAACAAGATTTTAACGCTTTGAGTAGTTCAAATAACGTGTTTTTAGATCATTTGTATCGTATCTTTTACTACGTAACTTTTCACCAAATTTCACAAACACTAAGAAAGTTTGTTTTTCGATTCAAAACTAGATTTTAACGCCTTGAGGAGCTCAAATAACTTGTTTTTAGATCATTTGTATCGTATCTTTTACTACGTAACTTTTCACCAAATTCCACAAACACTAAGAAAGTTTGTTTTTCGATTCAAAACAAAATTTTAACGCTTTGATGTGTCCAAATAACGTGTTTTTAGATCATTTGTATCGTATCTTTTACTACATAACTTTTCACCAAATATCACAAACACTAAGAAAATTTGTTTTTTGATTCAAAAGAATCTTTGAACGCTTTGAGGAGCTCAAATAACGTGTTTTTAGATCATTTGTATCGTATCTTTTACTACATAACTTTTCACCAAATTTCACAAACACTAAGAAAGTTTGTTTTTCAATTCAAAACAAGCTTTGAACGCTTTGAGGAGCTCACATAACGTGTTTTTAGATCATTTGTATCGATATCTTTTACTACATGACTTTTCACCAAATTTCACAAACACTAAGAAAGTTTGTTTTTCGATTCAAAACAAGATTTTAACACTTTGAAGAGTTGAAATAACGTGTTTTTAGATCATTTGTATCGTATCTTTTACTACATAACTTTTCACCAAATTTCACAAACACTAATAAAGTTTGTTTTTCGATTCAAAACAAGATTTTAACGCTTTGAGGAGCTCAAATAACGTGTTTTTAGATCATTCGTATCGTATCTTTTACTACGTAACTTTTCACCAAATTTCACAAACACTAAGAAAGTTTGTTTTTCGATTCAAAACAAGATTTTAGCGATTTGAGGAGTTCCAATAACGTGTTTTTAGATCATTTGTATCGTATCTTTTACTACATAACTTTTCACCAAATTTTACAAACACTAAGAAAGTTTGTTTTTCGATTCAAAACAAGATTTTAACGCTTTGGGGAGTTCAAATAACGTGTTTTTAGATCATTTGTATAGTATCTTTCACTACATAACTTTTCACCAAATTTCACAAACACTAATAAAGTTTGTTTTTCGATTCAAAACAAGATTTTAACGCTTTGAGGAGCTCACATAACGTGTTTTTAGTTCATTTGTATCGTATCTTTTACTACGTAACTTTTCACCAAATTTCACAAACACTAAGAAACTTTGTTTTTCGATTCAAAACAAGATTGTAGCGCATTGAGGAGTTCAAATAACGTGTTTTTAGATCATTTGTATCGTAGCATTTACTACATAACTTTTCACCAAATTTTACAAACACTAATAAAGTTTGTTTTTCGATTCAAAACAAGATTGTAACGCTTTGAGGTGTTCAAATAACGTGTTTTTAGATCATTCGTATCGTATCTTTTACTACATAACTTTTCACCAAATTTCACAAACATTAATAAAGTTTGTTTTTCGATTCAAAACAAGATTTTAACGCTCTGAGGAGCTCAAATAACGTGTTTTTAGATTATTCGTATCGTATCTTTTACTACGTAACTTTTCACCAAATTTCACAAACACTAAGAAAGTTTGTTTTTCGATTCAAAACAAGATTTTAGCGCTTTGAGGAGTTCAAATAACATGTTTTTAGATCATTTGTATCGTATCTTTTACTACGTAACTTTTCACCAAATTTCACAAACACTAAGAAAGTTTGTTTTTCGATTCAAAACAAGAATTTAACGCTTTGAGGAGTTCAAATAACGTATTTTTAGATCATTTGTATCGTATCTTTTACTACATAACTTTTCACCAAATTTCACAAACATTACGAGAGTTTGTTTTTCGATTCAAAACAAGATTTTAACGCTTTGAGGAGTTCAAATAACGTGTTTTTAGATCATTTGTATCGTATCTTTTACTACATAACTTTTCACCAAGTTTCACAAACACTAAGAAAGTTTGTTTTTCGATTCAAAACAAGATTTTAACGCTTTGAGTAGTTCAAATAACGTGTTTTTAGATCATTTGTATCGTATCTTTAACTACATAACTTTTCACCAAATTTCACAAACACTAAGAAAGTTTTTTTTTCGATTCAAAACAAGATTTTAACGCTTTGTGGAGCTCAAATGACTTGTTTTTAGATCATTTGTATCGTATCTTTTACTACGTAACTTTTCACCAAATTTCACAAACACTAAGAAAGTTTGTTTTTCGATTCAAAACAAGATTTTAACGCTTTGAGGAATTCAAATAATGTATTTTTAGATCATTTGTATCGTATCTTTTACTACATAACTTTTCACCAAATTTCACAAACATTACGAAAGTTTGTTTTTCGATTCAAAACAAGATTTTAACGCTTTGAGGAGTTCAAATAACCTGTTTTTAGATCATTTGTATCGTATCTTTTACTACATAACTTTTCACCAAGTTTCACAAACACTAAGAAAGTTTGTTTTTCGATTCAAAACAAGATTTTAACGCTTTGAGTAGTTCAAATAACGTGTTTTTAGATCATTTGTATCGTATCTTTTACTACGTAACTTTTCACCAAATTTCACAAACACTAAGAAAGTTTGTTTTTCGATTCAAAACTAGATTTTAACGCCTTGAGGAGCTCAAATAACTTGTTTTTAGATCATTTGTATCGTATCTTTTACTACGTAACTTTTCCCCAAATTTCACAAACACTAAGAAAGTTTGTTTTTCGATTCAAAACAAGATTTTAGCGCTTTGAGGAGTTCAAATAACATGTTTTTAGATCATTTGTATCGTATCTTTTACTACATAACTTTTCACCAAGATTCACAAACACTAAGAAAGTTTGTTTTTCGATTCAAAACAAGATTTTAACGCTTTGTGGAGCTCAAATGACTTGTTTTTAGATCATTTGTATCGTATCTTTTACTACGTAACTTTTCACCAAATTTCACAAACACTAAGAAAGTTTGTTTTTCGATTCAAAACAAGATTTTAACGCTTTGAGGAGTTCAAATAACGTATTTTTAGATCATTTGTATCGTATCTTTTACTACATAACTTTTCACCAAATTTCACAAACATTACGAAAGTTTGTTTTTCGATTCAAAACAAGATTTTAACGCTTTGAGGAGTTCAAATAACGTGTTTTTAGATCATTTGTATCGTATCTTTTACTACATAACTTTTCACCAAGTTTCACAAACACTAAGAAAGTTTGTTTTTCGATTCAAAACAAGATTTTAACGCTTTGAGTAGTTCAAATAACGTGTTTTTAGATCATTTGTATCGTATCTTTTACTACGTAACTTTTCACCAAATTTCACAAACACTAAGAAAGTTTGTTTTTCGATTCAAAACTAGATTTTAACGCCTTGAGGAGCTCAAATAACTTGTTTTTAGATCATTTGTATCGTATCTTTTACTACGTAACTTTTCACCAAATTCCACAAACACTAAGAAAGTTTGTTTTTCGATTCAAAACAAAATTTTAACGCTTTGATGTGTCCAAATAACGTGTTTTTAGATCATTTGTATCGTATCTTTTACTACATAACTTTTCACCAAATATCACAAACACTAAGAAAATTTGTTTTTTGATTCAAAAGAATCTTTGAACGCTTTGAGGAGCTCAAATAACGTGTTTTTAGATCATTTGTATCGTATCTTTTACTACATAACTTTTCACCAAATTTCACAAACACTAAGAAAGTTTGTTTTTCAATTCAAAACAAGCTTTGAACGCTTTGAGGAGCTCACATAACGTGTTTTTAGATCATTTGTATCGATATCTTTTACTACATAACTTTTCACCAAATTTCACAAACACTAAGAAAGTTTGTTTTTCGATTCAAAACAAGATTTTAACACTTTGAAGAGTTGAAATAACGTGTTTTTAGATCATTTGTATCGTATCTTTTACTACATAACTTTTCACCAAATTTCACAAACACTAATAAAGTTTGTTTTTCGATTCAAAACAAGATTTTAACGCTTTGAGGAGCTCAAATAACGTGTTTTTAGATCATTCGTATCGTATCTTTTACTACGTAACTTTTCACCAAATTTCACAAACACTAAGAAAGTTTGTTTTTCGATTCAAAACAAGATTTTAGCGATTTGAGGAGTTCCAATAACGTGTTTTTAGATCATTTGTATCGTATCTTTTACTACATAACTTTTCACCAAATTTTACAAACACTAAGAAAGTTTGTTTTTCGATTCAAAACAAGATTTTAACGCTTTGGGGAGTTCAAATAACGTGTTTTTAGATCATTTGTATAGTATCTTTCACTACATAACTTTTCACCAAATTTCACAAACACTAATAAAGTTTGTTTTTCGATTCAAAACAAGATTTTAACGCTTTGAGGAGCTCACATAACGTGTTTTTAGTTCATTTGTATCGTATCTTTTACTACGTAACTTTTCACCAAATTTCACAAACACTAAGAAACTTTGTTTTTCGATTCAAAACAAGATTGTAGCGCATTGAGGAGTTCAAATAACGTGTTTTTAGATCATTTGTATCGTAGCATTTACTACATAACTTTTCACCAAATTTTACAAACACTAATAAAGTTTGTTTTTCGATTCAAAACAAGATTGTAACGCTTTGAGGTGTTCAAATAACGTGTTTTTAGATCATTTGTATCGTATCTTTTACTACATAACTTTTCACCAAATTTCACAAACATTAATAAAGTTTGTTTTTCGATTCAAAACAAGATTTTAACGCTCTGAGGAGCTCAAATAACGTGTTTTTAGATTATTCGTATCGTATCTTTTACTACGTAACTTTTCACCAAATTTCACAAACACTAAGAAAGTTTGTTTTTCGATTCAAAACAAGATTTTAGCGCTTTGAGGAGTTCAAATAACATGTTTTTAGATCATTTGTATCGTATCTTTTACTACGTAACTTTTCACCAAATTTCACAAACACTAAGAAAGTTTGTTTTTCGATTCAAAACAAGAATTTAACGCTTTGAGGAGTTCAAATAACGTATTTTTAGATCATTTGTATCGTATCTTTTACTACATAACTTTTCACCAAATTTCACAAACATTACGAGAGTTTGTTTTTCGATTCAAAACAAGATTTTAACGCTTTGAGGAGTTCAAATAACGTGTTTTTAGATCATTTGTATCGTATCTTTTACTACATAACTTTTCACCAAGTTTCACAAACACTAAGAAAGTTTGTTTTTCGATTCAAAACAAGATTTTAACGCTTTGAGTAGTTCAAATAACGTGTTTTTAGATCATTTGTATCGTATCTTTAACTACATAACTTTTCACCAAATTTCACAAACACTAAGAAAGTTTTTTTTTCGATTCAAAACAAGATTTTAACGCTTTGTGGAGCTCAAATGACTTGTTTTTAGATCATTTGTATCGTATCTTTTACTACGTAACTTTTCACCAAATTTCACAAACACTAAGAAAGTTTGTTTTTCGATTCAAAACAAGATTTTAACGCTTTGAGGAATTCAAATAACGTATTTTTAGATCATTTGTATCGTATCTTTTACTACATAACTTTTCACCAAATTTCACAAACATTACGAAAGTTTGTTTTTCGATTCAAAACAAGATTTTAACGCTTTGAGGAGTTCAAATAACCTGTTTTTAGATCATTTGTATCGTATCTTTTACTACATAACTTTTCACCAAGTTTCACAAACACTAAGAAAGTTTGTTTTTCGATTCAAAACAAGATTTTTTAGCTTTGAGTAGTTCAAATAACGTGTTTTTAGATCATTTGTATCGTATCTTTTACTACGTAACTTTTCACCAAATTTCACAAACACTAAGAAAGTTTGTTTTTCGATTCAAAACTAGATTTTAACGCCTTGAGGAGCTCAAATAACTTGTTTTTAGATCATTTGTATCGTATCTTTTACTACGTAACTTTTCCCCAAATTTCACAAACACTAAGAAAGTTTGTTTTTCGATTCAAAACAAGATTTTAGCGCTTTGAGGAGTTCAAATAACATGTTTTTAGATCATTTGTATCGTATCTTTTACTACATAACTTTTCACCAAGATTCACAAACACTAAGAAAGTTTGTTTTTCGATTCAAAACAAGATTTTAACGCTTTGTGGAGCTCAAATGACTTGTTTTTAGATCATTTGTATCGTATCTTTTACTACGTAACTTTTCACCAAATTTCACAAACACTAAGAAAGTTTGTTTTTCGATTCAAAACAAAATTTTAACGCTTTGAGGAGTTCAAATAACGTATTTTTAGATCATTTGTATCGTATCTTTTACTACATAACTTTTCACCAAATTTCACAAACATTACGAAAGTTTGTTTTTCGATTCAAAACAAGATTTTAACGCTTTGAGGAGTTCAAATAACGTGTTTTTAGATCATTTGTATCGTATCTTTTACTACATAACTTTTCACCAAGTTTCACAAACACTAAGAAAGTTTGTTTTTCGATTCAAAACAAGATTTTAACGCTTTGAGTAGTTCAAATAACGTGTTTTTAGATCATTTGTATCGTATCTTTTACTACGTAACTTTTCACCAAATTTCACAAACACTAAGAAAGTTTGTTTTTCGATTCAAAACTAGATTTTAACGCCTTGAGGAGCTCAAATAACTTGTTTTTAGATCATTTGTATCGTATCTTTTACTACGTAACTTTTCACCAAATTTCACAAACACTAAGAAAGTTTGTTTTTCGATTCAAAACAAGATTTTAGCGCTTTGAGGAGTTCAAATAACTTGTTTTTAGATCATTTGTATCGTATCTTTTACTACGTAACTATTCACCAAATTTCACAAACACTAAGAAAGTTTGTTTTTCGATTCAAAACAAGATTTTAACGCTTTGAGGAGTTCAAATAACGTATTTTTAGATCATTTGTTTCGTATCTTTTACTACATAACTTTTCACCAAATTTCACAAACATTACGAGAGTTTGTTTTTCGATTCAAAACAAGATTTTAACGCTTTGAGGAGTTCAAATAACGTGTTTTTAGATCATTTGTATCGTATCTTTTACTACATAACTTTTCACCAAGTTTCACAAACACTAAGAAAGTTTGTTTTTCGATTCAAAACAAGATTTTAACGCTTTGAGTAGTTCAAATAACGTGTTTTTAGATCATTTGTATCGTATCTTTTACTACGTAACTTTTCACCAAATTTCACAAACACTAAGAAAGTTTGTTTTTCGATTCAAAACTAGATTTTAACGCCTTGAGGAGCTCAAATAACTTGTTTTTAGATCATTTGTATCGTATCTTTTACTACGTAACTTTTCACCAAATATCACAAACACTAAGAAAGTTTGTTTTTTGATTCAAAAGAATCTTTGAACGCTTTGAGGAGCTCAAATAACGTGTTTTTAGATCAATTGTATCGTATCTTTTACTACATAACTTTTCACCAAATTTCACAAACACTAAGAAAGTTTGTTTTTCAATTCAAAACAAGCTTTGAACGCTTTGAGGAGCTCACATAACGTGTTTTTAGATCATTTGTATCGATATCTTTTACTACATAACTTTTCACCAAATTTCACAAACACTAAGAAAGTTTGTTTTTCGATTCAAAACAAGATTTTAACACTTTGAAGAGTTGAAATAACGTGTTTTTAGATCATTTGTATCGTATCTTTTACTACATAACTTTTCACCAAATTTCACAAACACTAATAAAGTTTGTTTTTCGATTCAAAACAAGATTTTAACGCTTTGAGGAGCTCAAATAACGTGTTTTTAGATCATTCGTATCGTATCTTTTACTACGTAACTTTTCACCAAATTTCACAAACACTAAGAAAGTTTGTTTTTCGATTCAAAACAAGATTTTAGCGATTTGAGGAGTTCCAATAACGTGTTTTTAGATCATTTGTATCGTATCTTTTACTACATAACTTTTCACCAAATTTTACAAACACTAAGAAAGTTTGTTTTTCGATTCAAAACAAGATTTTAACGCTTTGGGGAGTTCAAATAACGTGTTTTTAGATCATTTGTATCGTATCTTTCACTACATAACTTTTCACCAAATTTCACAAACTCTAATAAAGTTTGTTTTTCGATTCAAAACAAGATTTTAACGCTTTGAGGAGCTCACATAACGTGTTTTTAGTTCATTTGTATCGTATCTTTTGCTACGTAACTTTTCACCAAATTTCACAAACACTAAGAAAGTTTGTTTTTCGATTCAAAACAAGATTTTAGCGCATTGAGGAGTTCAAATAACGTGTTTTTAGATCATTTGTATCGTAGCATTTACTACATAACTTTTCGCCAAATTTTACAAACACTAATAAAGTTTGTTTTTCGATTCAAAACAAGATTGTAACGCTTTGAGGTGTTCAAATAACGTGTTTTTAGATCATTTGTATCGTATCTTTTACTACATAACTTTTCACCAAATTTCACAAACACTAAGAAAGTTTGTTTTTCGATTCAAAACAAGATTTTAACGCTTTGAGGGGCTCAAATAACTTGTTTTTAGATCATTTGTATCGTATCTTTTATGATTTTGTATCATATCTTTTACTACATAACTTTTCACCAAATTTCACAAACATTACGAAAGTTTGTTTTTCGATTCAAAACAAGATTTTAGCGCATTGAGGAGTTCAAATAACGTGTTTTTAGATCATTTGTATCGTAGCATTTACTACATAACTTTTCACCAAATTTTACAAACACTAATAAAGTTTGTTTTTCGATTCAAAACAAGATTGTAACGCTTTGAGGTGTTCAAATAACGTGTTTTTAGATCATTTGTATCGTATCTTCTACTACATAACTTTTCACCAAATTTCACAAACACTAAGAAAGTTTGTTTTTCGATTCAAAACAAGAATTTAGCGCTTTGGGGTGTTCAAATAACGTGTTTTTAGATCATTTGTATCGTATCTTTTACTCCATAACTTTTCACCAAATTTCACAAACACTAATAAAGTTTGTTTTTCGATTCAAAACAAGATTTTAACGCTGTGAGGAGCTCAAATAACTTGTTTTTAGATCATTTGTATCGTATCTTTTACTACGTAATTTTTCACCAAATTTCACAAACACTAAGAAAGTTTGTTTTTCGATTCAAAACAAGATTTTAGCGCTTTGAGGAGTTCAAATAACATGTTTTTAGATCATTTGTATCCTATCTTTTACTACATAAATTTTCACCAAATTTCACAAACACTACGAAAGTTTGTTTTTCGATTCAAAACAAGATTTTAACGCTTTGAGGAGTCCAAATAACGTGTTTTTAGATCATTTGTATCGTATCTTTTACTACATAACTTTTCACCAAATTTCACAAACACTAAGAAAGTTTGTTTTTCGATTCAAAAGAAGCTTTGAACGCTTTGAGGAGCTCAAATAACGTGTTTTTAGATCATTTGTATCGTATCTTTTACTACATAACTTTTCACCAAATTTCACAAACACTAATAATATTTGTTTTTCGATTCAAAACAAGATTTTAACGCTTTGAGGAGCTCACATCACGTGTTTTTAGTTCATTTGTATCGTATCTTTTACTACGTAACTTTTCACCAAATTTCACAAACACTAAGAAACTTTGTTTTTCGATTCAAAACTAGATTTTAACGCCTTGAGGAGCTCAAATAACTTGTTTTTAGATCATTTGTATCGTATCTTTTACTACGTAACTTTTCACCAAATTTCACAAACACTAAGAAAGTTTGATTTTCGATTCAAAACAAGATTTTAACGCTTTGGGGAGTTCAAATAACGTGTTTCTAGATCATTTGTATCGTATCTTTTACTACATAACTTTTCACCAAATTTCACAAACACTAATAAAGTTTGTTTTTCGATTGAAAACAAGATTTTAACGCTTTGAGGAGCTCACATAACGTGTTTTTAGTTCATTTGTATCGTGTCTTTTACTACGTAACTTTTCACCAAATTTCACAAACACTAAGAAAGTTTGTTTTTCGATTCAAAACAAGATTTTAGCGCATTGAGGAGTTCAAATAACGTATTTTTAGATCATTTGTATCGTATCTTTTACTACATAACTTTTCACCAAATTTTACAAACACTAAGAAAGTTTGTTTTTCGATTCAAAACAAGATTGTAACGCTTTGAGGAGTTCAAATAACGTGTTTTTAGTTCATTTGTATCGTGTCTTTTACTACGTAACTTTTCACCAAATTTCACAAAACACTAAGAAAGTTTGTTTTTCGATTCAAAACAAGATTTTAGCGCATTGAGGAGTTCAAATAACGTATTTTTAGATCATTTGTATCGTATCTTTTACTACATAACTTTTCACCAAATTTTACAAACACTAAGAAAGTTTGTTTTTCGATTCAAAACAAGATTTTAGCGCTTTGAGGAGTTCAAATAACATGTTTTTAGATCTTTTGTATCGTATATTTTACTACATAACTTTTCACCAAGTTTCACAAACACTAAGAAAGTTTGTTTTTCGATTCAAAACAAGATGTTAGTGCTTTGAGGAGTTCAAATAACATGTTTTTAGATCATTTGTATCGTATCTTTTACTACATAAATTTTCACCATATTTCACAAACACTACGAAAGTCTGTTTTTCGATTCAAAACAAAATTTTAACGCTTTGATGTGTCCACATAACGTGTTTTTAGATCATTTGTATCGTATCTTTTACTACATAACTTTTCACCAAATATCACAAACACTAAGAAAGTTTGTTTTTCGATTCAAAACAAGATTTTAACGCTTTGGGGAGCTCAAATAACGTGTTTTTAGATCATTTGTATCGTATCTTTTACTACATAACTTTTCACCAAATTTCACAAACACTAAGAAAGTTTGTTTTTCAATTCAAAACAAGCTTTGAACGCTTTGAGGAGCTCAAATAAC
Organism: Luzula sylvatica; assembly: GCA_946800325.1. NCBI lineage: Eukaryota > Viridiplantae > Streptophyta > Magnoliopsida > Poales > Juncaceae > Luzula > Luzula sylvatica. The sequence continues at coordinate 21,663,847 of OX326956.1, forward strand.
GTGTTTTTAGATCATTTGTATCGATATCTTTTACTACATAACTTTTCACCAAATTTCACAAACACTAATAAAGTTTGTTTTCGATTCAAAACAAGATTTTAACGCTTTGAGGAGCTCACATAACGTGTTTTTAGATCATTTGTATCGATATCTTTTACTACATAACTTTTCACCAAATTTCACAAACACTAAGAAAGTTTGTTTTTCGATTCAAAACAAGATTTTAACGCTTTGAAGAGTTGAAATAACGTGTTTTTAGATCATTTGTATCGTATCTTTTACTACATAACTTTTCACCAAATTTCACAAACACTAATAAAGTTTGTTTTTCGATTCAAAACAAGATTTTAACGCTTTGAGGAGCTCAAATAACGTGTTTTTAGATCATTTGTATCGTATCTTTTACTACGTAACTTTTCACCAAATTTCACAAACACTAAGAAAGTTTGTTTTTCGATTCAAAACAAGATTTTAGCGATTTGAGGAGTTCCAATAACGTGTTTTTAGATCATTTGTATCGTATCTTTTACTACATAACTTTTCACCAAATTTCACAAACACTAATAAAGTTTGTTTTTCGATTCAAAACAAGATTTTAACGCTTTGAGGAGCTCACATAACGTGTTTTTAGTTCATTTGTATCGTGTCTTTTACTACGTAACTTTTCACCAAATTTCACAAACACTAATAAAGTTTGTTTTTCGATTCAAAACAAGATTTTAACGCTTTGAGGAGTTCAAATAACGTGTTGTTAGATCATTTGTATCGTATCTTTTACTACATAACTTTTCACCAAATTTCACAAACACTAAGAAAGTTTGTTTTTCGATTCAAAACAAGATTTTAACGCTTTGGGGAGTTCAAATAACGTGTTTTTAGATCATTTGTATCGTATCTTTCACTACATAACTTTTCACCAAATTTCACAAACACTAATAAAGTTTGTTTTTCGATTCAAAACAAGATTTTAACGCTTTGAGGAGCTCACATAACGTGTTTTTAGTTCATTTGTATCGTGTCTTTTACTACCTAACTTTTCACCAAATTTCACAAAACACAAAGAAAGTTTGTTTTTCGATTCAAAACAAGATTTTAGCGCATTGAGGAGTTCAAATAACGTATTTTTAGATCATTTGTATCGTATCTTTTACTACATAATTTTTCACCAAATTTTACAAACACTAAGAAAGTTTGTTTTTCGATTCAAAACAAGATTGTAACGCTTTGAGGAGTTCAAATAACGTGTTTTTAGATCATTTGTATCGTATCTTTTACTACATAACTTTTCACCAAATTTCACAAACACTAAGAAAGTTTGTTTTTCGATTCAAAACAAGATTTTAACGCTTTGAGGAGCTCAAATAACGTGTTTTTAGATCATTTGTATCGTATCTTTTACTACGTAACTTTTCACCAAATTTCACAAACACTAATAAAGTTTGTTTTTCGATTGAAAACAAGATTTTAACACTTTGAGGAGCTCACATAACGTGTTTTTAGTTCATTTGTATCGTGTCTTTTACTACGTAACTTTTCACCAAATTTCACAAACACTAAGAAAGTTTGTTTTTCGATTCAAAACAAGATTTTAGCGCTTTGAGGAGTTCAAATAACATGTTTTTAGATCATTTGTATCCTATCTTTTACTACATAAATTTTCACCAAATTTCACAAACACTACGAAAGTTTGTTTTTCGATTCAAAACAAGATTTTAACGCTTTGAGGAGTCCAAATAACGTGTTTTTAGATCATTTGTATCGTATCTTTTACTACATAACTTTTCACCAAATTTCACAAACACTAAGAAAGTTTGTTTTTCGATTCAAAACAAGATTTTAACGCTTTGAGGGGCTCAAATAACTTGTTTTTAGATCATTTGTATCGTATCTTTTATGATTTTGTATCATATCTTTTACTACATAACTTTTCACCAAATTTCACAAACATTACGAAAGTTTGTTTTTCGATTCAAAACAAGATTTTAGCGCATTGAGGAGTTCAAATAACGTGTTTTTAGATCATTTGTATCGTAGCATTTACTACATAACTTTTCACCAAATTTTACAAACACTAATAAAGTTTGTTTTTCGATTCAAAACAAGATTGTAACGCTTTGAGGTGTTCAAATAACGTGTTTTTAGATCATTTGTATCGTATCTTCTACTACATAACTTTTCACCAAATTTCACAAACACTAAGAAAGTTTGTTTTTCGATTCAAAACAAGAATTTAGCGCTTTGGGGTGTTCAAATAACGTGTTTTTAGATCATTTGTATCGTATCTTTTACTCCATAACTTTTCACCAAATTTCACAAACACTAATAAAGTTTGTTTTTCGATTCAAAACAAGATTTTAACGCTGTGAGGAGCTCAAATAACTTGTTTTTAGATCATTTGTATCGTATCTTTTACTACGTAATTTTTCACCAAATTTCACAAACACTAAGAAAGTTTGTTTTTCGATTCAAAACAAGATTTTAGCGCTTTGAGGAGTTCAAATAACATGTTTTTAGATCATTTGTATCCTATCTTTTACTACATAAATTTTCACCAAATTTCACAAACACTACGAAAGTTTGTTTTTCGATTCAAAACAAGATTTTAACGCTTTGAGGAGTCCAAATAACGTGTTTTTAGATCATTTGTATCGTATCTTTTACTACATAACTTTTCACCAAATTTCACAAACACTAAGAAAGTTTGTTTTTCGATTCAAAAGAAGCTTTGAACGCTTTGAGGAGCTCAAATAACGTGTTTTTAGATCATTTGTATCGTATCTTTTACTACATAACTTTTCACCAAATTTCACAAACACTAATAATATTTGTTTTTCGATTCAAAACAAGATTTTAACGCTTTGAGGAGCTCACATCACGTGTTTTTAGTTCATTTGTATCGTATCTTTTACTACGTAACTTTTCACCAAATTTCACAAACACTAAGAAACTTTGTTTTTCGATTCAAAACTAGATTTTAACGCCTTGAGGAGCTCAAATAACTTGTTTTTAGATCATTTGTATCGTATCTTTTACTACGTAACTTTTCACCAAATTTCACAAACACTAAGAAAGTTTGATTTTCGATTCAAAACAAGATTTTAACGCTTTGGGGAGTTCAAATAACGTGTTTCTAGATCATTTGTATCGTATCTTTTACTACATAACTTTTCACCAAATTTCACAAACACTAATAAAGTTTGTTTTTCGATTGAAAACAAGATTTTAACGCTTTGAGGAGCTCACATAACGTGTTTTTAGTTCATTTGTATCGTGTCTTTTACTACGTAACTTTTCACCAAATTTCACAAACACTAAGAAAGTTTGTTTTTCGATTCAAAACAAGATTTTAGCGCATTGAGGAGTTCAAATAACGTATTTTTAGATCATTTGTATCGTATCTTTTACTACATAACTTTTCACCAAATTTTACAAACACTAAGAAAGTTTGTTTTTCGATTCAAAACAAGATTGTAACGCTTTGAGGAGTTCAAATAACGTGTTTTTAGTTCATTTGTATCGTGTCTTTTACTACGTAACTTTTCACCAAATTTCACAAAACACTAAGAAAGTTTGTTTTTCGATTCAAAACAAGATTTTAGCGCATTGAGGAGTTCAAATAACGTATTTTTAGATCATTTGTATCGTATCTTTTACTACATAACTTTTCACCAAATTTTACAAACACTAAGAAAGTTTGTTTTTCGATTCAAAACAAGATTTTAGCGCTTTGAGGAGTTCAAATAACATGTTTTTAGATCTTTTGTATCGTATATTTTACTACATAACTTTTCACCAAGTTTCACAAACACTAAGAAAGTTTGTTTTTCGATTCAAAACAAGATGTTAGTGCTTTGAGGAGTTCAAATAACATGTTTTTAGATCATTTGTATCGTATCTTTTACTACATAAATTTTCACCATATTTCACAAACACTACGAAAGTCTGTTTTTCGATTCAAAACAAAATTTTAACGCTTTGATGTGTCCACATAACGTGTTTTTAGATCATTTGTATCGTATCTTTTACTACATAACTTTTCACCAAATATCACAAACACTAAGAAAGTTTGTTTTTCGATTCAAAACAAGATTTTAACGCTTTGGGGAGCTCAAATAACGTGTTTTTAGATCATTTGTATCGTATCTTTTACTACATAACTTTTCACCAAATTTCACAAACACTAAGAAAGTTTGTTTTTCAATTCAAAACAAGCTTTGAACGCTTTGAGGAGCTCAAATAACGTGTTTTTAGATCATTTGTATCGATATCTTTTACTACATAACTTTTCACCAAATTTCACAAACACTAATAAAGTTTGTTTTCGATTCAAAACAAGATTTTAACGCTTTGAGGAGCTCACATAACGTGTTTTTAGATCATTTGTATCGATATCTTTTACTACATAACTTTTCACCAAATTTCACAAACACTAAGAAAGTTTGTTTTTCGATTCAAAACAAGATTTTAACGCTTTGAAGAGTTGAAATAACGTGTTTTTAGATCATTTGTATCGTATCTTTTACTACATAACTTTTCACCAAATTTCACAAACACTAATAAAGTTTGTTTTTCGATTCAAAACAAGATTTTAACGCTTTGAGGAGCTCAAATAACGTGTTTTTAGATCATTTGTATCGTATCTTTTACTACGTAACTTTTCACCAAATTTCACAAACACTAAGAAAGTTTGTTTTTCGATTCAAAACAAGATTTTAGCGATTTGAGGAGTTCCAATAACGTGTTTTTAGATCATTTGTATCGTATCTTTTACTACATAACTTTTCACCAAATTTCACAAACACTAATAAAGTTTGTTTTTCGATTCAAAACAAGATTTTAACGCTTTGAGGAGCTCACATAACGTGTTTTTAGTTCATTTGTATCGTGTCTTTTACTACGTAACTTTTCACCAAATTTCACAAACACTAATAAAGTTTGTTTTTCGATTCAAAACAAGATTTTAACGCTTTGAGGAGTTCAAATAACGTGTTGTTAGATCATTTGTATCGTATCTTTTACTACATAACTTTTCACCAAATTTCACAAACACTAAGAAAGTTTGTTTTTCGATTCAAAACAAGATTTTAACGCTTTGGGGAGTTCAAATAACGTGTTTTTAGATCATTTGTATCGTATCTTTCACTACATAACTTTTCACCAAATTTCACAAACACTAATAAAGTTTGTTTTTCGATTCAAAACAAGATTTTAACGCTTTGAGGAGCTCACATAACGTGTTTTTAGTTCATTTGTATCGTGTCTTTTACTACCTAACTTTTCACCAAATTTCACAAAACACAAAGAAAGTTTGTTTTTCGATTCAAAACAAGATTTTAGCGCATTGAGGAGTTCAAATAACGTATTTTTAGATCATTTGTATCGTATCTTTTACTACATAATTTTTCACCAAATTTTACAAACACTAAGAAAGTTTGTTTTTCGATTCAAAACAAGATTGTAACGCTTTGAGGAGTTCAAATAACGTGTTTTTAGATCATTTGTATCGTATCTTTTACTACATAACTTTTCACCAAATTTCACAAACACTAAGAAAGTTTGTTTTTCGATTCAAAACAAGATTTTAACGCTTTGAGGAGCTCAAATAACGTGTTTTTAGATCATTTGTATCGTATCTTTTACTACGTAACTTTTCACCAAATTTCACAAACACTAATAAAGTTTGTTTTTCGATTGAAAACAAGATTTTAACACTTTGAGGAGCTCACATAACGTGTTTTTAGTTCATTTGTATCGTGTCTTTTACTACGTAACTTTTCACCAAATTTCACAAACACTAAGAAAGTTTGTTTTTCGATTCAAAACAAGATTTTAGCGCTTTGAGGAGTTCAAATAACATGTTTTTAGATCATTTGTATCATATCTTTTACTACATAACTTTTCACCAAATTTCACAAACATTACGAAAGTTTGTTTTTCGATTCAAAACAAGTTTTAATGCTTTGAGGAGTTCAAATAACGTGTTTTTAGATCATTTGTATCGTATCTTCTACTACATAACTTTTCACCAAATTTCACAAACACTAAGAAAGTTTGTTTTTCGATTCGAAACAAGAATTTAGCGCTTTGAGGTGTTCAAATAACGTGTTTTTAGATCATTTGTATCGTATCTTTTACTACATAACTTTTCACCAAATTTCACAAACACTAATAAAGTTTGTTTTTCGATTCAAAACAAGATTTTAACGCTGTGAGGAGCTCAAATAACTTGTTTTTAGATCATTTGTATCGTATCTTTTACTACGTAATTTTTCACCAAATTTCACAAACACTAAGAAAGTTTGTTTTTCGATTCAAAACAAGATTTTAGCGCTTTGAGGAGTCCGAATAACGTGTTTTTAGATCATTTGTATCGTATCTTTTACTACATAACTTTTCACCAAATTTCACAAACACTAAGAAAGTTTGTTTTTCGATTCAAAAGAAGCTTTGAACGCTTTGAGGAGCTCAAATAACGTGTTTTTAGATCATTTGTATCGTATCTTTTACTACACAACTTTTCACCAAATTTCACAAACACTAATAATATTTGTTTTTCGATTCAAAACAAGATTTTAATGCTTTGAGGAGCTCACATAACGTGTTTTTAGTTCATTTGTATCGTTTCTTTTACTACGTAACTTTTCACCAAATTTCACAAACACTAAGAAAGTTTGTTTTTCGATTCAAAACAAGATTTTAGCGCTTTGAGGAGTTCCAATAACGTGTTTTTAGATCATTTGTATCGTATCTTTTACTACATAACTTTTCACCAAATTTTACAAACACTAAGAAAGTTTGTTTTTCGATTCAAAACAAGATTTTATCGCTTTGAGGAGTTCAAATAACGTGTTTTTACATCATTTGTATCGTATCTTTTACTACATAACTTTTCACCAAATTTCACAAACACTAAGAAAGTTTGTTTTTCGATTCAAAACAAGATTTTAACGCTTTGGGGAGTTCAAATAACGTGTTTTTAGATCATTTGTATCGTATCTTTCACTACATAACTTTTCACCAAATTTCACAAACACTAATAAAGTTTGTTTTTCGATTCAAAACAAGATTTTAACGCTTTGAGGAGCTCACATAACGTGTTTTTAGTTCATTTGTATCGTGTCTTTTACTACCTAACTTTTCACCAAATTTCACAAAACACTAAGAAAGTTTGTTTTTCGATTCAAAACAAGATTTTAGCGCATTGAGGAGTTCAAATAACGTATTTTTAGATCATTTGTATCGTATCTTTTACTACATAATTTTTCACCAAATTTTACAAACACTAAGAAAGTTTGTTTTTCGATTCAAAACAAGATTGTAACGCTTTGAGGAGTTCAAATAACGTGTTTTTAGATCATTTGTATCGTATCTTTTACTACATAACTTTTCACCAAATTTCACAAACACTAAGAAAGTTTGTTTTTCGATTCAAAACAAGATTTTAACGCTTTGAGGAGCTCAAATAACTTGTTTTTAGATCATTTGTATCGTATCTTTTACTACATAACTTTTCACCAAATTTCACAAACACTAATAAAGTTTGTTTTTCGATTCAAAACAAGATTTTAACGCTTTGAGGAGCTCACATAATGTGTTTTTCGATCATTTGTATTGTTATCTTTTACTATGTAACTTTTCACCAAATTTCACAAACACTAAGAAAGTTTGTTTTTCGATTCAAAACAAGATTTTATCGCTTTGAGGAGTTCAAATAACGTGTTTTTAGATCATTTGTATCGTATCTTTTACTACATAACTTTTCACCAAATTTCACAAACACTAAGAAAGTTTGTTTTTCGATTCAAAACAAGATTTTAACGCTTTGAGTAGTTCAAATAACGTGTTTTTAGATCATTTGTATCGTATCTTTAACTACATAACTTTTCACCAAATTTCACAAACACTAAGAAAGTTTGTTTTTCGATTCAAAACAAGATTTTAACACTTTGTGGAGCTCAAATGACTTGTTTTTAGATCATTTGTATCGTATCTTTTACTACGTAAATTTTCACCAAATTTCACAAACACTAGAAAGTTTGTTTTTCGATTCAAAACAAGCTTTGAACGCTTTGAGGAGATCAAATAACGTGGTTTTAGATCATTTGTATCGATATCTTTTACTACATAACTTTTCACGAAATTTCACACACTAAGAAAGTTTGTTTTTCGATTCAAAACAAGATTTTAACGCTTTGAGGAGCTCAAATAACTTGTTTTTAGATCATTTGTATCGTATATTTTACTACATAACTTTTCACAAAATATCACAAACATTACGAAAGTTTGATTTTCGATTCAAAACAAGATTTTAACGCTTTGAGGAGTTCAAATAACGTGTTTTTAGATCATTTGAATCGTATCTTTTACTACATAACTTTTCACCAAATTTCACAAACACTAATAAAGTTTGTTTCTCGATTGAAAACAAGATTTTAACACTTTGAGGAGCTCACATAACGTGTTTTTAGTTCATTTGTATCGTGTCTTTTACTACGTAACTTTTCACCAAATTTCACAAACACTAAGAAAGTTTGTTTTTCGATTCAAAACAAGATTTTAGCGCTTTGAGGAGTTCAAATAACATGTTTTTAGATCATTTGTATCATATCTTTTACTACATAACTTTTCACCAAATTTCACAAACATTACGAAAGTTTGTTTTTCGATTCAAAACAAGTTTTAATGCTTTGAGGAGTTCAAATAACGTGTTTTTAGATCATTTGTATCGTATCTTCTACTACATAACTTTTCACCAAATTTCACAAACACTAAGAAAGTTTGTTTTTCGATTCGAAACAAGAATTTAGCGCTTTGAGGTGTTCAAATAACGTGTTTTTAGATCATTTGTATCGTATCTTTTACTACATAACTTTTCACCAAATTTCACAAACACTAATAAAGTTTGTTTTTCGATTCAAAACAAGATTTTAACGTTGTGAGGAGCTCAAATAACTTGTTTTTAGATCATTTGTATCGTATCTTTTACTACGTAATTTTTCACCAAATTTCACAAACACTAAGAAAGTTTGTTTTTCGATTCAAAACAAGATTTTAGCGCTTTGAGGAGTCCGAATAACGTGTTTTTAGATCATTTGTATCGTATCTTTTACTACATAACTTTTCACCAAATTTCACAAACACTAAGAAAGTTTGTTTTTCGATTCAAAAGAAGCTTTGAACGCTTTGAGGAGCTCAAATAACGTGTTTTTAGATCATTTGTATCGTATCTTTTACTACATAACTTTTCACCAAATTTCACAAACACTAATAATATTTGTTTTTCGATTCAAAACAAGATTTTAATGCTTTGAGGAGCTCACATAACGTGTTTTTAGTTCATTTGTATCGTTTCTTTTACTACGTAACTTTTCACCAAATTTCACAAACACTAAGAAAGTTTGTTTTTCGATTCAAAACAAGATTTTAGCGCTTTGAGGAGTTCCAATAACGTGTTTTTAGATCATTTGTATCGTATCTTTTACTACATAACTTTTCACCAAATTTTACAAACACTAAGAAAGTTTGTTTTTCGATTCAAAACAAGATTTTATCGCTTTGAGGAGTTCAAATAACGTGTTTTTACATCATTTGTATCGTATCTTTTACTACATAACTTTTCACCAAATTTCACAAACACTAATAAAGTTTGTTTTTCGATTCAAAACAAGATTTTAACGCTTTGAGGAGCTCACATAACGTGTTTTTAGTTCATTTGTATCGTGTCTTTTACTACCTAACTTTTCACCAAATTTCACAAAACACTAAGAAAGTTTGTTTTTCGATTCAAAACAAGATTTTAGCGCATTGAGGAGTTCAAATAACGTATTTTTAGATCATTTGTATCGTATCTTTTACTACATAATTTTTCACCAAATTTTACAAACACTAAGAAAGTTTGTTTTTCGATTCAAAACAAGATTGTAACGCTTTGAGGAGTTCAAATAACGTGTTTTTAGATCATTTGTATCGTATCTTTTACTACATAACTTTTCACCAAATTTCACAAACACTAAGAAAGTTTGTTTTTCGATTCAAAACAAGATTTTAACGCTTTGAGGAGCTCAAATAACTTGTTTTTAGATCATTTGTATCGTATCTTTTACTACATAACTTTTCACCAAATTTCACAAACACTAATAAAGTTTGTTTTTCGATTCAAAACAAGATTTTAACGCTTTGAGGAGCTCACATAATGTGTTTTTCGATCATTTGTATTGTTATCTTTTACTATGTAACTTTTCACCAAATTTCACAAACACTAAGAAAGTTTGTTTTTCGATTCAAAACAAGATTTTATCGCTTTGAGGAGTTCAAATAACGTGTTTTTAGATCATTTGTATCGTATCTTTTACTACATAACTTTTCACCAAATTTCACAAACACTAAGAAAGTTTGTTTTTCGATTCAAAACAAGATTTTAACGCTTTGAGTAGTTCAAATAACGTGTTTTTAGATCATTTGTATCGTATCTTTAACTACATAACTTTTCACCAAATTTCACAAACACTAAGAAAGTTTGTTTTTCGATTCAAAACAAGATTTTAACACTTTGTGGAGCTCAAATGACTTGTTTTTAGATCATTTGTATCGTATCTTTTACTACGTAAATTTTCACCAAATTTCACAAACACTAGAAAGTTTGTTTTTCGATTCAAAACAAGCTTTGAACGCTTTGAGGAGATCAAATAACGTGGTTTTAGATCATTTGTATCGATATCTTTTACTACATAACTTTTCACGAAATTTCACACACTAAGAAAGTTTGTTTTTCGATTCAAAACAAGATTTTAACGCTTTGAGGAGCTCAAATAACTTGTTTTTAGATCATTTGTATCGTATATTTTACTACATAACTTTTCACAAAATATCACAAACATTACGAAAGTTTGATTTTCGATTCAAAACAAGATTTTAACGCTTTGAGGAGTTCAAATAACGTGTTTTTAGATCATTTGAATCGTATCTTTTACTACATAACTTTTCACCAAATTTCACAAACACTAATAAAGTTTGTTTTTCGATTGAAAACAAGATTTTAACACTTTGAGGAGCTCACATAACGTGTTTTTAGTTCATTTGTATCGTGTCTTTTACTACGTAACTTTTCACCAAATTTCACAAACACTAAGAAAGTTTGTTTTTCGATTCAAAACAAGATTTTAGCGCTTTGAGGAGTTCAAATAACATGTTTTTAGATCATTTGTATCATATCTTTTACTACATAACTTTTCACCAAATTTCACAAACATTACGAAAGTTTGTTTTTCGATTCAAAACAAGTTTTAATGCTTTGAGGAGTTCAAATAACGTGTTTTTAGATCATTTGTATCGTATCTTCTACTACATAACTTTTCACCAAATTTCACAAACACTAAGAAAGTTTGTTTTTCGATTCGAAACAAGAATTTAGCGCTTTGAGGTGTTCAAATAACGTGTTTTTAGATCATTTGTATCGTATCTTTTACTACATAACTTTTCACCAAATTTCACAAACACTAATAAAGTTTGTTTTTCGATTCAAAACAAGATTTTAACGCTGTGAGGAGCTCAAATAACTTGTTTTTAGATCATTTGTATCGTATCTTTTACTACGTAATTTTTCACCAAATTTCACAAACACTAAGAAAGTTTGTTTTTCGATTCAAAACAAGATTTTAGCGCTTTGAGGAGTCCGAATAACGTGTTTTTAGATCATTTGTATCGTATCTTTTACTACATAACTTTTCACCAAATTTCACAAACACTAAGAAAGTTTGTTTTTCGATTCAAAAGAAGCTTTGAACGCTTTGAGGAGCTCAAATAACGTGTTTTTAGATCATTTGTATCGTATCTTTTACTACATAACTTTTCACCAAATTTCACAAACACTAATAATATTTGTTTTTCGATTCAAAACAAGATTTTAATGCTTTGAGGAGCTCACATAACGTGTTTTTAGTTCATTTGTATCGTTTCTTTTACTACGTAACTTTTCACCAAATTTCACAAACACTAAGAAAGTTTGTTTTTCGATTCAAAACAAGATTTTAGCGCTTTGAGGAGTTCCAATAACGTGTTTTTAGATCATTTGTATCGTATCTTTTACTACATAACTTTTCACCAAATTTTACAAACACTAAGAAAGTTTGTTTTTCGATTCAAAACAAGATTTTATCGCTTTGAGGAGTTCAAATAACGTGTTTTTACATCATTTGTATCGTATCTTTTACTACATAACTTTTCACCAAATTTCACAAACACTAATAATATTTGTTTTTCGATTCAAAACAAGATTTTTACGCTTTGAGGAGCTCACATCACGTGTTTTGAGTTCATTTGTATCGTATCTTTTACTACGTAACTTTTCACCAAATTTCACAAACACTAAGAAAGTTTGTTTTTCGATTCAAAACTAGATTTTAACGCCTTGAGGATCTCAAATAACTTGTTTTTAGATCATTTGTATCGTATCTTTTACTACGTAACTTTTCACCAAATTTCTCAAACACTAAGAAAGTTTGATTTTCGATTCAAAACAAGATTTTAACGCTTTGAGGAGCTCAAATAACGTGTTTTTAGATCATTCGTATCGTATCTTTTACTACGTAACTTTTCACCAAATTTCACAAACACTAAGAAAGTTTGTTTTTCGATTCAAAACAAGATTTTAGCGATTTGAGGAGTTCCAATAACGTGTTATTAGATCATTTGTATCGTATCTTTTACTACATAACTTTTCACCAAATTTCACAAACACTAATAAAGTTTGTTTTTCGATTCAAAACAAGATTTTAACGCTTTGAGGAGCTCACATAACGTGTTTTTAGTTCATTTGTATCGTGTCTTTTACTACGTAACTTTTCACCAAATTTCACAAACACTAAGAAAGTTTGTTTTTCGATTCAAAACAAGATTTTATCGCTTTGAGGAGTTCAAATAACGTGTTGTTAGATCATTTGTATCGTATCTTTTACTACATAACTTTTCACCAAATTTCACAAACACTAAGAAAGTTTGTTTTTCGATTCAAAACAAGATTTTAACGCTTTGAGTAGTTCAAATAACGTGTTTTTTGATCATTTGTATCGTATCTTTTACTACATAACTTTTCACCAAATTTCACAAACACTAAAAAAGTTTGTTTTTCGATTCAAACAAGATTTTAACGCTTTGTGGAGCTCAAATAACTTGTTTTTAGATCATTTGTATCGTATCTTTTACTACGTAACTTTTCACCAAATTTCACAAACACTAAGAAAGTTTGTTTTTCGATTCAAAACAAGATTTTAGCGCTTTGAGGAGTTCAAATAACATGTTTTTAGATCATTTGTATCATATCTTTTACTACATAACTTTTCACCAAATTTCACAAACATTACGAAAGTTTGTTTTTCGATTCAAAACAAGATTTTAACGCTTTGAGGAGCTCACATAATGTGTTTTTAGATCATTTGTATTGTTATCTTTTACTATGTAACTTTTCACCAAATTTCACAAACACTAAGAAAGTTTGTTTTTCGATTCAAAACAAGATTTTATCGCTTTGAGGAGTTCAAATAACGTGTTTTTAGATCATTTGTATCGTATCTTTTACTACATAACTTTTCACCAAATTTCACAAACACTAAGAAAGTTTGTTTTTCGATTCAAAACAAGATTTTAACGCTTTGAGTAGTTCAAATAACGTGTTTTTAGATCATTTGTATCGTATCTTTAACTACATAACTTTTCACCAAATTTCACAAACACTAAGAAATTTTGTTTTTCGATTCAAAACAAGATTTTAACGCTTTGTGGAGCTCAAATGACTTGTTTTTAGATCATTTGTATCGTATGTTTTACTACGTAACTTTTCACCAAATTTCACAAACACTAAGAAAGTTTGTTTTTCGATTCAAAACAAGATTTTTGCGCTTTGAGGAGTTCAAATAACATGTTTTTAGATCATTTGTATCGTATATTTTACTACATAACTTTTCACCAAATTTCACAAACATTACGAAAGATTGTTTTTCGATTCAAAACAAGATTTTAACGCTTTGAGGAGTTCAAATAACGTGTTTTTAGATCATTTGTATCGTATCTTCTACTACATAACTTTTCACCAAATTTCACAAACACTAAGAAAGTTTGTTTTTCGATTGAAAACAAGATTTTAGCGCTTTGAGGAGTTCAAATAACATGTTTTTAGATGATTTGTATCATATCTTTTACTACATAACTTTTCACCAAATTTCACAAACACTAAGAAAGTTTGTTTTTCGATTCAAAACAAGATTTTAGCGCTTTGAGGAGTTCAAATAACTTGTTTTTAGATCATTTGTATCATATCTTTTACTACATAACTTTTCACCAAATTTCACAAACATTACGAAAGTTTGTTTTTCGATTCAAAACAAGATTTTAACGCTTTGAGGAGTTCAAATAACGTGTTTTTAGATCATTTGTATCGTATCTTCTACTACATAACTTTTCACGAAATTTCACAAACACTTAGAAAGTTTGTTTTTCGATTCAAAACAAGAATTTAGCGCTTTGAGGTGTTCAAATAACGTGTTTTTAGATCATTTGTATCGTATCTTTTACTACATAACTTTTCACCAAATTTCACAAACACTAATAAAGTTTGTTTTTCGATTCAAAACAAGATTTTAACGCTGTGAGGAGCTCAAATAACTTGTTTTTAGATCATTTGTATAGTATCTTTTACTACGTAATTTTTCACCAAATTTCACAAACACTAAGAAAGTTTGTTTTTCGATTCAAAACAAGATTTTAGCGCTTTGAGGAGTTCAAATAACATGTTTGTAGATCATTTGTATCGTATCTTTTACTACATAAATTTTCACCAAATTTCACAAACACTACGAAAGTTTGTTTTTCGATTCAAAACAAGATTTTAACGCTTTGAGGAGTCCAAATAACGTGTTTTTATATCATTTGTATCGTATCTTTTACTACATAACTTTTCACCAAATTTCACAAACACTAAGAAAGTTTGTTTTTCGATTCAAAAGAAGCTTTGAACACTTTGAGGAGCTCAAATAACGTGTTTTTAGATCATTTGTATCGTATCTTTTACTACATAACTTTTCACCAAATTTCACAAACACTAATAATATTTGTTTTTCAATTCAAAACAAGATTTTAACGCTTTGAGGAGCTCACATCACGTGTTTTTAGTTCATTTGTATCGTATCTTTTACTACGTAACTTTTCACCAAATTTCACAAACACTAAGAAAGTTTGTTTTTCGATTCAAAACTAGATTTTAACTCCTTGAGGAGCTCAAATAACTTGTTTTTAGATCATTTGTATCGTATCTTTTACTACGTAATTTTTCACCAAATTTCACAAACACTAAGAAAATTTGTTTTTCGATTCAAAACAAGAGTTTAGCGCTTTGAGGAGTTCAAATAACATGTTTTTAGATCATTTGTATCATATCTTTTACTACATAACTTTTCACCAAATTTCACAAACATTACGAAAGTTTGTTTTTCGATTCAAAACAAGTTTTAACGCTTTGAGGAGTTCAAATAACGTGTTTTTAGATCATTTGTATCGTATCTTCTACTACATAACTTTTCACCAAATTTCACAAACACTAAGAAAGTTTGTTTTTCGATTCAAAACAAGAATTTAGCGCTTTGAGTAGTTCAAATAACGTGTTTTTAGATCATTTGTATCGTATCTTCTACTGCATAACTTTTCACCAAATTTCTCAAACACTAAGAAAGTTTGTTTTTCGATTCAAAACAAGATTTTAACGCTTTGAGTAGTTCAAATAACGTGTTTTTAGATCATTTGTATCGTATCTTTTACTACGTAACTTTTCACCAAATTTCACAAACACTAAGAAAGTTTGTTTTTCAATTCAAAACAAGATTTTAGCGCTTTGAGGAGTTCAAATAACATGTTTTTAGATCATTTATATCATATCTTTTACTACATAACTTTTCACCAAATTTCACTAACATTACGAAAGTTTGTTTTTCGATTCAAAACAAGATTTTAACGCTTTGAGGAGCTCACATAATGTGTTTTTAGATCATTTGTATTGTTATCTTTTACTATGTAACTTTTCACCAAATTTCACAAACACTAAGAAAGTTTGTTTTTCGATTCAAAACAAGATTTTATCGCTTTGAGGAGTTCAAATAACGTGTTTTTAGATCATTTGTATCGTATCTTTTACTATATAACTTTTCATCAAATATCACAAACACTAAGAAAGTTTGTTTTTCGATTCAAAACAAGATTTTAGCGCTTTGAGGAGTTCAAATAACGTGTTTTTAGATCATTTGTATCGTATCTTTTACTACAGAACTTTTCACCAAATTTCACAAACACTAATAAAGTTTGTTTTTCGATTCAAAACAAGATTTTAACGCTTTCAGGAGCTCACATAATGTGTTTTTAGATCATTTGTATTGTTATCTTTTACTATGTAACTTTTCACCAAATTTCACAAACACTAAGAAAGTTTGTTTTTCGATTCAAAACAAGATTTTATCGCTTTGAGGAGTTCAAATAACGTGTTTTTAGATCATTTGTATCATATCTTTTACTACATAACTTTTCACCAAATTTCACAAACACTAAGAAAGTTTGTTTTTCGATTCAAAACAAGATTTTAACGCTTTGAGTAGTTCAAATAACGTGTTTTTAGATCATTTGTATCGTATCTTTAACTACATAACTTTTCACCAAATTTCACAAACACTAAGAAAGTTTGTTTTTCGATTCAAAACAAGATTTTAACGCTTTGTGGAGCTCAAATGACTTGTTTTTAGATCATTTGTATCGTATCTTTTACTACGTAAATTTTCACCAAATTTCACAAACACTAAGAAAGTTTGTTTTTCGATTCAAAACAAGATTTTAGCGCTTTGAGGAGTTCAAATAACATGTTTTTAGATCATTTGTATCGTATCTTTTACTACATAACTTTTCACAAAATATCCCAAACATTACGAAAGTTTGATTTTCGATTCAAAACAAGATTTTAACGCTTTGAGGAGTTCAAATAACGTGTTTTTAGATCATTTGAATCGTATCTTTTACTACATAACTTTTCACCAAATTTCACAAACACTAAGAAAGTTTGTTTTTCGATTCAAAACAAGATTTTAACGCTTTGAGTAGTTCAAATAACGTGTTTTTAGATCATTTGTATCGTATCTTTTACTACATAACTTTTCACCAAATTTCACAAACACTAAGAAAGTTTGTTTTTCGATTCAAAACAAGATTTTAACGCTTTGAGGAGCTCAAATAACTTGTTTTTAGATCATTTGTATCGTATCTTTTACTACGTAACTTTTCACCAAATTTCACAAACACTAAGAAAGTTTGTTTTTCGATTCAAAACAAGATTTTAGCGCTTTGAGGAGTTCGAATAACATGTTTTTAGATCATTTGTATCATATCTTTTACTACATAACTTTTCACCAAATTTCACAAACATTACGAAAGTTTGTTTTTCGATTCAAAACAAGTTTTAACGCTTTGAGGAGTTCAAATAACGTGTTTTTAGATCATTTGTATCGTATCTTCTACTACATAACTTTTCACCAAATTTCACAAACACTAAGAAAGTTTGTTTTTCGATTCAAAACAAGAATTTAGCGCTTTGAGGTGTTCAAATAACGTGTTTTTAGATCATTTGTATCGTATCTTTTACTACATAACTTTTCACCAAATTTCACAAACACAAATAAAGTTTGTTTTTCGATTCAAAACAAGATTTTAACGCTGTGAGGAGCTCAAATAACTTGTTTTTAGATCATTTGTATCGTATCTTTTACTACGTAATTTTTCACCAAATTTCACAAACACTAAGAAAGTTTGTTTTTCGATTCAAAACAAGATTTTAGTGCTTTGAGTAGTTCAAATAACGTGTTTTTAGATCATTTGTATCGTATCTTTAACTACATAACTTTTCACCAAATTTCACAAACACTAAGAAAGTTTGTTTTTCGATTCAAAACAAGATTTTAACGCTTTGTGGAGCTCAAATGACTTGTTTTTAGATCATTTGTATCGTATCTTTTACTACGTAAATTTTCACCAAATTTCACAAACACTAAGAAAGTTTGTTTTTCGATTCAAAACAAGATTTTAGCGCTTTGAGGAGTTCAAATAACATGTTTTTAGATCATTTGTATCGTATCTTTTACTACATAACTTTTCACAAAATATCAAAAACATTACGAAAGTTTGATTTTCGATTCAAAACAAGATTTTAACGCTTTGAGGAGTTCAAATAACGTGTTTTTAGATCATTTGAATCGTATCTTTTACTACATAACTTTTCACCAAATTTCACAAACATTACGAAAGTTTGTTTTTCGATTCAAAACAAGATTTTAACGCTTTGAGTAGTTCAAATAACGTGTTTTTAGATCATTTGTATCGTATCTTTTACTACATAACTTTTCACCAAATTTCACAAACACTAAGAAAGTTTGTTTTTCGATTCAAAACAAGATTTTAACGCTTTGAGTAGTTCAAATAACGTGTTTTTAGATCATTTGTATCGTATCTTTTACTACATAACTTTTCACCAAATTTCACAAACACTAAGAAAGTTTGTTTTTCGATTCAAAACAAGATTTTAACGCTTTGAGGAGCTCAAATAACTTGTTTTTAGATCATTTGTATCGTATCTTTTACTACGTAACTTTTCACCAAATTTCACAAACACTAAGAAAGTTTGTTTTTCGATTCAAAACAAGATTTTAGCGCTTTGAGGAGTTCGAATAACATGTTTTTAGATCATTTGTATCATATCTTTTACTACATAACTTTTCACCAAATTTCACAAACATTACGAAAGTTTGTTTTTCGATTCAAAACAAGTTTTAACGCTTTGAGGAGTTCAAATAACGTGTTTTTAGATCATTTGTATCGTATCTTCTACTACATAACTTTTCACCAAATTTCACAAACACTAAGAAAGTTTGTTTTTCGATTCAAAACAAGAATTTAGCGCTTTGAGGTGTTCAAATAACGTGTTTTTAGATCATTTGTATCGTATCTTTTACTACATAACTTTTCACCAAATTTCACAAACACAAATAAAGTTTGTTTTTCGATTCAAAACAAGATTTTAACGCTGTGAGGAGCTCAAATAACTTGTTTTTAGATCATTTGTATCGTATCTTTTACTACGTAATTTTTCACCAAATTTCACAAACACTAAGAAAGTTTGTTTTTCGATTCAAAACAAGATTTTAGTGCTTTGAGTAGTTCAAATAACGTGTTTTTAGATCATTTGTATCGTATCTTTAACTACATAACTTTTCACCAAATTTCACAAACACTAAGAAAGTTTGTTTTTCGATTCAAAACAAGATTTTAACGCTTTGTGGAGCTCAAATGACTTGTTTTTAGATCATTTGTATCGTATCTTTTACTACGTAAATTTTCACCAAATTTCACAAACACTAAGAAAGTTTGTTTTTCGATTCAAAACAAGATTTTAGCGCTTTGAGGAGTTCAAATAACATGTTTTTAGATCATTTGTATCGTATCTTTTACTACATAACTTTTCACAAAATATCAAAAACATTACGAAAGTTTGATTTTCGATTCAAAACAAGATTTTAACGCTTTGAGGAGTTCAAATAACGTGTTTTTAGATCATTTGAATCGTATCTTTTACTACATAACTTTTCACCAAATTTCACAAACATTACGAAAGTTTGTTTTTCGATTCAAAACAAGATTTTAACGCTTTGAGTAGTTCAAATAACGTGTTTTTAGATCATTTGTATCGTATCTTTTACTACATAACTTTTCACCAAATTTCACAAACACTAAGAAAGTTTGTTTTTCGATTCAAAACAAGATTTTAACGCTTTGAGCAGCTCAAATAACTTGTTTTTAGATCATTTGTATCGTATCTTTTACTACGTAACTTTTCACCAAATTTCACAAACACTAAGAAAGTTTGTTTTTCGATTCAAAACAAGATTTTAGCGCTTTGAGGAGTTCAAATAACATGTTTTTAGAACATTTGTATCATATCTTTTACTACATAACTTTTCACCAAATTTCACAAACATTACGAAAGTTTGTTTTTCGATTCAAAACAAGTTTTAACGCTTTGAGGAGTTCAAATAACGTGTTTTTAGATCATTTGTATCGTATCTTCTACTACATAACTTTTCACCAAATTTCACAAACACTAAGAAAGTTTGTTTTTCGATTCAAAACAAGATTTTAACGCTTTGTGGAGCTCAAATGACTTGTTTTTAGATCATTTGTATCGTATCTTTTACTACGTAAATTTTCACCAAATTTCACAAACACTAAGAAAGTTTGTTTTTCGATTCAAAACAAGATTTTAGCGCTTTGAGGAGTTCAAATAACATGTTTTTAGATCATTTGTATCGTATCTTTTACTACATAACTTTTCACAAAATATCACAAACATTACGAAAGTTTGATTTTCGATTCAAAACAAGATTTTAACGCTTTGAGGAGTTCAAATAACGTGTTTTTAGATCATTTGAATCGTATCTTTTACTACATAACTTTTCACCAAATTTCACAAACATTACGAAAGTTTGTTTTTCGATTCAAAACAAGATTTTAACGCTTTGAGTAGTTCAAATAACGTGTTTTTAGATCATTTGTATCGTATCTTTTACTACATAACTTTTCACCAAATTTCACAAACACTAAGAAAGTTTGTTTTTCGATTCAAAACAAGATTTTAACGCTTTGAGGAGCTCAAATAACTTGTTTTTAGATCATTTGTATCGTATCTTTTACTACATAACTTTTCACCAAATTTCACAAACACTAAGAAAGTTTGTTTTTCGATTCAAAAGAAGCTTTGAACGTTTTGAGGAGCTCAAATAACGTGTTTTTAGATCATTTGTATCGTATCTTTTACTACATAACTTTTCACCAAATTTCACAAACACTAATATTATTTGTTTTTCGATTCAAAACAAGATTTTAATGCTTTGAGGAGCTCACATAACGTGTTTTTAGTTCATTTGTATCGTTTCTTTTTCTACGTAACTTTTCACCAAATTTCACAAACACTAAGAAAGTTTGTTTTTCGATTCAAAACAAGATTTTAGCGCTTTGAGGAGTTCCAATAACGTGTTTTTAGATCATTTGTATCGTATCTTTTACTACATAACTTTTCACCAAATTTTACAAACACTAAGAAAGTTTGTTTTTCGATTCAAAACAAGATTTTATCGCTTTGAGGAGTTCAAATAACGTGTTTTTAGATCATTTGTATCGTATCTTTTACTACATAACTTTTCACCAAATTTCACAAACACTAATAATATTTGTTTTTCGATTCAAAACAAGATTTTAACGCTTTGAGGAGCTCACATCACGTGTTTTTAGTTCATTTGTATCGTGTCTTTTACTACGTAACTTTTCACCAAATTTCACAAACACTAAGAAAGTTTGTTTTTCGATTCAAAACTAGATTTTAACGCCTTGAGGAGCTCAAATAACTTGTTTTTAGATCATTTGTATCGTATCTTTTACTACGTAACTTTTCACCAAATTTCACAAACACTAAGAAAGTCTGATTTTCGATTCATAACAAGATTTTAACACTTTGGGGAGTTCAAATAACGTGTTTTTAGATCATTTGTATCGTATCTTTTACTACATAACTTTTCACCAAATTTCACAAACACTAATAAAGTTTGTTTTTCGATTCAAAACAAGATTTTAATGCTTTGAGGAGCCCACATAACGTGTTTTTAGTTCATTTGTATCGTGTCTTTTACTACGTAACTTTTCACCAAACTTCACAAACACTAAGAAAGTTTGTTTTTCGATTCAAAACAAGATTTTAACGCTTTGAGTAGTTCAAATAACGTGTTTTTAGATCATTTGTATCGTATCTTTAACTACATAACTTTTCACCAAATTTCACAAACACTAAGAAATTTTGTTTTTCGATTCAAAACAAGATTTTAACGCTTTGTGGAGCTCAAATGACTTGTTTTTAGATCATTTGTATCGTATGTTTTACTACGTAACTTTTCACCAAATTTCACAAACACTAAGAAAGTTTGTTTTTCGATTCAAAACAAGATTTTTGCGCTTTGAGGAGTTCAAACAACATGTTTTTAGATCATTTGTATCGTATATTTTACTACATAACTTTTCACCAAATTTCACAAACATTACGAAAGATTGTTTTTCGATTCAAAACAAGATTTTAACGCTTTGAGGAGTTCAAATAACGTGTTTTTAGATCATTTGTATCGTATCTTCTACTACATAACTTTTCACCAAATTTCACAAACACTAAGAAAGTTTGTTTTTCGATTGAAAACAAGATTTTAGCGCTTTGAGGAGTTCAAATAACATGTTTTTAGATGATTTGTATCATATCTTTTACTACATAACTTTTCACCAAATTTCACAAACACTAAGAAAGTTTGTTTTTCGATTCAAAACAAGATTTTAGCGCTTTGAGGAGTTCAAATAACTTGTTTTTAGATCATTTGTATCATATCTTTTACTACATAACTTTTCACCAAATTTCACAAACATTACGAAAGTTTGTTTTTCGATTCAAAACAAGATTTTAACGCTTTGAGGAGTTCAAATAACGTGTTTTTAGATCATTTGTATCGTATCTTCTACTACATAACTTTTCACGAAATTTCACAAACACTAAGAAAGTTTGTTTTTCGATTCAAAACAAGAATTTAGCGCTTTGAGGTGTTCAAATAACGTGTTTTTAGATCATTTGTATCGTATCTTTTACTACATAACTTTTCACCAAATTTCACAAACACTAATAAAGTTTGTTTTTCGATTCAAAACAAGATTTTAACGCTGTGAGGAGCTCAAATAACTTGTTTTTAGATCATTTGTATCGTATCTTTTACTACGTAATTTTTCACCAAATTTCACAAACACTAAGAAAGTTTGTTTTTCGATTCAAAACAAGATTTTAGCGCTTTGAGGAGTTCAAATAACATGTTTGTAGATCATTTGTATCGTATCTTTTACTACATAAATTTTCACCAAATTTCACAAACACTACGAAAGTTTGTTTTTCGATTCAAAACAAGATTTTAACGCTTTGAGGAGTCCAAATAACGTGTTTTTATATCATTTGTATCGTATCTTTTACTACATAACTTTTCACCAAATTTCACAAACACTAAGAAAGTTTGTTTTTCGATTCAAAAGAAGCTTTGAACACTTTGAGGAGCTCAAATAACGTGTTTTTAGATCATTTGTATCGTATCTTTTACTACATAACTTTTCACCAAATTTCACAAACACTAATAATATTTGTTTTTCAATTCAAAACAAGATTTTAACGCTTTGAGGAGCTCACATCACGTGTTTTTAGTTCATTTGTATCGTATCTTTTACTACGTAACTTTTCACCAAATTTCACAAACACTAAGAAAGTTTGTTTTTCGATTCAAAACTAGATTTTAACGCCTTGAGGAGCTCAAATAACTTGTTTTTAGATCATTTGTATCGTATCTTTTACTACGTAATTTTTCACCAAATTTCACAAACACTAAGAAAATTTGTTTTTCGATTCAAAACAAGATTTTAGCGCTTTGAGGAGTTCAAATAACATGTTTTTAGATCATTTGTATCATATCTTTTACTACATAACTTTTCACCAAATTTCACAAACATTACGAAAGTTTGTTTTTCGATTCAAAACAAGTTTTAACGCTTTGAGGAGTTCAAATAACGTGTTTTTAGATCATTTGTATCGTATCTTCTACTACATAACTTTTCACCAAATTTCACAAACACTAAGAAAGTTTGTTTTTCGATTCAAAACAAGAATTTAGCGCTTTGAGTAGTTCAAATAACGTGTTTTTAGATCATTTGTATCGTATCTTCTACTACATAACTTTTCACCAAATTTCACAAACACTAAGAAAGTTTGTTTTTCGATTCAAAACAAGATTTTAACGCTTTGAGTAGTTCAAATAACGTGTTTTTAGATCATTTGTATCGTATCTTTTACTACGTAACTTTTCACCAAATTTCACAAACACTAAGAAAGTT
Organism: Luzula sylvatica; assembly: GCA_946800325.1. Taxonomy (NCBI): domain Eukaryota; kingdom Viridiplantae; phylum Streptophyta; class Magnoliopsida; order Poales; family Juncaceae; genus Luzula; species Luzula sylvatica. The sequence goes on from OX326956.1 coordinate 21,687,874, forward strand.
TGTTTTTCAATTCAAAACAAGATTTTAGCGCTTTGAGGAGTTCAAATAACATGTTTTTAGATCATTTATATCATATCTTTTACAACATAAATTTTCACCAAATTTCACTAACATTACGAAAGTTTGTTTTTCGATTCAAAACAAGATTTTAACGCTTTGAGGAGCTCACATAATGTGTTTTTAGATCATTTGTATTGTTATCTTTTACTATGTAACTTTTCACCAAATTTCACAAACACTAAGAAAGTTTGTTTTTCGATTCAAAACAAGATTTTATCGCTTTGAGGAGTTCAAATAACGTGTTTTTAGATCATTTGTATCGTATCTTTTACTATATAACTTTTCATCAAATATCACAAACACTAAGAAAGTTTGTTTTTCGATTCAAAACAAGATTTTAGCGCTTTGAGGAGTTCAAATAACGTGTTTTTAGATCATTTGTATCGTATCTTTTACTACAGAACTTTTCACCAAATTTCACAAACACTAATAAAGTTTGTTTTTCGATTCAAAACAAGATTTTAACGCTTTGAGGAGCTCACATAATGTGTTTTTAGATCATTTGTATTGTTATCTTTTACTATGTAACTTTTCACCAAATTTCACAAACACTAAGAAAGTTTGTTTTTCGATTCAAAACAAGATTTTATCGCTTTGAGGAGTTCAAATAACGTGTTTTTAGATCATTTGTATCATATCTTTTACTATATAACTTTTCACCAAATTTCACAAACACTAAGAAAGTTTGTTTTTCGATTCAAAACAAGATTTTAACGCTTTGAGTAGTTCAAATAACGTGTTTTTAGATCATTTGTATCGTATCTTTAACTACATAACTTTTCACCAAATTTCACAAACACTAAGAAAGTTTGTTTTTCGATTCAAAACAAGATTTTAACGCTTTGTGGAGCTCAAATGACTTGTTTTTAGATCATTTGTATCGTATCTTTTACTACGTAAATTTTCACCAAATTTCACAAACACTAAGAAAGTTTGTTTTTCGATTCAAAACAAGATTTTAGCGCTTTGAGGAGTTCAAATAACATGTTTTTAGATCATTTGTATCGTATCTTTTACTACATAACTTTTCACAAAATATCACAAACATTACGAAAGTTTGATTTTCGATTCAAAACAAGATTTTAACGCTTTGAGGAGTTCAAATAACGTGTTTTTAGATCATTTGAATCGTATCTTTTACTACATAACTTTTCACCAAATTTCACAAACACTAAGAAAGTTTGTTTTTCGATTCAAAACAAGATTTTAACGCTTTGAGTAGTTCAAATAACGTGTTTTTAGATCATTTGTATCGTATCTTTTACTACATAACTTTTCACCAAATTTCACAAACACTAAGAAAGTTTGTTTTTCGATTCAAAACAAGATTTTAACGCTTTGAGGAGCTCAAATAACTTGTTTTTAGATCATTTGTATCGTATCTTTTACTACGTAACTTTTCACCAAATTTCACAAACACTAAGAAAGTTTGTTTTTCGATTCAAAACAAGATTTTAGCGCTTTGAGGAGTTCGAATAACATGTTTTTAGATCATTTGTATCATATCTTTTACTACATAACTTTTCACCAAATTTCACAAACATTACGAAAGTTTGTTTTTCGATTCAAAACAAGTTTTAACGCTTTGAGGAGTTCAAATAACGTGTTTTTAGATCATTTGTATCGTATCTTCTACTACATAACTTTTCACCAAATTTCACAAACACTAAGAAAGTTTGTTTTTCGATTCAAAACAAGAATTTAGCGCTTTGAGATGTTCAAATAACGTGTTTTTAGATCATTTGTATCGTATCTTTTACTACATAACTTTTCACCAAATTTCACAAACACAAATAAAGATTGTTTTTCGATTCAAAACAAGATTTTAACGCTGTGAGGAGCTCAAATAACTTGTTTTTAGATCATTTGTATCGTATCTTTTACTACGTAATTTTTCACCAAATTTCACAAACACTAAGAAAGTTTGTTTTTCGATTCAAAACAAGATTTTAGTGCTTTGAGTAGTTCAAATAACGTGTTTTTAGATCATTTGTATCGTATCTTTAACTACATAACTTTTCACCAAATTTCACAAACACTAAGAAAGTTTGTTTTTCGATTCAAAACAAGATTTTAACGCTTTGTGGAGCTCAAATGACTTGTTTTTAGATCATTTGTATCGTATCTTTTACTACGTAAATTTTCACCAAATTTCACAAACACTAAGAAAGTTTGTTTTTCGATTCAAAACAAGATTTTAGCGCTTTGAGGAGTTCAAATAACATGTTTTTAGATCATTTGTATCGTATCTTTTACTACATAACTTTTCACAAAATATCAAAAACATTACGAAAGTTTGATTTTCGATTCAAAACAAGATTTTAACGCTTTGAGGAGTTCAAATAACGTGTTTTTAGATCATTTGAATCGTATCTTTTACTACATAACTTTTCACCAAATTTCACAAACATTACGAAAGTTTGTTTTTCGATTCAAAACAAGATTTTAACGCTTTGAGTAGTTCAAATAACGTGTTTTTAGATCATTTGTATCATATCTTTTACTACATAACTTTTCACCAAATTTCACAAACACTAAGAAAGTTTGTTTTTCGATTCAAAACAAGATTTTAACGCTTTGAGCAGCTCAAATAACTTGTTTTTAGATCATTTGTATCGTATCTTTTACTACGTAACTTTTCACCAAATTTCACAAACACTAAGAAAGTTTGTTTTTCGATTCAAAACAAGATTTTAGCGCTTTGAGGAGTTCAAATAACATGTTTTTAGAATATTTGTATCATATCTTTTACTACATAACTTTTCACCAAATTTCACAAACATTACGAAAGTTTGTTTTTCGATTCAAAACAAGTTTTAACGCTTTGAGGAGTTCAAATAACGTGTTTTTAGATCATTTGTATCGTATCTTCTACTACATAACTTTTCACCAAATTTCACAAACACTAAGAAAGTTTGTTTTTCGATTCAAAACAAGATTTTAACGCTTTGTGGAGCTCAAATGACTTGTTTTTAGATCATTTGTATCGTATCTTTTACTACGTAAATTTTCACCAAATTTCACAAACACTAAGAAAGTTTGTTTTTCGATTCAAAACAAGATTTTAGCGCTTTGAGGAGTTCAAATAACATGTTTTTAGATCATTTGTATCGTATCTTTTACTACATAACTTTTCACAAAATATCACAAACATTACGAAAGTTTGATTTTCGATTCAAAACAAGATTTTAACGCTTTGAGGAGTTCAAATAACGTGTTTTTAGATCATTTGAATCGTATCTTTTACTACATAACTTTTCACCAAATTTCACAAACATTACGAAAGTTTGTTTTTCGATTCAAAACAAGATTTTAACGCTTTGAGTAGTTCAAATAACGTGTTTTTAGATCATTTGTATCGTATCTTTTACTACATAACTTTTCACCAAATTTCACAAACACTAAGAAAGTTTGTTTTTCGATTCAAAACAAGATTTTAACGCTTTGAGGAGCTCAAATAACTTGTTTTTAGATCATTTGTATCGTATCTTTTACTACATAACTTTTCACCAAATTTCACAAACACTAAGAAAGTTTGTTTTTCGATTCAAAAGAAGCTTTGAACGTTTTGAGGAGCTCAAATAACGTGTTTTTAGATCATTTGTATCGTATCTTTTACTACATAACTTTTCACCAAATTTCACAAACACTAATAATATTTGTTTTTCGATTCAAAACAAGATTTTAATGCTTTGAGGAGCTCACATAACGTGTTTTTAGTTCATTTGTATCGTTTCTTTTTCTACGTAACTTTTCACCAAATTTCACAAACACTAAGAAAGTTTGTTTTTCGATTCAAAACAAGATTTTAGCGCTTTGAGGAGTTCCAATAACGTGTTTTTAGATCATTTGTATCGTATCTTTTACTACATAACTTTTCACCAAATTTTACAAACACTAAGAAAGTTTGTTTTTCGATTCAAAACAAGATTTTATCGCTTTGAGGAGTTCAAATAACGTGTTTTTAGATCATTTGTATCGTGTCTTTTACTACGTAACTTTTCACCAAATTTCACAAACACTAAGAAAGTTTGTTTTTCGATTCAAAACTAGATTTTAACGCCTTGAGGAGCTCAAATAACTTGTTTTTAGATCATTTGTATCGTATCTTTTACTACGTAACTTTTCACCAAATTTCACAAACACTAAGAAAGTCTGATTTTCGATTCATAACAAGATTTTAACGCTTTGGGGAGTTCAAATAACGTGTTTTTAGATCATTTGTATCGTATGTTTTACTACATAACTTTTCACCAAATTTCACAAACACTAATAAAGTTTGTTTTTCGATTCAAAACAAGATTTTAATGCTTTGAGGAGCTCACATAACGTGTTTTTAGTTCATTTGTATCGTGTCTTTTACTACGTAACTTTTCACCAAACTTCACAAACACTAAGAAAGTTTGTTTTTCGATTCAAAACAAGATTTTAACGCTTTGAGTAGTTCAAATAACGTGTTTTTAGATCATTTATATCGTATCTTTAACTACATAACTTTTCACCAAATTTCACAAACACTAAGAAATTTTGTTTTTCGATTCAAAACAAGATTTTAACGCTTTGTGGAGCTCAAATGACTTGTTTTTAGATCATTTGTATCGTATGTTTTACTACGTAACTTTTCACCAAATTTCACAAACACTAAGAAAGTTTGTTTTTCGATTCAAAACAAGATTTTTGCGCTTTGAGGAGTTCAAATAACATGTTTTTAGATCATTTGTATCGTATATTTTACTACATAACTTTTCACCAAATTTCACAAACATTACGAAAGATTGTTTTTCGATTCAAAACAAGATTTTAACGCTTTGAGGAGTTCAAATAACGTGTTTTTAGATCATTTGTATCGTATCTTCTACTACATAACTTTTCACCAAATTTCACAAACACTAAGAAAGTTTGTTTTTCGATTGAAAACAAGATTTTAGCGCTTTGAGGAGTTCAAATAACATGTTTTTAGATGATTTGTATCATATCTTTTACTACATAACTTTTCACCAAATTTCACAAACACTAAGAAAGTTTGTTTTTCGATTCAAAACAAGATTTTAGCGCTTTGAGGAGTTCAAATAACTTGTTTTTAGATCATTTGTATCATATCTTTTACTACATAACTTTTCACCAAATTTCACAAACATTACGAAAGTTTGTTTTTCGATTCAAAACAAGATTTTAACGCTTTGAGGAGTTCAAATAACGTGTTTTTAGATCATTTGTATCGTATCTTCTACTACATAACTTTTCACGAAATTTCACAAACACTAAGAAAGTTTGTTTTTCGATTCAAAACAAGAATTTAGCGCTTTGAGGTGTTCAAATAACGTGTTTTTAGATCATTTGTATCGTATCTTTTACTACATAACTTTTCACCAAATTTCACAAACACTAATAAAGTTTGTTTTTCGATTCAAAACAAGATTTTAACGCTGTGAGGAGCTCAAATAACTTGTTTTTAGATCATTTGTATCGTATCTTTTACTACGTAATTTTTCACCAAATTTCACAAACACTAAGAAAGTTTGTTTTTCGATTCAAAACAAGATTTTAGCGCTTTGAGGAGTTCAAATAACATGTTTGTAGATCATTTGTATCGTATCTTTTACTACATAAATTTTCACCAAATTTCACAAACACTACGAAAGTTTGTTTTTCGATTCAAAACAAGATTTTAACGCTTTGAGGAGTCCAAATAACGTGTTTTTATATCATTTGTATCGTATCTTTTACTACATAACTTTTCACCAAATTTCACAAACACTAAGAAAGTTTGTTTTTCGATTCAAAAGAAGCTTTGAACACTTTGAGGAGCTCAAATAACGTGTTTTTAGATCATTTGTATCGTATCTTTTACTACATAACTTTTCACCAAATTTCACAAACACTAATAATATTTGTTTTTCAATTCAAAACAAGATTTTAACGCTTTGAGGAGCTCACATCACGTGTTTTTAGTTCATTTGTATCGTATCTTTTACTACGTAACTTTTCACCAAATTTCACAAACACTAAGAAAGTTTGTTTTTCGATTCAAAACTAGATTTTAACGCCTTGAGGAGCTCAAATAACTTGTTTTTAGATCATTTGTATCGTATCTTTTACTACGTAATTTTTCACCAAATTTCACAAACACTAAGAAAATTTGTTTTTCGATTCAAAACAAGATTTTAGCGCTTTGAGGAGTTCAAATAACATGTTTTTAGATCATTTGTATCATATCTTTTACTACATAACTTTTCACCAAATTTCACAAACATTACGAAAGTTTGTTTTTCGATTCAAAACAAGTTTTAACGCTTTGAGGAGTTCAAATAACGTGTTTTTAGATCATTTGTATCGTATCTTCTACTACATAACTTTTCACCAAATTTCACAAACACTAAGAAAGTTTGTTTTTCGATTCAAAACAAGAATTTAGCGCTTTGAGTAGTTCAAATAACGTGTTTTTAGATCATTTGTATCGTATCTTCTACTACATAACTTTTCACCAAATTTCACAAACACTAAGAAAGTTTGTTTTTCGATTCAAAACAAGATTTTAACGCTTTGAGTAGTTCAAATAACGTGTTTTTAGATCATTTGTATCGTATCTTTTACTACGTAACTTTTCACCAAATTTCACAAACACTAAGAAAGTTTGTTTTTCAATTCAAAACAAGATTTTAGCGCTTTGAGGAGTTCAAATAACATGTTTTTAGATCATTTATATCATATCTTTTACTACATAACTTTTCACCAAATTTCACTAACATTACGAAAGTTTGTTTTTCGATTCAAAACAAGATTTTAACGCTTTGAGGAGCTCACATAATGTGTTTTTAGATCATTTGTATTGTTATCTTTTACTATGTAACTTTTCACCAAATTTCACAAACACTAAGAAAGTTTGTTTTTCGATTCAAAACAAGATTTTATCGCTTTGAGGAGTTCAAATAACGTGTTTTTAGATCATTTGTATCGTATCTTTTACTATATAACTTTTCATCAAATATCACAAACACTAAGAAAGTTTGTTTTTCGATTCAAAACAAGATTTTAGCGCTTTGAGGAGTTCAAATAACGTGTTTTTAGATCATTTGTATCGTATCTTTTACTACAGAACTTTTCACCAAATTTCACAAACACTAATAAAGTTTGTTTTTCGATTCAAAACAAGATTTTAACGCTTTGAGGAGCTCACATAATGTGTTTTTAGATCATTTGTATTGTTATCTTTTACTATGTAACTTTTCACCAAATTTCACAAACACTAAGAAAGTTTGTTTTTCGATTCAAAACAAGATTTTATCGCTTTGAGGAGTTCAAATAACGTGTTTTTAGATCATTTGTATCATATCTTTTACTACATAACTTTTCACCAAATTTCACAAACACTAAGAAAGTTTGTTTTTCGATTCAAAACAAGATTTTAACGCTTTGAGTAGTTCAAATAACGTGTTTTTAGATCATTTGTATCGTATCTTTTACTACATAACTTTTCACCAAATTTCACAAACACTAAGAAAGTTTGTTTTTCGATTCAAAACAAGATTTTAACGCTTTGAGGAGCTCAAATAACTTGTTTTTAGATCATTTGTATCGTATCTTTTACTACGTAACTTTTCACCAAATTTCACAAACACTAAGAAAGTTTGTTTTTCGATTCAAAACAAGATTTTAGCGCTTTGAGGAGTTCGAATAACATGTTTTTAGATCATTTGTATCATATCTTTTACTACATAACTTTTCACCAAATTTCACAAACATTACGAAAGTTTGTTTTTCGATTCAAAACAAGTTTTAACGCTTTGAGGAGTTCAAATAACGTGTTTTTAGATCATTTGTATCGTATCTTCTACTACATAACTTTTCACCAAATTTCACAAACACTAAGAAAGTTTGTTTTTCGATTCAAAACAAGAATTTAGCGCTTTGAGGTGTTCAAATAACGTGTTTTTAGATCATTTGTATCGTATCTTTTACTACATAACTTTTCACCAAATTTCACAAACACAAATAAAGTTTGTTTTTCGATTCAAAACAAGATTTTAACGCTGTGAGGAGCTCAAATAACTTGTTTTTAGATCATTTGTATCGTATCTTTTACTACGTAATTTTTCACCAAATTTCACAAACACTAAGAAAGTTTGTTTTTCGATTCAAAACAAGATTTTAGTGCTTTGAGTAGTTCAAATAACGTGTTTTTAGATCATTTGTATCGTATCTTTAACTACATAACTTTTCACCAAATTTCACAAACACTAAGAAAGTTTGTTTTTCGATTCAAAACAAGATTTTAACGCTTTGTGGAGCTCAAATGACTTGTTTTTAGATCATTTGTATCGTATCTTTTACTACGTAAATTTTCACCAAATTTCACAAACACTAAGAAAGTTTGTTTTTCGATTCAAAACAAGATTTTAGCGCTTTGAGGAGTTCAAATAACATGTTTTTAGATCATTTGTATCGTATCTTTTACTACATAACTTTTCACAAAATATCAAAAACATTACGAAAGTTTGATTTTCGATTCAAAACAAGATTTTAACGCTTTGAGGAGTTCAAATAACGTGTTTTTAGATCATTTGAATCGTATCTTTTACTACATAACTTTTCACCAAATTTCACAAACATTACGAAAGTTTGTTTTTCGATTCAAAACAAGATTTTAACGCTTTGAGTAGTTCAAATAACGTGTTTTTAGATCATTTGTATCGTATCTTTTACTACATAACTTTTCACCAAATTTCACAAACACTAAGAAAGTTTGTTTTTCGATTCAAAACAAGATTTTAACGCTTTGAGCAGCTCAAATAACTTGTTTTTAGATCATTTGTATCGTATCTTTTACTACGTAACTTTTCACCAAATTTCACAAACACTAAGAAAGTTTGTTTTTCGATTCAAAACAAGATTTTAGCGCTTTGAGGAGTTCAAATAACATGTTTTTAGAACATTTGTATCATATCTTTTACTACATAACTTTTCACCAAATTTCACAAACATTACGAAAGTTTGTTTTTCGATTCAAAACAAGTTTTAACGCTTTGAGGAGTTCAAATAACGTGTTTTTAGATCATTTGTATCGTATCTTCTACTACATAACTTTTCACCAAATTTCACAAACACTAAGAAAGTTTGTTTTTCGATTCAAAACAAGATTTTAACGCTTTGTGGAGCTCAAATGACTTGTTTTTAGATCATTTGTATCGTATCTTTTACTACGTAAATTTTCACCAAATTTCACAAACACTAAGAAAGTTTGTTTTTCGATTCAAAACAAGATTTTAGCGCTTTGAGGAGTTCAAATAACATGTTTTTAGATCATTTGTATCGTATCTTTTACTACATAACTTTTCACAAAATATCACAAACATTACGAAAGTTTGATTTTCGATTCAAAACAAGATTTTAACGCTTTGAGGAGTTCAAATAACGTGTTTTTAGATCATTTGAATCGTATCTTTTACTACATAACTTTTCACCAAATTTCACAAACATTACGAAAGTTTGTTTTTCGATTCAAAACAAGATTTTAACGCTTTGAGTAGTTCAAATAACGTGTTTTTAGATCATTTGTATCGTATCTTTTACTACATAACTTTTCACCAAATTTAACAAACACTAAGAAAGTTTGTTTTTCGATTCAAAACAAGATTTTAACGCTTTGAGGAGCTCAAATAACTTGTTTTTAGATCATTTGTATCGTATCTTTTACTACATAACTTTTCACCAAATTTTACAAACACTAAGAAAGTTTGTTTTTCGATTCAAAACAAGATTTTATCGCTTTGAGGAGTTCAAATAACGTGTTTTTAGATCATTTGTATCGTATCTTTTACTACATAACTTTTCACCAAATTTCACAAACACTAATAATATTTGTTTTTCGATTCAAAACAAGATTTTAACGCTTTGAGGAGCTCACATCACGTGTTTTTAGTTCATTTGTATCGTGTCTTTTACTACGTAACTTTTCACCAAATTTCACAAACACTAAGAAAGTTTGTTTTTCGATTCAAAACTAGATTTTAACGCCTTGAGGAGCTCAAATAACTTGTTTTTAGATCATTTGTATCGTATCTTTTACTACGTAACTTTTCACCAAATTTCACAAACACTAAGAAAGTCTGATTTTCGATTCATAACAAGATTTTAACGCTTTGGGGAGTTCAAATAACGTGTTTTTAGATCATTTGTATCGTATCTTTTACTACATAACTTTTCACCAAATTTCACAAACACTAATAAAGTTTGTTTTTCGATTCAAAACAAGATTTTAATGCTTTGAGGAGCTCACATAACGTGTTTTTAGTTCATTTGTATCGTGTCTTTTACTACGTAACTTTTCACCAAACTTCACAAACACTAAGAAAGTTTGTTTTTCGATTCAAAACAAGATTTTATCGCTTTGAGGAGTTCAAATAACGTGTTGTTAGATCATTTGTATCGTATCTTTTACTACATAACTTTTCACCAAATTTCACAAACACTAAGAAAGTTTGTTTTTCGATTCAAAACAAGATTTTAACGCTTTGAGTAGTTCAAATAACGTGTTTTTAGATAATTTGTATCGTATCTTTTACTACATAACTTTTCACCAAATTTCACAAACACTAAAAAAGTTTGTTTTTCGATTCAAACAAGATTTTAACGCTTTGTGGAGCTCAAATAACTTGTTTTTAGATCATTCGTATCGTATCTTTTACTACGTAACTTTTCACCAAATTTCACAAACACAAAGAAAGTTTGTTTTTCGATTCAAAACAAGATTTTAGCGCTTTGAGGAGTTCAAATAACATGTTTTTAGATCATTTGTATCATATCTTTTACTACATAACTTTTCACCAAATTTCACAAACATTACGAAAGTTTGTTTTTCGATTCAAAACAAGATTTTAACGCTTTGAGGAGCTCACATAATGTGTTTTTAGATCATTTGTATTGTTATCTTTTACTATGTAACTTTTCACCAAATTTCACAAACACTAAGAAAGTTTGTTTTTCGATTCAAAACAAGATTTTATCGCTTTGAGGAGTTCAAATAACGTGTTTTTAGATCATTTGTATCGTATCTTTTACTACATAACTTTTCACCAAATTTCACAAACACTAAGAAAGTTTGTTTTTCGATTCAAAACAAGATTTTAACGCTTTGAGTAGTTCAAATAACGTGTTTTTAGATCATTTGTATCGTATCTTTAACTACATAACTTTTCACCAAATTTCACAAACACTAAGAAATTTTGTTTTTCGATTCAAAACAAGATTTTAACGCTTTGTGGAGCTCAAATGACTTGTTTTTAGATCATTTGTATCGTATCTTTTACTACGTAACTTTTCACCAAATTTCACAAACACTAAGAAAGTTTGTTTTTCGATTCAAAACAAGATTTTTGCGCTTTGAGGAGTTCAAATAACATGTTTTTAGATCATTTGTATCGTATATTTTACTACATAACTTTTCACCAAATTTCACAAACATTACGAAAGTTTGTTTTTCGATTCAAAACAAGATTTTAACGCTTTGAGGAGTTCAAATAACGTGTTTTTAGATCATTTGTATCGTATCTTCTACTACATAACTTTTCACCAAATTTCACAAACACTAAGAAAGTTTGTGTTTCGATTGAAAACAAGATTTTAGCGCTTTGAGGAGTTCAAATAACAAGTTTTTAGATGATTTGTATCATATCTTTTACTACATAACTTTTCACCAAATTTCACAAACACTAAGAAAGTTTGTTTTTCGATTCAAAACAAGATTTTAGCGCTTTGAGGAGTTCAAATAACTTGTTTTTAGATCATTTGTATCATATCTTTTACTACATAACCTTTCACCAAATTTCACAAACACTAAGAAAGTTTGTTTTTCGATTCAAAACAAGATTTTAACGCTTTGTGGAGCTCAAATGACTTGTTTTTAGATCATTTGTATCGTATCTTTTACTACGTAAATTTTCACCAAATTTCACAAACACTAAGAAAGTTTGTTTTTCGATTCAAAACAAGATTTTAGCGCTTTGAGGAGTTCAAATAACATGTTTTTAGATCATTTGTATCGTATCTTTTACTACATAACTTTTCACAAAATATCACAAACATTACGAAAGTTTGATTTTCGATTCAAAACAAGATTTTAACGCTTTGAGGAGTTCAAATAACGTGTTTTTAGATCATTTGAATCGTATCTTTTACTACATAACTTTTCACCAAATTTCACAAACACTAAGAAAGTTTGTTTTTCGATTCAAAACAAGATTTTAACGCTTTGAGTAGTTCAAATAACGTGTTTTTAGATCATTTGTATCGTATCTTTTACTACATAACTTTTCACCAAATTTCACAAACACTAAGAAAGTTTGTTTTTCGATTCAAAACAAAATTTTAACGCTTTGAGGAGCTCAAATAACTTGTTTTTAGATCATTTGTATCGTATCTTTTACTACGTAACTATTCACCAAATTTCACAAACACTAAGAAAGTTTGTTTTTCGATTCAAAACAAGAATTTAGCGCTTTGAGGTGTTCAAATAACGTGTTTTTAGATCATTTGTATCGTATCTTTAACTACATAACTTTTCACCAAATTTCACAAACACTAAGAAAGTTTGTTTTTCGATTCAAAACAAGATTTTAACGCTTTGTGGAGCTCAAATGACTTGTTTTTAGATCATTTGTATCGTATCTTTTACTACGTAAATTTTCACCAAATTTCACAAACACTAAGAAAGTTTGTTTTTCGATTCAAAACAAGATTTTAGCGCTTTGAGGAGTTCAAATAACATGTTTTTAGATCATTTGTATCGTATCTTTTACTACATAACTTTTCACAAAATATCACAAACATTACGAAAGTTTGATTTTCGATTCAAAACAAGATTTTAACGCTTTGAGGAGTTCAAAAAACGTGTTTTTAGATCATTTGAATCGTATCTTTTACTACATAACTTTTCACCAAATTTCACAAACATTACGAAAGTTTGTTTTTCGATTCAAAACAAGATTTTAACGCTTTGAGTAGTTCAAATAACGTGTTTTTAGATCATTTGTATCGTATCTTTTACTACATAACTTTTCACCAAATTTCACAAACACTAAGAAAGTTTGTTTTTCGATTCAAAACAAGATTTTAACGCTTTGAGGAGCTCAAATAACTTGTTTTTAGATCATTTGTATCGTATCTTTTACTACGTAACTTTTCACCAAATTTCACAAACACTAAGAAAGTTTGTTTTTCGATTCAAAACAAGATTTTAGCGCTTTGAGGAGTTCAAATAACATGTTTTTAGATCATTTGTATCATATCTTTTACTACATAACTTTTCACCAAATTTCACAAACATTACGAAAGTTTGTTTTTCGATTCAAAACAAGTTTTAACGCTTTGAGGAGTTCAAATAACGTGTTTTTAGATCATTTGTATCGTATCTTCTACTACATAACTTTTCACCAAATTTCACAAACACTAAGAAAGTTTGTTTTTCGATTCAAAACAAGAATTTAGCGCTTTGAGGTGTTCAAATAACGTGTTTTTAGATCATTTGTATCGTATCTTTTACTACATAACTTTTCACCAAATTTCACAAACACTAATAAAGTTTGTTTTTCGATTCAAAACAAGATTTTAACGCTGTGAGGAGCTCAAATAACTTGTTTTTAGATCATTTGTATCGTATCTTTTACTACGTAATTTTTCACCAAATTTCACAAACACTAAGAAAGTTTGTTTTTCGATTCAAAACAAGATTTTAGCGCTTTGAGGAGTTCAAATAACATGTTTTTAGATCATTTGTATCGTATCTTTTACTACATAAATTTTCACCAAATTTCACAAACACTACGAAAGTTTGTTTTTCGATTCAAAACAAGATTTTAACGCTTTGAGGAGTTCAAATAACGTGTTTTTAGATCATTTGAATCGTATCTTTTACTATATAACTTTTCATCAAATATCACAAACACTAAGAAAGTTTGTTTTTCGATTCAAAACAAGATTTTAGCGCTTTGAGGAGTTCAAATAACGTGTTTTTAGATCATTTGTATCGTATCTTTTACTACAGAACTTTTCTTCAAATTTCACAAACACTAAGAAAGTTTGTTTTTCGATTCAAAACAAGATTTTATCGCTTTGAGGAGTTCAAATAACGTGTTTTTAGATCATTTGTATCATATCTTTTACTATATAACTTTTCACCAAATTTCACAAACACTAAGAAAGTTTGTTTTTCGATTCAAAACAAGATTTTATCGCTTTGAGGAGTTCAAATAACGTGTTTTTAGATCATTTGTATCGTATCTTTTACTATATAACTTTTCATCAAATATCACAAACACTAAGAAAGTTTGTTTTTCGATTCAAAACAAGATTTTAGCGCTTTGAGGAGTTCAAATAACGTGTTTTTAGATCATTTGTATCGTATCTTTTACTACAGAACTTTTCACCAAATTTCACAAACACTAATAAAGTTTGTTTTTCGATTCAAAACAAGATTTTAACGCTTTGAGGAGCTCACATAATGTGTTTTTAGATCATTTGTATTGTTATCTTTTACTATGTAACTTTTCACCAAATTTCACAAACACTAAGAAAGTTTGTTTTTCGATTCAAAACAAGATTTTATCGCTTTGAGGAGTTCAAATAACGTGTTTTTAGATCATTTGTATCATATCTTTTACTACATAACTTTTCACCAAATTTCACAAACACTAAGAAAGTTTGTTTTTCGATTCAAAACAAGATTTTAACGCTTTGAGTAGTTCAAATAACGTGTTTTTAGATCATTTGTATCGTATCTTTAACTACATACCTTTTCACCAAATTTCACAAACACTAAGAAAGTTTGTTTTTCGATTCAAAACAAGATTTTAACGCTTTGTGGAGCTCAAATGACTTGTTTTTAGATCATTTGTATCGTATCTTTTACTACGTAAATTTTCACCAAATTTCACAAACACTAAGAAAGTTTGTTTTTCGATTCAAAACAAGATTTTAGCGCTTTGAGGAGTTCAAATAACATGTTTTTAGATCATTTGTATCGTATCTTTTACTACATAACTTTTCACAAAATATCACAAACATTACGAAAGTTTGATTTTCGATTCAAAACAAGATTTTAACGCTTTGAGGAGTTCAAATAACGTGTTTTTAGATCATTTGAATCGTATCTTTTACTACATAACTTTTCACCAAATTTCACAAACACTAAGAAAGTTTGTTTTTCGATTCAAAACAAGATTTTAACGCTTTGAGTAGTTCAAATAACGTGTTTTTAGATCATTTGTATCGTATCTTTTACTACATAACTTTTCACCAAATTTCACAAACACTAAGAAAGTTTGTTTTTCGATTCAAAACAAGATTTTAACGCTTTGAGGAGCTCAAATAACTTGTTTTTAGATCATTTGTATCGTATCTTTTACTACGTAACTTTTCACCAAATTTCACAAACACTAAGAAAGTTTGTTTTTCGATTCAAAACAAGATTTTAGCGCTTTGAGGAGTTCGAATAACATGTTTTTAGATCATTTGTATCATATCTTTTACTACATAACTTTTCACCAAATTTCACAAACATTACGAAAGTTTGTTTTTCGATTCAAAACAAGTTTTAACGCTTTGAGGAGTTCAAATAACGTGTTTTTAGATCATTTGTATCGTATCTTCTACTACATAACTTTTCACCAAATTTCACAAACACTAAGAAAGTTTGTTTTTCGATTCAAAACAAGAATTTAGCGCTTTGAGGTGTTCAAATAACGTGTTTTTAGATCATTTGTATCGTATCTTTTACTACATAACTTTTCACCAAATTTCACAAACACAAATAAAGTTTGTTTTTCGATTCAAAACAAGATTTTAACGCTGTGAGGAGCTCAAATAACTTGTTTTTAGATCATTTGTATCGTATCTTTTACTACGTAATTTTTCACCAAATTTCACAAACACTAAGAAAGTTTGTTTTTCGATTCAAAACAAGATTTTAGTGCTTTGAGTAGTTCAAATAACGTGTTTTTAGATCATTTGTATCGTATCTTTAACTACATAACTTTTCACCAAATTTCACAAACACTAAGAAAGTTTGTTTTTCGATTCAAAACAAGATTTTAACGCTTTGTGGAGCTCAAATGACTTGTTTTTAGATCATTTGTATCGTATCTTTTACTACGTAAATTTTCACCAAATTTCACAAACACTAAGAAAGTTTGTTTTTCGATTCAAAACAAGATTTTAGCGCTTTGAGGAGTTCAAATAACATGTTTTTAGATCATTTGTATCGTATCTTTTACTACATAACTTTTCACAAAATATCAAAAACATTACGAAAGTTTGATTTTCGATTCAAAACAAGATTTTAACGCTTTGAGGAGTTCAAATAACGTGTTTTTAGATCATTTGAATCGTATCTTTTACTACATAACTTTTCACCAAATTTCACAAACATTACGAAAGTTTGTTTTTCGATTCAAAACAAGATTTTAACGCTTTGAGTAGTTCAAATAACGTGTTTTTAGATCATTTGTATCGTATCTTTTACTACATAACTTTTCACCAAATTTCACAAACACTAAGAAAGTTTGTTTTTCGATTCAAAACAAGATTTTAACGCTTTGAGCAGCTCAAATAACTTGTTTTTAGATCATTTGTATCGTATCTTTTACTACGTAACTTTTCACCAAATTTCACAAACACTAAGAAAGTTTGTTTTTCGATTCAAAACAAGATTTTAGCGCTTTGAGGAGTTCAAATAACATGTTTTTAGAACATTTGTATCATATCTTTTACTACATAACTTTTCACCAAATTTCACAAACATTACGAAAGTTTGTTTTTCGATTCAAAACAAGTTTTAACGCTTTGAGGAGTTCAAATAACGTGTTTTTAGATCATTTGTATCGTATCTTCTACTACATAACTTTTCACCAAATTTCACAAACACTAAGAAAGTTTGTTTTTCGATTCAAAACAAGATTTTAACGCTTTGTGGAGCTCAAATGACTTGTTTTTAGATCATTTGTATCGTATCTTTTACTACGTAAATTTTCACCAAATTTCACAAACACTAAGAAAGTTTGTTTTTCGATTCAAAACAAGATTTTAGCGCTTTGAGGAGTTCAAATAACATGTTTTTAGATCATTTGTATCGTATCTTTTACTACATAACTTTTCACAAAATATCACAAACATTACGAAAGTTTGATTTTCGATTCAAAACAAGATTTTAACGCTTTGAGGAGTTCAAATAACGTGTTTTTAGATCATTTGAATCGTATCTTTTACTACATAACTTTTCACCAAATTTCACAAACATTACGAAAGTTTGTTTTTCGATTCAAAACAAGATTTTAACGCTTTGAGTAGTTCAAATAACGTGTTTTTAGATCATTTGTATCGTATCTTTTACTACATAACTTTTCACCAAATTTAACAAACACTAAGAAAGTTTGTTTTTCGATTCAAAACAAGATTTTAACGCTTTGAGGAGCTCAAATAACTTGTTTTTAGATCATTTGTATCGTATCTTTTACTACATAACTTTTCACCAAATTTCACAAACACTAAGAAAGTTTGTTTTTCGATTCAAAAGAAGCTTTGAACGTTTTGAGGAGCTCAAATAACGTGTTTTTAGATCATTTGTATCGTATCTTTTACTACATAACTTTTCACCAAATTTCACAAACACTAATAATATTTGTTTTTCGATTCAAAACAAGATTTTAATGCTTTGAGGAGCTCACATAACGTGTTTTTAGTTCATTTGTATCGTTTCTTTTTCTACGTAACTTTTCACCAAATTTCACAAACACTAAGAAAGTTTGTTTTTCGATTCAAAACAAGATTTTAGCGCTTTGAGGAGTTCCAATAACGTGTTTTTAGATCATTTGTATCGTATCTTTTACTACATAACTTTTCACCAAATTTTACAAACACTAAGAAAGTTTGTTTTTCGATTCAAAACAAGATTTTATCGCTTTGAGGAGTTCAAATAACGTGTTTTTAGATCATTTGTATCGTATCTTTTACTACGTAACTTTTCACCAAATTTCACAAACACTAATAATATTTGTTTTTCGATTCAAAACAAGATTTTAACGCTTTGAGGAGCTCACATCACGTGTTTTTAGTTCATTTGTATCGTGTCTTTTACTACGTAACTTTTCACCAAATTTCACAAACACTAAGAAAGTTTGTTTTTCGATTCAAAACTAGATTTTAACGCCTTGAGGAGCTCAAATAACTTGTTTTTAGATCATTTGTATCGTATCTTTTACTACGTAACTTTTCACCAAATTTCACAAACACTAAGAAAGTCTGATTTTCGATTCATAACAAGATTTTAACGCTTTGGGGAGTTCAAATAACGTGTTTTTAGATCATTTGTATCGTATCTTTTACTACATAACTTTTCACCAAATTTCACAAACACTAATAAAGTTTGTTTTTCGATTCAAAACAAGATTTTAATGCTTTGAGGAGCTCACATAACGTGTTTTTAGTTCATTTGTATCGTGTCTTTTACTACGTAACTTTTCACCAAACTTCACAAACACTAAGAAAGTTTGTTTTTCGATTCAAAACAAGATTTTATCGCTTTGAGGATTTCAAATAACGTGTTGTTAGATCATTTGTATCGTATCTTTTACTACATAACTTTTCACCAAATTTCACAAACACTAAGAAAGTTTGTTTTTCGATTCAAAACAAGATTTTAACGCTTTGAGTAGTTCAAATAACGTGTTTTTAGATAATTTGTATCGTATCTTTTACTACATAACTTTTCACCAAATTTCACAAACACTAAAAAAGTTTGTTTTTCGATTCAAACAAGATTTTAACGCTTTGTGGAGCTCAAATAACTTGTTTTTAGATCATTCGTATCGTATCTTTTACTACGTAACTTTTCACCAAATTTCACAAACACAAAGAAAGTTTGTTTTTCGATTCAAAACAAGATTTTAGCGCTTTGAGGAGTTCAAATAACATGTTTTTAGATCATTTGTATCATATCTTTTACTACATAACTTTTCACCAAATTTCACAAACATTACGAAAGTTTGTTTTTCGATTCAAAACAAGATTTTAACGCTTTGAGGAGCTCACATAATGTGTTTTTAGATCATTTGTATTGTTATCTTTTACTATGTAACTTTTCACCAAATTTCACAAACACTAAGAAAGTTTGTTTTTCGATTCAAAACAAGATTTTATCGCTTTGAGGAGTTCAAATAACGTGTTTTTAGATCATTTGTATCGTATCTTTTACTACATAACTTTTCACCAAATTTCACAAACACTAAGAAAGTTTGTTTTTCGATTCAAAACAAGATTTTAACGCTTTGAGTAGTTCAAATAACGTGTTTTTAGATCATTTGTATCGTATCTTTAACTACATAACTTTTCACCAAATTTCACAAACACTAAGAAATTTTGTTTTTCGATTCAAAACAAGATTTTAACGCTTTGTGGAGCTCAAATGACTTGTTTTTAGATCATTTGTATCGTATCTTTTACTACGTAACTTTTCACCAAATTTCACAAACACTAAGAAAGTTTGTTTTTCGATTCAAAACAAGATTTTTGCGCTTTGAGGAGTTCAAATAACATGTTTTTAGATCATTTGTATCGTATATTTTACTACATAACTTTTCACCAAATTTCACAAACATTACGAAAGTTTGTTTTTCGATTCAAAACAAGATTTTAACGCTTTGAGGAGTTCAAATAACGTGTTTTTAGATCATTTGTATCGTATCTTCTACTACATAACTTTTCACCAAATTTCACAAACACTAAGAAAGTTTGTTTTTCGATTGAAAACAAGATTTTAGCGCTTTGAGGAGTTCAAATAACAAGTTTTTAGATGATTTGTATCATATCTTTTACTACATAACTTTTCACCAAATTTCACAAACACTAAGAAAGTTTGTTTTTCGATTCAAAACAAGATTTTAGCGCTTTGAGGAGTTCAAATAACTTGTTTTTAGATCATTTGTATCATATCTTTTACTACATAACCTTTCACCAAATTTCACAAACACTAAGAAAGTTTGTTTTTCGATTCAAAACAAGATTTTAACGCTTTGTGGAGCTCAAATGACTTGTTTTTAGATCATTTGTATCGTATCTTTTACTACGTAAATTTTCACCAAATTTCACAAACACTAAGAAAGTTTGTTTTTCGATTCAAAACAAGATTTTAGCGCTTTGAGGAGTTCAAATAACATGTTTTTAGATCATTTGTATCGTATCTTTTACTACATAACTTTTCACAAAATATCACAAACATTACGAAAGTTTGATTTTCGATTCAAAACAAGATTTTAACGCTTTGAGGAGTTCAAATAACGTGTTTTTAGATCATTTGAATCGTATCTTTTACTACATAACTTTTCACCAAATTTCACAAACACTAAGAAAGTTTGTTTTTCGATTCAAAACAAGATTTTAACGCTTTGAGTAGTTCAAATAACGTGTTTTTAGATCATTTGTATCGTATCTTTTACTACATAACTTTTCACCAAATTTCACAAACACTAAGAAAGTTTGTTTTTCGATTCAAAACAAAATTTTAACGCTTTGAGGAGCTCAAATAACTTGTTTTTAGATCATTTGTATCGTATCTTTTACTACGTAACTATTCACCAAATTTCACAAACACTAAGAAAGTTTGTTTTTCGATTCAAAACAAGAATTTAGCGCTTTGAGGTGTTCAAATAACGTGTTTTTAGATCATTTGTATCGTATCTT
Organism: Luzula sylvatica; assembly: GCA_946800325.1. Taxonomy (NCBI): domain Eukaryota; kingdom Viridiplantae; phylum Streptophyta; class Magnoliopsida; order Poales; family Juncaceae; genus Luzula; species Luzula sylvatica. The sequence continues at coordinate 21,708,658 of OX326956.1, forward strand.
TAACTACATAACTTTTCACCAAATTTCACAAACACTAAGAAAGTTTGTTTTTCGATTCAAAACAAGATTTTAACGCTTTGTGGAGCTCAAATGACTTGTTTTTAGATCATTTGTATCGTATCTTTTACTACGTAAATTTTCACCAAATTTCACAAACACTAAGAAAGTTTGTTTTTCGATTCAAAACAAGATTTTAGCGCTTTGAGGAGTTCAAATAACATGTTTTTAGATCATTTGTATCGTATCTTTTACTACATAACTTTTCACAAAATATCACAAACATTACGAAAGTTTGATTTTCGATTCAAAACAAGATTTTAACGCTTTGAGGAGTTCAAAAAACGTGTTTTTAGATCATTTGAATCGTATCTTTTACTACATAACTTTTCACCAAATTTCACAAACATTACGAAAGTTTGTTTTTCGATTCAAAACAAGATTTTAACGCTTTGAGTAGTTCAAATAACGTGTTTTTAGATCATTTGTATCGTATCTTTTACTACATAACTTTTCACCAAATTTCACAAACACTAAGAAAGTTTGTTTTTCGATTCAAAACAAGATTTTAACGCTTTGAGGAGCTCAAATAACTTGTTTTTAGATCATTTGTATCGTATCTTCTACTACGTAACTTTTCACCAAATTTCACAAACACTAAGAAAGTTTGTTTTTCGATTCAAAACAAGATTTTAGCGCTTTGAGGAGTTCAAATAACATGTTTTTAGATCATTTGTATCATATCTTTTACTACATAACTTTTCACCAAATTTCACAAACATTACGAAAGTTTGTTTTTCGATTCAAAACAAGTTTTAACGCTTTGAGGAGTTCAAATAACGTGTTTTTAGATCATTTGTATCGTATCTTCTACTACATAACTTTTCACCAAATTTCACAAACACTAAGAAAGTTTGTTTTTCGATTCAAAACAAGAATTTAGCGCTTTGAGGTGTTCAAATAACGTGTTTTTAGATCATTTGTATCGTATCTTTTACTACATAACTTTTCACCAAATTTCACAAACACTAATAAAGTTTGTTTTTCGATTCAAAACAAGATTTTAACGCTGTGAGGAGCTCAAATAACTTGTTTTTAGATCATTTGTATCGTATCTTTTACTACGTAATTTTTCACCAAATTTCACAAACACTAAGAAAGTTTGTTTTTCGATTCAAAACAAGATTTTAGCGCTTTGAGGAGTTCAAATAACATGTTTTTAGATCATTTGTATCGTATCTTTTACTACATAAATTTTCACCAAATTTCACAAACACTACGAAAGTTTGTTTTTCGATTCAAAACAAGATTTTAACGCTTTGAGGAGTCCAAATAACGTGTTTTTAGATCATTTGTATCGTATCTTTTACTACATAACTTTTCACCAAATTTCACAAACACTAAGAAACTTTGTTTTTCGATTCAAAACAAGATTTTAACGCTTTGAGTAGTTCAAATAACGTGTTTTTAGATCATTTGTATCGTATCTTTTACTACATAACTTTTCACCAAATTTCACAAACACTAAGAAAGTTTGTTTTTCGATTCAAAACAAAATTTTAACGCTTTGAGGAGCTCAAATAACTTGTTTTTAGATCATTTGTATCGTATCTTTTACTACGTAACTTTTCACCAAATTTCACAAACACTAAGAAAGTTTGTTTTTCGATTCAAAACAAGATTTTAGCGCTTTGAGGAGTTCAAATAACATGTTTTTAGATCATTTGTATCATATCTTTTACTACATAACTTTTCACCAAATTTCACAAACATTACGAAAGTTTGTTTTTCGATTCAAAACAAGATTTTAACGCTTTGAGGAGTTCAAATAACGTGTTTTTAGATCATTTGTATCGTATCTTCTACTACATAACTTTTCACCAAATTTCACAAACACTAAGAAAGTTTGTTTTTCGATTCAAAACAAGAATTTAGCGCTTTGAGGTGTTCAAATAACGTGTTTTTAGATCATTTGTATCGTATCTTTTACTACATAACTTTTCACCAAATTTCACAAACACTAATAAAGTTTGTTTTTCGATTCAAAACAAGATTTTAACGCTGTGAGGAGCTCAAATAACTTGTGTTTTAGATCATTTGTATCGTATCTTTTACTACGTAATTTTTCACCAAATTTCACAAACACTAAGAAAGTTTGTTTTTCGATTCAAAACAAGATTTTAGCGCTTTGAGTAGTTCAAATAACGTGTTTTTAGATCATTTGTATCGTATCTTTAACTACATAACTTTTCACCAAATTTCACAAACACTAAGAAAGTTTGTTTTTCGATTCAAAACAAGATTTTAACGCTTTGTGGAGCTCAAATGACTTGTTTTTAGATCATTTGTATCGTATCTTTTACTACGTAAATTTTCACCAAATTTCACAAACACTAAGAAAGTTTGTTTTTCGATTCAAAACAAGATTTTAGGGCTTTGAGGAGTTCAAATAACATGTTTTTAGATCATTTGTATCGTATCTTTTACTACATAACTTTTCACAAAATATCACAAACATTACGAAAGTTTGATTTTCGATTCAAAACAAGATTTTAACGCTTTGAGGAGTTCAAATAACGTGTTTTTAGATCATTTGAATCGTATCTTTTACTACATAACTTTTCACCAAATTTCACAAACATTACGAAAGTTTGTTTTTCGATTCAAAACAAGATTTTAACGCTTTGAGTAGTTCAAATAACGTGTTTTTAGATCATTTGTATCGTATCTTTTACTACATAACTTTTCACCAAATTTCACAAACACTAAGAAAGTTTGTTTTTCGATTCAAAACAAGATTTTAACGCTTTGAGGAGCTCAAATAACTTGTTTTTAGATCATTTGTATCGTATCTTTTACTACGTAACTTTTCACCAAATTTCACAAACACTAAGAAAGTTTGTTTTTCGATTCAAAACAAGATTTTAGCGCTTTGAGGAGTTCAAATAACATGTTTTTAGATCATTTGTATCATATCTTTTACTACATAACTTTTCACCAAATTTCACAAACATTACGAAAGTTTGTTTTTCGATTCAAAACAAGTTTTAACGCTTTGAGGAGTTCAAATAACGTGTTTTTAGATCATTTGTATCGTATCTTCTACTACATAACTTTTCACCAAATTTCACAAACACTAAGAAAGTTTGTTTTTCGATTCAAAACAAGAATTTAGCGCTTTGAGGTGTTCAAATAACGTGTTTTTAGATCATTTGTATCGTATCTTTTACTACATAACTTTTCACCAAATTTCACAAACACTAATAAAGTTTGTTTTTCGATTCAAAACAAGATTTTAACGCTGTGAGGAGCTCAAATAACTTGTTTTTAGATCATTTGTATCGTATCTTTTACTACGTAATTTTTCACCAAATTTCACAAACACTAAGAAAGTTTGTTTTTCGATTCAAAACAAGATTTTAGCGCTTTGAGGAGTTCAAATAACATGTTTTTAGATCATTTTTATCGTATCTTTTACTACATAAATTTTCACCAAATTTCACAAACACTACGAAAGTTTGTTTTTCGATTCAAAACAAGATTTTAACGCTTTGAGGAGTCCAAATAACGTGTTTTTAGATCATTTGTATCGTATCTTTTACTACATAACTTTTCACCAAATTTCACAAACACTAAGAAACTTTGTTTTTCGATTCAAAACAAGATTTTAACGCTTTGAGTAGTTCAAATAACGTGTTTTTAGATCATTTGTATCGTATCTTTTACTACATAACTTTTCACCAAATTTCACAAACACTAAGAAAGTTTGTTTTTCGATTCAAAACAAAATTTTAACGCTTTGAGGAGCTCAAATAACTTGTTTTTAGATCATTTGTATCGTATCTTTTACTACGTAACTTTTCACCAAATTTCACAAACACTAAGAAAGTTTGTTTTTCGATTCAAAACAAGATTTTAGCGCTTTGAGGAGTTCAAATAACATGTTTTTAGATCATTTGTATCATATCTTTTACTACATAACTTTTCACCAAATTTCACAAACATTACGAAAGTTTGTTTTTCGATTCAAAACAAGTTTTAACGCTTTGAGGAGTTCAAATAACGTGTTTTTAGATCATTTGTATCGTATCTTCTACTACATAACTTTTCACCAAATTTCACAAACACTAAGAAAGTTTGTTTTTCGATTCAAAACAAGAATTTAGCGCTTTGAGGTGTTCAAATAACGTGTTTTTAGATCATTTGTATCGTATCTTTTACTACATAACTTTTCACCAAATTTCACAAACACTAATAAAGTTTGTTTTTCGATTCAAAACAAGATTTTAACGCTGTGAGGAGCTCAAATAACTTGTTTTTAGATCATTTGTATCGTATCTTTTACTACGTAATTTTTCACCAAATTTCACAAACACTAAGAAAGTTTGTTTTTCGATTCAAAACAAGATTTTAGCGCTTTGAGTAGTTCAAATAACGTGTTTTTAGATCATTTGTATCGTATCTTTAACTACATAACTTTTCACCAAATTTCACAAACACTAAGAAAGTTTGTTTTTCGATTCAAAACAAGATTTTAACGCTTTGTGGAGCTCAAATGACTTGTTTTTAGATCATTTGTATCGTATCTTTTACTACGTAAATTTTCACCAAATTTCACAAACACTAAGAAAGTTTGTTTTTCGATTCAAAACAAGATTTTAGGGCTTTGAGGAGTTCAAATAACATGTTTTTAGATCATTTGTATCGTATCTTTTACTACATAACTTTTCACAAAATATCACAAACATTACGAAAGTTTGATTTTCGATTCAAAACAAGATTTTAACGCTTTGAGGAGTTCAAATAACGTGTTTTTAGATCATTTGAATCGTATCTTTTACTACATAACTTTTCACCAAATTTCACAAACATTACGAAAGTTTGTTTTTCGATTCAAAACAAGATTTTAACGCTTTGAGTAGTTCAAATAACGTGTTTTTAGATCATTTGTATCGTATCTTTTACTACATAACTTTTCACCAAATTTCACAAACACTAAGAAAGTTTGTTTTTCGATTCAAAACAAGATTTTAACGCTTTGAGGAGCTCAAATAACTTGTTTTTAGATCATTTGTATCGTATCTTTTACTACGTAACTTTTCACCAAATTTCACAAACACTAAGAAAGTTTGTTTTTCGATTCAAAACAAGATTTTAGCGCTTTGAGGAGTTCAAATAACATGTTTTTAGATCATTTGTATCATATCTTTTACTACATAACTTTTCACCAAATTTCACAAACATTACGAAAGTTTGTTTTTCGATTCAAAACAAGTTTTAACGCTTTGAGGAGTTCAAATAACGTGTTTTTAGATCATTTGTATCGTATCTTCTACTACATAACTTTTCACCAAATTTCACAAACACTAAGAAAGTTTGTTTTTCGATTCAAAACAAGAATTTAGCGCTTTGAGGTGTTCAAATAACGTGTTTTTAGATCATTTGTATCGTATCTTTTACTACATAACTTTTCACCAAATTTCACAAACACTAATAAAGTTTGTTTTTCGATTCAAAACAAGATTTTAACGCTGTGAGGAGCTCAAATAACTTGTTTTTAGATCATTTGTATCGTATCTTTTACTACGTAATTTTTCACCAAATTTCACAAACACTAAGAAAGTTTGTTTTTCGATTCAAAACAAGATTTTAGCGCTTTGAGGAGTTCAAATAACATGTTTTTAGATCATTTGTATCGTATCTTTTACTACATAAATTTTCACCAAATTTCACAAACACTACGAAAGTTTGTTTTTCGATTCAAAACAAGATTTTAACGCTTTGAGGAGTCCAAATAACGTGTTTTTAGATCATTTGTATCGTATCTTTTACTACATAACTTTTCACCAAATTTCACAAACACTAAGAAACTTTGTTTTTCGATTCAAAACAAGATTTTAACGCTTTGAGTAGTTCAAATAACGTGTTTTTAGATCATTTGTATCGTATCTTTTACTACATAACTTTTCACCAAATTTCACAAACACTAAGAAAGTTTGTTTTTCGATTCAAAACAAAATTTTAACGCTTTGAGGAGCTCAAATAACTTGTTTTTAGATCATTTGTATCGTATCTTTTACTACGTAACTTTTCACCAAATTTCACAAACACTAAGAAAGTTTGTTTTTCGATTCAAAACAAGATTTTAGCGCTTTGAGGAGTTCAAATAACATGTTTTTAGATCATTTGTATCATATCTTTTACTACATAACTTTTCACCAAATTTCACAAACATTACGAAAGTTTGTTTTTCGATTCAAAACAAGTTTTAACGCTTTGAGGAGTTCAAATAACGTGTTTTTAGATCATTTGTATCGTATCTTCTACTACATAACTTTTCACCAAATTTCACAAACACTAAGAAAGTTTGTTTTTCGATTCAAAACAAGAATTTAGCGCTTTGAGGTGTTCAAATAACGTGTTTTTAGATCATTTGTATCGTATCTTTTACTACATAACTTTTCACCAAATTTCACAAACACTAATAAAGTTTGTTTTTCGATTCAAAACAAGATTTTAACGCTGTGAGGAGCTCAAATAACTTGTTTTTAGATCATTTGTATCGTATCTTTTACTACGTAATTTTTCACCAAATTTCACAAACACTAAGAAAGTTTGTTTTTCGATTCAAAACAAGATTTTAGCGCTTTGAGTAGTTCAAATAACGTGTTTTTAGATCATTTGTATCGTATCTTTAACTACATAACTTTTCACCAAATTTCACAAACACTAAGAAAGTTTGTTTTTCGATTCAAAACAAGATTTTAACGCTTTGTGGAGCTCAAATGACTTGTTTTTAGATCATTTGTATCGTATCTTTTACTACGTAAATTTTCACCAAATTTCACAAACACTAAGAAAGTTTGTTTTTCGATTCAAAACAAGATTTTAGGGCTTTGAGGAGTTCAAATAACATGTTTTTAGATCATTTGTATCGTATCTTTTACTACATAACTTTTCACAAAATATCACAAACATTACGAAAGTTTGATTTTCGATTCAAAACAAGATTTTAACGCTTTGAGGAGTTCAAATAACGTGTTTTTAGATCATTTGAATCGTATCTTTTACTACATAACTTTTCACCAAATTTCACAAACATTACGAAAGTTTGTTTTTCGATTCAAAACAAGATTTTAACGCTTTGAGTAGTTCAAATAACGTGTTTTTAGATCATTTGTATCGTATCTTTTACTACATAACTTTTCACCAAATTTCACAAACACTAAGAAAGTTTGTTTTTCGATTCAAAACAAGATTTTAACGCTTTGAGGAGCTCAAATAACTTGTTTTTAGATCATTTGTATCGTATCTTTTACTACGTAACTTTTCACCAAATTTCACAAACACTAAGAAAGTTTGTTTTTCGATTCAAAACAAGATTTTAGCGCTTTGAGGAGTTCAAATAACATGTTTTTAGATCATTTGTATCATATCTTTTACTACATAACTTTTCACCAAATTTCACAAACATTACGAAAGTTTGTTTTTCGATTCAAAACAAGTTTTAACGCTTTGAGGAGTTCAAATAACGTGTTTTTAGATCATTTGTATCGTATCTTCTACTACATAACTTTTCACCAAATTTCACAAACACTAAGAAAGTTTGTTTTTCGATTCAAAACAAGAATTTAGCGCTTTGAGGTGTTCAAATAACGTGTTTTTAGATCATTTGTATCGTATCTTTTACTACATAACTTTTCACCAAATTTCACAAACACTAATAAAGTTTGTTTTTCGATTCAAAACAAGATTTTAACGCTGTGAGGAGCTCAAATAACTTGTTTTTAGATCATTTGTATCGTATCTTTTACTACGTAATTTTTCACCAAATTTCACAAACACTAAGAAAGTTTGTTTTTCGATTCAAAACAAGATTTTAGCGCTTTGAGGAGTTCAAATAACATGTTTTTAGATCATTTGTATCGTATCTTTTACTACATAAATTTTCACCAAATTTCACAAACACTACGAAAGTTTGTTTTTCGATTCAAAACAAGATTTTAACGCTTTGAGGAGTCCAAATAACGTGTTTTTAGATCATTTGTATCGTATCTTTTACTACATAACTTTTCACCAAATTTCACAAACACTAAGAAACTTTGTTTTTCGATTCAAAACAAGATTTTAACGCTTTGAGTAGTTCAAATAACGTGTTTTTAGATCATTTGTATCGTATCTTTTACTACATAACTTTTCACCAAATTTCACAAACACTAAGAAAGTTTGTTTTTCGATTCAAAACAAAATTTTAACGCTTTGAGGAGCTCAAATAACTTGTTTTTAGATCATTTGTATCGTATCTTTTACTACGTAACTTTTCACCAAATTTCACAAACACTAAGAAAGTTTGTTTTTCGATTCAAAACAAGATTTTAGCGCTTTGAGGAGTTCAAATAACATGTTTTTAGATCATTTGTATCATATCTTTTACTACATAACTTTTCACCAAATTTCACAAACATTACGAAAGTTTGTTTTTCGATTCAAAACAAGTTTTAACGCTTTGAGGAGTTCAAATAACGTGTTTTTAGATCATTTGTATCGTATCTTCTACTACATAACTTTTCACCAAATTTCACAAACACTAAGAAAGTTTGTTTTTCGATTCAAAACAAGAATTTAGCGCTTTGAGGTGTTCAAATAACGTGTTTTTAGATCATTTGTATCGTATCTTTTACTACATAACTTTTCACCAAATTTCACAAACACTAATAAAGTTTGTTTTTCGATTCAAAACAAGATTTTAACGCTGTGAGGAGCTCAAATAACTTGTTTTTAGATCATTTGTATCGTATCTTTTACTACGTAATTTTTCACCAAATTTCACAAACACTAAGAAAGTTTGTTTTTCGATTCAAAACAAGATTTTAGCGCTTTGAGTAGTTCAAATAACGTGTTTTTAGATCATTTGTATCGTATCTTTAACTACATAACTTTTCACCAAATTTCACAAACACTAAGAAAGTTTGTTTTTCGATTCAAAACAAGATTTTAACGCTTTGTGGAGCTCAAATGACTTGTTTTTAGATCATTTGTATCGTATCTTTTACTACGTAAATTTTCACCAAATTTCACAAACACTAAGAAAGTTTGTTTTTCGATTCAAAACAAGATTTTAGGGCTTTGAGGAGTTCAAATAACATGTTTTTAGATCATTTGTATCGTATCTTTTACTACATAACTTTTCACAAAATATCACAAACATTACGAAAGTTTGATTTTCGATTCAAAACAAGATTTTAACGCTTTGAGGAGTTCAAATAACGTGTTTTTAGATCATTTGAATCGTATCTTTTACTACATAACTTTTCACCAAATTTCACAAACATTACGAAAGTTTGTTTTTCGATTCAAAACAAGATTTTAACGCTTTGAGTAGTTCAAATAACGTGTTTTTAGATCATTTGTATCGTATCTTTTACTACATAACTTTTCACCAAATTTCACAAACACTAAGAAAGTTTGTTTTTCGATTCAAAACAAGATTTTAACGCTTTGAGGAGCTCAAATAACTTGTTTTTAGATCATTTGTATCGTATCTTTTACTACGTAACTTTTCACCAAATTTCACAAACACTAAGAAAGTTTGTTTTTCGATTCAAAACAAGATTTTAGCGCTTTGAGGAGTTCAAATAACATGTTTTTAGATCATTTGTATCATATCTTTTACTACATAACTTTTCACCAAATTTCACAAACATTACGAAAGTTTGTTTTTCGATTCAAAACAAGTTTTAACGCTTTGAGGAGTTCAAATAACGTGTTTTTAGATCATTTGTATCGTATCTTCTACTACATAACTTTTCACCAAATTTCACAAACACTAAGAAAGTTTGTTTTTCGATTCAAAACAAGAATTTAGCGCTTTGAGGTGTTCAAATAACGTGTTTTTAGATCATTTGTATCGTATCTTTTACTACATAACTTTTCACCAAATTTCACAAACACTAATAAAGTTTGTTTTTCGATTCAAAACAAGATTTTAACGCTGTGAGGAGCTCAAATAACTTGTTTTTAGATCATTTGTATCGTATCTTTTACTACGTAATTTTTCACCAAATTTCACAAACACTAAGAAAGTTTGTTTTTCGATTCAAAACAAGATTTTAGCGCTTTGAGGAGTTCAAATAACATGTTTTTAGATCATTTGTATCGTATCTTTTACTACATAAATTTTCACCAAATTTCACAAACACTACGAAAGTTTGTTTTTCGATTCAAAACAAGATTTTAACGCTTTGAGGAGTCCAAATAACGTGTTTTTAGATCATTTGTATCGTATCTTTTACTACATAACTTTTCACCAAATTTCACAAACACTAAGAAACTTTGTTTTTCGATTCAAAACAAGATTTTAACGCTTTGAGTAGTTCAAATAACGTGTTTTTAGATCATTTGTATCGTATCTTTTACTACATAACTTTTCACCAAATTTCACAAACACTAAGAAAGTTTGTTTTTCGATTCAAAACAAAATTTTAACGCTTTGAGGAGCTCAAATAACTTGTTTTTAGATCATTTGTATCGTATCTTTTACTACGTAACTTTTCACCAAATTTCACAAACACTAAGAAAGTTTGTTTTTCGATTCAAAACAAGATTTTAGCGCTTTGAGGAGTTCAAATAACATGTTTTTAGATCATTTGTATCATATCTTTTACTACATAACTTTTCACCAAATTTCACAAACATTACGAAAGTTTGTTTTTCGATTCAAAACAAGTTTTAACGCTTTGAGGAGTTCAAATAACGTGTTTTTAGATCATTTGTATCGTATCTTCTACTACATAACTTTTCACCAAATTTCACAAACACTAAGAAAGTTTGTTTTTCGATTCAAAACAAGAATTTAGCGCTTTGAGGTGTTCAAATAACGTGTTTTTAGATCATTTGTATCGTATCTTTTACTACATAACTTTTCACCAAATTTCACAAACACTAATAAAGTTTGTTTTTCGATTCAAAACAAGATTTTAACGCTGTGAGGAGCTCAAATAACTTGTTTTTAGATCATTTGTATCGTATCTTTTACTACGTAATTTTTCACCAAATTTCACAAACACTAAGAAAGTTTGTTTTTCGATTCAAAACAAGATTTTAGCGCTTTGAGTAGTTCAAATAACGTGTTTTTAGATCATTTGTATCGTATCTTTAACTACATAACTTTTCACCAAATTTCACAAACACTAAGAAAGTTTGTTTTTCGATTCAAAACAAGATTTTAACGCTTTGTGGAGCTCAAATGACTTGTTTTTAGATCATTTGTATCGTATCTTTTACTACGTAAATTTTCACCAAATTTCACAAACACTAAGAAAGTTTGTTTTTCGATTCAAAACAAGATTTTAGGGCTTTGAGGAGTTCAAATAACATGTTTTTAGATCATTTGTATCGTATCTTTTACTACATAACTTTTCACAAAATATCACAAACATTACGAAAGTTTGATTTTCGATTCAAAACAAGATTTTAACGCTTTGAGGAGTTCAAATAACGTGTTTTTAGATCATTTGAATCGTATCTTTTACTACATAACTTTTCACCAAATTTCACAAACATTACGAAAGTTTGTTTTTCGATTCAAAACAAGATTTTAACGCTTTGAGTAGTTCAAATAACGTGTTTTTAGATCATTTGTATCGTATCTTTTACTACATAACTTTTCACCAAATTTCACAAACACTAAGAAAGTTTGTTTTTCGATTCAAAACAAGATTTTAACGCTTTGAGGAGCTCAAATAACTTGTTTTTAGATCATTTGTATCGTATCTTTTACTACGTAACTTTTCACCAATTTCACAAACACTAAGAAAGTTTGTTTTTCGATTCAAAACAAGATTTTAGCGCTTTGAGGAGTTCAAATAACATGTTTTTAGATCATTTGTATCATATCTTTTACTACATAACTTTTCACCAAATTTCACAAACATTACGAAAGTTTGTTTTTCGATTCAAAACAAGTTTTAACGCTTTGAGGAGTTCAAATAACGTGTTTTTAGATCATTTGTATCGTATCTTCTACTACATAACTTTTCACCAAATTTCACAAACACTAAGAAAGTTTGTTTTTCGATTCAAAACAAGAATTTAGCGCTTTGAGGTGTTCAAATAACGTGTTTTTAGATCATTTGTATCGTATCTTTTACTACATAACTTTTCACCAAATTTCACAAACACTAATAAAGTTTGTTTTTCGATTCAAAACAAGATTTTAACGCTGTGAGGAGCTCAAATAACTTGTTTTTAGATCATTTGTATCGTATCTTTTACAACGTAATTTTTCACCAAATTTCACAAACACTAAGAAAGTTTGTTTTTCGATTCAAAACAAGATTTTAGCGCTTTGAGGAGTTCAAATAACATGTTTTTAGATCATTTGTATCGTATCTTTTACTACATAAATTTTCACCAAATTTCACAAACACTACGAAAGTTTGTTTTTCGATTCAAAACAAGATTTTAACGCTTTGAGGAGTCCAAATAACGTGTTTTTAGATCATTTGTATCGTATCTTTTACTACATAACTTTTCACCAAATTTCGCAAACACTAAGAAAGTTTGTTTTTCGATTCAAAAGAAGCTTTGAGGAGCTCAAATAACGTGTTTTTAGATCATTTGTATCGTATCTTTTACTACATAACTTTTCACCAAATTTCACAAACACTAATAATATTTGTTTTTCGATTCAAAACAAGATTTTAATGCTTTGAGGAGCTCACATAACGTGTTTTTAGTTCATTTGTATCGTTTCTTTTACTATGTAACTTTTCACCAAATTTCACAAACACTAAGAAAGTTTGTTTTTCGATTCAAAACAAGATTTTAGCGCTTTGAGGAGTTCCAATAACGTGTTTTTAGATCATTTGTATCGTATCTTTTACTACATAACTTTTCACCAAATTTTACAAACACTAAGAAAGTTTGTTTTTCGATTCAAAACAAGATTTTATCGCTTTGAGGAGTTCAAATAACGTGTTTTTAGATCATTTGTATCGTATCTTTTACTACATAACTTTTCACCAAATTTTACAAACACTAAGAAAGTTTGTTTTTCGATTCAAAACAAGATTTTAACGCTTTGTGGAGCTCAAATGACTTGTTTTTAGATCATTTGTATCGTATCTTTTACTACATAACTTTTCACCAAATTTCACAAACACTAAGAAAGTTTGTTTTTCGATTCAAAACAAGATTTTAACGCTTTGAGGAGCTCACATCACGTGTTTTTAGTTCATTTGTATCGTATCTTTTACTACGTAACTTTTCACCAAATTTCACAAACACTAAGAAAGTTTGTTTTTCGATTCAAAACTAGATTTTAACGCCTTGAGGAGCTCAAATAACTTGTTTTTAGATCATTTGTATCGTATCTTTTACTACGTAATTTTTCACCAAATTTCACAAACACTAAGAAAATTTGTTTTTCGATTCAAAACAAGATTTTAGCGCTTTGAGGAGTTCAAATAACATGTTTTTAGATCATTTGTATCATATCTTTTACTACATAACTTTTCACCAAATTTCACAAACATTACGAAAGTTTGTTTTTCGATTCAAAACAAGATTTTAACGCGTTGAGGAGCTCAAATAACTTGTTTTTAGATCATTTGTATCGTATCTTTTACTACATAACTTTTCACCAAATTTCACAAACACTAAGAAAGTTTGTTTTTCGATTCAAAACAAGAATTTAGCGCTTTGAGTAGTTCAAATAACGTGTTTTTAGATCATTTGTATCGTATCTTCTACTACATAACTTTTCACCAAATTTCACAAACACTAAGAAAGTTTGTTTTTCGATTCAAAACAAGATTTTAACGCTTTGAGTAGTTCAAATAACGTGTTTTTAGATCATTTGTATCGTATCTTTTACTACGTAACTTTTCACCAAATTTCACAAACACTAAGAAAGTTTGTTTTTCGATTCAAAACAAGATTTTAGCGCTTTGAGGAGTTCAAATAACATGTTTTTAGATCATTTGTATCATATCTTTTACTACATAACTTTTCACCAAATTTCACAAACATTACGAAAGTTTGTTTTTCGATTCAAAACAAGATTTTAACGCGTTGAGGAGCTCAAATAACTTGTTTTTAGATCATTTGTATCGTATCTTTTACTACATAACTTTTCACCAAATTTCACAAACACTAATAATATTAGTTTTTCGATTCAAAACAAGATTTTAACGCTTTGAGGAGCTCACATCACGTGTTTTGAGTTCATTTGTATCGTATCTTTTACTACGTAACTTTTCACCAAATTTCACAAACACTAAGAAAGTTTGTTTTTCGATTCAAAACTAGATTTTAACGCCTTGAGGAGCTCAAATAACTTGTTTTTAGATCATTTGTATCGTATCTTTTACTACGTAACTTTTCACCAAATTTCACAAACACTAAGAAAGTTTGATTTTCGATTCAAAACAAGATTTTAACGCTTTGGGGAGTTCAAATAACGTGTTTTTAGATCATTTGTATCGTATCTTTTACTACATAACTTTTCACCAAATTTCACAAACACTAATAAAGTTTGTTTTTCGATTCAAAACAAGATTTTATCGCTTTGAGGAGTTCAAATAACGTGTTGTTAGATCATTTGTATCGTATCTTTTACTACATAACTTTTCACCAAATTTCACAAACACTAATAATATTAGTTTTTCGATTCAAAACAAGATTTTAACGCTTTGAGGAGCTCACATCACGTGTTTTGAGTTCATTTGTATCGTATCTTTTACTACGTAACTTTTCACCAAATTTCACAAACACTAAGAAAGTTTGTTTTTCGATTCAAAACTAGATTTTAACGCCTTGAGGAGCTCAAATAACTTGTTTTTAGATCATTTGTATCGTATCTTTTACTACGTAACTTTTCACCAAATTTCACAAACACTAAGAAAGTTTGATTTTCGATTCAAAACAAGATTTTAACGCTTTGGGGAGTTCAAATAACGTGTTTTTAGATCATTTGTATCGTATCTTTTACTACATAACTTTTCACCAAATTTCACAAACACTAATAAAGTTTGTTTTTCGATTCAAAACAAGATTTTAACGCTTTGAGTAGTTCAAATAACGTGTTTTTAGATCATTTGTATCGTATCTTTTACTACATAACTTTTCACCAAATTTCACAAACACTAAAAAAGTTTGTTTTTCGATGCAAACAAGATTTTAACGCTTTGTGGAGCTCAAATAACTTGTTTTTAGATCATTCGTATCGTATCTTTTACTACGTAACTTTTCACCAAATTTCACAAACACTAAGAAAGTTTGTTTTTCGATTCAAAACAAGATTTTAGCGCTTTGAGGAGTTCAAATAACATGTTTTTAGATCATTTGTATCATATCTTTTACTACATAACTTTTCACCAAATTTCACAAACATTACGAAAGTTTGTTTTTCGATTCAAAACAAGATTTTAACGCTTTGAGGAGCTCACATAATGTGTTTTTAGATCATTTGTATTGTTATCTTTTACTATGTAACTTTTCACCAAATTTCACAAACACTAAGAAAGTTTGTTTTTCGATTCAAAACAAGATTTTATCGCTTTGAGGAGTTCAAATAACGTGTTTTTAGATCATTTGTATCGTATCTTTTACTACATAACTTTTCACCAAATTTCACAAACACTAAGAAAGTTTGTTTTTCGATTCAAAACAAGATTTTAACGCTTTGAGTAGTTCAAATAACTTGTTTTTAGATCATTTGTATCGTATCTTTAACTACATAACTTTTCACCAAATTTCACAAACACTAAGAAATTTTGTTTTTCGATTCAAAACAAGATTTTAACGCTTTGTGGAGCTCAAATGACTTGTTTTTAGATCATTTGGATCGTATCTTTTACTACGTAACTTTTCACCAAATTTCACAAACACTAAGAAAGTTTGTTTTTCGATTCAAAACAAGATTTTTGCGCTTTGAGGAGTTCAAATAACATGTTTTTAGATCATTTGTATCGTATATTTTACTACATAACTTTTCACCAAATTTCACAAACATTACGAAAGTTTGTTTTTCGATTCAAAACAAGATTTTAACGCTTTGAGGAGTTCAAATAACGTGTTTTTAGATCATTTGTATCGTATCTTCTACTACATAACTTTTCACCAAATTTCACAAACACTAAGAAAGTTTGTTTTTCGATTGAAAACAAGATTTTAGCGCTTTGAGGAGTTCAAATAACATGTTTTTAGATGATTTGTATCATATCTTTTACTACATAACTTTTCACCAAATTTCACAAACACTAAGAAAGTTTGTTTTTCGATTCAAAACAAGATTTTAGCGCTTTGAGGAGTTCAAATAACTTGTTTTTAGATCATTTGTATCATATCTTTTACTACATAACTTTTCACCAAATTTCACAAACATTACGAAAGTTTGTTTTTCGATTCAAAACAAGATTTTAACGCTTTGAGGAGTTCAAATAACGTGTTTTTAGATCATTTGTATCGTATCTTCTACTACATAACTTTTCACCAAATTTCACAAATACTAAGAAAGTTTGTTTTTCGATTCAAAACAAGAATTTAGCGCTTTGAGGTGTTCAAATAACGTGTTTTTAGATCATTTGTATCGTATCTTTTACTACATAACTTTTCACCAAATTTCACAAACACAAATAAAGTTTGTTTTTCGATTCAAAACAAGATTTTAACGCTGTGAGGAGCTGAAATAACTTGTTTTTAGATCATTTGTATCGTATCTTTTACTACGTAATTTTTCACCAAATTTCACAAACACTAAGAAAGTTTGTTTTTCGATTCAAAACAAGATTTTAGCGCTTTGAGGAGTTCAAATAACATGTTTTTAGATCATTTGTATCGTATCTTTTACTACATAAATTTTCACCAAATTTCACAAACACTACGAAAGTTTGTTTTTCGATTCAAAACAAGATTTTAACGCTTTGAGGAGTCCAAATAACGTGTTTTTATATCATTTGTATCGTATCTTTTACTACATAACTTTTCACCAAATTTCACAAACACTAAGAAAGTTTGTTTTTCGATTCAAAAGAAGCTTTGAACACTTTGAGGAGCTCAAATAACGTGTTTTTATATCATTTGTATCGTATCTTTTACTACATAACTTTTCACCAAATTTCACAAACACTAATAATATTTGTTTTTCGATTCAAAACAAGATTTTAACGCTTTGAGGAGCTCACATCACGTGTTTTTAGTTCATTTGTATCGTATCTTTTACTACGTAACTTTTCACCAAATTTCACAAACACTAAGAAAGTTTGTTTTTCGATTCAAAACTAGATTTTAACGCCTTGAGGAGCTCAAATAACTTGTTTTTAGATCATTTGTATCGTATCTTTTACTACGTAATTTTTCACCAAATTTCACAAACACTAAGAAAATTTGTTTTTCGATTCAAAACAAGATTTTAGCGCTTTGAGGAGTTCAAATAACATGTTTTTAGATCATTTGTATCATATCTTTTACTACATAACTTTTCACCAAATTTCACAAACATTACGAAAGTTTGTTTTTCGATTCAAAACAAGATTTTAACGCGTTGAGGAGCTCAAATAACTTGTTTTTAGATCATTTGTATCGTATCTTTTACTACATAACTTTTCACCAAATTTCACAAACACTAAGAAAGTTTGTTTTTCGATTCAAAACAAGAATTTAGCGCTTTGAGTAGTTCAAATAACGTGTTTTTAGATCATTTGTATCGTATCTTCTACTACATAACTTTTCACCAAATTTCACAAACACTAAGAAAGTTTGTTTTTCGATTCAAAACAAGATTTTAACGCTTTGAGTAGTTCAAATAACGTGTTTTTAGATCATTTGTATCGTATCTTTTACTACGTAACTTTTCACCAAATTTCACAAACACTAAGAAAGTTTGTTTTTCGATTCAAAACAAGATTTTAGCGCTTTGAGGAGTTCAAATAACATGTTTTTAGATCATTTGTAACATATCTTTTACTACATAACTTTTCACCAAATTTCACAAACATTACGAAAGTTTGTTTTTCGATTCAAAACAAGATTTTAACGCGTTGAGGAGCTCAAATAACTTGTTTTTAGATCATTTGTATCGTATCTTTTACTACCTAACTTTTCACCAAATTTCACAAACACTAAGAAAGTTTGTTTTTCGATTCAAAACAAGATTTTATCGCTTTGAGGAGTTCAAATAACGTGTTGTTAGATCATTTGTATCGTATCTTTTACTACATAACTTTTCACCAAATTTCACAAACACTAAGAAAGTTTGTTTTTCGATTCAAAACAAGATTTTAACGCTTTGAGTAGTTCAAATAACGTGTTTTTAGATCATTTGTATCGTATCTTTTACTACATAACTTTTCACCAAATTTCACAAACACTAAAAAAGTTTGTTTTTCGATTCAAACAAGATTTTAACGCTTTGTGGAGCTCAAATAACTTGTTTTTAGATCATTTGTATCGTATCTTTTACTACGTAACTTTTCACCAAATTTCACAAACACTAAGAAATTTTGTTTTTCGATTCAAAACAAGATTTTAGCGCTTTGAGGAGTTCAAATAACATGTTTTTAGATCATTTGTATCGTATCTTTTACTACATAACTTTTCACCAAATTTCACAAACATTACGAAAGTTTATTTTTGGATTCAAAACAAGATTTTAACGCTTTGAGGAGTTCAAATAACGTGTTTTTAGATCATTTGTATCGTATCTTTTACTACATAACTTTTCACCAAATTTCACAAACACTAAGAAAGTTTGTTTTTCGATTCAAAACAAGAATTTAACGCTTTGAGGTGTTCAAATAACGTGCTTTTAGATCATTTGTATCGTATCTTTTACTACATAACTTTTCACCAAATTTCACAAACACTAAGAAAGTTTGTTTTTCGATTCAAAACAAGCTTTGAACGCTTTGAGGAGATCAAATAACGTGGTTTTAGATCATTTGTATCGATATCTTTTGCTACATAACTTTTCACCAAATTTCACACACTAAGAAAGTTTGTTTTTCGATTCAAAACAAGATTTTAACGCTTTGAGGAGCTCAAATAACTTGTTTTTAGATCATTTGTATCGTATCTTTTACTACGCAATTTTTCACCAAATTTCACAAACACTACGAAAGTTTGTTTTTCGATTCAAAACAAGATTGTAGCGCTTTGAGGAGTTCAAATAACATGTTTTTAGATCATTTGTATCGTATCTTTTATCACATAACTTTTCACCAAATTTCACAAACACTACGAAAGTTTCTTTTTCGATTCAAAACAAGATTTTAACGCTTTGAGGAGTTCAAATAACGTGTTTTTAGATCATTTGGATCGTATCTTTTACATAACT
The DNA here is from genome assembly GCA_946800325.1 of Luzula sylvatica. NCBI lineage: Eukaryota > Viridiplantae > Streptophyta > Magnoliopsida > Poales > Juncaceae > Luzula > Luzula sylvatica. The sequence continues at coordinate 21,727,991 of OX326956.1, forward strand.
TTTCACCAAATTTCACAAACACTAAGAAAGTTTGTTTTTCGATTCAAAACAAGCTTTGAACGCTTTGAGGAGTTCAAATAACGTGTTTTTTGGATCATTTGTATCGATATCTTTTACTACATAAGTTTTCACCAAATTTCACAAACACTAAGAAAGTTTGTTTTTCGATTCAAAACAAGATTTTAACGCTTTGAGGAGTTCAAATAACGTGTTTTTAGATCATTTGTATCGTATCTTTTACTACATAACTTTTCACCAAATTTCACAAACACTAATAAAGTTTGTTTTTCGATTCAAAACAAGCTTTCAACGCTTTGAGGAGCTCACATAACGTGTTTTTAGATCGTTTGTATCGTATCTTTTACTACGTAACTTTTCACCAAATTTCACAAACTCTAAGAAAGTTTGTTTTTCGATTCAAGACACAGTTTTAACGCTTTGAGGAGTTCAAATAACGTGTTTTTAGATCATTTGTATCGTATCTTTTACTACATAACTTTTCACCAAATTTCACAAACTCTAATAAAGTTTGTTTTTCGATTCAAAACAAGATTTTAACGCTTTGAGGAGCTCACATAATGTGTTTTTAGATCATTTGTATCGTATCTTTTACTACGTAACTTTTCACCAAATTTCACAAACTCTAAGAAAGTTTGTTTTTCTATTCAAAACAAGATTTTAGCGCGTTGAGGAGTTCAAATAACGTGTTTTTAGATCATTTGTATCGTATCTTTTACTACATAATTTTTCACCAAATTTCACAAACACTAAGAAAGTTTGTTTTTCGATTCAAAACAAGATTTTAACGCTTTGAGGAGTTCAAATAACGTGTTTTTAGATCATTTGTATCGTATCTTTTACTACATAATTTTTCACCAAATTTCACAAACACTAATAAAGTTTGTTTTTCGATTCAAAACAAGATTTTAACGCTTTGAGGAGCTCACATAACGTGTTTTTAGATCATTTGTATCGTATCTTTTACTACGTAACTTTTCACCAAATCTCACAAACACTAAGAAAGTTTGTTTTTCGATTCAAGACACAGTTTTAATGCTTTGAGGAGTTAAAATAACGTGTTTTTAGATCATTTGTATCGTATCTTTTAGTACATAACTTTTCATGTCATACAACATTTTCCAAAAAATAACATTAAAGAAGATGAAAGCCAAAATGTATACTCTTTGGTAAAGTACACCTGTACTCTAACATCATTTTCGACCCTCAGCCGACAATACCAAACATTTATTTTGAGGCAATCCATATTTGCCCTCTATGGGCTGCAATTGCTTTTTCGAACTGTCACGGATAAAAGATTTGAGAGATAAATAAGATCCAAGCATGATCTAGCACTCTCGGTGGGATAATAATTAACACATACAATTAACAAATAAAAATTACATTTATATATAGTATACTATAATCACTGGTTCGATGAAAAAAAAAAATTGAATGTATCCTCCATCGTTGCAAAATTTTAATAATTCGTCAGTATGTCCTAAAATATGACAGTTCCCGAAGAAAGTTCTATGATATGGTTTTAAATACTATATTCAAACCTAAATGTATATATTCAGCCAATACATGAAATATTGGAATAAATAATAATACTCGTCAATTTCGTTCTACAGACTTTTGGCTCGAGCAATTGTAATCACGGCCGCCTTGATGACACGTAAATCAGCTAGGTGAATTTCACCATATACAACCTAATTGGACATTCACTAAAAATGAGCTAATCATCATTTAATTGTTGATTTGACTCTCTTTGTCAACTTATAATACCAATTATTGAAGTTTTGAACTGGCATGTTGACGAGTCCTATTATATTTTCATTGATGTATATCAGATAGAAATTAAAAAAAGTATAATACCACGTAATAAAATTTCCTTAAAAAATATAACTTACAAATCATCATCATAATTTATTAACAAAATTATTGTCCTTCTTTTACTCCTGCATATTAATACAATTTCGTGTTGATTACCACCCGTGATCATTTATTGCATTACAACTTAGTGGCCAATATTTTCACAAGCATGGTCCCAATTTCGTGTTAAGCCAAGGGCCAAGAACTTAAAAGACAAAATCTCAGCCGCCCATTCTAACATCATGTATCATCAAGAACCGTTCAAATGGACAACGGCCAAACTTTTCAAATGGGAGTTAATGATCGAGAATTATATATATATAGGAAACATTGTTAGACAGTTCATTGTAATATTATTTGAGATGGCTTCAAAATCAAATCAACCCTTTTTAGACCAAACGAGCAACACGATGCGTCCCCGCACCGCTTCGTTAGTACTTCCACGCCAAGCAGGTCCGAGTAATGGACTTGTCGACGAAACTTATGAACGTCCTAGCATGGCTGATGCATCGATACGAACCGAACAAATTGTTCGTCCATCTCGCCGCTTCTCCATTTCTTTGTGGCAGCCTCGCCAAAAACCCCAAAAATCAGAACCAGATGACACGGGTCATCAGAGTGATGATTCCTGCGTCGAGAAAAAAAACAGAATGAAGAAGGAGAAAAAAGGAGTATGGGATTGGAAGCCGATACGGGCCATCTCACATATCAGGATGCGCCATGTGAGCTGTTTGTTCTCTGTAGAGGTGACAGGTGTACGTGGCCTACATGCTTCTATTGAGGGGCTTCGTTTGGCGGTAGCTGTTTGGAAAGAGGGATCCAAGAATCAAGTCGTTCAAACCATGCCATCTCATGTGCTCGACGGATGTGTGAATTTTGACGAAACTTTGTTCATCCGATGCAACTTATATTTCACCGGCGGTTTCAATACCGGCAAGCCTATCAAATTCGAGCCGAAATTATTTGCCTTGTCGGTTATATCGGTCGACATGCGTGATCTTGATTTTGGGAGAAGTCTGGTGGACTTGAGCTCACTTGTGCTCGAGTCGGTAGAGAATAATATACAAGGTAATCGGGTTCGCCAATGGGAGAAAGTTTTTAAGCTATACGGGAAGGCAAAGGGAAGCGAGTTGATTGTTAAATTAGGGTTTCAAATTATGGAAAATGGTGATGGAATAGGGATATATGGCAAGGCTAGTTATGAGCCAGAGAACATCGCAAGGGTTCAAACAAAATCTTCTTTTAGTGTAGCAAGCCGGAAAGTCGGCAGATCTGAGTCTGACATGACTCATTTAAGAAAAGATTCTTCAAGAATTTTTAAAGGAGATGATATAATAATGGAGGATTTTAGTTTCCCTGAATTTGAAGTTATTGATAAAGGGGTTGAGATTAATGAAGAAGAAGAAGAGGTGAAATCTAATAATACGAGCATGACGGGACCAGCGTCGAGTGAGGTTGTGAAAGAGGTAGTCCATTATCGGGCTCATCGTGATATACAAATTGAGCTCGACTCAATTTCCAGAGAGATCAAAGCCCTCGAATCAATTATGTTTGGCCACGATAAAAATCATGATAATTTATTGAAGAATCAAATGGAGAATCTATATACCGAGGAGGAGATTGTGACGAAAGAGTTCCTACAAATGCTTGAGCAAAGGAGTGATAATCTAACACCGAGAAGAACAAAGATTGATGGCGAGAAAAAGCTTTTAGTTCCTAACTTGGGCACGGGATTAGGCCCGATTATTCAGACTCGGGACGGGGGCTTTTTGGTTTCATTGAATCCATTTAATTTAGAGGTAGACAAGCAAGAGATGCCGAAGCTCGTCATGCAGGTCTCGAAACCGTTTATTTTGGAAGGTCCAAGAATTTCAAGCGGGCTCGAAGTGTTTCAAAGAATGGGATCAATTGGCTCGCACGAGTTGGCTTCCAAACTAGTATCTTGGGCAAATATGGATGAATTATCGGGGAAATCAGTCGAACAAATGGCATATGAAGGCATTGCTTCATCGATTATAACCGGAAGAAATAAGGAAGAAGGTGCAAAGTCGAGTGCTACCCGATCAGTCCAAGCCGTGCGAAATCTGGCCAAATCTATTGTCGAAGGGAGAAAAGAGAGGATTTTAATGGGGATTTGGAATGTAAACGAAAAAGATCCACTAGATATAGAAGAAATATTAGCGTTCTCGGTACAAAAGATTGAATCCTTGGCACTTGATGCTTTAAAGATTCAAGCGGGTGTATCCGAAGAAGATGCTCCATTCGCCATCTCCCCTCTCGAAAAAAAAGATGAAACTAAAGGCATCTTCGATTCAATTTTACCAGTTGAGAATTGGGATAATACTTATGATAATGAAAGTGATATTACAGTACTAGCCAGTATTTTGTTAAGGGATCCATCGAGACAGTACGAGGCAATTGGATCACCAATGATGACCGTTATTCGAGCGATTAAATCGCACAAGGAAGAGAATTGTGGTTTTAAAGTGACAAATTTACATGTTGGAGGCTTGCAATTGAGTTTAGGAGAAAAAGAAAGACTCACTGCTTTGCATTGGCTTATAGCCTATGGCATGGTGAGGAAGAGAAGTGAGAGAAAATCGCCGGTGAAGAAGAAAGAGAGCTTGTTATGGAGCTTATCTTCTCGGGTCATGGCTGATATGTGGATCAAGACGACCCGAAACCCGGATGTTAAATTGTTTAATTAAGAGTAGAATGTTTTGCTGCTTTGTAAAATATAGATTTTCATGTTGTGTTTGAAGGTTTTCTTTATGTTTGATTTAGGCTAGGAGAAATAATTAGGCCGCATCAATGACAACATCATCTTGGGCTTATGGATCAATTATTTGTCTCTGTATCATATACTTTCCCTGTCCTGTGGTAGTGTATTTGTAGTATCGTTTCACTTAAAAAGATATATTTTTTCACTATATTTGTAGGATCAATATGAACAAATAATTGGTTTCAAATTGCAATATACCAGAGTCTCATGCTCCGCGTTGTAGTATTCACATTCTAAAATTTCTTCTTAACGTGACTTAAAACGCAATAACTTGCTTTCTAAAAACTGTTCATCAATTTAAAAAAAAATCTTAATTTATTTCGCAACTCATTCGTACAAGAATATAAATATTTATAATAAATTTTCACTCTTCAAAATCATCAATCTTGAAACAAAATATTATTTCAAAAAAATTATAGATATAAGGAAGCCCGGCTGTTTACTATTGGAGCTTGATATAGTGCCCCTCTAATTCGAAAAAATATTCATGATGTGATTGCAAGAGAAGATTAAGTGGGTTGATTAGAATTATTAATTGACTCGATTAGCAATTAAATTGATCGTTTAATTGAATTGACCGTTTAATTGAATTGACACGTCAATTAATATGTACTAATATTAACATATTATGAATTATTGACGTGTTAATTAAACGTGTCAATTAACATTTAATTATGTCAATTAGAACTGATAATCAATCCACTTAGCTCTTTTTGTCACCTCATTAAAGGTCTTGGATGAGTTTTGCGAGTACATTTTCCTTTTACTATTATGTGAATCTCGAGATGAGGAACAAAACAAAATAGGAGATCGCCAGAGCACTACAGCCTTACACACACTCCCGCACGCCGCATGCAATCAAGAGGCACGTGACAAAGCATGTGTTTAAAAAAAACGCGGGCTGAAAATTAGATGAGCAGCCGACGCCTGGTATTCGGGCAACGTTCAATATATCTCACGTCTTCATATATCGATAGTTATTTTATACCTTTAAATTTCAAATTTACTCTTTTCAAATTCATATGTATACATTTCTACAATGAAAAACCTATAAATAACAACATAGTTTTATTTATGATATACAAAAGGTATAAATATTTATGTAGTTCTTTTTATACATTTCAACTTCATATTTATACATTTTTAAAATGAAAAAATTATAAATAACAACAAAACTTTTCATAATATAGAAAAAAAATACAAATAATAGTAAAAATATATAAATAACAACATATATTTAATTCATAATATAGTAAAAATGTACAAATAACAAAAAAATCTTTAATCTCAAATATACAAAAAAATATATAAATAATAATAAAAAAATATAAATAAACAACAGATCTTTAATCCATAATATATAAAAAAAGTTATAGTGAAAAATATAAATAACAACAGATATTTAATCCCAACTATAAAAAAAAGTATAAATCATAGTAAAAAGTATAGAAATGTATAGTAAAAAGATATAAAATATTAGTAGAAAAATATAAATAACAAAAATCTTTAATCCATAATATAAAAAAAAAAATTACACATAATAATAAAATCTATATAAATAACAACATATCATTTATTAATATAGTGTAGAAAAAAATGTATAAAATAATATAAAAAGGATATAAGAGAGGATAGGGCTAGCATGCGGAGACAAGACACCGGCCACCGGACAATGTGCAATTACGAAGTGTATTTCAAGGAAGTGTAAAATCATTTCTCAATAAAATAATTGACTTGGATCTAAATATCTCTCTGTCTCTTCTCCAAGTCCATTCCCACAATTTTCTATTCTTTTTACCATTTTTTCTTTTGTTTCTCTAATTAAATTGGAAGACATGATGTAACGATGTTTCCTCATGTCAGTAAAACAAAGATGAATAATCTAAATCTGAATTGCATATTTGTCGCTAATACACGCGCTACGTGACAAGCATGTTAATTATGTTTTTCATTATAATACAAAATACACATTTGTATTATAATCTTGATAATATCATCTCAAAATAAAATAATTTCAACTCATTTATTTATTATTATATATATATGTTTTACAATAATCTTAAATTATGAAAGCAAAAAAAATCTCATTTTTTTTATCAAATAATAATACTTGTATTAGTATCACTATATAATAATATGTGAGGTATAACATAAGTTACGAAAAAGATAACAACAAATATTATATCAGTGTTGTTCACAATATTTCATGCGATATCAAATATAATAATAGTGAATCGTACGACGTAATAACACATCATTAATTATATAGTATTAAATGTTTTTATAAACTCAAAATGCAATGAAAATTATAAATAATATCAAAATTTAATTTAACATAAACATAAATATAAATTATTTAATATCATTTGATATTTTTTTAATTTACATATTTAAATATAATATGGTTGATAAGTGTTTATAAGTTCAAGAAGTTATTTAGATAGATAAACTTTTTTTTATTTCTAATAGTTCTTAAAATTTTAATATTAAAGTTGTTTGAACAAAAAAAAACAAATATAATCTACTTAGCATTATATGTGATTCTTATAATTATAATAATATTTAAAATTTTATTATATAAACATGAATTCTTTTGCACTATAATTGCTTACATAATATTTTTACAAATTCATACTTTTGAAAACGGTATGTATGAATCATGCTAATTATGGATGTCAAACAAAAAACAAAATTGAAACAAATATTTGATGATTTTTAAAATTGAAATTCTAAAAATAATATTAATATATGTTGTATGTTTTATAATATTATATATTAATCTATTAGAATTTTATATATAAAATTTTCAACTTTCATTACATTCATATTTGATTATTAATCTTTTGTGAATTGATAAATAATTGGATAGATTTGGTCTAACATGAAATTAATCAATAATAATATTCTATTTCATTAATGTATTGTGATGTGATCTTATAATAATGTTTAACCTATTGTAAAATAAAGAACACTAGCAATAGCCCGCGCAACAATTGCTTCATACCTTCTTTTTTTCATTTTTTTTTTGTATAATTTATTTAAATAGAATTTGCGCGGGTACGTTTAAACTCAATTATATAATCATGATATGTTTACAAATATATTGATGTCAATAAATGCATTATAATTAATAAAAGTTCATGAAATTTGTTATGATATATATATTATAATTAATAAAGGTCCATGAAATTGGTTCATCATTATAAATCCACACAAAATAAATAAAATATAACATGTTATAATTCAAACAAAATCAAAGTTCCAAAACAAATAAAAGAAAACCTTGAATAATACACATAAAACCGAAATATATGTTTAAAATGTTATTCATTAACATAAAAAAAATTATTTTTTTTTAAAAAAAGAACACAATTCTAAATTATACCGTAAGAAATAAACAATTGAGCCATAGTTTTATATGGGGATTATATATGGAGCCTCAATAACACAAAAATAACATCCTTGATGAAGCGACAAGAGATAATTAAGTAGGTTGATTTGTATTATTAATTGACTCAATTAACGATTTAATTGACCGTTTAATTGAATTGACACGTCAATTAACATTTACTAATATTAACATATTATAAATTATTATGTGTTAATCAAACGCGTCATTTAACATTTAATTGAGTCAATTAAAAATGCTAATCAATTCACTTTGTCACCTCATCAAGGATATTGTGATGAGTTTGGGGACCAATTATAATTTGAATTGCAATAGAAACAAAACAAAAAAAAAATAAAAAAATGCTATGACACGTGTCAAGTTCTTGTGATATGTTCTAAATTATAACTATTGATGATGATGATATAAATTACTAAAAAGAAAATAATGATTATAAAAATAAATAATTATTTAATGATATAAAGTTTGTTGCTTATCATAATATAACGAATGAATACAAAAAAAAAATGATTGTTTAGTATTGGGTCTAATCCACAGCCCAAGACGACGTGACACAAGAATGCTAGCCCTATACCTGTTAAAAGCCTTGCCTAGATTATTTAGTATTGGGCCTAAGGCCTTAACCCATAAGACATTTACACAGTTAGTGAAGTTATGATTTTTAGAGTTAGTTTTGATTTCACAGCGTAGGTTGATTGAGTTTTTATGAATAGATGGGTCATTAGAATAGAGAAAGTTAGGATCCAGTCTATATAAGACCGAGCACTGTACTATACATTAATCAAGTTAATCAAGACTTCAAAAATTCTCTGTTCAATCTCTTATAATTTCTAAAGTATCATATACAAGTAATGCGTATCCATGTATTGCCATCTTGACTTAGGAATATTCCTTCTTTTTTAAGTATATTCCTTCTTTTATTTTAAAAAAAATTGCCTGTGTGAAGAATGTAATCAAGGCCGTTTCGTTTCGATTACCGTATTCGAAATTACACAAAAAAAATTAATTTTCGGCGAGTCAAGATTTTTAAAATGCAATTCAAGTTTTGATATTTGGATTCACGAAATCAAAACTATTACGATTACTATTTTTATGTTTGGAATGATGTAATTCAATTATCAAAATTCAAGATTTATATGTATCAAAATCTGTGTTGCACGGATACGCCGTACGGCGATACGACAACGCGTATCGGATACGGCGATACGACATTTTAACATATGATTTAGGATACGATACGTATACGACGATACAGGTAATTTTGATTTTTTGAACTATTCGCGCAACATAGATCAAAACTTTTAAATAAATTTCGCCATTACCCTACTTGAACATCAATTTATAATTTATAATTTAAGCAAGAAATTAATAATCATCAAAAAACAATATCATAAAAAAATTTACACCACACATTACAATGACAAAAAAAAAACATGAAACAAAATTTTTGTTATGCGCATATTTCAAAAAATCAATCGAATATGTATATGATATGTATCGGTTATACGGCACCATATCCGATTATTTTAACATTAAAATTTGAGCTAATACGATTATGATACGACACGATACGTTATCGATACTGATGTGCTGGATACGGGAACCGATACGCTTAGATACGGATCTGGTACGACTAACCTATTTTTTTTATATTTTATGAAACACAAAAATACTCAATAGTTGTTTGTATCACATTTTTTGTCTTTTCCGTAAAATATCGAAACAAACAATATAACTGAATTTCCTGATGGACTGAAAACGAAGTTGCTTACGTCATTACCTTGGTGGAAAAAAGGATTTTTGGGGTTAAGTAATCGTGTGACTAGCGCCCGCCAAACATCACTCATTGAGCACAAAGACATTGAGCGCTTCGGTCATAGCGGAACAAAAAAAAAATTCTTTTTTATGAGAATGCAAATCGAGAACTTGATTTTTTTTATAATTTATTTAAACATAATTAATTTTATTGAAATAAGATTAAATAATGTGTTCATAAAACATATCGTATCCTCATTTTTTTGAAAATGTATGTATTACTACTGTATTTGTATCAACATAGGTTGGTTATACATTACTAGCTTCATATTTTTTTATGTATTTTTTATGTATGAAACGATCTTATATATGTTGTTGATAGATATTCATAAATTTTGAAACTTGAAATAATTTAATATATCCGAAAAATATTCATAATTTCAAGCTTAGCCATACCAGCCATAACCGAGTTGAGTTTGAGTGATTTCAGAAACTAAAAACATTTTAAGTCATAACTAAATCGAGCCGATCGAGTTTGAGCTCGAACTTTTAACGCAATTTTTATGGTAATCTCGAGCCGAGTCAACTCGAGTTTCATTTCAAATTCGAGTTCGAATTGGATCTAGCTTGTTGGAACTCTCATTTGCAGTTTGCTCAAGGAACAAGTATAATTTTCCATTTATTTTTGCAAGGGCATATACTGTGGCCCCCAAATTTCAACACATCTTGTTGTATCCCAATTAACAGGGAATTTTTACTCGAACTCAGATTTCAACACGCCATTCTCTATATCCTAATTAGGATTTATTGTAATAATTAATGAGCATATGATATTTAATTAACAATGTTAATTCAGATGGATGTTAATTATAAATTTATACGGTACATTTAAATATGAATTTCTAGAAGATATCTGTATTTTACTTGGGTGAATGTAGACCTTTTGTTTTCTTATTAGTTGTTGGGGAAAATCTTTGTTTCATTTCAGTGAGTTAATTAGATTTTTTGTAACGAGAATATAATGAAATAATTTCCGCTGATAATGACTGGTAGTCGGCATGATGAAACCATATAAAGAAACAAAACAGATATTTAAAATCATATGCTCTCATCTCAATAATAATATCAAGGGTCATGATAAATTTGAAGAGGCATTTACATTTGAGATTTTATTAAGAGCCCACTTGGCTAAAAAAAATGGACAGAAGATGATAATGGAGGTTAGTGGAACTCATAATCAAATGTCTCTCTGTCCATTGCCAGAATAAACTATAATAATATAACAAATCAAAGAGACAAATCTGGAATGAGAATTGGCACATTGCAGTCAATCAAATTAGTAATATGCATTTGTATTTAACAAATTTAAATGTAATTTATATCCTTTATATTTTAATAAGGAAATGTTTTGTTCACAGACACGTATATGTTTGTATTTATAAGAATAGCATATTAGTTTTGTATTTACAATAACTAGTTTTATTCCCGCGCAATTGCGCAGGACAACATAACTATTTTTTACATGTTTTTATATAATTTATTTAAATAGAATTAGCGCGCGTGCGTTTCAATTAAATTAATTTAATCATGACATATTTGCAAATATCATGATGTAAATAGATGCATAAGGTTCACGAAATTAGTCTACCACGACTATATTTTCTGATATATAATTTATTTAAATAACATTTGTGCGGGTGTTTTTAAACTCGATTAATATTATTTTATGTCAATAGATGCATTAATAAAGGTTCATTAAAGAATCGCAACGTGTCAGATGGATAGAACGGCCACATGAAACCTCGCATAAATTTGAGATTACAAAATTTCGTACATACCCGTGCGAAATGAGCAAATAAAAAAAATTGGAAAGCAAAAAAAGACCAAAATCAAAAAAAGAGAAAAAATGAGGTAAAACTAAATAAATAAATAAAAGGATCAAAATTGAAAAAAATGAAAAAATAAGGTAAAAATGAAAAATTACCCCCTTCCACGTGTCACTACCTTGTGAAGGGTATCATTATATCCAACATAACGACAGAGTTTGTCAAATTTAAATTTCGTTGGTATTTCACTCCATGTTGCACTATTGTATGTACCCAACCGCATATTATTGAAAAAAGGATCAAAATAAATACTATATTTCATTGTTAAATATTGAAAAATCATATTTGTTTTAAAATATAAATGTGCACCTATTCAAAATATTCATATTTTATAAAATAATATATGTAATAATATTTTATTTCGTAAACAAAAATCATATTTTCAAAATTATTGTGTACAAGAAATTATTACATTTAAATGATAAGATTATATTATGATTGTGCTTATTTGAAAAATCATATTACATCTTTTAATAATATTGCTTATACAATATGATTACGTGACAGTCTAAAAGAACATATAATTACGTCATTTTAGGGTTTGTTTTGCAATTTCTCTATTTTTTATGCAATTCATGAATACTGTAGGTGTTATGATTGTACAAGGGGTTTTTAGCAAATTTTGCTTAATTAAAGAACATATAATTGTACGTGTTATGATTACATGGCAGTCTAAAAGATCAGAAATGATACAGACCACTCCTTTTTTTCAAGAATTGACCACGAATTGCCACGTGACAGTCAGTTATTGGCTGCAGCTAAAGTGGTGGAAAGCTGCAGCCAATAACTGGCTGTCACGTGGCAATTCGTGGTCAATTCGTGGAAAAAAAGTGTGGTCTGTATCATTACTCCTAAAAGATTATCATGTTGAAATAAATAAATGAGTGTTCAGAGGAACTATTTATGGCTGTGTCATAGTGCGAGAAGTCAAAAAGGAAAAAAAAATTGAAAATCCAATACAAAATATACAGGTATTTGTTGAAAAGTATATATTAAATCTCCAACTAAATCACAGCAAATATCAAATATTATACTCAATTCTACATACATATATAAACACGTAAAATTATAAAATATGATTTTGTTTTTTTGTGGAAATTCTCAACCTTTTATTAAATATATATTTATATGTATATATAATGTTTAAATGAAAGGTGGAAAGAAGTTCAATGACAATTCTTTACTACCACAAATATTTTAAGATAAATCTATGGAATCTGGATTCTGGAAGTCAGAATAAGTAGTTTATTTAAATTATGAAAAATTCAAGGACTAGATTGAAAAATTGGAGTGCGGCTTTGTCGCATAGCGGGCAAACTTTTCAAGTTTCAATCTTTGTTTTTTTCTTTTGTTTGTGGGGTTAACAAAAGATCGTAGCTTTTATTACAATACAAAGAGAAAGATTAGGTTTCCGAATCTATATCATTGTGGGTGTACGAGCTAATCTCTAGCTCTGTTCACCAGTACGTTAAATTCCGATTCCAATCAAGGTTTGTTTCCATTCGATTGGTGTTTTTTTGATGAAATTTACTTTGATTTCTACTGTCAGTCTCGTCTGCTATCAAGCTTTCAATGCGATTACTATTCTTTTGATCAAATTTACTGTGATTGGTCGTTTCGAACTTTCAATCTAATCTGCTCATATTTGATTTCAGGTCACTGATTCTTTCGATTGAGTTTTTATTTTTGATTTTGCCAACATGTCCGGATCTGTACTGGTTGCGATTGCAGCTGCAATTGGAAATCTTTTACAAGGATGGGATAACGCTACAATTGCAGGTAATCAATCTACTGATTTGAATCTTTCTGTTTGATCTCTACTCATCAAAATCTCTCTCTTTAAGGATCTGTATTGTACATAAAAAAGGAATTCGATCTAGAAGGCAACCCAATGATCGAGGGTTTAATCGTCGCAATGTCTCTAATCGGCGCAACGCTAGTCACCACATTCTCTGGAGCCGTCTCAGATTCATTCGGGAGGAGACCAATGCTAATCGCCTCCTCGATCCTCTACTTCGTGAGCGGTTTAATCATGCTTTGGTCTCCAAATGTATACATCCTATTACTCGCGAGACTAATCGACGGGTTCGGTATCGGTCTCGCCGTGACTCTAGTTCCCGTGTACATTTCCGAAACCGCCCCTCCTGAAATTCGCGGCTTGCTTAATACTCTGCCGCAATTTACCGGTTCTGGAGGGATGTTTTTATCATATTGCATGGTTTTCGGCATGTCTTTGACTGCTCGTCCCGAATGGAGAATTATGCTTGGGGTTTTGTCCATTCCTTCTTTGCTTTATTTTGCTCTCACCATTTTTTACTTGCCTGAATCACCGAGATGGCTCGTCAGTAAAGGCAAAATGGAGGAGGCGAGAAGGGTTTTAGAAGGGCTTCGTGGGACCAAAGATGTTTCGGGTATAAAACCTCTAAATTATATAAATATCAGATATACCCGTGAATGATTTATTTAATTGCTTTTGCATTTTTTTAAATTATAGCGGAAATGGCGCTGTTAACAGAAGGACTTGAAGTAGGAGGAGAAATATCAATAGAAGAATACATAATCGGGCCTGATGAGCCGACCGATCAGGACGATGCTGAGAGAATCAAGCTGTACGGGCCAGATGCGGGTCAATCATTGATCGCCAGACCCGTACCCGTCAAGGGACAGAGTATACTAGGCAGCGCATTGTCCTTGACTCAGCAAAGCACGATTCCTCTAATGGATCCATTAGTTACCCTTTTCGGTAGCGTTCACGAAAAGGTGGGAACCGAAATGATGGGCAGTATGAGAAGCACTTTGTTTCCTAATTTCGGGAGCATGTTTAGCGTCGCCGAACAGATCCCTCGTCCTGACATCAACTCTGACGAGGAGAGCCAACCAGACAGGGATGATTACGGTTCTGACGATGTCAGAGACCATTCTGACGATGATTTGGAAAGCCCACTTTTGTCTCGTCAAACTACAAGCTTGGAAGCAAAAGGAATCTCTCTTGTTCAAGGAAACAGCATGTTTCAGGTCTGTACTTTGTTTTTCATCGTTTAATATTTTTGTTTCGTTATTTTATTTATTTTTTGTTTTTTTTGGGGGAGTGACAGGGGGGGGCCAACGAGGCGTCGAATAGCATGGCAATAGGTGGAGGTTGGCAGTTGGCTTATAAATTTGCAGAGACGGAAAATCAAGACGGCACAAAACAAGGAGGGTTCGAAAGAATGTACTTCCATCAAGAAGCGGGCGTGCCCGCATTGGGATCCGTGAAAGGATCGCTCGTGTCGGTGCCAGGTGGCAACGATCCGTACGAAGACGAGATGCTGGGCGGGTACGTACAAGCAGCAGCATTGGTCAGCAAACCGGCTCAATATTCGAAAGATCTCATGGGCCAGAATCCCGTGGGGCCCGCAATGGTTCATCCGTTAGAGACAGCTGCCAGGGGTCCTATGTGGAAGGATATTATGGAACCCGGTGTTGTCAGAGCTTTGATTGTCGGAATCGGACTCCAGATTCTCCAACAGGTATACATATATATCCAGGATTTCAAATCCCGGTTATTGAAGAAGTGATTGATTAATTGTTTTTTGTTTTTTGTAGTTTGCGGGGATAAATGGGGTTTTGTACTACACGCCGCAAATTTTAGAACAAGCTGGAGTTGGAGCTCTTATTTCGAATATCGGTATTAATTCCGATTCGGCTTCGATTCTTATTAGCGCTCTCACAACGCTTCTCATGCTTCCTAGTATCGGTGTCGCCATGCGCCTCATGGATTATTCTGGAAGACGGTAAATTATCCGTTAATTTTTTTTTAAAAAAATTCGCACTTTATGAAATATTAATTTTGTGTTTATATAGGTTTTTACTGCTAACAACAATTCCGATATTAATTCTCTCGCTAATCGTGTTGGTGGTAGTAAATCTGATCGAACTAGGCACGGTTTTGCACGCAGCGTTGTCGACTACGAGCGTGATAATTTATTTCTGCGTCTTCGTAATGGGTTTCGGGCCGATACCCAATATACTCTGCGCGGAGATTTTCCCGACCCGTGTTCGAGGCTTGTGCATAGCGATTTGCGCTCTCACTTTCTGGTTCTGCGATATTATCGTCACGTATTCTTTGCCTACCTTGTTGAATTCCATCGGCCTCGCTGGCGTTTTCGGGATTTACGCGGTCGTTTGTGTGGTTGCTTTTGTTTTCGTGTTTTTGAGAGTGCCCGAGACGAAAGGGATGCCTCTCGAGGTCATTACCGAGTT
Organism: Luzula sylvatica; assembly: GCA_946800325.1. Lineage (NCBI taxonomy): Eukaryota > Viridiplantae > Streptophyta > Magnoliopsida > Poales > Juncaceae > Luzula > Luzula sylvatica. Next base: position 21,743,937 of record OX326956.1, read on the forward strand.
TTTTGCAGTCGGTGCTCAGGTGAGTTGAATTGATTGGTTGTGATATTTTAGGGTTTTAATTTTGTTGGTCTATTTGGTTTGTGTATTTGTTGTTGTTTTTTTGTTTTTGTTTATGCAAGGCATGTTTTGTGATTTTTTGTGATGGTTTTGAGATGGACTCGAGAGCATGATCGGTGTACATGTATGATGTGATATTTATTTGGATACAAATTTTGTATATCGAATATTGAAATTATTTTGTATAATTTTAGTAGGTGTTTATGTTTTGATTTAGCAAATTATTGTGTAGTACTTAAAAATATAGTCTTTTAATTCGAGAGGTTCCGTGTTCGATTGCCCGATAATTTTGATTTGAGTGTAGTGCCAAGTTCTAACTAATTGAGTTGCGAAACAATATATGAACATTTATGTTCATAACAAGTTTATTACTGTGGGACTAAAATCTTAAAATGTAAACCTTTGTACACAATTATACTGCGAGTGAATTGATAAGATTAACTTTTGTTTTCCCCTATTTTGATTATTTTTCAATTATTACATATTGGTATAATAATTATATAAATATTTCATATGTAAACTTTCGTATCAATTAAGATAGTTATCATTTTTTTATGTGAGCTTATTTTTATGCATATCTTTTCATGCTAAATAAATTAACATATAAAATACACATTATTGTTAGATAGTAAGTTGTACTTAAGAGTTAATATATATTATTTAATTCATATTAATTATGTTTACAAATAATATATTAACTGAAATTGAAAGTAAACAGTGCAAACATGAATTGGTTTGAATTATACATGGCAAGTTAGTTTGAAGTATTATTATTGTACAATTTAAAAATATATCTTTCACCCCTCATCAAACTTGGAAAATCCATAGAATACAAAATATTATTATGCAAAGTGTATAAAAATGAAAATAGAGTATTATTGTACAATTTAAAAATATTGGTTACATCCCCTATCAAGCTTGAAAACCCATAAAAATGTATATAAATAAAATTAAAAACAAAAACAAAAACAAACAAAAAAAAACAAATATAAACATACAAACATAAAAATTGAATCTCCATAATGAACTTCAAATTATTTGTAGTCATAAGATACTCATAAGAATGTTGCATGTATGTACATTGTCAATAAATAATCTGGCAAAATCTGGAAATATCACCAACAACAAGCCTAAAGTACAACACAATATAAACTCTTTACAAACTATCATGTTAACCTCAACAAAATGAAAATTATATCATTGCACTAACTTTGATATTTATCCATACAAATTTAATATTTATCCATACAAAATCTAAAATATTATGCATTGCCCTACAAAAAAAATTATAAACACATTATTAGTATATAAATTATAAACGAGAAATTTCTAAGAGAAGACACGATCGTGTCTTGTGTAGAACAAGTAAATTTCGTATAACAATGTTATTCGCTATCTGCGTTAATTGTCTTGAGCGTAGCCAGGCTCATAAAAAAATACATTAAACATAAAAAAAAAATGTAATAAATATATAAATAAGACATGTATATATTCTGATGCATAGTGTCATTATTCAAGTATATATAATGAAATTTCTGCAATATAATTTCCACCCTCTCATCAAGGTGCCATAATTTCTACAACATCTTGCAAAACATAATCAAACTAGAATATGAAGACAAATAACTTTCACTTTTAGTTCATAACTCCATTTTTTATAACTATACACATGATATAATGTTTGTCGACGTCATTTAAGAATGATTTTCTCTAATAACTTATCTAATAATTTTCTAGTTTTTTCTATTTTTGTCATTACTTTCTAATCTTGAATAGTTAACAAAACAAAAATAAAAATGTTTTAACTTATATTTCTAAATTATGATCTAGGTAGTCTTCTATTTTATATTGCGAAAAATCTATATTGAACATATTAATTTGAATTGAGGCCAATCTCCCTGTGAACGATCCTTTTACTTACCATTATATTCATTCAAGTATAGGAATTATAATAAACTTTGATACTCGTGAATTAGAAACAAATAAACATTGTTTAATATAAAACGACACAAGTTTTTTTGAGTTCATCAGCTATGCAGCGAGTATATAAATTATGTTTTCCGTTGTAATACAAATTACACATTTCTACGATAATATTAATAATATCATATTAAAATAAAATTATTTGAATTCATTTATCAATGATTATTCACATGTTTTACAATTATTTTACACTATGATAACAAAAAATCTCATTTTTTCAATCAAATAATAATATTTATATAGGGTCATTATATTATATATGAAATATAATAAAATTTTACGACAAAAATAACAACAAATATCATATCATTGTTCACAATATTTCATACAATATAAAATATAAAAATAATGAATCATACAACATATGTAGTAACACATTATTAATTATATAGTAGTAATAATTTGTATTTATTCAAAAAGCAACGAAAAATATAAAATAGTATAAACCTTAGTGGAAGTAATTTAATAAATAATATCAAAATTTAATTTATGATAAACATAAATAGAAATTATTTTATATCATATGATTTTATAATTTATATTTTTTAAAGTAACAATATTATTTGATAGGTGTTTATAAGTTTAATAAGTTATTTAGATGGATAAACTAATTTTAATTATATTATTTTTTGAAAAAATTAATATTAAATTTGTTTGCTTAAAAACACAAATATAATCTACTTAGTATTATATGAGATTCTTATAGTTATAATTTTAAAAAAAAAATACTAAAAAATTCTAATATGCAAATAAAATATTTATAAATTTATTATGTAAATGTGTATTTTTTGCATTGTATTTTCTTACACAACATATTTACAAATTGAAATTATGAAAAACAGTATATATGAACCACTATGCTAATATGGATGTCAAAATAAAAAGAAACTTAAAATGAATATAATTAATGGATTTTTAAAATTAAATTTCTAAAAATAATACTAATGTATGTTGTATGTTTTATAATATTACATATTAAATTATTAATGTTTCATATATAAACTTTTCAAATTTCATTGCATTCAAGTTGAGCATGTAATCTTATGTGAAATATTAAATAATTGATTAGACTTGGTTTCTAATGTGAATTTACCAATAATAATAGTCCACATCATTAATGTAGGATGATGTAACTTATAAAACTTGATGTAAAAAAATGACACGTAAATGACTACGCAAAATATGATCTTCGAAAAATCTAACAAAAAATGATGATTGAGATTAAACCATATCACTACATCTAATGGTTCAAATTAATACTTATAAATAGTCATACAAAATGCATGTTTTAAATGATCAAATATAATATTAATGTATATGATGAAGCAACATCACACAATCTAATAATTAATAATCATGACAACCATTATGATGTGGTTTTATGATAAGGCACAAAAAAAAAATGCAAAATAAGGAAGTGGGTAAATTGTATATATTATCTTCTTCGACACACAGTCATTTGAAATAATTTCAAAAATAAAATTAGCAAGGCCGCAGTATATATTCGTTATGATTCAAGATAAAATTACGAAGGAGCAATAAAACATGATGCATGTTTGATTTGAGGGATTTTGATGTACATGGATATGCGAAATACATGTATTTCACTATCCATATATTTGGTAATCCATGCGAGTTGTTTGATTTGTTGTATTTGGTAATCCATGGATATCAAATTCTTTGTTTGATTCTTGGTACAAAATTCATGATTTTAATATTGTATATCATTTATTATATTACTATATATTATTGTATATTATATTATATTATTGTGTATTATATTATATTGTATTATACAATATGATATTATATTACATTATATTATATTGTTGTACATTATATATTATATTATTATATTTAATATTACATTGTTTAATATTATATTATATGATATGATATTATATGATATTATATTATATTATTTTATATTTATATTTATATTATATAATATTATTTTGTTTTATATGATATTATTTTATATTATATTATATTTTGTTTTAAATTATATTATATTATATTATATTATATTATATTATATTATTATTATTATTATTATTATTATTATTATTATTATTATTATTATCATATTATATCATATTGTATTATATTATATTATTATTACTATTATTATTATTATTATTATTAATATTAATTATATTATATTGTATTATATTGTATTATATTATATTATATTGTATTATATTATATTATATTATATTATATTATATTATATTATATTATACTCTAATATATATAATATACTATTTAAATTATATAATATTATATTCATATAATACATATGATTATATTTTTTATTATTTTATATATATTATATTATATTATTATATAGTATTGTTTTATATTACATTGTATTATTTTATATTATATTATTTTGTATTATATTATTATGTATTATTTTATATTATATTATATTATTTTTATAATATATTATATTATATTATATTATTTTAAATAATATTACATTATATAATAGTATATAATATAATATTATTATTTTATAATATAATATAATATAATATTTATCATAATTTATTTATATATTTTGGAAAAATAATTTTATAATGAAATACATGATATAGCTTATCCGTGTATTTTGGAATACCAACTTTTTTGGGGTAGTTCACCATCCACCCTCAAATCCATCTCCACCCTCTAATATACCAAATCAAACAAAGAATTTCGAGCTTATCCCATTTTTTGAAATACATCTCCACCTAAATCCCTCAAATCAAACTGCATCAACTAAGTTGTTTAATTTTATCTCGCGGTACATAAAAAATACTATAACGAGGACCACTCTTGAGACATCAGAAGCATAATGAAAAAACAAAATAGCTGCACTTTTTCCTAGTATTATCTATACTAGGAAAATATCCCGCGCTTCGCTGCGAGATATATTATTTGATAAGAAATAATATAATAAGCAAAAGTAATTATTTGATATATTATTTGATATATTATTTCGCTGCGGGATATATTATTTGATATATTATTTGATAAGAAAATATATATGATCATAAAATAATAATTTTATCTAAAACGTTACAAGTGCAAAACAAAAGTAATCTTCATAAATGTTAATTTAAAAAAAAAGTCTGATATTAAATAGTCTCACAAATATTATGCAATAAATATAAATTTTTTTCCTCCTCAAAATATATCATATGTTTCAAAAGAAAAATTGAAATGTTTTATTTATAATACAAAACATGTCAAATAAAATAAAATTCTGAAAATGACAAAAAAAAAACATAAAAGACGCAGCTTGGTACCAATCAAAAATATTATAATAAACACAAAAAAAAGGCAGCTTGGTACCAATCAAAACTGTTATAATAAGCAAAAAAAAAAAAAATACCAGCTCAGGCTAACAAAAAGTATGTGTGTGAATAGTATTTTGTTAACAGTAAAATTATAGTATACAAATTATATTTATTAATACGATGAAAAATTCAAATATTTTATTTAGAACACAAGACATATGTCAATTATATTTATTAATACGATGAAAAATTCAAATATTTTATTTAGAACACAAGACTTATGTCAATTATATTTATTAATACGATGAAAAATTCAAATATTTTATTTAGAACACAACACATATGTCAAATAATATAAAATTCGCAAAAAAAAAAAAAACGCAACCCGAACAGTACCGGTGAACAGTATTTGGTGATGTGGCCTCACCATAGCTCTTGTATTCAAAAATTAATGGGAGGGGAGAATCATGAAATTTCTTATGGTAATTAAATTAATATATAAAATACACATAATTGTTGCATTGTACTTTCTACTTATACTACTTATAGTAACTATATATTTATTTAGTTAATATCAATTATGTTTACAAAATTGTAGAGGTGGCAAACGGAACCTGAACCCGAATCCGAAAAAACCGTCCGATTCGTCCGAGGTCCGACTTGTCCACGATCCGATAAATCTAGAAAAGTTCAAATGACCGAACCCGTCCGACCCGAACCCGAGAAATCCGACCAAAAATTGACCCGATGTTAGTGTGTTATGTATTACACCGACCCAACTCGGTTCGAATCCGACTTGTCGAAACCCGATAAATCCGAGACTGACAAGTCCGAATCCAAATAGTCGAACCCAATTTGACCCGATTCAAATCAATTCAAGATCCAAAAATATCATTTTTATATAACTTTGATATTTCAAAATTAATAAAATATTTATTATTGATAAGTTTTTGTTTGAAAAGTGAATCTCATAAATATAATAATCACACGGATCTTCATTAACAAACTGGTATATTAATATAACTTTCAAATTTCAATATGAATAAAATATTCATTACTAATTATTATTATTTTCACAAATCAATAAACTCAAAAAAATGATAGTCGACTAGAATGAATTTGATCAGGACAAAAAACTATAAATTTAATATAGTATCGAAATCCAATTACGACACTTCACAACAACTTGCTAGTTAATATCATATATATTATATTTTTCGAGAGGAAGATGAGGTCGATGCTAACAATGACCTGGATTTAGCTATTACTTTAATTTTATATCCAATATTTCGACAAAATTGATTTATAAAATCATTAAATAAAAAGACCCGACACAATCCGAATTCAAAAATAATCCGAATCCGATTAAATCCGAAATCCTGATTTAACCCGAGCCCGGATCACCCCGAACTTGAAAATCCGACCTGGCTATAATTTCCAACTCGAAATTGATCCGACCAAATATGATCCGGCAGAACCCAACATGATCCGAGTTGACTTAACCCGAAGAGATCCGAACTCGATAATTTACCCGAAACCGTCCAAACCCGCCTGTTTGCCACCTCTACAAAATTGACTGAAATTTAGAGCGCACTGTGCACACATGCTTTGAATTATGCATGGCAAGTTAGTTTGAAGTATTATTGTACAATTTAAAAATATTTGTTTCATCCCCCATCAAACTTGGAATTCATAAATATCAAAATATTATTATGCAGTGTGTATTGAAATGAAACTAGAGTATTATTTGTACAGTTTGAAAATATTTGTCACACCCCGATCAAACATGAAAACCCATAAAACATAAATACAAACATAAAATTAATTTTAAACTCCATAATTAATGAACTTGAAAATATTTGTATTCATAAAGATATTAAACAAATTATTTCTATTCACAAGATATATATATATTTTTTTTTTGCAGTTAATTTCTATTTCATAAGATACTCATAAGAATGTTGCATGTAACCTTGCAAAATTTGGAAACATCACCAGCAATTCGAAAGTACAATCCAATATAAACTCTTTACAAAACTACCATGTTACCTTCAACAAAATGGAAATGTCACAAAAGGAGAAAAAAATGTGGGTGGAAAATTGCATATAAATTTGATGTTTACCCAGAGAGAATCTAAAATATCATGCATGCCCCTAAAAGAAATATCCTAAACACATTTTTTTTATATAAATTCTAAAGTAGAAAATTCTAAAAGAAGATAGAATCTCCTCTTGCTTATAACAAGTAAATTTCGTATAACAATGTTATTATCATCGGGATTAATCGAGCGATCGGTTGAAATTTCTCATCTAATCTACAATTTGCAAACCTCAATACAATTTTGCCTACGGGCTTGTAACAAAACAAAACAAAACAAAACAAAACAAAACAAAACAAAAACCTCAATACAATCTTGGAACGAAAAAACAGTATATGATTTTATCTCAATACAATTTGCAATATCTCATCTGAGCTACCATAATTTGTACATCTCCCAAAACAATAACAATCCACGACATAATTGAAAAAAAATGTGTAACCCGTAGTACGTACTCCATTTATTATAATTATACTCGTGATATAATGTTTGTTCAAATTATTTAAGAATGATTTTCTTTAATAACTTATCTGACAAATTTATCATTTTTATCCATTATTGGCATTACTATCTAATCCTAAAAATAAATAGTAACAAAAATGGTTAAACATATCATTCTAAATTATGATTTATGTAGTCTTCTATTTTATATTACTCAACATGAGTATCCTATTTTCAACTTCACTATTTCATGATTATGGTGTGATCATTAGATATTGTACGTAAAATAATAAAAGATATGCAAGGAGAAAATATTTAAGCCATTTTTTTTTCATAATATTCTTATGTTCACTTCATTTATATTTAATGATCATAATCATCAAAATCGTGATCGAATATAATGAAAAACTTGAGATTCTAATATATGTTCACCATCTAGCAACTGTCTCATCATTAACAAAATTCCACGTGACATATTTTAAGGCCTACAAAAAAATGTATTCGTTGATTTAATTAAACATAATTTGAACAAGACGCGACTAAATTTTCAAAAAAAAAAAAAACAATATATCGAATATAATGAAAAACTAAAGATAATAAATTAAATCGAAAATACAACTCTTTCAAAAAATTAACGAAATATAATAGACGGAAAACCACACGAGCCCACTCTATTTGTCGAAGAAAACAAAAACAATTAATAATGTGAATTGTCCTTATTACACTTATCCAAACATATACCATAAAATAAATCACGATTGCAGAAGTTGTATTCGCAACAGTTCGATTTCATTTTGTAATCAGCAACACAATCATCCAAACAGCCACAAAACTGAATAAACTGTTTATGTTGCACCGATACGGATACGGGTATCGTATCCAATACGATACGAATACAACGATATGGTAATTTTCAAAATAAACCGAAAAACTGAACCGACTAAACCGAAATCCGACCGGTTCGATTCAATATCCGGATGAATGATACCGTTTGAACACTCCCTATGCAAAACAATTAACACAAATTAATCAATATAATAAACATGATAATTCCTAATTATCTATCACAAATTAATTAATTTAGTTGTATTAAATAGTACAAATATGATGTTTTGATGCAATACGGAGTTGCCAAAAAGAATTTCATGGAAAGTACATGGGAAGAACAAGAATTGGGATTATGGGAGTCCGGATATGTCAATAACTCAAATAATTTTGATGGTTTTATTTTTTAGTAGTGATATATTTCCACAAGAACCTTGATGACGTGAATATAATTTAATATTTTAAAAATTAATGCATAAATACATGATTTAGAATCTTAATTTATGATTTGATTATCTTAATTTATGATTGAATTTTCAATTAAGATATTAAATTATGAATTAACGTGTTAATTTTTAAAACGTTAAATTATATCATGTGTTGCACGAATATGCCGATACGGCGATACGACAACGCGTATCGGATACGACGATACGGCAATTTAACATATGATTTATGATACGGATACGACGATACGAATAAACTCGGTTGTTTGAAGTATTCGCGCAACATAATTATATCACATCAAATTTTTTGGAAGATAGATGGGACATGCCCAACATTTTCCTTTATTTTTTTGTTGAATAAATTTTGTTACGTGTGTATGAATGTATTATTCAAAATTCAATTAAAAATCTTAGACTTGTCGTGTTCATACAAGTCGGTCTCCTCCGGACCCCCACCAAATGTCCTAACACGGATCTTCCATGAGCCACCGTGAAGATTCCATTTTTATCAAGTTTTAGTTGGTTGGTTGGTTCTAAAAGGGGTAGTGTAGTGTATATCCTCGTATGTGGGAAAAAAGAAAACAAAAGATATTTGTTGGCACAATATCGAATACTTTAGTGGGGTAAATCAAGTTGCTTCCAGTTGGCACAAACATCACCGACTCCATTTTTTTTAAATAAACAACAAACCTTGTCTATAAAATTATATGGAAATGTTAAATTATAAATTAATATAATTAAATCATAAATTATGATGTCAAGTCATAAATTAAGTTGTAAAATTAAATTTTAAAAATCATGACATGTCATCAAGAATTGTGGGATGAGAGTACTTAGATGAGATATACAATGAAACACAGGAAAAAAAATATGTATATGCATAAGTGAGATATACAATGAAACAGAGAAAAACTTGTAAATATAATAATTGAGCGAATGATCTACGTCTCAGATGATTAAGTGTTTAATACAAAAAATTATATGTTGTAAGAAATTATTGGTTCAAGTCTTATTAATATAAAAAACGAAATCGTTAACAACGAACAAGCAAACGCTTGTTGAGTGTTATTCAAATATATAAAATAATAGTAAACTTAAATAATTATGTTATATTATCATATTATTTGATATTTTACACGTGTTGAATTATGTTTAATTAATTAAGTTTGTAATTAATTGTATTCAATTTCTATAATTCTATGTTACAGAAATAACAATTCGGTAATATTTATTCATTATACTCACAATTTTGTTTATTTTTGTGAGTTATTTTAATATTTTGTAGCAATTGAAGATATGAAATATCTTTTTCAAATCTTGGATTTAGTAATATTTTCCAACACTCTTTTTTCAAATCTTGGATTTAGTTTCAAATCTTGAAACATGTGGTAAGCAAACTGAATTGATGATAATCAAATATGAACAATGAATTAATTTAACGATTTGATAATCGTGGAGCAAAAACCAGTTTCATACGTCTATTAATCCTGAGCATTGGCTACCAATAATAATATTGACTACGGATTGGCAGTCAATACTTAATTAGTGGTTACAGAACGATAGTCAATAATATTGTTCTCGCATAGTATTTCACTTTCTTTTGTTTTCGACTCTCCAAAATATTCTTATCAAAAAAATCAAAATCTCAACAAAATAACTTTTTGATGCAGTATGCAGCTAGTACTCTAAAAAGGCTTGTTTTTTTGTCTCACTTACAAAATAACAAATATATATATATATATATATATATATATATATATATATATATATATATATATATATAGGGATAGGATCAATGGCCAACATTCTTGTTTGGCCAACGTCGGCCAACACCACTTATTTCACTAAATCTAAACACGAGAATCGAATTTTAACCGTATATATATGATTTATATTATTTGAGAATGTTGTAGATTCAATTTCATAAAAAATAAAAATTTCTATCGTACTTATCATAATACTTAAAAGAAATTAACGGTTGAAAATAGTTACAACATGAATCATCATTAAATAAATTTTAAAATTCGATTTTTTTGGTTTGGATGTATTTTAAATCATATAGATAGGCTAATGATGAATTTTTACTAGGTTTCGAATTTCTCTTCATGAAAATCTATAAATTTACCGAAATGGACGGTTGTGAAAATATGTTATTGATTTTGCTAGATACAAAAATCAAAATTATACAAAATTTACTCTACATCATATCTAAATGATATAAAACATATATATACGGTTAAAATTCGATTATAATATTTAGATTTAGTGAAATAAGTGGTGTTGGCCGACATTGGTCAAACAAGAGTGTTGGTCATTGATCCTATCATATATATATATATATATATATATATGTATATATATGTATATATATATATATATATGTATATATATATATATATATATATATATATATATATATATATATATATATATATATATATATATATATATATATATATATATATATATAAATCGATATATCAGTCCTCCCAACAAATGATATAACACATGTTAGTTATTAATTTTATACGTAATTGACATTAGTTTGAATTTATAAATTTGAATCAATATTAATGAATATTTAATGATATGTTCTAATTATCACGTTAATAAAATGCAATAACACAAATATGGAGAATACGGCTAGTACATTTTGGACCTTCATAAAATTTTATATTTTTTTATGAAAAGTACAACTGATATTTCAAAATGCAAGAATGCTAGAGTCACATAAATAAAATACCGAAATCATCCCGAATTGCAAATTTACATGTAAAGAGCATGTGGGGCCAACCTAAATAATTACTTTATTTAGCAAATCGGGGGTGTTTCTGTGATTTGATTATGGGCTTGTAGTGTTTTTGTTTCAAAATGTACCCGCCGTATTCTCCATATTTGTACTATTGCATTTAATTAATGTGATAATTATAACATATCATTAAATATTCATTAATATTGATTTAAATTTATGAATTCGATCTAATGTCAATTACGTATTAAATTAATAACTAACATATGTTAGTTATCATGTTAATTAAATAAATTAACTTAGAACATTCAACATGTTAGGGTAACATTTGGGGAAGTACATAAATTTTTCAATTGAAAATTAAAAAAAAAGAATGACACGTGTCTCATTTTCCTCATATGTTAGGGATTAGTTCTATGTATAATTTATGAATTCGAACTAATGTTAATTACGTATTAAATTAATAGCTAACATGTGTGTGTTATCATGTTAATTAAATATATTAACATAAACATAAAACATGTTATTGTAAAATTTGGGGAAAGATATCAATTATTCAATTGAAAATTCAAAAAAAAAAAGCCACGTGTCACCATATGGTGATATGTTCAAGATTAGTACTATTAGTAATTAGTAATTAGTAATATACCTCAAAATTTGGAATTATGAAAATTTAATATTTAATATTTAAATGTGCAAACGTTGAGAAGAGGAGGAGGCAAGACCCTCCTCGTTATGATCGAAGATCCGTACATGTTAAATCAGATTCGTATCTTAAAAAATCATTTATTGTGTTTAGAGATGGACATTTAGTTAGGGTTATATTCGGATCGAATAATATCAAATCGATTTAAATAGAATCGAATCGAATTAAGTTTTGAATTGATTTAAAATCGAATCGAATAAATCGAATTTTTATTCGGTTGAATTCTAATTAAAAAACTTTATAACCTTAAAATCTAAATTATCATTAATAAAATTTCAGATTTTATTAACATATTAACAAATCGTACAAAATATGATTATGTTATTTTGAAATATTATAATATAAATTTTAATTTTTTTTAATTAATATGATGGAAAAACATGAAATATATAATGTAATTCGATCGGTTCGGATTTGAAATTCCAAAATTAAATCGAATAATATCAATTTTTTGAGCCGAATCGAATCAAATTAACTGAAAATCAGAAACGATTGAATCGAATTCAACCAGTTCGGTTCTCCAAAAAAAAAAAACCCAAGATATATGTGCGCACCAACCGAATCGTTTGTTCATTCCTAATTGTGTCCAAGATAGCATATTCTATATGACATGTTACTTAACATATGATACATAATAAATTAATATTTGAAGTAGTTAAAAACTTCTAAATAGATAATGTTGTGGTGTAATTTGGGGGTAAAGTAAAATTTTCATATGCTCCGAGTTTGATTAGATTCATTTTTAAGTTATAAAATGTATTTTACAACTTGCTACCTCAAACTTATATATAGAACATTTTTTTATTTTTATCTATTAACAAATTACTACTAAAATTAAAGTATTTTATTTTTTATTTATGTATGTTAATTTATATCACGTAATAAATAAATCAATGTTTGTACAAGGATTGGTTTGGACATTATGTATGAAAATGCACATGACGAACTTCAAATGCAACATTTCACGTATTGTAATTAAGATGACACAAGATCCAAAAATAAATAAAATAAAACATAAGGGGTGCGTAAAACGAACATATGTTGAGGTTCAGATATTTCAAAAAAATGATTTTACCCGTATCACGTATCCAAATTATATCATAAATCATATCTTAAATTGTTATAGCGTTGTATCAATACATATCGTCGTGCCGTCATGTTATGAACGAATCCGTTCAACACATATCTCAATAAAAAAAATTCGTTTCTTCTTTCTCTCCCCAAATTTTGATATATCTCCCAAATTTTATCTCCAAGTCTCTCTAATCAGTAAATCCTTCAAAATCACTACAAACCAAACTCTAAATTCCATGTACATGTAATAAAAATACCAACATTTATAAATATTCAGAGGAGATAATAAAAGACGACAAATATGACGTAGTAGTGATTCACTATTATATAGATGGTAAATTGACGAGTTCGAATCGGGTCATTTCATATTGCAAGTTGGTTTATTGCAAATTGGTCGGTTTTAGTATCATTCAGACATATTTTCTTTTCTTTTCTTTTTCAGATCCGGATCGTTCAGATCATGTGTCGGGTTTGTTGGGATTATGAGTGAATTAAATTTAAGTAATATCTATAATTTGTGTTAGGATTTGGTTATTTTTATAGTTTTGTATCACTCGGTGAGACATATATCGGGTAGGCGGGTCGATTATTGATCAATCGAACTCGTTGGAATTTCAGATTGCTCGAAAGTTATGATTTTGAAAATATTTTGAATTATTGACTTACAGTATTTTCGAATCTGGGCCGATTACAAATGGGACTGGTCCGGCGCAAAAAAAAAAATATGTTGTATTATTTTACAAAACTTATAGTGAATAGAAAATATCTCACATTTTTTTACAAAATTGTATAATTCAAGTGATAAGTTTGTTAATTTGATTAGTACACGCTGCAAATTCGAATTGTGTACTTTATAAGGTGTCAGATTTTTTTTTTCCAGCAAAGTTCACTTTGCTCAAGTTTTGTTCTGGTTGGTCTTTATATATATCATAAATTTTAGGAGAATGTTGGACATATCCTATCTTTCTCCCAAAATTCTAAATGAGAAGGATATGATTTAATAATTTAAGAATTTATATTTTAATTCATGATTTAACATCAATCAAATTATAAATTAAAATATTAAATTATATATTTGTGTGTTAATTTATAAGTCGTTAAATCATATTCACGTCATCAAAAAAAAATTGAAAAAAAATATTAATCACTACAGTTCCCTTGTTACGTCTGCAATGGAGAAATAAAAATATAAAATCATGTGGAGAAGTCATGTGAAACGGATCTGCACAAGTCCACAATCAACAAAACCATTTTTGCCCATCGTTTCTCCAATTATTTACACAATTGGCAATTGGCATTCTCTCGTTCTTATCTTCTTCTTGTAGCATCTGAAACAGACAAGCTGTCATTTTGCCCAATTTCCCTCTTCACAAAGTTAGGGACTTTTCTGAATAAATCCTTTTTCTATTTGTGAATTGTGAGGCCCATTACAGCAAAAAAAATCAAATTCTAACAATTAAATATTTATCACTACAAAAGATCTTTTTTGTCATGTCAAAATCTAGCAATCAAATTCTAAGCAATACAATGAAAATTAATCTGAGCTACTTAAGCATAACTGCAATATTTAATTTAACCACTAGTTTTTCAAATATACACAACATTATGAAATTAAACCACATTTTTTTCACTCACTACATGAAAGCCAAATGCCAAAAACAAAGAAAAATTAAAAAGCGAAGTTTACCAACTAAGGAAGAAAGCTACTACTACTACTTTGGCCGTCTTCCCTCGCCTTCAGAGCCATCTCCACGTCCGCCGACCTAGAGCCGCCACACATCCTGCACCGCGCGTTCGCCGGAGGCGTCGGCTGCACCTGTGGGATCACCAATATCCTCCTACACGAGGGACATGAAGAGTGAGACCCAAGCCATGTGTCCACACAGGCAGCATGAAATCCATGTCCACACTGAGGGAGCACTCGTACTTCTTCTCCCTCGATGAACTTCTCGAGACAAATCGCACATTCCGCCAAATTGGAGAGCTTTTGATTTGATTGGTATGGGAATTTTGGGAGGGACTCCAAAGCTTTCTTCTTGATTCCCTTATTGGAGGGAGGAGAAGTGGTTGCGCGGTGAGACCATGCGCAACGAGCTACGGCTGCCAACCCAACAACGCAAATTAGGGCGCAGAGTAACGCGGCGAGGATTACGACTATGTCGGAATCAACGGCAACTGGCGGTAGCGGTGGAGCTGAGATGGTGGAGGAATTTGAGAGAGGAAGTGGGGGAGAGCTTGATTGGAGGAACCTTGAGAACGGAGGCATGGTTGTGTGGTGGAGAAGAAGATTAATGGTGATGGGTAGTTCTGAGAGAGAGAGAGAGAGAGAGAGTGTGTGTGAGAGAGAGATTGTGAAGGATTGGGGTTATTGTTAGAAAAAGGATTGTATTTTAGCTTAAAATATATGTTTGTGTTTTTTGTTTTGGATTTTCTTTTTGAGACAGGGTATTTCTGTTTTAGAATTATATGATTGAAAATAAATAAATAATGATATGTTATAATGTTTTAAAATATTCAACAAATTAAGAAAAAATATTTAATATGCTAAATAATATGATCGTTTTCAATTTATGGAATGTTTTAAAAGATATAAGAATATATTAAGTAAATGTAATAAAATTAATTTGTTAATAATTTCGGAATCATAATTGCATACTTAATATCGGTTACTTTTATAACTTTTATTAGGACGGTTTTGAAGTTGTGTGTTTCGTGCGAAACTTCCTAACAAGGATGCGCTCCGTGAGAGGGGCGAGGAGTCATGTGCGGGACGGGAGGTGGAGGGGCAGGAGTCGGCACGTCGAGTGCACGCCACTCCTTATATACCGTTTATTTACTTTACTTTATCTCTCTTTTGTGTCTCTTGTTTGTTTTTTTTTTCAATTTTGATCGTATTTTATGCATTATATGTCATTCTAAAATGCAAGTCATACTCATCTGGTATTTCATATCTTTTAGACGTATGTTATAGTTTTTACATGTATATTTGGAATATCTCATCGGTTACTTTTATTAGGACGGTTTTGAAGTTGTATGTTTCGTGCGAAACTTCATAACCAGGATGCGCTCCGTGAGAGGGGCGGGGAGTCACGTGCGGGACGGGAGGCGGAGGGGAAGGAGTCGGCACGTCGAGTGCACGCCACTCCTTATATACCGTTTATTTACTTTACTTTATCTCTCTTTTGTGTCTCTTGTTTTTTTTTTCAATTTTGATCGTATTTTATGCATTATATGTCATTCTAAAATGCAAGTCATACTCATATGGTATTTCATACCTTTTAGACGTATGTTATAGTTTTTACATGTATATTTGGAATATCTCATTGGTTACTTTTATTGGGACGGTTTTGAAGTTGTATGTTTCGTGCGAAACTTCCTAACAAGGATGCGCTCCGTGAGAGGGGCGGGGAGTCACGTGCGGGACGGGAGGTGGAGGGGCAGGAGTCGGCACGTTGAGTGCACGCCACTCCTTATATACCGTTTATTTACTTTACTTTATCTCTCTTTTGTGTCTCTTGTTTTTTTTTTCAATTTTGATCGTATTTGTGTATTATATGTCATTCTAAAATGCAAGTCATACCTCATCTGGTATTTCATACATTTTAGACGTATGTTATAGTTTTTACATGTATATATGGAATACCTGATCGGTCACTTTTATTAGGATGGTTTTGAAGTTGTGTGTTTCGTGCGAAACTTCCTAACAAGGATGCGCTCCGTGAGAGGGGCGGGGAGTCACGTGCAGGACGGGAGGTGGAGGGGGCAGGAGTCGGCACGTCGAGTGCACGCCACCCCTTATATATCGTTTATTTACTTTACTTTATCTCTCGTTTGTGTCTCTTGATATACTAGGTTGCATTCGGAAGGACAAGTTTCTGGAAAAACATTGTGCACTCTCAGAGTGAGTATGCTCGTGTCATTATCAATAGAAAAAAGACACGTTACATTTCGTTTGTTTGTTTTTTCTTTTCAATTTTGATCGTATTTTATGCATTATATGTCATTATAAAATGCAAGTCATACCTCATATGGTATTTCATAACTTTTGGACGTATGTTATAGTTTTTACATGTATATTTGGAATAAAGGGTATATCTTGCATATGTATGTCATACATGTTCACATGTAATTAGGGGTGTAAACGGTTCGGATCCGGTTCGGATAGTGGTCATACCAGATCCATATTCATATTTTTTTCGGATACGGAACAACCTGGATCCGGATACGGTTCAGATATTAAATGGATACGGGTACGATTCGATATTGTCGGATACGAATACGGATACAGATTCTTTTCGATAATTAAAACGGATATTTTATACGTGACATAACTATTTATTTTATTTTTCACATTCAAATAAAATTATAATAATACATAAAGAGTACATCATAATTTTTTAAAAATTGTTGAGAAAACTTTGATTTTCAAATTAAATCACCCATGAAACATGAAAAAAAAAAAGAGGAAGAGGAAAAGTTTTGTAGAAGATGGTAAACGGTTTTGGGATTTTGAAAATATTTTGAAAATAAATTTCATATATTTTTTAAATAAAATTAGTTCACGAATCATAAGTAATGTGAATATGATTTATTAGGTTCACGAGATTAAATCAAACAGCCAAGGGTCGCTTTCATGATTAATAAGATGACTCTGGTATGCTCATTCTTGGAAGGCTCTAGTTGGTCTAAAAAAATTTGTGCCTAATATCATGTACTTATTTATTTTAGGATAGGTATTTATTACGCGCTGTATATATTTTTACATTTATGTTGAATATAACTTTTTGATGAAAAATTAGGAAATCATCAAATTGTGTAATGTGTTTAAATAAAATGGAGAAATAAATTTTGGTATTACTTTCTATATCATAAATCTAGGATAATTTGATTTGCTTCATGATTGTTTCCCCTTTTTTCCAAAAAAAAAAAAATTAAAAAAAAAAAATCGTCTTCCACATGGAACGAAAAATAATAGCCATTTAATTATTTTATGTTTTCCAACTGCATATTGCAATCATATATGACTTTGAATAATAGATGCAACAAGATTAGTGACAATCTATCTTCTGTGTTTTTTTTTTGTTAATTATTATGTAATTAACAGTGTTAATTAGGAAATAGAGGGTATTGTGTTGAAATCGGGGCACATAATATATCCTCATGAATATATATCTACACTAAAATATATTTTTGGCTTTTGAATTAAGATAGATTAGATATGAGGAAAGGCATGTTAACCTGCCGTACTTTGACACATACTTCATTTTGGGAATAAAAAGTTTTTCATCTCGCCAAACTCACAAGTACACAAACCAGAAAAGCTTCCAAACCCCCCACCCCCACACACACACACCCCCACCACCACCACCACACACACCCCCCGGGTAATTTGCCGAAGAATTTTCCAAATTTTCGGGATTCTCTAGCCTAACTTTTTTTATTGGAAAAAGCTACAGAAAACTTTTAAATGTGCCTTCAAACTTTTGAAAATTAGATGAGCTGGGACAATAAATACTGGTGCTATGAGTTGAGTACGGTAATTATATATAGGCAGTACTAGTTTTTATGTTAAGTCTCATTGTATTATTAAAATCATTGTTCCAAATAGTTTTGTTACACCGACATAGTTTAGATATAGTTTAGTTTAGAGGCAACTGGAGGCGGATGAAATATGGAGAAAGAAATATGGAGGCGGATGAGTTAGCGAAAAGAGCTAGAATGGCGGATGAAAGTGCAAGTGGATGAGAATTTTAAGTCTAGAGGTCCTCGGGTATAGAGTGTCCGTTTTTGTATTAGTCGCTATTCAGTTTTTGATATGTAAATGTAAAGGCGACATTATGTAAATATTAACCTACGGGTTCTTTTAACAAAAAAAAAAAAAAAAAAAAAAAAAAAAAAAAAGTTTAGAGGCAACAATGCGAGCTGCAATTTTATAACCCGTTACATATAAATAAAATATTTTTAGATAAATTAAAAAAAAATCAAATAATTTCAACATTATTTCATGAAATTTTTTTAATAATTAAAAACATTTTTTATTGATAAATAAACTAAAAAAACCTCTCCTATTTAGATTGAAATATTTTGACTTATTATTTATACTCATTTTCATATATTTTGTGAATTATTTTATGCACTACGAATTACATCATCCGTTATAACTACAGTACTCGTTATTGCTACGAAAAATTATCACCACGTTATAGACCGCTAACCGATATTTGCAACATTGATTAAAACTTAAAACTTATATATGCATAATCATGTATATATGTTACGATTATTTTACACCATGACACTTCACCATCTACAAACCAGTTGCCTAAACCCCGGACCGAGAACCTCAACTGGTCCCTTATTATTACATATATATAATAATAAAAGCCTGTTGAGAATCTGGCATACTACGTGTTCTTTGTCCGTCACGTCGTCATTTTTTTTCCTCAGATTTTTGCCCGCCACGTCGCCATTTTTTTTTCCTCTATGATATTTTGGATTTTGACAGTTCGCAGGACATATATGAAATTATAATAACAACATAAACAAAGCAAAAAAGAAGCAAAAACACACAAAAAAAAAAAAAAAAAAAATCAACTAGAACAAACATGCGCAATCGCACGGGAGTAGAGCTAGTTCTTGTCTAATTTTGTTGAAAAAGTGGGAAAAATAATTGGAAATTGGTTACTTCAATTGAAATTTGGAAAGAAAGCAAAAATATTAGATCGATTCTTGCCTAAATAATCCACACCTCACCTTGGCTTTTCAATTCAAGGTTGTTTTTCTTCAATTTAGTTTTAATTTAATTTTTTGGAGGGTTAGAATCCCCCGTCCAATTTTGTAAATAAGCCTCGATATTTGTTTAGTTTGTTTGTAAAACTAAAACACATAAATCAAGACCCAAACCGGACTCCTAGGATTTTTTTGTCTAATCAAATTATTCTTCTTAAAATCGAGTGACCTGTTAGATTCCTAAAAATCAACTACTTTATCCAAGATCTTTTTCTTAGGATCACACGAAATTTATTCCTCAAGGGCCCAAGAATCATGGGAGCAAATCAACACATTATCCTCCCAAAAAGGCAAACACCACGAAGAATTAACCACGTTCATTACTTTTCACCACAACTTTAACCAAATCATACATCATATATAAGCAATCTTTACGAAAGCTCCTTGTGAAAAAATACCCTTTTTTCCCCTCCAGTCAACTTATCAAAAATTATAAGAGAATTCAAATAAAACTAAAATAATATCCAGTCCATTTAAAAATAAAAGTTCGGCAACACAAAATCTATGATCTCCTAAAAATCGCTACGAAATATCCTCCAAAATTATTCTAAAAATAGTTCATGACAAAAAGATGTAAAATTCGTTTAAATTTCAGAAATAACCTCGAGAAGATCATCGATTTCGCTCCTCAACGCATGGAGTTTTTGTTCCTGCAATGCGATTTTGTTTTCCACGTCTTTGCCGGTAAGTTTCTTCTCGAAACAATCCACTACAGTTGTGTGTTTCGCCATTTCCTTCTCTTGCAGCTCTTTCTCCTTCACCATTAACTCGTCGATCTAATAATAAAAAAAATAGGGTTAAAACTGAAAAATGCATGAAATGGAGAAAAAGACGAACCTTTGGCAATATCGCAGAAGCTTGAGGGCAGGACTGCAAAAATGTATGCCATGGTTTCAACTCCTTGGCTAATTCTTTAAACTGAGCATCTGCAGCTTTACGAGCTGCCTTGCAGGACTGGACGTCTCCAGTTCGAGAAAGTTCGCGCAGAGAAGATGCGAGTTTGTCGTGCACTGCTAAATACTGCTCGAATATTTTCTGCACTCTTTGCACCGTTGCGTGTACCTATTTCATGTGTTTGACGCAAAATTGGAGTTTATCAAAATATTCAATAAAGATAGGGGGTTTATGAAAAAAGTACCTCGTCCCATTGGAGTTTAGCGAGATATGAAGAGGAACTTTTCGAGATTGCCATGTCAGTGTGCATGAAAAATATACACGTAACGAAAAGGAAGAAGAAACCGAGAATTAGCATCATTGGCTCTTGGAGAAGTGACAAGTTATTGAACCCATATTTCACCTTAAAGAAATAAAGAAAATATAATTATTTATTTTATTATTGATAGAAAGAAATTATATGTTATCTTTTACCTGGAAATGAAGATTATGTTCTGGAACGACATTTTCCTTCTCCAGAACCACCACGGGCCTACCGAGAATATCAAGGTATGCATATTTCACCTACATAACCCTGATTTTGTAAATATAAAATAATTAAATAAGTTAAAAAAAATATTGATAATACCTCTTCAGATTGCTTAGTAGGAAACGGAGTGGAAACAGAGATATCTTTCGACCCTTCGGGCAAAACAACCTGTACAGAAATAACATGATAAATGCACAAATTATCCAAATATATACTTTTAATATCAAATCGAATATTAGTTAATTTACGAACCTTTACGACGAGTTTTTCGACGAGAATTTCGTCCACGGGGGAACCAAAAGTGATATTGAGTTCTCTCTTTCCTCCCTCAGATTCGAAGAGAAAATCATTCAGAGGCAAACCATAACCAATTGTGAAAGTAGTTCTCCACCCTCCAAACAAGGGGAATCTTGGCTCTATCTCCAATTGTGTCTGAATTTATTCATAACAAGGGTATTTTTGATATATTGGAAGAATGATAATGGGGATTTTAAATTTTGTTACCTTTTTAGAATCGCCCCACAAATGAGAAGTAGAAATGTTGCCAATTTCGTCTCTGTAATAAATTGAATGGGCTCTTGCTGGCAATCTCGCAATTAAGTTCTTAAACGACGAGACTCCTCCTCTTACATACTGTCTCGACTGATAATCAAGCCTACAAAAAGAAATCAAACGTAAATTCGAATTGTGGATTTCAAATCCAGGATTATAAATTCCAGATTTCGAATACCAACCTTGAGAACCCGTTTTTCAATGTGGCACCACCATGGAATAGGCTGTAGTGTTCGGTGATTTGTACGTTTCCCCAATGAGAAATCTCAATCTCTCTCACAAGTTCATTTGCGACCAGAAAGGGATTGTTATTCTCTAAATGAACTATAACAGGCGAAAAAGAGAACTTATCTTGCTCTTCGAACGGCCCGTATTTCAACTCAGACTCTGCCTGTTTCGCACTTGGGTATTTCGTGTACGATTCGACTCGACCAGGTACTCGAAAAGAAAGGGTCTGAACTTTAACTTTATATGGTGAAGTAAAATAAACGCTGTCAGAATATACTACGAGTTGTGGCTCAGACTGAGAGATTTCCTCTGGAAATGGCTTGAGAGAGTGTGTGAGGACATAGAGGATGTCTAAATTTACGGTTTTGCCCTTCCCGAGTTTTTTGGGGAGGGTTATTGAGTAGAAAGTTAGATCTGAGGGCGTGTCTTTTGGAGTTTCGGTTATTTCGGTTGGCAGAATGATTGTGGAACCTTTGTTTTTGCCTTCTGTGTAGAATGTGCGTATTGCAGCGAGGTTTTTGGCTTGGATTGATGGGAAGGAGAGTAGAACTTCAGTGGCTGCATCGGGGCCAGCATTTTCGACCTAGAAATGGAAGATTATTTTGAGAAAAAAATGAGATAATAATCATAATATGATGAATAAGAGCGAATTGAGTATGGAAATGAGAAAAATATACCTTCAGTGAAGTGAGGACCCTGACTATATGTGAAGACAAATCAATCTGGATTAGAAAACAAAACAAATTATCAGTGTTGAATGTTGCATTCCAAATATATTCTTATCCACAGTAAAGACGGCCTTAATCATCCTCTTTTAGACGATCTAAATTCTAAATTACTTCATTTACTGGGCTAAAGTACACATTAAGGCATTAAAAGTTAATCTCAGCTAAATAAATAAACATTTCACCATTTGTTTTACAAATTCAAACTCTGCAATTTCCAAATCATGGAACTGGCAATAACAATCACAAATCATGGCACACAAATCTAAGATCTGTTTGTATCACGACCGAAATCCAAAAAAACACATTCAAATCTCACAATCCAGAGCATCAAACGTCAGATCGAGAGATATCTTCACAGAATATCAAACAAAATGAGAAAAACAAACAGAGATTTGTAGCAAAAAAGGAATGAAATCACACACCCGTCGGTCGACTCTAGAGAGGACGAGATCCGATAGAACTACTGAGGAAAGAGATACGAGAGAGAAGAGTAGGAGTGCGAGCTGGAGGTTTCGCCCCATCTCGTCCAGATCGCTTCTTCTTTGCGGAGTCAATGGAAATGAGATCGACTATGGAGTATGGACTCCTCTAAAACCCTGTGTTGTTTGTGTGAAGGTCGTGAGAATGGCTGCTTGTAGAGGACCTTGTACAAGGGTTCCCCATCTTCTGCAGTTCAACATGACCGTACCCTCCAGTTCCAACAGCTCTGCAGGAGTTTGCAGTACAATTTGACACTGCATTTGCATTGTTATTTTTCAATTTTGTTAATCAAATAAATTATTATTATTATTAATAATTTATTATATGACAAGTGAAACTATATGGATATGGAGATTAAAATGAAAAACAATGGACAAAGTTAAATAGTTCATTATTACCCCTCGGTTAATTAATGTCCTAGTTAGGTAAAATATGTTTTATTTGTATTTCTTGTAAAGGGAAAAATGTATTGATATTTATATATCAGGATAATATTCGCGTTGCGGCGGTAATTATCATAATTATATTTTCATTTTAATACAAATTATATTTTGTACGACGATAACAATAATATTATATCAAAATAAAATTATTGTACATATATTAGTTTTATCATATAATTTGAACTCATTTATATACGATATGTCTATATTTTTACGATTATTTTATGCTATTGTACAAAATAATTTATTTTTTATCAAATATTAATATATACATACTAGAGTTTACCCTCTTCGAACTAAAACTTCTATATTTTATATTCGCAATGACTCTTTTTTTGTAATCTCATAGCATTATCGTAAACAATCCTTAGTAATTATACTTTCGTACGTGACATTTCACATATATATTGTAGGTATTATTTTGCAAAAATACATATGAAATAGAAAATATTACATGGTATACCTCATTTTTGCTAAAAAAATCATGACAAATATGCTTAGTAGGAAATCACTGTAACTTTGAACTAATATGTGATATTTTAAGATTATCTTATTTAAAAATGTTGATTCGTCATAGGACAGAATATTATTTTAAATATATTAATATATATTTCACTTGTACACATATTTATAACAATATTAATTAGTATCGTGATATTCAACTATAACCAAAAAAAATTAAAGGAGATCATCTTGCAAGAACTTTATATTTTTAATTCTTATAGAATTAGATTATGATAGGATAATATCAATGTAACACTTTGTAATAATACTCCAAACGATGCTAGAAAGTTTAAGGGAAATTATACTTTGCCCCCTCAATTCCTCTATAATTCCCCCAACACTAACTAATCCCATAATTAGTGTGGTGGATTAACCATTAATTCATGATTATTAAAATTTTAATATGTAATTAAGGTCCATATCAATTGATGATTAATTCTAAGTACTTAAAAATAAATAATTACGAATTAATCGTTAATCCAAAGTACTAATTATATGATTAACCATGGATTACTATTGTGGCAGAATTGTGGGGGAATTTGAGGGGCATGATATATGGCCTCAAAGTTTAATTGGGTATTTGAGATGTAATATTGAATATTTTTGTAGTATTTGAATTTTCCATGAATTATAACTCAAGATTAGTGTGGTCATGTTCTTTTGTATCACGCCAATATTCAAGAGACAAACGAATTATTTATTACAAAATAGTAATTCTGATGCACAGGTCCGGCCGGATTTTAGAATCATTCGACAAATATAAATTTGGAGCATTAAACAAATTATAGTCTTATAAACAATGCAGAATTTTTTGTAAACAAAATAGTGTATGCATTTAAGTTCATAAATTGCATTAATTTATAATAATTAATTTAGCATTTTAGCATTTTAGCATTTATAAATTATACTCTTCCTTCGAGCATTTTAGCATTTCGCTAATATTCAAGGTACGATATTCGGCATGTCTGAACCAGTTGGCTCATTCTTTTTATGCATGAGCGCTAAACAAGGATCTGGTGACTTCGGATCGAACTCCGAAATCGATTGAGACATAAATATCTCGTTTTTTATATATTTGATTCGGAGAGAACTGCAAATATAAATTTGCAATATATTCATTTGAAACTTGTGAATACCTCCTTCGCTTCGAAATGACAAATATATATGTGACAATTATGCTTATAGATATAATTTAGACATATTATAGATGTGTGATAAAAGTAATTAACTACACATGAATTTTTGAAAAATAACATTTTGTTAGATGTATAATATACGTTTTTTAAAAACAAATGTGACTCCAAAATTTCGAATTCGGGTCTTTGCTTTCGAATGTAAAGTTTTGTAACAAAAAGAGTGATTTGCCGAGTTCAAACACATATGAATTTTCTAGCATTCAAATTAGTTATCATTGTGCTATAGTGAACAAACACGTTGACACGAAAATCATCAACTTTAAATATAACTAGTTTTATTCCCGCACAATTGCGCGGATTGTTTATACCTTCAAGATTGTTGTGTTTTAGTGAATTGGTGCTTGCTTTCTCTAATTTCATTTCGGTTAGTGTTCTTTTAAGTGTGAGAGTTGAAATATGTATAATTTTGTGTTGCTTGTAGTGTGTAATAAAAATTGTCTTAATACAAAAATGATGACGACGACGACGATGATCGTGATGATGATGATGATTCTATATACCAATTATTTAGAATTTCCTTGTTATCCTTGTTTCTAGAAATAGTTTCTCGACGGACAATTGAAGCCAAATTAAATATTTTTGTTATTTTTTTGTTTAGCCTCAAGATTTGTACGTTTTTGACATATAATTATTTTCATGGAACAAATATTAAGTTGCTTCAACTTGTCGTAATTGGCAAGGAACGGCTAAATTATTTTTCGACAAATACTCGATTTCTACTACTCGGAACAAACCTTGGCATATTTATTAGGGAAATTTAAAAAAAAAACCCCTATTTTTTTGGATATTCTAAAAAAAACCTATCTTTTTGAAAACTCCAAAAAAACCATCTACCAAATTTTTATTTTCAAATACCCCCTAATGGAGTTAAAATTAACTATGGATGGCGTTAAATATTTTTTTATGACCAAAATACCCTTCTTTTTACATATTTAGTAATTAAAATAATATTTTTGTTATTTGTATTAATTTTAAAAAAGTCCTAATTTTTTTTGCTTCTAAGATGAACAACATCCTTTGTAATTTAGTAATTAAAATACCCTTCTTTTTACATATTTAGTAATTAAAATAATATTTTTAAAAAAGTCCTAATTTAGTAATTAAAAAAGTCCTAATTAATTTGTAATTTTAAAAAAGTCCTAATTTTAAAAAAATAATTATCACATGTTATATTTATATACTTTTTATACATTATATATATTTGACTTTCATATTTTTTTACTGAAAAAAATAACATAAAATAATAATAAGATGAACAACAATATTAAAACCATACCTTGCAAATATTTAAAAATTAAAATATCATGAATCTATTAAAAACATACATAAAAGAAGAACGAAAATAAAAATAAAATAGATGTTTAAAGAAATATGTTTATATCAATATATTTTCAAGGTGTTTATTTTATTATTATCTGATGTTAGTTTATCATAAATAATAAATGAAATATTAAAATTATACAAACACAACATTTAATAATTTTATTTTTGTGAAATCATTATATGTTAAAAATTATTTATGAATTTTATTAAAACTAATAAAATTAATGAAAAAACAACAAAAATATATATATTAAATAGAAGCATATTTTGGTTAAAAAAAATTTTAACACCATTATTGGTTAGTTTTAATCCTTATAGGGGGTATTTATGATCTTATACCGAAGAAATAACAAATTATATAATGGTCCTTTTTGTAAGAAAATTACGTACCAAAATGAACGGGTGACTTGGCAAGCTTTGGGAATAAAAATTTCTTTTGAATTATGCATAACATTAATAAAATTTTTTATTGGGTATCATTCCTAAAAATATATATATAATAAAAGTTAAAATAATTTTAAGATATTTTTATTTGTTGTAGTAATCAATGTTTAATTCATATATTCGCAGAATTCGAGGCTTGGACGACGTGGCTACACATACTTGATTATTTTCGAGTTCAAACACACTTATTTTCAAATAAATGTAAAATAATGATAACACGAATTATTATTAGGACATCCATTTTAAAAAAAATCAAATGCACGATTAATGGATAAACTCGAATCTCATCACTACATCTACATAGGGATAATATAAAGCTATAAATATTAAAAGATTTGGTATAAATTAATGGATAAAATAAAAATTTCATCATGTAATTAGAGACGAGTAAACTGAGAGCTTTGGGTTAATTATCTGGCAGGCCTTTTCACTTCAATCACAATTCACATGATTCATTTTCAGAATTTCGGCCTATTTCCTAGTTAGGGCCTACTTTATTGATGAAATACTATTTTAAAAGAATCGTTGGTAGAATTCGTTAAACACGACACATACTTGTTTTATGAATTTCAGTAATCCACTATTTCGATTTAAAAAAAAAAATCAATTTGAGTAAAAACCAAATAAATCATATTTTGATTGCATTTACTATCATGCCTTCCAAATGCGCAAATGAGAACTAGATGAGGGTATCATGTTTTCGGCCTGAATTTTGAAATTGAATGAGATATTTTTACTTGTCGTATTAATCAGGAGTAATGATACAGACCACGAATTTGGTCCCTCGAATTGACCTCACATGTCACGTGACAAACAGCTATTGAATGCATGTTTTACACAACTTTATTGCATCCAATAGCTGCCTGACACGTGACAGGTGAGGTCAATTCGAGAGACCAAATTCGTGGTCCCTATCATTACTCTTAATCAGTGCTTAATCCATATATTTGCTGATTTCGAGTCTTGGACGACGTGGCTACACAGACTTGATTATTTTCGAGTTCAAACACACTTATATTCGAATAAATGTAAAATAATGATAACACGAATTATTATTAGGACATCAATTTTATATAATCAAATGCACGATTAATGGATAAACTCGAATCTCATCACTACATCTACATATGGATAATATAAAACTATAAATATTAAAAGATCTGGTATAAATTAGGGGCCGTTTGATGCGAGAGATTTTGAAGGATTTTGAGGGATTCTTGCAATGTCTTGCATTGTCTAGAGAAAATACAATATTTGAAGGATATCTATGTCTCTCATGTGTTGTTTGATTAACTAGAATTCTAAATAATGGAAATGAAAATCTATTGTTTGATATGAAGGAAAACTAAAAAGTAGTTGAAAGTGAATTTGGTTGGTTTGAAAAATTATACACATAATAATTATAATTAACTTCCAAATAGTACATTATAAAAATTGTACACATAATAATCACAATTGGGGGCCATGACTCTAAATAATGTTTTTAATCATAATAATGGATATTGTTGGTCATCATAAATTATAATATCTCATAACATAGTACATTATAATTAAATTCATACATACAACACACAAATCACAAAATAAATCACCATACTATTAAATTAGATATCATCATCAAAATATAAACCACAAAATATCAAAAATATCTAAGTTATACTACTAAATTAGATATCATTATCGAAATTACCACCTCCAATTTCCACTTTCTTAAAAGTGTGACCTTCATCGTTATTGGTTAATTATAACGATTATTGGTTCATTACAGAGAATCAATTCCTAAAATGAGATAAATTATAATCACTAGGCTACCATCCTCCAATTTAATTACAAATTGATATTACAGAAAGCTACGCCTTCCATTTTTAAAAAAGTGTGATCTTCATTTCATCAAAAAATCAACATTATTCTAGTAAAAATTCGACTAATTAACTTATTCCAACAAAATTCAACAACATTTGACCTGAACTGAAACCCAAATCGATTATACATGCTGGAAAAAGATGTAAATTATATCAAAAAAACAAATCGGGAAAGCTAGATCAGAAATGATTGAGATAAAAAACAAGAGAGATTATACATGCTAGACCAAGTATATCAAACCAACAAATTTCAGAAATAAACCCAAATAAAAAACGAGAGAGATTAAATCAACAAATCCTAGATCCAAAACCACAAAATCGGCCAAGAGAAAGACAAACCTGCGATTGCGATGGAGGTGCCATGCTTGGCGAGAGAGAAAAGCTTCTCGACGGGTGAGAGAGAAGCGAACAGCGGCTGAGAGAGAAGAAGCGGGAATGAGTGTTCTTGGCGGGAGGAGAAAGAAAAGAGAAAGACTTTGATGTTTTCCCAATAATTTGGCGTGACAACATTTGAGGGATAAAACCCTGATGGAAAGGGACATGAGAACTCACTGTCTTGGTTTGTCCAACAAATCAAACACACAAATATCTTACTTGTCCAGGAAACCAATTCATTTTCTTGTAAATTCCTTCAAAGTACTGGATATCAAACAGCCCCTTAATGGATAAAATAAAAATTACGTCATGTAATTAGAAATGAGTAAACTGAGAGCTTTGGGTTAATCATCTGGCAGCCCTTTTCACTTCAATCACAATTCACATGATCCATTTTCTGAATTTGGGCCTATTTCCTAGCTGGGGAGCCTACTTTATTGATGAAATACCATTTTAAAAGAATTGTTGGTAGAATTCGTTAAACACGACACATACTTGTTTTATGAATTTCAGTAATCCACTATTTCGATTTTAAAAAAAAATCAATTTGAGTAAAAACCAAATAGATCATATTTTGATTGCATTTACTATCATGCCTTCCAAATGCGCAAATGAGAACTAGATGAGGGTATCATGTTTTCGGCCTGAATTTTGAAATTGAATGAGATATAAATATAAATAAATATCGCGTTATTTATTTATGCATTAAATTTGGAGACAAGACCGCTAGTGATCAAGATGGAGTTATTTTTCATTTGTGGTATTACTGAATGGAAATTATAAAATATTGGAGAGAACTAAAAATAATAAAACGCACCTGTAGTTATTTGGACAAGTCAGTTTCAATTTTTCTATATCCGTCCCGATAACTAATTTTACAATTTGCGCAACCAGTGTGAGTGAGTTTTCTCTATTGCCCGCATAGAAAAAGCCTCAAGTGAAACAGTTAAGAGTTTGGTAAAATAAAGCGTATTTTCCCGCTTATTTTATATTATTTTAAACATTGCTATTAAATAATTAAATAATTTAAATCAAATATATATTTATTTTGAAATTTAATTGTAAAAACAAATAATGATACATAAAAGTCTACACACACACATGATAATAAATATTTCGTAATGTTTCGGATTCAAAAATACTATAATAATTTTGTCATACTCAAACTTCCTCAATAAATATGATTTTTTTTTCTTCACAAAATCTTATATTTGATATCGTAAAATCATAACTATATATTGTGCGTATGACAAAACAAATAAAACAAAACCATCGCGAAGCGCGAATATTTTTCTAGTAGCATATTTATTTCCATTTCCGAGACATGAATAATATGTATCTGTATATATTTAAGAAGCCCGTACTTTTAAAACTTATTGAAGACTAGATTTGATGGTTATTAATTTCATATTAATTTCATATTAATAACCATCAAATTACCATTTCAGATAATGTTTTTTTTTATTAATATATCAATTTCATCTTTATTTTGAGTTCATATTATCATATATCATATATCAGGAATATAAGTCAGCTAGTATATTTTATATTCGTCAATAACTTTTTTCACTTCAATCCCATGGCTCATATTCTCGTTCACTAGTTGTTAAGCCTAGTTTATTAAAAAAAATCCATTAAAAGAAATCGTTTGTGGAATTGGTACAACACGTTTTATGAATTTTAGTAATTCACTCTTTCAATATAAATTTTTTATCTTCGGTAAATCAGATAAATCGTGTTTTTTTTTACCTAGATGAGGGTCTCATGATTTTTGAATTGAAGTATGAAATTTAATGATACGTATTATACTTATGTATAAAGTTGGAAGAAAATGGAGCTCATACATGAGGCGTCATCAAGGGTTTTTTTGTAAAAAAAATATCTTTTAATTTATATTTTGGTCCTTTTTGGTTTAAAAAATTACATTTCGGTCATTTTTATTTATATTTCGATCATTTTTAGTTTAAAAAATTATATTTTGGTCTTTTTTATTTATATTTTGATCCTCTCTTATTTACATTTCGGTCCTTTTTTACATTTTTGAATTTACATTTTGGTCATTTTTATTTATATTTTGGTCATTTTTAATTTAAGTTTATATTTTGGTCCTTTTTATTAACATTTAAGTCCTTTTTATTTACATTTCAGTCTTTTTTTACATTTTAATTTATATTTCGGTCCTTTTTATTTATATGTTGGTCCTTTTTAGTTTTAATCTACATTTTGGTCCTTTTTATTTACATTTCGGTTTTTTTTTACATTTTGATCATTTTTTCTTATTTTACATTTGGTCTTTGTTTCCTATTCTACATACATATTAAATTTTGTGAATATGTCCTGATTATATTAATCGAATTTAGAAGCAACTGAGCAAATGCTATTTATACAAATTATATTAGAAAATAATATTCGTGATAGACTAATTTCGTGAACCTCATACATCTATTGACATCATGATATTTGCAAATATGTCGTGATTAGATTAATTTAGTTCAAACGCATGCGCGTTAATTCCCACACGCGTTAATTTTATTTAAATAATTATATAAAAAACATCCCGCGCAATTGCGCGCGGATAAAGCTAGTATAATATTAAACTTGGAGAGCCAGCAGCTAATAATCAAGGTGAAATTATTTTCCTTTGTTGTCTTTATGTTTTGAAATTATAAAATATTGGAGAAAACTAAAAATAATAAAACGCACATGTAGTTATTTGGACATTTTAGTTTTGTATTTTTTATATCCGTCCTGATATACAATTTTGAAATTTGCGCAATTTGCGTGCAGTCACATTTCGCTTATATATGTATTGGTCGTGCACATATTATTAGTAGAAGAACTAGATAATCCCATTCGTCGATCACGTACGAGAAAAATTCAATTGACGAACAAATAATGCGAAGAATAAATAAACCAAGCCACACACCACGTATACCAGCGGCGCTACAAGAAAACCCTAAAGCACCATAATTCGACCGTGTTATTGGCAACGTCAAATCTTCTGATCTCACCATGACATGCGTTGACATCAAATCTAAATATATGATACGGTGGAGAATCATGGGACATAGTAAAATTAATATTTTTAATCAATATCAATTAATTATTAATTGAATATTTTTTGTTAATTATTATGTTAATTAGGTGTGTTAATTATAATATATGATACGGTGGAGAATCATGAGACATAGTAAAATCTCCCTTACCCAATTCAAATTCATCAAAACGTTTTGAAGCCAAAAGTTCATGCATGGTAGGCAAGCACGCGCGCGGGGGTATCGGTCCCCTAAAAAAATCGAAAACAATTATATAGTACATGCCAACGATAACGATATTGTCGACTAAGTTGAAGATCATTTGGAGTATGCTGGATATCGAGATCATTTCTGTAAACCGTCTTTACCATAACCTATAAAAATGATTTAATCGTTTTTGTGTGTTAAGATTATATATGTCATTTGATACATATTATCCTCAACTTGCAAAAATTTCAAGAACAAAATGACATTGTAATCAATGTACGCGTCTTGGTTACGACCGAGATAGCTCATATGCACTGGCAATAAGAACCTATATAATATATTATCAACATAATATATTAATACATCATTAATATATAATTAATAAAATAATTTTATCAATAATTTTTTGTATTATACGTATAATTATTGTGCAAAGTATATAATATATATGTTAATTATATGACATTTATTGTGTGATTATGTATTAATTATTATTCCAAACATTCAACGTAGTCTTAAATTATTCAAGAATGGCAAGGACCCTTATTTAAAGTGTGAACTATAGAAATTTTGTAATCTGATTTACGAAATTTCGGTAATTTTCATTTTCACTAAATCAGATTAGACCCCGTCCTTTGTTTTCGAAAATCCGAAGAACACCGTGAATATCAGCCAACTTTTTTCGATTTACCTGAGAATCAGAACGGACAATTGAAGGAGAGAGTTTTGGATCTCTCTCTCTCTCTCTCTCTCTCTCTCTCTCTCTCTCCGTATGACAACCTTTAGTTGACTAGGTAAAGAAGAAATTGTTAAAACAAAATATAATAAAATCGTATTCGGATATTGATAAAAAATAAATTATTTTAATTTATAATATTCAAATATAATACACATACAAGTTTAGATATAAAAAAGTCTTAATTATGTAGTTATACGATGGGTCTTTATTTCCAAATATAAAAAAATTCGTAACAAAAAAAAAATGATTTTCCAGATTAGACCACCAACGTCTTCGCTGGCATTCAAATGTCATCACTAAGCTCTAACGAACGGACACGTGTCAATATCATATGAAAATCATCAAGTTTAAATATAAAAATAAAAATAAATAAATAAAGAAAAAGAATTGTAAAATATCTTTTGTTGTTGTATTATTTATGTAGAATTGGAGGTTTGGGCGTGGCTACACGTACTTAATTATTTTTTAGTTCAAACATACTTATTTTCGAATAAATGTAAATGAATTATTACATCAGACATAAAAAAAAAACTACATTATCAAATTTATTAATTAAAAAAGAAAATAATGGACTTCATACTTATCTGGCGTGAGAACAAGATAATTATTGGAATTCGTACAACATTTACATGACACATACTTCATTTATGAATTTTAATTATTCACTATTTCAATATATAAAAATGAATAATTTTCGGTAAAGCAAATAGATGATGATTTGATTGCATCTACTATCATGCCTTCCAAATGCTTAAATGAGAACAAGATGAGGGTGTCATGATTTTGGCCTCAATTCTGAAATTGAATGATATAAATAAATAAATATCTCATTATTTATGTATTAAATTTGGAGACTAAGCCGCTAGTAATCAAGACGGATTTGTTTTTCATTTGTTGTATTAATGAATTGAAATTATGAAATATCGGAGAGAACTAAAAATAGTAAAATGCACATGTTGTTATTTGGACATGCCAGTTTCGTATTTTCTATATCCGTCTTGATATTCCATTTTGCAATTTGTGCAACTTTCACATTTTGCATATATGTGTATTGTTCGTGTACATATTATTAGCAGAAGAATTGGATAATCTCGATCATCGTGCACGTACACTTGCATTAGAGAATAAATCAATTGACATAGAACAAATACCAATAATACTAATATCAGATAAGTCAAGCCAAAAACCAGTACCAACGGGCCAGATGAAAATCCTAATCCTAATCCTAATACATTATTTGATTGTGTACTGAGTTCCTAAGTTAGTCAATTCGCGAATAGTTTGCGAATAATAGACGAATAATACAAATTTTGAAAAAATACGCGAACTTCATTTTATGGCCAAAAATTATTCGGCCGATTTTTTTGCCGAATTTAGTGATTTTTTCTCATATTTTTCAAATTGGAAAATTTTAATTATTTATATGTATTGCAATTTCTAAGTTACATTAGTCATATCACGATCTAAGTTAGTCAATTCGCGAATAGTTCGCGGATAATACACGAATTATACGAATTTTGAAAAATACGCGAACTTCGCGGTATTATATTTTGCCGAATTTTTGTAACCGAATTTTTAATGAAAATCGTATTATACACGAACATATACGAATATGAATATTACCCGTTCACGTTTTTTAGGTCCGAATTTTTTGCCATATTGAAAAACACACTATCCGAATTATACACGAACGTATCCCGTATCGTATTATTGTCGTATTCCGAATGACTGACTATGGACTATTGACTACACAAAAACTTCTTGAAATTAATTGATATTTGTTTGGTTTTTATGTATGGTATAGTTTTAATTGTAGTAGATTTTTTAGTTTCAAATGATTGTGAAAAATGTAACGAATCTTGAAAAAAGAAAAATCTTTGAGAAGAGGAATTACTGTTATAACAATTCTTGTTTTCGCATTGCGACTTGGGATCGACCTAATTTTTCTAAATCCATTATTTTATTAACGCCCATTTCTAAATTTTCTTATTAATCATCATGTTAATTAAGTGTGCTAATTAGGATATAGATGTACGATAAAGAATCTTGGGACGTAGTAAAATTTCCCTTACTCAAATTCAAATTTGAAAGTGTTTGAGATTATTGGAGCCTATTGCAGTGTCTTTTTTGTTGTTGTTGCAAATAACACATATAAATACTGAGCATAACACATATAAATATAATTTGCAGTGTCTTTTTTTCATAAATATCATATTAATTGAATGGTAGAATTTTATGGTTAGTAATAAGAACGTAGTTGGATATGAGCGAGATAGCTCATATGCATTGGCGATAAGAACCTATATAACATATTATCAACACAATATTAATACATCATTAATACATAACTAATAAAATAATTTGAGCAATTAATTATTTTTTTTGTATTATTGGTGTAATCATTGTGTTGATTGTGTTGAGTATATAATATATATGTTAATTAGAGGGAGACTAAACTACTTAATTAAGTACCAATATTTTGATACTTAATGTTTTTTTCAACATTAAATTTTTATTGAGATTTATGTTTTTTCATGACCATCATGAAAATTTGTGCAGATCATTAAATGCAAAAGATCTCAAATTCAATGATGAAAAAAAAATATTAAGTACCAAAATGTTGGTACTTAATTAAGTAATTTAGTCTCCCTCTATTAATTATATGACATTTATTGTGTGATTATGTATTAATTATTATTCCCAACATTCAACGTTTCTTAAATTATTCAAGAATGGCAAGGATCCTTATTTAAAGTGTGATCTATAGAAATTTAGTAATTGCTGTGATACAATGGATGAAGGAAACGTCTCGTTAATATCGTAATCTGATTTATAAAAATTCAGAAATTCACCCTTCAATAGAAAGTTCTGATTTTCAATAAATCAGATTAGGCCCCATCCCTTGATTTCGAGGATCCGAAGCACACCATGAAAATCGGCCAGCTTTTTTCGATTCACCTGAGAACCAGAATTGGCAATTGAGGGAGAGAGTCTTGGATCCCTCTCTCTGTATGACAACCTCTAGTTGACTAGAAAGATAAAATAGTCTTCAATACGCTTTAAATTTTATCGCAGATTAATATAAAAAAAAAAACAGTGATCGAGACTGATGAAATAATTTGAACATGCAATTGAGAAAATACGGGCTTTAAAATTGAGTCTATGGCTTCTTAAATATTTACATATCTACATATACATATTAGAGCCTTTTTATTATGTTTTCTCATTTTTTCCCACACTAACATAATAACATCAACTTGAAGATTAATCCACAAATTATTTCTTTTCGGTTAACAATTAATCAATATTTATTAATTTTTTAGATTAACTAGGCCAACATCGGTTTATGAATCGTTGATATTTCCGAATGTGATTTTGGTGAAATTATAATTACTCTAATGCTACTGAACAGCCTTCACCACAATGTGCCACGTCACTCATGCGTTCCCAACCGTACGATCAACTCTTTTTTGGGCGGATTAAATTAGAATCGTCCATTTTCTACATGGACTCGGTCTTTGTACACCTTTTAACGTATTATGATACTATTATCTATTGCACAGCGTGATCCACAGTGGACCAAGTCCATTCAATTTTTAGGACAAAAATCACACATATATCTTTTCTTTCTCTCTCCTCTTTCTCAGCCCATTCTGCCTCAACCGTAACCCTAGCGACAACTAAAGGCGAAAAAGAAAAAGGAAGAAGAGAAGAAGAGAAAACCTACCACGGCTCGACAAAAGAAGAAAAGAACGACGAAGCTCGGTGGCGACGAGAACGCTCGGCTGGCTGAGGCAGGTGGATTCGAACAAGACGACGGAAGTGACGATTGGCGAGTTTGATCTTCATGCGACCAAAGAAGAGCCAACTCGGCGCAACTCGTCTGTGACTCGAGAAGAACGACCACTGCAGATAAATTTTGGCGATTTACAGCAGGTATGTCCTTTCCTTTTTGTTTTTTTTTTTTAGTTTTTTTCAGTTCTAAATTGTTTGATTAGGGTTTCAATTCTCAGAAAATATCGAATTATTTTTCATTTGTTATTTGGACGTGCGTAGTCGCGTTTCACTTATCTGGGTGTTTCACTAGCCCTAGAATAAAAGTCGACAAAAGAACAAAACATTGAAGAAGTAGAGAAATTAACTCATAATGAAAACCCAAAGGGATACGTGAATTGACGTCTAGCCCTAGATTCAATCGATCGACTTTCATATACAATTGGAAGTCTATTTCGGGATATCTCAAATGATTACCATGACTTTCGTTCGCGAACGGAACCATTTCGTTCCGTGGCAAGTTTGACAATGTAGTGGTCAGTATGACCATGAACTAGTATTTTGGTTATAACTTTCGTGTATACCAACTCCAAATTGAATATATAAACATTTATTAGAAAGTGAAAATCTAGAAATAACGACTAGACTACAACTTTCATACATAACGAAGTCTTCATTCACGAACGGAAACATTCCGTTCCGAATGAAAAATAACAACTAATTTGACTTGAAAATATATTATATTTCTATAAATACACCATTCACTCTCATCTCTCTTCACATATATATTTTTAACAATATATTTGAGAGAAATCAACTTCATTTGTGAGACAAATCAGTTTAGACAAAAATTTGTAATAGATTAGTACAATATTATAAATCCTCTAATTATTTATAGAAGTTTTATAAATAGATATCGTCATTCTTGTAGTTGTTCATTTGAAAAAAATGAATAGAATGTCCAAAATACGTAAGTTAGTTGTGTGACATTTTCGAAGATGTAAGTACTCGTGAAAATCGAATCGGTCGATTAACAAGTAAAATATAGTTAAACCTGCAAAACACCTACTCATCGAACTTCGTAACAAAATTGTATAAAACAACTAATCACTGAACTTCGTAACAAATCTTGCGCGTCTGCGATTTTTCTTATTCACCCTTCTAATCATTGATTTGGGAATATCATGGTGCATATATCCTAATGATTAGGGAACATCATGGTTCATATATCCTTTGTCATGCATCGCCCACTCTTTTCTTCTCTTCGAAGTTCAAATATTTCATTTCCCCCAAAGAGCACGGACATAGTAGGTATGAGGCAATTTGATTAAAGAACTTGGCATATGCGATTGGTAGTTTCAATTAGGGATGAACCAATACTAATTTTGGATTAGTACGTGGTTTTACGATCATTATTTTTGGGAAATTCTTCAATCCCCTAATTTTTCTGAAATTATGAAAAATTCTCTAACGTTTAGGTTCCCAAAAAATAGAGGTGGACATTCCGTTGAACCGAACCAAATAAGATCAAACCGACTCAAATTGAACCGAACTAAATTCAAACTGAGCCAAAAAAAATTGAACCGATTTAAAACCGAACCGAATAAACCGAATACACAATTTATAATGATAAAATTCAAATTTTATTTAGAAAAAAAAAATGTAAAACAAATCATACAAACATAATTATGTTATTCCTATTTTTACAATATGAAATTTTAATTTTTTTAAATGAACATTATATAAAACGTGAAAAGTAATATTAATTAGGTCGGTTCTGTTTAATCGGTTTGAAAACTATCAAAATCGAACCGAATTGAGAAAATCGAATAATATAAATTTTGGAACCGAACTGAACCAACTAAACTGAAGAACCAAACCAATTAAACTGAATTCGACCCGTTCAGCTTGATTCCCAAATAAACCGGACCATTTCCCCACATATACTAAAAAACCCCTATACTTTTGCTTCATCCAAAACACCCTAATATTTTTTTATTTTTTTCAAAAAAAATAGATTGGGGTTTTTGAGAAAATGTAAAAATGTTAGGGGTTTTCGATTCAAGCATAAATTACAAGGGGTTTAATCTAATAAGATGGAGGGGTTTCCATAATTTCGAGAAGAACTATAGGGTT
Source organism: Luzula sylvatica (assembly GCA_946800325.1). Classification (NCBI taxonomy): domain Eukaryota; kingdom Viridiplantae; phylum Streptophyta; class Magnoliopsida; order Poales; family Juncaceae; genus Luzula; species Luzula sylvatica. The sequence continues at coordinate 21,783,839 of OX326956.1, forward strand.
TTTGAAAAATTCCCTTTTTATTTTTTGATATAATTTTTGCTAAAATTAATTAGTAAATGGGTAGTTAGCTCTTTAATTTGATTTAACCAGATATTGAAATATCTAATCTGTCAATTCCACTTGTAGTTCTGCCAGAGCTCATCTTTTCAAAACTTAAATTGGATCCCAAATGGTCAATGCGTCAGTTTCTTAATTTCGCGATCTCATATCAGAATTTCGGTAATTCACCCTTCAATACAAAGTTCTCATTTTCAGCAAACCAGTTTCAGGCCCATCCCGTTGTTTCCGAGCCTTGGATCCCTCTCTCTGGTTGCAGTGAGATAAAAAAGATAAAATATTGTTTAATAAGCTTCAAATTTAATTACAGATTAATATAGAAAAGAATTGACTAAAAATAAGATTAACGAATGATCACTGTGGGCTTTAAAATTGAGTCGAGGCCTCGTAAGAAAAATATATACAGATGCATATACAAATACAATATTATATATAAACACATATTATATTAACCATTAAAAAAATTTGGACCCAAAAGTAAAAACATGCCTTGCAGACCAATCTATGGGAATTTTCAAATTACCCCCTAATTTTTTTTTATTTGTCAAAAATCCTCTAACTTTTGAAAAACTCCAAAAAACGCTTCCAAACAAGGTTTCATCTTCAATTACCCCTATAGGGGTATTTCATGATTTTATATTTTTTTGAACCAAAATACTCCTCGATTTTTCATATTAAAATTTTTTTGTATTCTTTTATTAATTTAAAAATCTTCATAAATAATTTTTTAACATATACTAATTTTAAAAAACTATATATCATATAAATAATTTTAATATTTTATCTATTATGTATTTTGTCATTCAAAATTAGTATTAAATCAAAGAAATAATCAATGATATAAAACATATTTCTGAATATATTGACAAAATAATATTATTGTAAAATTTAGTTTTAGTTCTTAATAATTGTTAATAAAAAATAATTACTAAAAAACAAGCCGCTGAAATCAAATTAGCTAATGAAATTAAAACTAGAGACAATATTATTTTAATGTTAGTTTTAATGTTCATTAATTAATTGTTAATTTGACAAGAAATATTATTTAGTGACTATTTTTATTACAACTATTGAGAATCAAAACGAAATCCTAGAATAATTTTATTTTGTCAAGATATTTTCAGGAATATTTTTGTTTTAATTTTAATTATTATTTAATGCTTGTTTTGTATCACAAAATATTTAATAAATAAAAGCTTAAAATATGATATATATTTTTTCAACTATTATATGTTAAAAATATTTATGGTGATTTTATATTAATAAAATAATACAAAATTATGTTTAATAAATTTAAATATGAAAAAATCAAGGGGTATTTTGATCTAAAATTTTTGTAACACCATGAAATATCTTTATAGGGGCTAATTTAAAATGACATCTTGTTTATAGGTTTTTTTTCTGGAGTTTCTCAAAAAGTAGGAAGTTCTTTTACAAATTCATGAAAAAATAAGGAATTATTTAAAAATTTCTCTCTGTATTCGATGCATTTCTACCCAATTTTTATTGCACTCAATTACTATCCGTCACGTGGCAGGTGAGAAATATTATTTCGAAAATAAAAAATGAGATATCACTACTCATGTATTTGACATGTGTGAACTAGGCGAGTCGTGCTTTTAGTGCATGTATTATCATGCCTACAAAATGCACAAAACGAGAACTACATGAACATCTCATGATTTTGAATTGAACTTCGGAATTGATTGAGATATAAATACAAATATATGGTTCTTCGTGCATCAAATTTGGAGAATAAGCTGCTAGTGGATCAAAGTGGAATTTGTTTTTGACTAGGAGATTATCCGCGTTTCGCGGCGGTTTTGTTTCATTTGTTTTATCTAACACAATAATATATAGTTATGATTTTTCATGATCAAATATAAGACTTTAAGAAAATAAATATCATATTGATTAAGGAAGTTTGAAGATGACAAAATTATTATATTATTTTTGAATATGACACGTTGCGAAATATTTATTTTGTACTTTAACGTAACACATACAAAAAGAATAAATTTCACTATAAAAATAATGAAACAATATGCGAGGACATAAACAAAAATCAAAATCATATGATATTTTAAATTTTCATATCTAAAATTAAAAACAATTACATTGTAAAAGTTTAAAAAAATTATTTGTGTCTGATATATCTAAAATATTATATAAGTTAAAGAAATTATTTGTGTTTAGTAATGAAAGGTTGTATGCAGTTTTCTGTTTGAAAAGGTGTATAGAAGATATACATACATTTTGGCCCATCCTTATCCTATGGAGTATATATAGGATGTTTCTCTCTCTCTCAGCAGTCCAACCAGTTGAATAATTAGATTAGTTCAACCAGAAAATTAATGGAGTTAATTTAGAATTAATCCAGAAATTAAGAGACTCTAATCACTTGATGAAAGAGTGCGAAGAGATTGAGAGAGAAGGAGAAAAGAATTTTCTCCGTCTAGAGAATCGAAACGCAATCATGCAAGTTCGCCGGTGCATCATCTAGGCAGGTGCATCCGCGACCGAGGTGCTACGACTCACGGTGGATACGGGTAGAGGAGCGACACATGTGGCTCTTCGTTGTGATCAAACCGGAGAAGTAATCGAGTAACGGGCTGTGGAATCATGCGGGCATGGAACGCACGAAGACAACCCGAGGCGTGTCGAAACGGTGGAAGACGTGCGGTATGGGACGTACGGGCTAGTCACCAACGTGACACCGAAGGAAATAGAAGGCGGCGATCAACCCTTCGTGTGCCATCAATTTGGCACTGGTATGAATCTGTCCTTCTATTCGCATCGTACCCTCGAAGTCGTGGCGTGATCTCGGGAATCGGGGAACCGAACCGGGCCTACATATCCGCTGCGCGGGCCCGGGGCCGAGGATATTCCCCAACAGTGGTATCAGAGCGATCGCCATCGATTCGAGGGTCGAATCATAGTCGTATATTAGATATACGCACGGGTTATTAAAGTTCGTACCCGTTTGCATGATGTTACATATAGAGAAAGTCAAATTCCGTTAAAATCACAAGTGGAATTCGCTAGAGATCGATCAAAAGTTGATTGAGAGTATCTAGGAATGATCGTGAAAAAGTTTCATGATTTATCGTTTTGGAAACGAGCGAAAACGGACGAAACGGCAAAATCTGCAGAAAGTTAGAATACGAAACAGTGAGTAAAACTAAGATAATTTTCAGTGGAAAACTCCAAATTGATTGGATCAAATTGGTGTAGTTAGATAATGAGATTATATATGACTTTGATACATAAAGTTTTTCCATTTGAACGAATTATCAGTGTCGTTTTTATGGAATACTGAAAGGGTGCGACTGTTTGACATACAGAGACTAAAACGTCCATATATGTCGCATCGAAACTCCAATTGAGTCCAATCCAATTGGGTTAATTAGATAATAAGATTATCTAGAACTTTCGTTCACGTTCAAAGTCGGTTGGAATAATTTAATATTTTTGTTTCAACAGAATACTGAAAAGGTGTCTGTAGTTTTCTGGTTGAAAAGGTGTATATTGGATATACTTACCTTTTCGTTTGTTCGTATTTTACTAAAACTGGTATAACTTTCAGTAGAAAATTCAGATTTGAATGGTTCAAATTGTTTTAGTTAGATAATTAGATTATCTAGAACTTTCATGTTGTAATATATTTCATTTGAGCGAAGTATTAGTGTCGTTCTAATGAAATAACGAAAGGGTGCAGAAAAACAGTTTTTCTGCCGCCCCGGGGGCAGTTTTTGGCGCCCCGGACGCGTCCCGGGCGAGGTTTTCTCGCGCCCCACGGCCCCTGCGTTACAACGGATGGGGCAGTCCGTTATAACGGACCCTTCTCTGGATGCTGTTTTTGTTTTCGCGATAACTTTGGCTACGAAGCTCGGAATTTTGAGTTCTTTATATCGATTTGATCGGCATCAATCATACTAGCATATAATTAGATAATTATTTAGAATAATTAGACTCCCAAATAAAATCATATGCATATTGAAAATCTTGTGATAGTGATATAATATGATTATGTCACGAATTTAGAAACATGCAATGGCATGATCCCTCATAATATTTAAGTCATGGAAATGCCTTCCATATCCACAACCATCGAGATTGATATGACATAGTGCGTGGTTTCAGGCCATAGTCGGGCGCGTACTATTGTATATATTGGTGCGGGTGGTAAGCGTTAATTGGGGACTCACGTGGTTTCAGGCCATAGTCGGGCACGTAAGTAGTTCAATTGAACGATACGATGGATATGGTTATGACTTAACCGTCCAAGCCAATCCGATTGGAGTTCGGGGCATAGATAGAATGCACACACGGAACATGGATTGTATTGGATACGATTCGTCACCGAAATTCTATAAAGGAACGAGAGTCGTATTGGATACGATTGGATTTAATCCTACCTAAAATATCAAGATCTCATTTGTCGGCCATAGTCACTTATGGGAGGATCGTAAAATATGGGTCTTGAGTGTTATGGACTTGGAGTCCCGTATCGGTATGAGGGTTATCGATTCGATAAAATAACACTATCATATATTCATCATATAAGCATATAGATTAAGTACGCACGGTTAGGAGTTAATCTTCATCATCCGTTTAGAATTATGTTTTCAAGCAACACCAAATATATCGATGAGATCGATATGATAGATGGCTTTTGGGCCGGAATTACTGTTATTAACCTTGATAGTCAAAGAATAGTTCTTAGACTTAAAGGAACGTGTTGGACACGGAAATGGTAGATTCGGGGCTCAATGCTATGGCTTTAGAGAAAGCCGGGTTCGATAAACTTTAAGAATGAATCGAACGATATTACGTGCCTTGTGGTGGCATGTATAGACGCAAATTTCTCAAAATTGTTTTGAGAATTCGGGTGTATATGAAAGTAAAACACAACGCTCATGAAATAGTTTCAAGAGCTAGAGCGCGTTGAATGGTTCGATGCGGCTCAAAGAGTAGGTTAATTTTGAGACGCCTTATGGGTCATTGATTAACACTCGTGTGTTGATGGTACGAGATTTTATCTTCGTGACCGAATATCATATGCATTCGATAGATAAGTCGATCCCGAAATTGCATATGATGCGATTTAAATTTGAATTGGAGATGCTCAGAGTATCCGAGGAATCCAATGCATATAGATGCGTGGATGTCCTTGTAATTCAAAAGCGGGATCGAAAGAAATATATGTCTAAGGGTATTTTGGGAAAATATTTTCCAAACAGAAAGTTCGGACAAGGAGTTGTCCAAACTAATGACTCAAAAATGGTGAAATCCGAGGAGGATTAAACCTAGTAGTTGATTGATTCTTTTGGCATTGCCGTCTTGGCCATATAAACGAGATTCGCGTATCTAGATTCCATATGATGGATTGCTAGAATCATTCGAATTAGATTCGATTGATTAATGCGATACTTATTTATTAGGCAAGACGACAAAGGGCATCATTCTCCAATGGTTGGAGAAAGATCCAACGAATTATTGGAACTTACATTCACATGTAGATGATCCGATAAGTTCCGAGGCAAGAGGAGGCTATCAGTATTTTGTTATGTTTATGGACGGTTAAATTAGATATGGAAATATCTATTTAATGCGTGCCGAAACGGAGACTTTTGAAAGGTTCAAAGAGTTTCAAAAACGAAATACGAAATGAACTAAGCAAGAAAATCAAAGCTTTTCGATAGGATCGAGAAAGGCGAGTATTTGAGCTAAACCTTTCGATAGGATCGAAGAGGCGATATTTGAGTTATGAATATTGATGATCATTTATAATTGTGGAATCGTTTCACGATTGCCTTATTCGGAACATTGAGATGTGTCCGAAAAGAGGAAATGAACGCATGTTGGACATGGTTCGATAAATGATAAGTCAATAGGATCTCCCAAAAATATTTTGGGGATACGCCCTTGAGACAGCGGCACTAATGAATGGTTGCATTAAGATATGGACCATAAACCTTCTAATCGGTACAAAAGACGCCATATGAGATATGGATCGGAATGGTTCCGAAGTTGTCACTTGTACAGATTTGAGGATGTGAGTGTATTTCGAAATTTGTTTCGGTTAAACTCAATCCCAAATCTAGAAATTGTTCGTGTATCCTTAAGGTAACTAATGGGTATTAGTTCTAACGTCCTGACGAAAATTAGATTTTCGTGGCTCGAAGAGATGCCTTCTTGGAGGAGGACTAGATGCGCACAAGTTTGGAACTTGGTGTCATTTATCTCTATGCGGGCTAGTGGGAGTAGAATAAATCTCGAAAGAGTTCGTGATTTGAAAATGAACATTGTACCGATGAAAGTTGACATGGCTTCATCAAGAGTTGATGAACGTAAGTCGAACACACAAAGAAATTTTTCGTAGATCAAGTAGGCTATATCATAAGCCGGTAAATACGGATTTATCGTGGCTAATGATGATAGATTGAAATCATATGATGATTCGATATCCTACAAGGATGCTATGAAAAGTTGATTCCGCATGACATGATGTCATGAAATCTGAGATTCGATCCATGTGAATTATCAAGTTTAGAACTTGATTTCATTACTTTCTGGGTTAGACCCGTGAAATGTGAGTGGGTTTTTCAAGATGAAGAACCGACATGGATAGGAATACGCATATATGTAAAGCGAGGCTTTTTGCGAAAAGTTTCATGCAATTCATAGTCGGACTATGAAGAAACGTTTTCGCTTGTTGCCATGCTTTTCCATTCTCGAAATTCTGCTTGCCATGGTCGCGTATTATGACTATGTGATGTGGCAAAATGGATGTCAAAACCGAATTTCTTGACAGAAATTTTATGAAAGGATGTGTACTTGACACAACCTTACGGTTTTGTCGATTCATAAGAATCGGGGATAAGATATGCACGCTTTAACGATTCATATGATGGATTAGAGAAAGCTTCTCGGAATTGGAATATTCGTTTTGACAAAATTATAAACTGTTATAAAATTGTCGAACCGAATGGAAACTTTGTGTACACATGAAGGTTAGTGGGAGCTGCGTTATATTTCTTGTAACGACAAAGGATTTAGACGAGACCGCTTATGAATTAAGCGTGTAGATCTATAGGATAGATCTAAGAAGTTCCTCGTTCTATGTTATAGCACATATATCGACATATTGTTGAAAATGGTTTTCAACATGTAAACTCCTTGGAGGAGATAAATCGAAATGTCGAATGGCAGAAATTTTCAACGGCTCGATGTGAGACATCAAGCAGCGCGAAAAGTAATAATATGATGCCTTACATTTGATGTTAGGATCTATTATATCTGTCATGATATGTATGTGGCTATCTGTCATACAAATAAAGCGTCTAGTTCACCGTCAATAAAATTCATAAGAATCACATGAGTTTGAATGTAATTCGATTACATGAGACTAACTCTTGTGATTGTATAATGGTTATACAAATATATACATAATGGTTATGTATATTTAAAACCCATCGGGATTTGTATTGATAGAGGTGAAGTTTATCCTTGAATACTTTGCGAAAGAATTCAGGATTTATTATCTATCATGGTGTGGAGGACGTGTTGGTTATAAAGAGTTATAACAAACAACAGTTTCCAAAGATGAAGCACGTCCAAATATGTAGCACGACTTTCGATCACAAAGTGTGTACATGTTTTGCTTAAATGAAAACACGGTTATGTGGAAAGGTTCCACAAGACCAATAGTTTATGATTCTATTTACGGTGGCGAGTATATTGCGGTTATTAATCGCAAAAGGAAGTGGTATGGATCAAGGATACATGACCAAACTCTAGTAGTCACGAGTTATCGGATTTATGGTTGTTTATTGCGTGAGACGCAATAGTACAAGCCAAAAATGCCGAGGTCACAACCACTTCTAGCCAATACTCAGAAAATTTCATTTGATCCATGAAATTTTATGAAAAGATGTGATCGTAGGTATTGGAAATGTTCCAATCCTGATGATGATTAACACTAGCGGGAACGTGCGGACCCGTTTACAAGACCGCTCTCTCTAGTCGCGCGTGACTGTCATGCGATGACTATGGGTATGGAGATACCTAGAGGAGGAAGAAGAGAGTAGAGTGTAGTTATCTAATACGATAGTCCTCGCAGGTTATGGGTATGGAGATACCCATAGGTAAACGTTGTATCACCCAAATACTTAGTCCATATGAATGCATTCCTTTTAAAATTTTTGTTTACTTAAATTAAATATGCATTCACCTTATATGAAAACAGTGTGCGGGTTGTGTAATATGATTGTTACATGAACCTTGATTTGAACTTGTGTGGACGTCGACATGGTTGAGGACCATGTGCAGCGAAACCGTCACACTTAAAGTGTCATTTCTAAACATCCCTAGTCGCGGATCAGCTTGCTTAAGAGAGAAGCATTTCTATTATTGGATAGACTGAACGCGTACACTAGTACGTTTGCCGAGGAAATGATTATGTTTTGCTAATCATGGGACAAGGTGCTTGTCGAATCGGGAACGTAGATATATGTTAGGTTACATATATTGGATATGACCAAAGCCGCAAGACCATGACATGGTTTAGTCATTATAGATGGACTTGTGACGGATGGGGTTTTAGATTCTTCATACTTGAGGGGATCACTGATTGCGTTACGTGCGTAACACAATGCTTTGATATGATCTTACGCTCACCGTAACAGGGAGTTAAAAGGGTCATCATTGGGTATTGTCCGAAACACGGAATTCAATGTGAGTCTCCAAGATAGGAATTGTTTATTCCGAAAGGAAGAGATATCTCTTAGGCGCCGCTCGATGAGTCGATTAACGAAATCTCTGGCCAGAGTCAATGATATTAATGGTTAATATCGATTGAAATTTGTTAAATCAACTCGGAATCGGGGAATAAGTATAGTTAATCAAATTATAAGGATGACTATTACCATGCCTTTTGATTAACGGATATCGCAAACAAGAGAACTAGTAACCGCTATTCGAGATAGGCACAATGATCACAATCATTTTTCGTTTTAACATGGGTAGCCATGATGGAGTGACTAGATCCCGCTCATGGGCTTGTAGTGCCATGGAAACGGCCTACTGCCATCGTTAAACGAACCTACACGGTCACACAACGAGTCGTACTATGTCGGGCTTGATTGCAAGTTTTTGCACATTGGATGTGCATGGCTTTAGCGTATTTGATACGCGGGCCAGATTCTCTGATATAGTGTATATGTGATATACATGAGTACCTTTTAGGTAAATCTGAAACTGAGTGGGAGACTGAAGGAAATACAGTTTTGGATCATCGCTAAAATGGTACGTAGGACAAACGAACGTACGCGTTCGTGGGCATACGAAACAGATTAGTAAAACTGGTATAACTTTCAGTAAGAAACTCCGATTTGAATGGTTAAAATTGGGTTAGTTAGATAATGAGATTATCTAGAACTTTCATGTTGTAATATATTTCATTTGAGCGAAGTATCAGTATCGTTCTAATGAAATACCGAAAGGGTGCGACAGTTTGACATACAGTCAGTAAAACGGCCGTAACTTTCGGGTCCGAACTCCAATTGGGCTGGGCCAAATTGGGTTGGAAAGATAATTAGATTATCTACAACTTTCGTAAATGTTCAAAGTCGGTTGGAACGATTTAATATTTTCGTTCTGACAGATTACTGAAAGGTTGTATGCAGTTTTCTGTTTGAAAAGGTGTATAGAAGATATACATACCATTTGGCCCATCCTTATCCTATGGAGTATATATAGGATGTTTCTCTCTCTCTCATCAGTCCAACCAGTTGAATAATTAGATTAGTTCAACCAGAAAATTAATGGAGTTAATTTAGAATTAATCCAGAAATTAAGAGACTCTAATCACTTGATGAAAGAGTGCGAAGAGATTGAGAGAGAAGGAGAAAAGAATTTTCTCCGTCTAGAGAATCGAAACGCAATCATGCAAGTTCGCCGGTGCATCATCTAGGCAGGTGCATCCGCGACCGAGGTGCTACGACTCACGGTGGATACGGGTAGAGGAGCGACACATGTGGCTCTTCGTTGTGATCAAACCGGAGAAGTAATCGAGTAACGGGCTGTGGAATCATGCGGGCATGGAACGCACGAAGACAACCCGAGGCGTGTCGAAACGGTGGAAGACGTGCGGTATGGGACGTACGGGCTAGTCACCAACGTGACACCGAAGGAAATAGAAGGCGGCGATCAACCCTTCGTGTGCCATCAATTTGGCACTGGTATGAATCTGTCCTTCTATTCGCATCGTACCCTCGAAGTCGTGGCGTGATCTCGGGAATCGGGGAACCGAACCGGGCCTACATATCCGCTGCGCGGGCCCGGGGCCGAGGATATTCCCCAACAAGTAAGTCAATATCTTTCATTATTTTTTTATAGATTAATATGAAACAATTTTAAGTAAAAATACAAATATAACATAATTGTTTTAAAAATAATAATAATAATAATTAGGATGTGAAATTTTTTTCTATTATATTTTTAAAAATAATAATATTTAGGATTACAAATCATTAATGTAATTATATTTTTTTTTATATTTTTTTTTACATAATTATTTTTATAATTTTAAGTTAGAGAAAAATATTGAATATATGATAATAACATACTTAGTAGTATGTGCAATTTTTTCAATTATAATTTTAAGTATAATAATAATAATGCTTACAAGTCATTAATGTAATTAAATTTATTTTTATATATTTTTTTACATAATTGTTTTCATAATTTTAAGTTAGAGAAAATTATTAAATATATGATAATATGGATCCCAAAATAAAGATAAAATTTCAGCGAATATATTTCTTAATTTTTTGAAATAATATTATGAAAATATTAACAATATTCGATGTATATTTTATGATATTATATATTAATTTATTAATTTTAGATATTTAAACTATTCACATTCTATTTGCATTCACAATTGATCATTGAACATATTGTGAAAAAAATCAAAATCAAATACAACTGGTCCAATATGAACCTAACAAATAATAGTTTGACACGTCATCAGTGTAAGGTGATGTGGCATTCTAAAATTGCTTAAAACTATGTGTAAAATTAGGGACACATAAATATATACAAATAAAACATTATCACGCAAAATCAAAGGTTAATCTATGGTTCATATGTTGCCACATATCATAATCTAATGGTTGAAATAATTGTGATGATATGGCATGAGTTATAATAAGGTGACATGAGAAAATTGCATAAATATTTGTCCAAAATAAAGGGGTTGGTAAATTGTTTACTGATAATTAAAACAGTAAGATATTGGAGGCAATTAAAATTATTAAATTGCAATTGGGATGTGTAATAAATGTGAATTCGGTGGTTCTTGGTTTTACCAAACTTATGTAGGGTTGGAGGTTTGTCCAAAGCTCTTTGGGCACAAAACATGTCCAAATGACATATCCACCATTCATCAAATCATGATGGAATTTTGTTGATTAGCTTTAACATTCTTGTTTCGTTAAATTCTTCCTCAATTTTAGCAGTTAACCACGAAAATATCTCTATTCAGTCTCTAATCTTAATTCATATCGTTTTCGTTTTAGAAAGAAATATGAGAAAAGAAATTCGAAATTGGAAATGAAACATGAAATTTTCTCCAAGAAAATAATGGCGAATTGCTTCCCCTCTCTCTATGTTTCCTCTTTTTTGTCCAGTATAACTCCATTCTTCGGGACCAAACCTCTATTGATCTCAATGAACAAGGTCATGATTTTTTTATCTGTTGTTTCTTTTTTCTTTTCTTTTTTTTTTTTTTTTTAAACTAAAGAGGCGAATCATCTTTTAATATATTAAAGCATAGTTTAATACATTAGAGTGCGATTTTACATGATTAATGTAAAAAAGTAATTTAGTGCAAAAAAAATTACAATTGCAAAAGTAAGATACAAACCGAGAGACGATGATTTCGGCCATCTTTAGATGATAGGATCGTCTCCACAATCGACCTCGTCGGAGATGTCACCCTCTTCCTTGTCGCTGCACCGTCGCCCTCGCTGTCGCAGCCCTCGCTGTCGCTGTCGCAGCTCTCGCTGTCGCTGTCGGATCTCGCCCTCGGATCTCCGCCCGTCGCTGTCAGATCTCCGCCCGTCGCTGTCGGATCTCGCCCTCAGATCTCCACCCCTCAGATCTCGGCCCATCGGTGTCGCTGTCGCTGTCGGATCTCCGCCTTGGACCCTCGCTGTCGCTGTCCGCCTCGGATCTTTGTCAGATCTCCGCCTTGGACCCTCGCTGTCGCCGTCGCAGCCTGTCCGCCTCGGATCTCCGCCTGGTACCCTAGCTGTCGCCGTCGGACGCCTGCCTGCCTCGGATCTCCGTCGGACGCCCTCGCTGTCGCTCACGGAGCTGTCGTTCTTCGCAATTCTGGAGCCGCGCCGTTCAATTCGCCTCAGTCGCCGCTCCTTCGCCTCAGTCGCCGTCGCCTTTCTTCGCCTCAGTTCAGCTCCGCTCGCGTCCTTCGCAGAAAGCGGAGGCGGCTAGTGCGTCTCCAGGAGGTGCTGCAGGTGCTGCAGAGAGGAGGGGGTGGAGGCGGTTAGGGTTTGTCTCCACCCCCAAAATCGCCTCTAGGAGCGGCTAGGGTTTCGCCTCCTCCTTTCCCGCTTCTTTCCAATATGCCTATATCGCTTAAAAGGTATATTTTTATCTCTTGTTTCATAAACCCAGTTTTATGTTTCTAAATTATTTTTCTAGTTTGTTTATGTTTAAAGAAATATAAAAAAAAACAGGGAATATGTTTTGATGTGGAGTAAATCAATTTTATGTTCTAAGTCAGAACATTATAATCCTGCAATCTATTTCTATGGTATTTGAGCAATTCTTATTTGGCTTACTAAAAGCAAGTTCAAGTGTATATGAAATTAATCGCCAGATTTACGACCTCTCATATCCTTGTTAAATTATGCAAATATAATTTGAATTCAAACTTTCAAAGCAAATTTGTAACAATTCGTAGCATTTACTCTAATTTAATTATTTAAAGCATTGTCAATTACAAACTCAATTTGAAATCAAATTTTGATATTTTTTTTCTTTTTTGTAGAACATGAGTTCAAGGAATGAATCTTAGGTAGGTAGCATATGATTCTATGCCAGTATTAATGAAAATTATTCTCATTTGCAAATTTTCATGCATCGATATGGTTCAATGCTTAATAATCATGATAATGTGAATTCACGAAAAAACTTATAAAGACGTACACATAAATTAGGACATAAATTTTTTGACGTTACGTTTCGAATGGTTGAATACATCATGTGTGTATAAGTAATCCATTTAATTAGAGGTGTTTAAGACATAAATTTTCATGTATTAAATGATTCTAACTAGCGGTTCAATTAAATGCTAACCCTAAGGGTCCGGATTAATATTTTGGACACTTAATTAAGAAATGGATTAATTTTTATGACGTCATCGAGACTTTTATTGAGGTGTGCACGAGCTAAATATATGTCTTCTACATGTCTTATGAATTTCAGTAATTTACTTTTTTAATATAAAAAAATATATTTTCGCTAAACCAAATAGGTCATGCTTTGATTCCATCTACTATCATGCCTTCCAAAAGTATAGATGAGAACTAGATGAGGGTATCATGATTTTGGCCTGAATTTTAAAATTGAATGAAATACAAATAAATATCTGGTTATTTATTTATGTACCAATTTGGAGACTCATCCGCTAATAATCAAGGTGGAGTTATTTTTCATTTGTCGTATTAATGAATTGAAATTATAAAATATTGGAGAGAACTAAAAATAGTAAAATGCACATGTGGTTTCGGACATGTAAGTTTCGTATTTTTTATATCCATCCTGATATCTCGTTTTGCAATTTGTGCAACTTGTGGGTAGTCGTGTTTCGCTTATCTGCATATTGCTCGCGTTCTCGTACATATAATTAGTACAAGAACTGGATAATTAAAGTTGCTGGCGAGTAACCACATGCACTGGCACTGGCTCAAAACTCGACCGGTGAACAAAGCGACGAAGAAGTAGAGGTACACCAGCGACGCTTGAAGAAAACCCAAATGGATCAGAATTCTCAACATCCAATCTTCTCACCACACCATGACATGAATTGACATCGAGTCTAAAGAAAGGACGGATCCCTGAAACGCAAAAGTTTGTATTATTAGTTTGGTTCTTATATATGGTATATATTTTTAAATGTAATGGAGTTTTAGTGTCAACTGTCAATTAACGGTGAAGAATATGAATTTTTTGGAAGTTTATTTTTGACAAGAGTATTTACTATTGTAATATTTTTTACTTTTGTGTTTGAATAGCATCGTTTTTCTGAATTTATTAAAAAAAATAATGATCACATTTCAATTTTATTGGAAGTCCAGTAATGATCTGCACATTTGAAAATATATGTCTATTGCATTTTACTTTAAATACACGTTGTGTTAATTATTTTTCCGTATTTTAAAATTAAGTAGTCAATTAACACAATCACCATCCGAATTAAACTTTGTATTCACCGAAAATTAATGAGTAGGTCATTTAAATCACATATTCACACCTATAATGATTATGGAGTACATCATGGTGCATATACCCTTTTCTCATTTTGTAATTCAACTCTATTGTTCTCTGCTTTTTTTGATATAATTTTTGCTAAAATGGATTAATAAATGAGTAGTTAGCTCTTCAATTGGATTTAACCAGATAACAAAACTGATCGAAAAAATACGAGGACTTGGACTAAAAAACATAGAAACTCAAAATATGATCTTGTTGTTAAAATGGCCATTCAAAATCGATTTTGATCAAGATTCTCTTTGGACCAATTACACTAAAGATATCTATGATATAGATCGAACTTATAACTTACAACACATCTCATCAACATTAGCCTCTTATTTACTGAAAGACCTTCTCAAGAATCTCAAGTATTACCAATTTATAACGTCCTCTCAAATACTACTAAACCCCCTTCACCTTCATGGAAAAGTTAATAACTGAAGCAAAATTATGAAGGAAATCGGCCCCCCCTTCCCGCACAGCGGAATGAGGGACACGTCGCCTTTCCCGCCCACACGTACGGATATGATAAGAATATACAACCCTTAGCTCGTGAATTTGATCACAAATGAAGGGTTGATGCGCTTATTTCTTCGTTTTTTTGCTGCGGTTACTTCTCGTGCGTCTCACGCCCACACGTCTTTGTACCGCCAAACACGACTCCGTTTATTCTTCGTGCGTCCACCGCTCACACATCTTAAGATCGTCAATTGCTCGATAGAATCGTATGTTTTCTTGGATCACAACCATTCTTGTACTCCTATCCATATTGAGTTATCATCTATCGGTTACACACGTATCTTCCTAGTCGATCCGTGTATAATCTTGCTTAATCACGTATAGAACTTCTCTAATGAAGAATTTTTTTTCTCTTATTTCTCTATTTCTCTCTTTCTTCTTCACATTCTTTAGAAATTATACTTTCAGAAAGTTCACAATGATTCGATTGATTAGCGTATATATATGATAAGGATGGGGCAAAGGTTGCACACTTATATAGAATCCCGCATAGCTTCCATTCGAACGGATGGGACAAAGGATGGGACAAAGGTTGCACACTTATACAGTTCGTTCGAACGGAACATGTTCTGTCTCCTATGTTGTACAATCTCATTGCACACGACTCCTTTCGTTCGAACGGATGAAAATAAGGATTATATGTAGAACTGCTCCTAATTTTAATGTAGAAATGCTCCTAATTTAAATTTAAATTTCATAAATCATATTAACGAGATCAAAATAGGGAATATTAATTATTATTCCAAACATTCAACGTTTCTTAAATTATTCAAGAATGGTAAGGACCCTTGTTTAAAGTGTGAACTATAGAAATTTAATTTCGACACTAACGTGAAGTAATTGTTCTCTTAAGTGATACAATCATACAATGGATGAAGGAGACGTCTCGTTAATATCGTAATATGATTTATGAAATTTCGGTAATTCACCCTTCAATACAAAGTTCTCATTTTTAATAAATCAGATAAGTCCCCCCCCTTGTTTTCGAGGATCCGAAGGATACCATGAAAATCGTCGGCTTTCGATTCACCTGAGAACCAGAATTGGCAATTGAGGGGATAAAATAGTCTTCAATAAATATCTATATAAACATAGTATTGAGAAAATATGGGCTTTAAAATTGAGTCTACGGCTTCTTAAATATCTACATATACATATTATTCATATATCGGAAATGGAAATAAATATATTATTGGAGTGCTCACAAGACCGGTCCTAATTTAAACATTATAATTCTACGTAATTTTACGTAATTAATTGTTTAAATATGAGAAATATAATATGCTGCCCAATCTCACTTAAACATCTTTGATACGTTAATTGAGGATGTTTAAATGAATTGATTAGAGTCCAAATTAATAATTAAATTGATTGATTCATTTAAGAATTGATTGATTCAATGAAGATGTCTAATCAATATATTTAAACACTTTCGATTTACGCATAAAAAATATTTAGTGAGGCTAGGGAGCATCATATGAAACCCCTTTAAATATACATGCACCTATAAGTTGCTATTAAAAAACACTACAATATTTAATTTATAACGATATTAGTGAACTAAAGAAAAATGAAATTTCGAAAAAAAATGATTTTGGGAAGAAAATCGACCTTGGATTTAGAAGAAAAATATGAATTTTGAGATTAACTAGGCCAACATGGGTTTACGAATCATTGATATTTCTGAATTTGATCTTATTATTTCGATTTTGGTGAAATATTGCTTAAATTATGATCTAATTTCTAAAATCGATTTGGCGGAAAAATCATTCAAGATCGCCGTAACCAGATCCAGTCAAATGAGAACTAGACGAGGGTATGATGTTTTTGGAGTGAATTCTGAAATTGAATGAGATATAAATATAAATATAAATATCTCGTTATTTATTTATGTATTAAATTTGGTGACTAAGACGCTAGTGATCAAAGTGGAGTTATTTTTCATTTGTTGTATTAATAAATTGAAATTATGAAATATCGGAGAGAACTAAAAATAATAAAACGCACATGTTGTTATTTGGACATGTGCGTAGTCGCGTTTCACTTATCTTCGCGTCGCGCTAGCCCTAGAATAAAAGTCGACAGAAGAACAAAACATTGAAGAAGTAGAGAAACTCTCACAATAAAAACCCGAAGGGAAAAGGTATCTTCGATACTCTCTTCTTCGCAACGATTTGGACCATTTCGAAAGAAAGAAATTCACGACTATTCGAAGGGAAGAAAGCAACACCTTCGATAACGATAACAAAGGCGATCAACGGAGGCTCAAATTGGACCAATCATTGTTAAGGAAACGCCGCGCATCTAACTCTCCTCGGGTAGCACGGATCTCAATTCTCCTACACGTTGTTCTTTTCTTTCTCTTATCTTTTCCTTTTTGATTTACACCTTTTTACATATTCATGTAAAATTGAAAAACGATGTATTAAACTGGCTTTAATATATCAACGAAGCAATGCTTCTTAAAATTCAAAAAAAAAAAAAAAAACCCGAAGGGATATGTAAATTGAAGAAGTAGAGAAACTAACTTACAATTCGAAGTCAATTTCGAAATATCTCAAATGATTACTATGACTTTCGTTCGCGAACAGAATGCGAAATGGCAAATTTGACCATGTAATGGTCAGTATGACCATGAACTAATATTTTGGTTATAACTTTCGCTTTCGCATATGTTAGATAAAAGATTTCTTTCTTAATTAAATCACAGTTCTTTACACAGCTCTATTTATGGATAGAGATTTAACCAACTCATCTATCCTAACTACTCATCTTGTCCTTTGTACACATAAGGCTAGAATATTTTCTAACTAATTCCTTTCTAACAAACTCTTTTAACTAATCCAAAGAAGTAAATAAATGGACGTATCCATTTCATCTTAACAGCATATACGAACTTCAAATTGAATAAATAAACATTTATTAGAAAGTGAAAATCTAGAAATAACGACTAGCCTACAACTTTCTTATATAACGAAGTCTAATTCGAAATAAGTTTATCTATTGCAGCGGCCTTCATTCACAAACAAAAACATTCCGTTCCGAACGGAAAATAACAACTAATTTGACTTGGAGAAATATTATATTTCTATAAAATACACCATTCATTCTCATCTCTCTTTGATCTCTTCACATATATATTTTTAGCAATGAGAGAAACCAGTTTCATTTGTGAGATAAATTAATTTAGATAAAAAATTGTAAAAGATTAGTAAAATATCGTTAATTCGCTAATTATTTATAGAATTTTTGTAAATCGATATAGTCATTTTTGTAATCGTTCATTTGAAAAAATGAATAGAATGTCCAAAATACATAAGTTAGCCATGTCAGTGTGACATTTTCGGAGATGCAGGTATTCGTGAAAATTGAATCGTTCGATTAACAAATAAAAAAATAGTTGAACCTACAAAACAACTACCTATCAAACTTCGTAATAATTTTTTTTTTATAAAACAACTGATCACTGAACTCCATAATAAATTTTGTGTGTGCGATTTTGCTTGTTCATCCTTTGGGAAAATCGTGGTGCATATATCCTAATGATTAGGGAACATCATGGTTCATATATCCTTCGTCATGCATCGCCCACTCTTTTCTTCTCTTCGAAGTTCAAATAATTCATTTCCCCCGAAGAGCACGGACATAGTAGATATGAGGCAATTTGATTAAAGAACTTGGCATATGCGATTGGTAATTTCAATTAGGGATGAACCAATACTAATTTTCGACTGGTACGTGGCTTTACGATCATTATTTTTGGGGAATTCTTCAATCCCCTAATTTTTCCAAAAATTATGAAAATTATGAAAAATTCTCTAGCTTTTAGGTTCCCAAAAAATAGAGATGGACATTCCGTTGAACCGAACCGAATAAGACCAAACCGACTCAAATCGAACCGAACTAAATTCAAACTGAGCCAAAAAAAAAATTGAACCGATTTAAAACCGAACCGAATAAACCGAATAAATAATTTATAATGATAAAATTCAAAATCTATTTAGAAAAAAAAAATATAAAACAAATCATACAAACATAATTATGTTATTCTTATTTTTACAATATGAAATTTTAATTTTTTAAAATGAACATTATATAAAACGTAAAAAGTAATATTAATTAGGCCGGTTCTGTTTAATCAGTTTGAAAACTACCAAAATCGAACCGAATTGAAAAAATCGAATAATATAAATTTGGGAACCGAACCGAACCGACTAAACTGAAAAACCGAACCAATTAAACTGAATTCGACCAGTTCAGTTCGGTTCCCAAATAAACGGGACCATTTCCTCACCCATACTCAAAAATCCCTATACTTTTGCTTCATCCAAAACATCCTAATATTTTTAAATTTCCTCAAAAAAATTGGGGTTTTTGAGAAAATCTAAAAATGTTAGGGTTTTTTTGATTCGAGCATAAAATATAAGGGGTTTAATCTAACAAGATGGAGAGGTTTCCATAATTTCGAGAAAAATTATAGGGTTTTTGAAAAATTCTCTTTTTCTTTTTTGATATAATTTTTGCTAAAATTAATTAGTAAATGGGTAGTTAGCTCTTTAATTTGATTTAACCAGATATTGAAATATCTAATCTGTCAATTCCACTTGTAGTTCTGCCAGACCTCATCTTTTCGAAACTTAAATTGGATCCCAAATGGTCAGTGCGTCAGTTTCTTAATTTCGCGATCTCATATCAGAATTTTGGTAATTCACCCTTCAATACAAAGTTCTCATTTTCAGCAAACCAGTTTCAGGCCCATCCCGTTATTTCCGAGGACCCGGAACACCCCTTCGCCGTAGAATCATAATTGGCAATTCTAGTTGAGGGAGAGAGAGAGAGCCTTGGATCCCTCTCTCTGGTTGCAGTGATATAAAAAAGATAAAATATTGTTTAATAAGCTTCAAATTTAATTACAGATTAATATAGAAAAGAATTGACGTTGAAATTTTGAAAATTAACTAAAAATAAGATTAACGAATGATCACTGGGGGCTTTAAAATTGAGTCGAGTCCTTCGTAAGAAAAATATAAACTGATGCATATACAAATACTATATTATATATAAACACATATTAACCATTAAAATTTTTTGGCCCCAAAAGTAAAAACATGCCTTGCAGTCCAAACTATGGGAATTTTCAAATTACCCCCTAATTTTTTTTTAATTTGTCAAAAAATTTCTAACTTTTGAAAAACTCCAAAAAACCCTTCCAAACAAGGTTTCATCTTCAATTACCACTATAGGGGTATTTCATGATTTTATATTTTTTTGGAACAAAATACCCCTCGATTTTTCATATTTAAATTTATTAAACTTTTTTGTATTCTTTTATTAATTTAAAAATCTTCATAAATATTTTTTTAACATATACTAATTTTAAAAAACTATATATCATATACATAATTTTAATATTTTATCTATTATGTATTTTGTTATACAAAATTAGTATTAAATAAAAGAAATAATCAACGATATAAAACATATTTCTGAATATATTGACAAAATAATATTATTTTAAAATTTAGTTTTAGTTCTTAATAATTGTTAATAAAAAATAATTACTAAAAAACTAGCCGCTGAAATCAAATTAGTTGTTGAAATTAAAACTAGAGACAATATTATTTTAATGTTAGTTTTAATGTTTATTCATTAATTGTTAATTTGACAAGAAATATTATTTAGTGACTATTTTTATTACAACTATTGAGAATTACAACGAAAACCTAGAATGATTTTATTTTGTCAAGATATTTTCATGAATATTTTTGTTTTAATTTTAATTTTTATCTAATGTTAGTTTTGTATCACAAAATATATAATAAATAAAGGATTAAAATTAGATATATATATATTTTTTTAATTATTATATGTTAAAAATAATTATGGTGATTTTATATTAATAAAGTAATACAAAAGATGTTTAATAAATTTAAATATGAAAAATCAAGGGGTATTTTGGTCTAAAAGTTTTGTAACACCATGAAATATTTTTACAGGAGCTAATTTAAAATGAAATCTTGTTTATATGTTTTTTTTTGGAGTTTCTCAAAAATTAAGAAGTTCTTTTACAAATTCACGAAAAAATAAGGAATTATTTAAAAATTTCTCTCTATATTCGATGCATTTCTACCCAATTTTTATTGCACTCAATTACTATCCGTCACGTGGCAGGTGAGGAATATTATTCGGAAAATAAAAAATGAGATATCACTACTCATGTGTTTGGCATGTCTGAACTAGGTGACTCATGCTTTTAGTTTTAGTGCATGTACTATCATGCCTACAAAATGCACAAAACGAGAACTACATGAACATCTCATGATTTTGAATTGAACTTCGGAATTGATTGAGATAAAAATACAATTGTATGGTTCTTCGTGCATCAAATTTGGAGAATAAGCTGCTAGCTAGTTGATCAAAGTGGAATTTGTTTTTCATTGTTTACTGATAATTAAAACAGTAAGATATTGAAGGCAATTAAAAATACTAAGGGAGTGTTTGGATAGCCGATTTAGAAATTACATTGGGGATTGAAAATGCAGTTGTGATGATTCCCGTAATTGCATTGTAATGTGTGTGCTTGGATGGAAGAAGTTATGATTATTGCAGTTTACAATTCAGATGTTTGGACCAAACAATTTGGGCAATCGTAATTGTAATTGATGCAAGATATTCGGATATCACTAGTGTTTGCTATTAATATAACTTTAAACGAAAAAATCAATAAAATAATTTAATATATAATATATATTATAATATCCACACAGTTATCAACAAAAACACAAACAAAGTCATCAAAACGAATCTCAGTAACGGTTAAGGGTTTAGGATTTAGGGTACTGATCAAATCTCGCATCTTATATTTTTCAATTTCTCATATGTACTAGTATTGATAGGTCCTTATAATACGATGTAAACATTGAAACTATGTCTTGATCAGATCTCAGCTCTCAATGTTCTTTTTCGATAAAAAATGTTCGAGTCTGAATTCGCTATGTTCCCGACATGTTGATAATATTCACTGCTGAAAAAAGAAGTGTTAGCATATATTATAGCATTAAGCTAAAATGCATTATGCAACTTGATAAGGGGATTTTTCATCACCTTTTACGTACACAAAATATAGAATTTAAATACTTAAACATGATTAAAGTATAAGTAATATTCATAATTCCAATTTATTGAGATAAAATACTTTAATATATGTTTTTGTGTTAATTTCAGGTGAAAAGTGCCGAATCTGGAAAAACCACAACTGTAGATGGATCCGTCTCGTCTTGCCAATCGATTTGATATATCATATGATGATATTTGATGCAAGCATGAGAGAGAAATCGAGCTTTTAACTCAAACGGGTCAAAAATGACTCATTTCATGTAGAAACCCGACACACGAACAGCTTCACATGAACACCCTCATCAAATCCCATGCGCTGACCAGTCAATATTTACTGTTCATGTATTTCTCCATGACACCCGATCTGTGTAACCCGCACTGCACGTAATAAAACCCTTCTAATCCTCCCTTTCTGCACGAAATTAATTTTGTTTTTAATTTTGATATATAATTCTAATTATTAATCATATTGTTAATTAATTGTGTTGTGAAATTATTGTTTCATTAATTATAATTTGTAACTATTAATTGGATTGAACTTGATTTGATTGTTAATTGAGTTATAATTAACTGATAATACAAAGCTACATTAATTGAGTGAGAAATTTGAGTGTAAAGTTGGGTTCACCAATTAACCCCATTAACCCCATGCCCCTGACGTAGGCCGATTCAATCGGGCAAGGGTAGAGTGCATTTCAGGGGCATGTATAATTTGCCTATTTGTTGACCGTCACAATTGGAGTTTTCTCATAATCAGTTACAAATCATATATGGAAGTAGAAATTATGATATATAAATATATTGGTGCAGACAACACATGACTTTGTTTTATCATTTCTTAATAAGGAAAATATATCACTCTCTCTTCTTAAATCGATTCCTTCTCCATCCATCTGCATCGTGAGCGCATCTTTTTTCTCACCATCTATCTGCCTTCCCTGACGACAAGCCTTCCAGGTAATGTTCTATCCGCAATAATTTCTTTAGTTTCTTTATAGCCTCCTCTCAGTAAACACCGTTCAATAACCCAAAATGCCTCGTACCAAAGAGCCTCGTTTCTATGTTCCCCCAAAATACGCCTCACTCCATCCATATTGCTAATTATCATTACACCCTTTTCTACATCGACCCAATCCTCTAACAATGTTTTAACTGCACCCTGAGAAGTATGCGCTAAATGTATATGTACAATGGTTTCGACAGTTGATTGAGATTGAATAGATTAATTAGGTCAATACCCAATGAAGATATAAGAATTTATATGCGCTAAATGTATATGCGCTAAATGTCGCTTTTCTATCCGTATCCACCGTGAGTCGTAACACCTCGGTCGCGGATGCACCTGGCTAGACGATGCACCGACAAACTTGTTTGATTCTCTAAATCGGAGAAAACTCTTTTTCTCCTCTTTTCTCTTTCTCTCTTTAGTCACACTCTTTCATCTCCATGATAGAATGATTCCAAAAACCTTGGTCTGGATTGGACTGATTAGACTGAATAGTGGAGAGAGAAATATCCTATTTATACTCAATAGGATAAGGACACATGAAAGGGTATATATATATAACAGTGTATATCATTTTATACTAAAACAGACTTCCAGAAATAGGTCCGTTACAACGCTACCTATAGTCCGTTGTAACGGACTGTATAGTATTCTCTGTATTATACAATCTCGAGTACTTCCGTTACAACGCAGCTAAAGCTCAGTTGTAACAGACCATTTAGTAATCCTATTACTAAACTGTATCGAGTACTTCCGTTGTAACGAAACCTAGCTTCCGTTACAACGAAACTGTTTTTGGAACTTTACTTAAATAATACTTAAACACATTAACGAAATATGTTTAGGTCATTTACAACGAATCTCAATGTCCGTTATAATGGAACTGCTAGCTCCTGGATCCCAAATTTGCATAATCTCATTAAGCATGTTTTGGTTTCAATGAAAGCGTACGTTCTTTTGTCCTTGTACGTACACTTTTACAATTGATCCGAAACTGTATTTTCATCAGTTTTTGCATTCATTTTAATTTATTCCATTTCCATTTTTGGTTTGGACACAAAATAATAAAATAACATCATCCACGATGTCAAAGTGTATATTTCGTAGAAATATAATTATCATTAAAATTGATGATTTTTTTTCTATTTCCATGGACATTATATCTTTTTCCAAATATTAAATACTAAAATTATTTTATAAAAATTATGTTGCACGGAACCGGATATCTATCCGACACAATAATTAACCCCATTAACCCCATGCCCCTGACGTAGGCCGATTCAATCGGGCAAGGGTAGAGTGCATTTCAGGGGCATGCATAATTTGTCTATTTGTTGACCGTCACATCTAGAGTTTTCTCATAATCAGTTACAAATCATACATGGAAGTAAAAATTATGATATATAAATATATTGGTGCATACAGCACATGACTTTGTTTTTTTTCATTTCTTAATAGGGAAAATATATCACTCTCTCTTCTTAAATTGATTCCTTCTCCATCCATCTGCATCCTGAGCATATCTTTTTTCTCACCATCTATCTGTCTTCTATGACGACAAGCCTTCCAGGTAATGTTCTATCCGCAATAATTTCTTTAGTTTCTTTATAGGCTCCTCTCAGTAAACACCGTTCAATAACCCAAAATGCCTCGTACCAAAGAGCCTCGTTTCTATGTTCCCTCAAAATACGCCTCGCTCCATCCATATTGCTAATTATCATTACACCCTTTTCTACGTCGGCCCAATCCTCGAACAATGTTTTAACTGCACCCTGGGAAGTATGCGCTAAAATGTATATGTACAATGGTTTCGACAGTTGATTGAGATTGAATAGATTAATTAGGTCAATACCCATTGAAGATATAAGAATTTATATGCGCTAAATGTATATGCGCTAAATGTCGCTCTTCTACCCGTATCCACCGTGAGTCGTAGCACCTCGGTCGCGGATGCACCTGGCTAGACGATGCACCGACGAACTTGTTTGAACTTGTTTGATTCTCTAAATCGGAGAAAACTCTTTTTCTCCTCTTTTCTCTTTCTCTCTTTAGTCACACTCTTTCATCTCCATGATAGAATGATTCCAAAAAACTTGGTCTGGATTGGACTGATTAGACTGAATAGTGGAGAGAGAAATATCCTATTTATACTCAATATGATAAGGACACATGAAAGGGTATATATCATATATATATAAAACAGTGTATATCATTATATACTAAAACAGACTTCCAGAAATAGGTCCGTTACAACGCTACATATAGCCCGTTGTAACGGACTGTATAGTATTCTCTGTATTATACAATTTCGAGTACTTCCGTTACAACGCAGCTAAAGCTCTGTTGTAACGGACCATTTAGTAATCCTATTACTAAACTGTATCGAGTACTTTCGTTGTAACGAAACCTAGCTTCCGTTACAACGGAACTGTTTCTGGAACTTTACTTCAATAATACTTAAACATATTAACGAAATCTGTTTAGGTCTGTTACAACGAATCTCAATGTCCGTTATAATGGAACTGCTCCTGGATCCCAAATTTGCCTAATCTCATTAAGCATGTTTTGGTTCCAATGAACGCGTACGTTCTTTTGTCCTTATACGTACACTTTTACAGTTGATCCGAAACTGTATTTTCATCAGATTTTGCATTCATTTTAATTTATTCCATTTCCATTTTTGGTTTGGACACAAAATAATAAAATAACATCATCCACGATGTCAAAGTGTATATTTCGTAGAAATATAACTATCATTGAAATTGATGATTTTTTTCTATTTTCATGGACATTATATCTTTTTCCAAATATTAAATACTAAAATTATTTTATAAAAATTATGTTGCACGGATACGGATATCTATCCGACACAATAATTAACCCCATTAACCCCATGCCCCTGACGTAGGCCGATTCAATTGGGCAATGGTAGAGTGCATTTCAGGGGCATGTATAATTTGCCTATTTGTTGACCGTCACAGCTAGAGTTTTCTCATAATCAGTTACAAATCATACATGGAAGTAAAAATTATGATATATAAATATATTGGTGCATACAGCACATGACTTTGTTTTATCATTTCTTAATAGGGAAAATATATCACTCTCTCTTCTTAAATCGATTCCTTCTCCATCCATCTGCATCCTGAGCATAACTTTTTTCTCACCATCTATCTGCCTTCTATGACGACAAGCCTTCCAGGTAATGTTCTATCCGCAATAATTTCTTTAGTTTCTTTATAGGCTCCTCTCAGTAAACACCGTTCAATAACCCAAAATGCCTCGTACCAAAGAGCCTCGTTTCTATGTTCCCTCAAAATACGCCTCGCTCCATCCATATTGCTAATTATCATTACACCCTTTTCTACGTCGGCCCAATCCTCGAACAATGTTTTAACTGCACCCTGGGAAGTATGCGCTAAAATGTATATGTACAATGGTTTCGACAGTTGATTGAGATTGAATAGATTAATTAGGTCAATACCCAATGAAGATATATGAATTTATATGCGCTAAAAGTATATGCGCTAAATGTATATGCGCTAAATGTCGCTCTTCTATCCGTATCCACCGTGAGTCGTAGCACCTCGGTCGCGGATGCACATGCCTAAATTCTTCCTGTTTATTGGCTATTTACTAGATTCTTTAATGAAAATGCGGTCCTTCGCCCATTTGGTCTTGTCAATAGAGGCAACAGGTAATAATTAACATTTGGACTATTTTCCATTTCATTTAATTTTATATCTTATTTTTGTGTTATTTTCTAAAAAAAAAATTTGGCAGTTGCTATGCGAATGCACTATTTCAGTGCCTTATGTTACGCCTATTGCAAAATTACTTCAAGAGCGCTATCACCGAGAAAGAGGAAGATGTAAGTTTTTTTTCATCATGTTTCAATAAAATTTATATAATTAAATGACTTTTCGGATAATTATATTATATTTTTATTTTTTGAAGGTCTTCTTTATTCTACCACAAGAGAAAAAACATGTATGTTGTGCATGTTTGAGAACCTTGTTTATCTGGGGAAAGACGGCAAATCACAAAGTCTCAATGACATCCTACTAAACTTGGACGGAGATGGCCTCGTTTTGGTAATAATAAAGAAGAGGATGCACACGATTTTTGGAGGTATTTTATTGATTTATTATTTTGATTATTTATTGTTTTATTGATAGTTTCTTTGTTTGATATTTTGTAAATGAATAATCTTTTTGTATTTTTTGTGTTATTGGATATTATAAGGACATCATGCCAATGTTTCTATGTTTTTTTTTTAATTCTTCAATTCTTACTAATTGTGTTGTCAAGAATTTATGTATACATAAATATTAAATTACAAACATGCTATCTGTTTTAACTTCATGCATGCAATGCCATTCATTTAGCACATAATTACAAATCTAATTCTTACCTGTACGTAACACTCGTTTCGCACACAATTACAAGTCTAACCATTTCATCTGAATATAAATCATTACATAATCATACCGATACAAATTATTATTTCAGTCTCATTTCATAATCGTACCAATACAAATTATTATTTCAGATTCATTTCATAATCGTACCAATTTACTCCATACTTGATTCATATTTATCTCGATCCATATCTAACCATCTCGATTAAGTATATGGTTGTATTGCTCGCAACTTATATCTTGGAACAAAACGGGCACGACTTGTATCTTGTTTAGCACCGCTTCGCTGCTTATGCGTAGACAAAGAATCCAATGCTGTGGTGACTTTGAGAGCCAAACCTGACATCTAGAAGAAATGAAGAGGAGGGGGAGAGAGAGAAAGTCGATGGAGAAAGGGGTGCCCAACATGTGCGACGAGGGGAGCTCCGGCAAGAAGAAGAGGACTCAGGTGAGAAGAAGAGGAGGCACGAGAAGGAAGAGAAAGGTCTGTTTCTATGGTGTTGTAGCTCGTGATGATGTAGGTCGAGTTTTTGGGGAGGGAAGTAAATACTCCATTTTTAACAGAGATGGGACCAGATGTTATTATAGAAAGAAATTTAGAGAATTTTTTTTTTGTCATCAAATATTTCATGTAACATGTTGCCATGTCATCTTTTAACAGTCCAGTCAGTACTTAACGGATGGAAGAACTTAATTATACTAAATAAAAGAGTTAAAGAGTTGATTGATCAAATTAAAACGTTAGGAACTTAATTGAACTTTTTATAAAAGATAAGTTACTACAAAACAGACTTTTTTCTAATAAAAAAAAAATACACCATATGGAGCAAGGATTAGCACCTAGTTTCAATCCAATTTTTATTGCACTCAATTACTATCCGTTACGTGGCAGGTGAGGAATATTATTCGGGAAATAAAAAATGAGATATCCTATCACTACCTACTCATGTATTTGGCATGTGTGAACTAGGCGACTCATGCTTTTAGTGTGTGTATTATCATGCCTACAAAATGCACAAAACGAGAACTACATGAACATCTCATGATTTTGAATTGAACTTTGGAATTGATTGAGATATAAATACAAATACATGGTTCTTCGTGCATCAAATTTGGAGACTAAGCTGCTAGTTGATCAGAGTGGAATTTGTTTTTGTTTGTTTACTAATAACTGAAACAATAAGATATTGGAGGCAATTAAAATATTAAATTTGCAATTAAAAATGTGGTTAAAGGTTAATTTGAAGCTTTTCTTCGTATTGGGAAACTTATGTAGTCATCCTTAATTTATTAACATCAACCTGCACGAGTTCTTTTATTGCTCGAATTTAGGACTAGGACATGTACATAGATTTAAAGATTCCTGTTTTCTGTTGTTTGCCGTGCACACAATACATACATGAATTTGATGAGTTTCGAACTTCACAAATATGATTTTGTTTTATACTATTAAGAATTGTAACTTGTACGTAGGGGTGTTCAAACGGTTCGGTTTATTCGGATACCGAACTGAACCGGTCGAATTCGTTTAATCGGTTCGGTTCTTCGGTTTATTTGGTTTGGTTCGGTTAAAAAAATGATATTGTTCGCTTTATTCGATTCGGTTCGATTTTGATGTGATGAAAATCGGCTAAACCGAACCGACCGAAAATCATCTCATTTTTCTTAATTTTCAATATAATAATGTTAAAATATAAAAAAATAATATAAATTGTTTATGAAATAATATAATTATATTTTATGATATGTATTTATATTTTTTTGATAATAAAATATATCTTTTTGATAAATTTATTTTCATTTTAAAAATTATAATATTTCTTATTCGGTTCAACCGAATAAACCGAATAAGAATTCGGTTTATTTGGTTCGGTTCTTAATCGGTTCAAAAGTTAAAACGGTTCGGTTCGGTTCGATTTAAATTAGTTTGCTCTTATTGGTTCGGTTTGAACTGAACCGACCGAATGAACACCCATACTTGTACGTAAGGCCGGAACAATAATATACTTGGGATCTCTCTATGTGGAACTTATTTTATCATATTAATTTGAATGAATACAATTAAATATATAATTTTCTTGCCGAGGAATATAATTGTCCGATAGATAGTTAACCTAGATTTCATATTGAAACGAACATCATAAAGAGTAAAAATTTCAATATAATTTGCATTAATAAATAAAGAGAATTAAAAATATAGACTATCTTTAAAATACTTTCGAAAAGATTTCTTTATTATATGAAATCACTTCTCGTTCATCATGTTCTAATTATATGAATTTAATAATTTTATGACTACTAGTATCTCGTTCATCTCGTTCATCATGTTCCAATTAGGCAACTAGACTTTTGTATAAATCATTTATTTATTTATTTACATTATATACAGTTGCGATGATTCTTTGCGTAAAATGTATATTTTCGAATAATAATTTTTAGTTGTTCATATTTTTGGTGTAATGATTCAATTTGAACGTGAAGTTGTAGTTTCAAATTTGACAAGGAAAGAAGGAAAAATAATTGCGTTCGAGAGACCCTTATAAAGAAAAAAGAATGATTGTTATATAAATTATGAAAAACAAAAAATCATTTGATTATTGTCCAAAAAATAAATACTAAGATATTAATTTAGTAGCTGTGTTTTTTCAACGCCCCTTGACCGGGAAAGAACATGGCAGGTATAAAAAGAAATTATCCCATTTTATAGTTTTGCGGCTTTATTTTTATTTTATTTTTTGTAAATTTGTGTTCAATGTTGATTTGTGGTGTTTATAGGAATGGCTAATTTGTGTTGGGCATGGAGGGGTTGCTGGTTATTTGATTGGTTTGTTGATATTTTTAGTACTTGTATTTTTGAGCTATATTTATATTTATAGTTATTTTAAAGTTTAGGGATGCTGACACGTGGCTATACCTATTAAATGTGTTAAAAAGTATTTTTAATTTTTAATAATTATTTGCATGTCGAATTTATATGTAAATATTTTTGTGTTGAAATATTGTCATTTATTATGTTTATTATAAAATGATCAATTTTAGTCATTAAATTTAAGACGTGGTTTTTTGACGTATAAAATATTGTCGTGGTATGTTTTTATTTTTTTATAATGGGTTGAATTAAAAAATTCACAACAAAAGGTTCGAAGGCCATCTTTTAAGATTACGATTAGATGATCCTTTTATAATGTGTAGCTATCAATGTTGCAAAAGACGAAGAACGGTACAGTACGGTCGGTCACCGTTTTAATGTTTTACTGTAATACGGTCGTAAAACGATTAAAAAACGGTTACTTAAATCGGCAATATTTTATAGCAATTATAATAGAAATTTAAAAATAAAACAAACAAAAATATAATAATTCATTTTTTATAATTCAACTTAAACATACACGAAAGTCCAAAATTAAAAAAAACATACAAAATACTAATAAAACTTATCGAATAAATGTTCATCGATCTAAACATATCAGAATAAATCTTCTTAGCTACCTAATTAGACAAAAAAAAATAACTAATTAGATGCGTCAATCAGAATTAGACACAAAATAATTAACCATGATAAACTGGATCAGAATTAACGTCTTATTCATGTACGAATTAGACACAAAATTCTACTAATTACAACTATTATTTGGAAGAGAGATTTTGATCTCTCTCCAAATTTACTAAAAAACGCATACGGGCTTGCAAAAAAAAAAAAAAAAAAAAAAAAACATGAAAAAAACGATTAAAAAATGGCGTTTAAAACGTTTTTTGTAAAAAAATGGTCAAAGACAGTAAAAAAACGGTTGACCGTTTTTTGAAATTTTCTTGTAAAAAACAGTTCGGTCTTGCATCGTTTTACATCGTTTTTTGCAACACTGGTAGCTATTGAGAAAAAAAAAATTAGATCTCCTGTAAAATAAAAAAATCTGATGAGTTTAGTTTAGTCCGTAACTAGGTAACAATTTTTTAGTCTCCACAGAATTTTTTTGAAACCCTCTCTAACTAGAGTAGCAATTCCTGTTAGTACTTGAACATTCCGAATTATACAACAAATAACACATTAATGCAAGATCAATTATGTATTTACAGAGGTTACTCGTGTTTATTCTGGGGATTTTTAAAAGAAAGATGTAAGGAGGAGAAAAGCTCATTCTCATTAGAACTCTCTTGTTCTACTTGCACGCGAAATTCTGGCTGCGCGGATTGCGCTCTTTCTAATTGTATCTCAGTTTCTGTGACAGTAATCTCCGATGAGGTCACGTTCTCACCAATAATCCCTGTAGTTTTGTGCCTGTTACATTCCACAATTTAAATATTCATTAACAGTTCGAACTAATTGTGAGAACAATAAGGGTACCTGTGTAGTTGGACCGAAGGTGACGAGGCCGGATTTTGGTTTTGGGTCGCGGTATTCGATACTGCGTATATTTTTCCATCTCTTTGCTTTCTCTGCGCCGCACTATGCCATTTTTTAAGGGCTTTTGATGTTTGTTCGTCGAAAACGGACATCTTTATATGTGATCCCATCTGAAATTTAGTACTTTCCAAATATTTGTTATTAACTACTTAAAAAAAAATTGTTACGAAATAATTAGAAAGAATTTTTCATTTTTACAATTTTTTTCGGCACATAAGCAAAATTCATACCTGAGATACAAGAGCATAAAGTGGAAGGGTGATGTAGGTGCACAAAAGATGGACACCAATTCTGCATAAAATGTCAATTAAACAGGAAATTATAAAGCAATTAGCCGAAAGAGTAATATAAGGACGAATCGATATCGAAGGAGAAAAATAAAAGCGCCGTAAATCTCAAGTGAGTTAAACTTTTAAGATATTTAACATACCCTATACATATTTTTGTAATGTTCAGGCTGAGATTTTCATGGAAACAAGACTTCAATCTAAACATATACTGCATCATGACAAAAAACATTTAATGAAGTTCGGTAACACTCATAATTTAGCTTATAGAAAGTTCTCGAAATCTGAATGGAATACGTACCGAAAACCAAAAGAAATATGTGAGTTGAAATGCATTCTGCAATAAAAAAAATAATGTCACTTAAACTTAACATAATGTATATCAATCGATTTGAGCACAAAATGCAAAAAAAGGCATTGCCTGTTTTATTTCACTGACATCATAGAAGATCACAAAAAAGTTTAATACTGATGAATCAAAGATTTGATGAAAGTAAAAAAAAAGTTTTACTGACCTGAAATAAAGCGAAATGGATGAGAAATAGAACAAAATGGGGGCGACCAAACCAGAAATTATGGTCGCTTACCCTGACAAGAGGAATTCCTTGAATAATTAAATGTCTCTCTTGTATCTCCGAAGCCATTTGCGCAATTATAGCTTCCAACTTCGTTCCAACTGCCAAAATCACCTACAATTAAAATCAAATTATATTCATGACCATAACATCTTTGTGATTCATTTATTCGTATTATCGTTTGTTTGTTGATCCTAAATCAAGCCTTAACTTTGAGGTCTAAGTTTTTGATAGATATACACAACCAATAGGTTAATTCACCGTCCTCACAGAGAATATTGCGTGCCTAATTTGACATTGTACACTGGTACCGTGTAGCACGCAAACTAATCCATCAAGATCAAGATAAATAACTCACAATTAGTGGAATTAGCGAGACCCAATACATTTGTCGCAACCCTGAAGAAAACATCGGAGACAAAAATAATTAAAAATCAAACTACTTTATCTTTCAAATAAAATAAAATATTATATTACCCACCATGTATATTGAGAAGCATCATGATAAGAGCAGACGCCCATAAAACAGGACTGCGAGACGAAAAAATGAAGAAATGTTATAGTAAGACAAAATGTATAATTAACAGATCAAGATAGCAAATTCGAAAATCATAAATGAATGACCTGATTCCGACGACCACTTTGAAATCATCCTCCAAAGATCTCTTTATGTATTTTTGGAAATTGAATTTGCTTCGCGAACATAAATGAATCTAGAGATACAAGAAAATAACATTAATCTATTTGTATCGACTAATCTAATGTTTCAATATACAATTTCACATTGATGAAGCCGTGCCGAAGTGTCAAGTAATCTGTCTTGGTTACAGACCTAAAGAATTGCCGAAAGAAGCTTACCTATAAGATATGAATGAGATCATTCAATGAAATAATAATAAAAAAAAACCAACATGTAAAGGTCATTCATGATTTTATGCTCATGAAATTGATATTTTTGGAGAAAAGAAACTTACGGTATACACAAAAAGAGTTGCCGTGTTCCAAGAGCTCGAGTATTGGCGCACAAAAGTCGTATCAGGAGTGAATCTGAACTTAGAAAGATCTGAAAATTCAAATAAAAGGATTCATTCATCATTATTAACCAAAGAGAAACTAAGCAAATAAGAAAGTATGGGTCAAATGTTTAGCATAATATTTTTTATTTATTTGAAGAAGAAATACCAGCATAAAACATCTCGTAATCAATCGACTCCTTCTCCCAATCCTTCCACGATCTTATCTGCAAGAAGAACAAATTAAATATCCTTTTCAAATTTGAAATGCTATTTCCAAGTAACGTTTTGTTACGCACCTTGGCTCTACCGAATACCATAGTCGTGGCACTGCACGCGACGTGAATCAAAGCCAAGAAAAATATGAAAATGTGCAACTCGTGTACGCCTTTTATCGATATCAACGGCACTTTTCCCTGTTGATCAGAGGAAATAGTCGAAGTAATTATTGAACAGAAATTTCTTTTTCACGACTTGTGAATTTGAGATTTACCGGAGGACATTTTAATATTTGGGAACTATCTTGTTTGATTGTGCTATTTGAACTCAAATTGATGATCGGGCATGGTAACATGCTATTTCCAGCTGATTCGGATATGCATATTTGTTCGACGAAGTCCTGACCGAACGTTAGCAATAACGAGATGAAACCAAGGATCATCAACTCTGCAAATTGAATAGAACATTGGGCATTGAGTGTATAAAATTCAACAAGTGGAAATTAGGAGCATACCAGATTTAACCTTCTCGAGTGCTTCGAATCGGGCCTTCTTTCTCTTCTTTGTGAGCCACTGCAATGCAAATCCATGCCAAATTCATAAATTAGAAAAAAAAAACATAATATTCAGAACAAAGTTCATTCCTTATGTACTTTTCCATTTATTAGTTCAGGTCTGATTAACATACCTCACCGAGGTGATGAAGGCCTTTCTCGAGCAAAATAGAAAATAAAACAATGACAGCACATACTACTGCTACTGCCCAAGTTGGAGTCTGATCTAGTTTTCTCGTGTCCTCGCTGCCGCCACCGACCATTATCTTTATGAAAAATCGTCTTTTTCGTTTTGAAGTTGAATACTTCAATTGTTGTAGCACAACAAGGAAAGATTATTGGTGTAAGTGTGTTCTCGTCAAGATCAAATTCTTGTTTTTTTTTATGTATTATGAGTGGTTTTTTATTTTTTTTATTTGGACAGTATATTATCCTTCTGTCTAACTCTATTTTTTCTCATTTAGGACAAATCAAATTAATGCATTTTTGCTCCTGAATAAATTAAATTAATGATGTAACTCTTTGCTCCAATAAATGAATATTTATGTTTTGTTTTAAACCGTATCAAGATATGAAGGTTTGAGAAATTAATGTTTTCGGATGTATTAATCGCCCTTCATCTTTGAATAATTACCCAAATGACCACCCATCGTGAAGTAACTGCCCATATTTAGAATGTTCCCTTATTAACATGGTTCATAGGAAGTTAAATATGATATATATATTTCAGATATTACAATACGTATTTAGTAAATAAATGGGGACAACTAATTCACGACGGTGTTGTGTACGCCGGGATTTATCCTAGGATGCAACGTGATAGTTTTTCTTAAATATATTTTTTGTCATTCTTTTCGCCTACCACACTCCGTTAAAGAATATATAAATTGTTATACAAAATATATAAATTCATCACAAAAATATATACAAATATTACTGATGGGCAGATATAATATACATTCCAATATTTATTTAATTTAAATCAGGTTTTATATATACATAAATGTTTCTTAATGTTTGGTGTAATATGTAAATAAATATTCAAAATATATTCAAGGCCATATGTTAGACATATATGTATATCATATTTTTGATATTTGTATGTACGTATATGTTAACCAAAATTTCTGTTTGAGTTAAGTTGATTCATTCCGAGTTCCAACATAACTTGTCGAGTCATGCTCTGAGTATTACACAATTCGAGTCAACTCGAAATGTTAGTGAGTAGAGTTAACTCGGGAGAGTTCCAACCGAACTCACATAGTTTTTGAACTATGATTATATACATGATGTTTGTGGAGACGAGCATATTCAAAATAATAGAATATGTATGCACACTTGTATGTTAAAAGATTGATGATTAATTTTTATTAAACATAGATACTGGATTATCAAGTATATATTCAACATGGATATATGTTAGAGAACATATATTGGACTCGATGACACTATGAGAATATACATGGTATATATCATCGGATTCATGTGTCTGAATTTTCATATTTAGATGTGAATTTTTGTTATCGCGACCGATAACTGCTAAATCCATTGTTTAGTATGTAAGTGAAACCTGATCAAGATTGAAGTAAGAGGGAGATACATAAACCCCAATCCCCCCTCCCGATCAATTATGATTGAAGTAAATGCATGATCGTGCTCAAAGAAAATGGTTTGTTAATATCGCTTTGTTTAGCTCAATCATAATTCGATGCTAAGAAGATAAGTTGATAACATACCATTGTGACCAACATATATTGTAGGACAAAGGGATATCACATTGTTTAGCAAATCCAAATTTTCTCTCCAATTCTTCACATACTCACTCTCAAAGAGTTACTCTTAATCTCCATAATTCGTATTAATCACCATTGGGGAACAACAGGGGATAAAAATATAAGATCAAGTGAAAACACCCCTCTTGAAATTGTCATGTTTTAACAATTCGTAAAAAATAACAAGTTAGATCGTTTAAACTGAAAAATTTACTTCACCAAAGTTGTAGGTAATCTAATTATCTAACCGTCCCAATTTGATTCGGTCCAATTGAAGTTCGAAAGTAGAAGTTATGCTAATTTTATTAACCGCTTGTAAAATTATCGCACCCTTTTGTGTTTCGTTCAAAATCACTTGTCAAAATGCTCATACCAAAAAACTTCCTACATCTAAATGGCAGATGATGTAATTATCTAACCAGCTCAATTTGAACTGTCATGATCGAATTCACAATTTGAGCTTCCCAGAGAGTTATAAGATTGTTATGAATCGAAAAACAAACTTTCTTAGTGTTTATAAAATTTGGTGAAAAGTTACGTAGTGAAAGATACGATATAAACGATCTAAAAACACGTAATTTGAACTCCTCCAAACGTAAAAAAGGTTGCTCGAATAGAAAACCTTGTTAGTGTTTGTACAATTTGTTGAAAAGTTACGTCGTAAAACATTCGATCCAAACCATCTCAAAAACACGTTATTTTGGCTCCTCAGAGAGTTAAAAGATTGTTATGAATCGAAAAGCAAACTTTCTTAATGTTTGTAAAATTTGGGGAAAAGTTACGTAGTGAAAGATACGATACAAACAATCTAAAAACACGTTATTTGAACTCCTCAAAATGTAAAAAGATTGATATTAATCGAATTGAAAACATTCTTAGTGTTTGTACTATTTGATGCAAAATTACGTAGTAAAAGATTCGATCCAAATCATCTCAAAAACAAAACAAGTTATTTGGGCTCTTCAGAGAGTTATGAGCTCCATATTTTAATATAAATTTTAGATGTTAGAATTATGAATTAAGAGTATATATAAATATCTTCACAAACTCAAAATTAAACTAACCAAAATTATAAAATTATTTAGAAGAACAAACAATGAAACCTTGAGCAATTACAACTATTCTGATTTCATGTACAGTTTCTTTTGGCAAATTCACATAAACAGATCCAACATTAAAATAATAAAAATAAAAATAGTTTCCTTCGGCCGATTTATAAGAACATATTGTAGCTCCAAGTTGTTCTCACTTTTATTGGGTCAGAAATGTGCTTCGGCCAATTCGACGAATTCGGTCAATGACATTTGTTTTACGAACATAACTACTGGTTTCACATCACTCTCTCTTTTTCTTCCATTAATTTCTGCATATCCGAAAATCTTATTGAACGCATCGAAACAATAAAAAAAACATAAAACATAAATGTCATTCACATATAATTTCTCAATTTCACTGCTTATAGGATTATAATGCTTACCAGTCAATTAGGTATGAAAATTGATATTTTTTGTTCATTAAACTCACCAACTTTTAATTACATAAAATTAAGGATTTAAAGGAAATTGTAAAACCTCGCGTATTGCGCGAGACGCTGAATTATACCCAAAAGAATTTTCTTGAATCTGAAAAATGTCAAGATTATGTCTCTAAAAGAAGAAAATTTTAGAAATACAATCTAAAAATCCAAAATTATAAATGTTCCCTCCAAATTTAGAGATATTAACTATGTTACGCGGATACTCCAAAAATGCAGAAGTATCCTGAGGATACGGGTATCCGATACGGATACGGGTGCGATACGGCTGCGATACGTATTGGAAACGCCACGTGGAGTATCCGAATTTTTCAATATTATTTTTTTTCGGATACGGCTAGGATACTTCTGGATACGTTAGGATACTTCCGGGATACGAAATGGATACGGCAAGGATACCTTGGCCCATAATTTGGATACGGCAGCCCATTAAATTTTTTCAGCCCAAAATTTTTGAATTAATTTTTTTTCCAGTAAATAATTTGAGGGAAATATTAATACCGTATTTCATTCATTTGTATGCGATGGAAAATATTTTAATATTATAAATTTATAAGCCCATATGTAAAAGCCCACAAGCACTCAATTGAAATGTTTAATTCATACTTTGGGACTTTCTTCTTCACGGTCACAGACACTCAGTTGAAATGTTTAAATTTTAATTATGTGTTTGATATATGAATATATTATTATAGTAATTTAGGAATAATTATATAATTATATAATTATATATATGTTATTTTATTATTTTATTTTTATGTTATTAAGAAATTAATTAATTAATTAATTATATATTGCCGTATCCGTATCCGTGATTTTTTGAAAATTGCCGTATCGCCGTATCCGTATCGTATCGGATACGATACCCGTATCCGTATCCGTGCAACATAGGATATTAAACTTTCTGAAATAAAAAAAATATATCAAATTCACCCCACTAATAAGCATTTTTTCAATAATATCCTCATAAAAGCTGAAAATATCACACACGCCCCTCTAGAATATAAAATTTTCAAAAATACACTATTATAATACAAAAATTTCAAAAATACCCTGATATTCGAAAAACTCATGTATTGCGCAAGACGCTTAATTATCCCAAAATTGTTTTTGCGAATCTAAAAAAGATCAGAATTAGCCCTGTAAAAGCAGAAAATTTCAAAAATAGCTTATAAAAATCCGAAAATTAACAAATGTGCTCTCTAAACTTGAAGAGATCAGAAATACGTTCTAAATTCTAAAAATATTGAATTGACCCATCTAATAAGCAAAATTTTCATAAATACCCTCATAAAACATGAAAGTATCAAATACGACCCTCCAGAAGATGAAATTTTTAAAAATACACTATTAAAATATAAAAAATTTAAAAATACCACGATATTTTGAAAAATAAAAATATCACAGAAAAATAGGATAATATCGAATATACCCCTGAAAAGTGAAAAAAACAAAAATCACTTATAAAACTTGAAAAGATCAAATATGCATTAAGATAAAAAAATACTTGCAATATCAATATTCGAAAAAAATAGCCTTATATTTCTGAGAAAAAGGCTAAAAATTACCCAAAAATATCTGAGAAGTCAAAATACAAAAATACCCTCAAAATGACAGAAATTAGAAAAAAAAAGTGACTTAATATCATGTCCCAATGAAACATATTAATATCATGCAAACCCCTGCAAAATTAAAAATATCATCAATGTCCGACACAATTTTTTGGGAAAAGAACAGTAAAAATTGTGAGCAAAAGACTGAAAATGACACTCCTAAAATTAACAAATCAGCCTTAAATTTCAAGGGAAATTATAATGATTTATACCTGATTATGGATGTGATGTTACTCCTCGATCCCACAGCCTCCGCATCCAGCATCCAGCATCCAGGGTCTATTGTTCGAAGAGGAAAATGCATACTCTTACAAATAACTGTGTGGTTCGGCTAAATCTTGTTGTCGCCCGTTGGATACTTGAAGTCTTTCTCCCCTCTCACATGCCAAAATTAACAAAGAAATTAAATGTGTCAATCAAAGGATAAATTTTAGAATTGAAATAATTAACAAATTTATGATAACACAGAATTTGGCAAGATTTTTTCTTAATCTACAATTATTGATTTCAAATTAGAGTAATCGTAAGTCATTGTTGAGAAATTATTACAAATTGGCATGGAGCAATTTTTGTTTAAAGTACTTAAATTCGACAATACTATTGAATGTGAACATGAAGGCTGAAATGAAAGTCTGGAAAGGGCAAGATTCGGGTTTCGTATGTAGACAATATCAATTGATGTGGAATGTAGCATGTAATTTAACCATTTAATGAACATATTAGAAAGTGATGAATCAAGCAATCGTAATGAACAAAGAACAGCCGTTTAACAACTACACAAATCTCGCATACTAACACAACAGATGTAAACTAACACAACAGATAAAAAAAAACATCGGAAATCAGCGGAAATCAGCAAATACTGCAACCCATAGATAATAAGTCGATTGGGAATTAACTGAACTGGTAAAAAAAGAAATCATCATAACCGTCGAAACCCATATACCAATACCAGTCGAATATAAAGAAAAACGACACGAATCTAAAAAATAGTACTCACCAGGCGGAGAAGCTTCTGTCGGAGAAGTCGCGTGAGAGGAGACTCGTTCTTTCGTCGCTCATTCACACGCCATGAGAACTCGATGCAAACGTAGCTTCTTTTCTGGCCTGGGCGTACGGCTTCTCTTGCATAAACTAACACCGCCTCTTGGATGGATTCCCCAAACGAAAACTTCTCGCTTGTCATCCGGTCAGATCGTGTCGTTTCGTACCCTGTAGGTGCGGCTAGGGTTTCTGCAGGCTAGGGTTTCACGCGGGCCAATTCTGGCGAAAAAATGAGAGAAGAG
Organism: Luzula sylvatica; assembly: GCA_946800325.1. Taxonomy (NCBI): domain Eukaryota; kingdom Viridiplantae; phylum Streptophyta; class Magnoliopsida; order Poales; family Juncaceae; genus Luzula; species Luzula sylvatica. The sequence goes on from OX326956.1 coordinate 21,824,777, forward strand.
AGAGTGAGTGCACGGTGGATATGCGCTTGGGTCTAATAATTAGAATGCACTTGGTGTACGGTGATCCAAGTCACTCTGTTACTTTAGTTATTACTCGGTGCACGTGAACCATGCCTAGTCAAGTATGAATCAAATCCAACCATTCATTTCTAATCCGACGGTTCAGATCATCAATGATGACGTGGCCGATTCCTGCCAAATCCAACCATTCATTTCTAATCCGACGGTTCAGATCATCAATGATGACGTGGCCGATTCCTGAGGCAGGAAAAACTGTAAAATTATACTAATTAAAATATGTCGTATTAGCAATCTGTTTTGAACTTGAGAGTACAAATAAAGTGTTATTGATAACAACTCATTCGAAAGTTTTGCGTCAGAAAATTTCACCGAATTATAAAAATAGTTTTTTTGATATTCATATATTGGTTTCGTGCAACTAGTAGCTTCTGCAATAATTCAAAACTACGCCAGCAAACTAGTCTCTTCAATTATTTGCATGTAAATGATTTTAAGTATTATTTTTATATATCAATTACGTTTGGAGGTGGGATATCTCTCAAAAAAAATTATTAAAAATATCAATGAATTGCAGAACATCATTTCGGTGCTTGCAATTAAGATATTTATTTTTGTTAGCATTTGACGTAATATGACTTGTCAGTCACGTCCAATGTTACAAATATCGCATATCGCTTATAAATCGGTCAGTCACCGATAAGAGATATGACCGACATAGCGGATTCATAGCGGAAAATATAAGTTGTATAGTTGTGCTATACTTTTTAATATTAATATATTAAATTGATTATTATAACATTAATTTATATGGAGTTTCTTAAAACTAATTTAAATTTTACATGATTAATATTCAAAATTCAACAATACACATAAATTTCAGGTTAAACTAAAGATACATTTCAAATTATAACATCAAATTTTCGAATAATACAATAAACTAAATCACAAAATCGTGTTCCTTAAGCATCCGTGTAGATGCTGGTGCCCTCAATGAAAATATAATCTCGTCCGGATCAAAATCGATTTCATTTCCGATTAAAAATATTAGATTAAGAAAGAAAGGGATGGAAATAATTGGGCCAAAAATATTAATGAAAATATTGGTAAAAAATGGCCAACCTAAAATAATATTCAAATTAAATTATGTTTTAAATCCAAATCGGTTCAAATCGTTCCAAATATCGGCCCATATCGGTCCGTGTATCGGTCGACCGATTTACTCGACCGATACGGGACATATCGTAACGGATGGGCACTGATTAGAGATATGAAACCGACATACCGGTCAATATCAGTGATATTTAGAACACTGGTCACGTCTCACGAATATTGTATGTATATCATAATATTTTTATAAAAACAAAGAGTACCCTTTCTTTTATTATATAATATTTTGTTAACTATAACTTGTATCTTTGATATTTTCTTATGCATTGAATATTATATATTTTACTTAAAAGATAGTAAAATTTTGTTATTACTAAATATCATAATATGAAACAAACGTTTATTGTATTTGGTTATTTAGTTATACCTATTGTTCATTTATTTTGATTTTAAATTGAATAATTATTTTTATAATCTTGTTCATTTATACGCGTCAGAGTTTGAGAGCAATCTTCTATTGCGTGATTGAATTGCTACAATGGGCAAATATGATATGTTCCAATTATGACCCAAATCCATGATATCAGCTGAAATATCATATTCATGATTTTCGTTCTACATAATAATTAAGCCATTTTGATTTACTTAAAACCTTATAATATAATACAATACAAGCTATAATTTTATAAGAAAGATTGAAATGATTCATCTATTAAAAAAAGAGTATAAGCATTCCAAATCAGAACACTTGGCGTGATGATCTTGTACGCATCTTGACTTTGATTTCCAAACAAATACCGCAAGTAACGCTTGAATGTTTTGAACTACACAATGAATTTGACAAATTCCTAACGAGGGCATTTAATTATAACGAGTTTTATTTTTTGAAGCCACATTTCTACAGATATTTTATGTTTTTTTTTTTTATTTTAAACCGAAAGCGGAGAATATATTATTCCAAATGTTGTCTCGATCTGAATGTAACAAAAATAATTGAAACTAAAATAAATAAAATAATCAAAAATAATTAAAAACCGAAAGCCGAGAATATTATTCCAAATGTATACGATTCATTTGGGTTGGGAGAAAGTTTTTTAATTTCTTATTCTAAACGGCCGTCAATGTATTTTAGAATGCACTCCAAAATTTATTGATGTCCGGTTCCTTTATTACCTTATTTTATAGTTATATGTACAAAAAAATTTCTATATTATTTTGTATACAGTTTGTCTACAATATGTACAATTGATTTGTTTTTATTTATACATTTATTATACTTTATCCATTTTTTCAGTATTTTTATAATATTTTCTTATATCATGGAAATAAAGATATGTGTTTAATATCTTTTCACTATATTTTTTTTCTAAATGAAATATTTGTTGTAGTTTATATGTTTTACTATTATTTGTACATTATTTCCTATACTCTTGATAAAAAAAATATGTAAATATTATTATTATATATCTTTTTTTATATTATGAATACATGTTTTGTTCTAATTATTTTAACGTCGATAAAGATCTGTTGATACATATATCTTGTTTATTATTATTTATATATTTTCTAATATTTGTCGTAGAAAAAATATATAAATAGTCGTGTTTTTAATTAGGAGTCGTTGTAAAAAGGTATAAATCTGAAGGTGAGAGTTATAATGCAAAAAATAATTATCTCAAAAATGTTGGAGGTTGCCCGTTAAATGCGGTCGCTCGTCTAATTTTGTTGTCCGCGTTTTTTTTAAGCCAGCGCCTCTGCCACGTGTCGACTTCTGGTTGAAAGTGACACTTTGGAGTGCGTCAGCAACTCCGTTTTTGTAATTAGTATCCTTTTCATTCTAATTTATTATAATATGATGTTCAATTTGTATATTAAATAATAAAGTTGCCTTGTTTATTTCAAAATCATACATATTATTTTACTACTCAAATATTAAATAGAAAAATATTTTATAAATCTATTTTTGTCACATAGTAATTTAAATTGCAAGATGCAAAATATTACATATACACTATGTTGCACGGATAATACATATACTGGTTTATCGTAGATACGTTACAAATATAATTATTTTCAAAACAATGATATAATTCGTCTCTTGTACATATTATTTCATAATTATAATTTATATATTTAATTATTTTTAATGTGTCAAATATTATATATTTCCTCGTATAAATACGTAGAGTTTGTCATAATTGAAGTGTCATTTTATAAAATAAAATATTTGTTATATTTAACTATTTACTTATATTATTTGATTTTTAAATTATATTTTATATTTTGATTAAAAACTTTCATGTCTTAGAAGTAATATCTATACATATCATCAATTATTGACTGATATTTTGATTAAAATAAATACATATTATACAGTCTCCTTCTACGTAGCAAAATAATACGAACACATCATCACTTATGATTATTTTTTTAATTTATCGAATTTGACTATTTTATTTTCTCACATTTTTTTGGTCATCAAGTTTGCCTATAAACATCAATAATACCCTCACTGTCACAGACTCACACAGCTCATCGCTCCTCCTTATAAACAAAAAGACCTTGCTTGAAATACTACAAAGGGAAAACATGGCGGGTGGAAGTGGAGGAGATAGCAGGGAACTAGACCAGATCCCAACTTGGGCGGTGGCTCTCGTGTGTGCCGTAATCATTGCCGTCTCTTTGTTGCTCGAGACGGGCCTTCATCACCTCGGTCAGGTATGTTCCCAATATACTAGTTAATTTCTAATAATCAAGATAATGGTTTCTAAAATTAAATTTGGTTGTTTGCATTACAGTGGTTCGCGAAGAAGCACAAGAAGGCTCTGTTTGAAGCCCTTGAGAAAATCAAAACCGGTAATTTTCGGTATTTTTTTTTTGGGACTTCTATCATACATTATTTGTTTTCAAAAAAAATTTGTAGTAATTATCAATTATCTTGTATTTAAGATAATTTCTCAAGTGTATGTTCAGATAAATATGAAATTTTTATTGTTCATTTAAAAAAATAAATTTTATGATACATCCTTTTAAAATAAATAATGATACATTTTTTGAAAAAATATTTTGAGTAATTATCAATTAACAAGTATTTAAGATAATTTCTCAAGTGTATTTATCAATTAATGTTTAGATAAATATGAAGTGTTTATTGTTCATTTAAAGCAAAAATTCTTTTTAAAAAATAAATTTTATGATACATCCTTTTAAAATACATAATTAATTGTTAAATATTCAAAATATCCTTGTAAAAGGGTGTATGATACTATGATAGAACTCCTCGTTTTTATCTATTATCCTATGTATTTTTTTTTTCTTTTGAAATATTTTCTTGTTAAATTGCAGAGCTGATGATCCTTGGTTTCATCTCCTTGTTGCTCACCTTCGGCCAGAACTACATCGCGAAAATATGTATACCCGAATCAGCCGGCAATGTCATGTTGCCATGCAAACTTAACAAAGTTGCGGACGAAACTCAGAAAAATAGACGGCTTTTGTGGTCTGACTCTGAAATCATGGATTCGAGCTCGAATCATAGAATTCTGGCTGTAGTTGCAGCTACTTCATGTCCCTCCGTGAGTCAATTAACCATAACTACTTAACTTTACAAAAAAAAAGGAAAAATAATTTTGAATTTCAAGTTTTCAACTCGATTTACAGGGCAAGGTTCCTCTGATTTCGATAAATGGTGTACATCAGTTGCACATTTTCATATTTTTCCTTGCGGTGATTCATGTCGCTTACAGTGCTTCGACGATGGCCCTCGGTAGAGCCAAGGTTTGTGAAAATATTTTCATTTTTTTTTTTACTTTTGACTTACTATTTGCTTTTGTGCAGATACGATCGTGGAAAGATTGGGAAAATGAGACTCAATCAACTAAATACGAATTCTCTACCGGTATGTCTTACGATATGATTCAAATAATCCTGTCAAAAATTATAAACATAGTTTAATTAATGAAGACTAGTTTTGTGCTTGCCCTCTTTTCAGATCCTTCGAGATTCAGATTCGTTGACGAGACATCATTTGTGCGCCAACATACGAGTTGCTGGAGCAAATCGGTCTTTCTACTTTATATTGTAAAGCCTTCTTACTCATTACGAATCAATTGAATGTGAATAAAATTATAGAATAAATGGTACTTCCACAATTACATGTACAAATTGCTTACGAATCAATTGAATGTGCATAAAATTAATCGAACTTCTATTTATTCATTTTTTATTTATTTTGATTTTTCATATATTTCTTACAGGTATGTTTTTTTAAGCAATTCTTCAGGTCCGTTCGCAAGACAGATTACATGACATTGCGCCATGGTTTTATAAATGTAAGATTTTTCCAATCCTAAATTATACAATTCCTTGCAGTAGATAATTTCTTATTTATGTTTCTTACTTGTATACAGGCTCATTTATCACCTGGAAGAAAATTCAATTTTCAAAAGTACGTGAAGAGGTCTTTAGAGGATGATTTCAAAGTAGTCGTTGGAATCAGGTAATTCATAATTTTCGAGATGTTAATTCTTAATTGATGCTAAATTATTGTTCTTAATTGCTCCCGTATTTTTATTTTTTTTGGCGTAAATGACAGTCCTGTTTTGTGGGCCTGTGCTGTCGTCATAATGCTTCTCAATGTAAACGGTGAGTTATCGCTCATCTTTTGACGAACTTTTGTAACATTAACCCTAAAATTCATTCTTTCATTTTTCGGTGGAAATATTTGATATTTTTTCAACTTTTATTTCAGGATATCAAGAACTATTTTGGGCCTCATTAGTTCCTTTATTTGTGAGTTTTTTCTATATCGTCTAAATTCCAACCCCATTTCGCAATATGGCGAACCTAAGTGCTCATCATTTCATATAACATATAACATGAAGCTCAATTGAAACATCAAAAACAATAAGAGAGATCACATTGCTAAAATGATTTAACTTCAAGGTGATTTTGGCGGTTGGCACGAAACTGCATGCTATAATTGCACGAATGGCCGTAGAGATACAAAATAAAAATGAAATTATTCAAGGGATTCCTATTGTGAACATAAGTGATCATCATTTCTGGTTCGGAAAGCCTCGTTTGGTTCTGTCTCTTATCCACTTCGCATTGTTTGTGGTACGAAATTTCTTTAATTGATATCATTTCATGAATAGTTTTGTACTTAACTGCAAAGTAAGGAAGTAAACCTTATAATGGTACTTTACTGGTTTTTAGCTAAGAAGTGGTGTGTTCCGGTACGGTCCGATCCATTCCATTGGCGGTACTTAACGACCGAAAATGTGATGGTACCTGTTTTACATGATAATGATACGTATTTAGATTTGCACCTAGACGAATACATGAAAAATCATAGTGATTCTAAACGTTTTTAATTTCAATATCACATGTGCATCTAGGTGCATATCTAAACGCGAAATGTAGGCGCCTATCATTATTGAGTTTTATATGATAATTTGTTATTTTATGGCGTCCATTGAGGTTAAATTGTGGTAAATATCATGGTTCTGAGACTCGGACTCGGCCACACCCGACCCGAGTATGGCCCGGATAACTCGGATCCGACTTTTTTTTTTTTTTTTTTTTTTTTTTTTTTAGGATTGTTATATCAAAATGAATTGTAGTTATATAAAAATTGTCTTTATTTTACTCCTAAATATGAAAATCGAATAAAAGAAACTAAAAGTTTTAAGGATAGGCTTACAATTCACAAATATGCATACATACCATCCAGATTCGAATGATATTTTGCATATGAGATGTGATTTTTTTTTTTAAAGATTGTTATATTAAAATGGATTGTAGTTGTATAAAAATTGTCTTTATTTTACCCATCCTTCAATTTCATTTTTACAGTTCATTTTTACAGTGCATAAAGATTTTACAGTACATACTTTATTTCAGTCATACAGATACTAGCGATACTAGACATACTTCACTTTACAGTATAAAAATTTGGGTTTTATTAGTTGAATTTGTGTGTATTATGTTTATGAATGGTTATCTATTTTTAAAAAAAAAAAAAAAAAAAAATTTCTATTTTTTCCGATTTTTTTACTAATCGTCCGAGTTTTTTTTTTTACTCGTCCGAGTCGTCCGAGTTCCCAGTCTCCGGAGCCAACCGAGTCCGAGTCCAAGTTCGAGTTTCAGAACCATGGTAAATATATACAATTGAACCAAGAAGCTTTTCTTTTTCTTTTGCAGAATGCATTTCAGCTCTCATACTTCTTTTGGATTTGGGTAAGTTTATATTTATTTTATTTGCCAGTTAAACAAACAATAGTACTGTTTTTATTCTGAATTTGACTAACGTGCTGAAACTATTTCTTGAATTGGGACAGTATATGTTTAGCTTGAAATCTTGTTTCCACGAAGGCTACAAGTTTCTGATTGCAAGAATTTCTGTAGGGTAAGTTCACAGATTGATAATATTCGAATAAAAAAATAATTTTCGTTCACAAAATAAAAGAAAATTGAATTAACAAGTACTCAAAAATACTATTTTTCTAAAATATATAAGTTGAGCTCAACATTTCTCTCATTTATTAAAAATTTTGCTGATGGTTTTGTTTGGCAATCTTTCATAGAGTCGGCATGCACCTCCTCTGCAGCTACATGACGCTACCACTTTACGCTCTTGTATCGCAGGTATATGTTTTATTATCTTCATTTTTATACGAAACCGGCTATGATACTAAATACCGTTACAATGAAAGACATATTTCTATTTTTATAAACTAAATAAAGCTAATAAGTACTGAAATTACCAGATGGGATCACACATAAAGATGTCCGTTTTTGACGAGCAAATATCCAAGGCCCTCAAGAAATGGCGTGATGCGGCTAGGAGAAACCACAAGAATGGAAGCTCGCATTCTCCGTCAATGTCCCCAAGCCCACAGGCATCGCCTTTAAGTCGTAAGATGTACAACTACAAAACCGTAGGGCGCATGGGTGGTCGAGATACGATTGGAAGATCTCATTCCGACACGGATCTGTCAGATTCTGAAATTGAAATGTTTTCGCGAAGATCAAAACCAGAAACAGAAGAAGTGCACTTGCAGGTACAAGAGGACCAAGACCGCGAAGAGGAGTTGTCTTTTGCAACGCTTGCTTCAGGAAGTAATAGCCGACAGAATTTGTAAATAATCTTTAAATTTGGTGCGTAAGTGTTCTCGACTGAGGCTAGAGCTAAGAAAAGTGATTGTGCCGGACCAAGATCCAATTATTTATGTTTTTTTTAAAATGAATATCAATGGTATTCGATCATTTTATAAATATGTAAAAGAAAGAAAAGTTTATTTACATAGTTTCTTTGTCTATTTTATCGTATTGTTACTAAGCATATATCATTCCTACTTTGTGTAGCTCCTTTCCATAATAGGAATTTTTGTATCGCATCGCTCCATTCGCCGTTGTCATGGGAGTTTTGTCCTCTCCTCGAAATATCCGTGCATTCCTCTCTTTCCATACTTGCCATGATACCGCCGCCCACAACATGTCCCAATCCTTCCTCTTTTCTTTTAGATAGTTGTTTCTATTTATTCTCCATGTGTCGGATATGTCCATTTGCGGCACAAATGGGTTTGACATGTCGGTTTTTCCTTTGTATTATTTGCCAAACCATCTTCGTGTAGTTACATTGCGATAATAGATGGTGTGCCGTTTCCATATTGCCAATGCAAAGCGGACAATTCTCCGTGCGGGGACACCCCATAGTTACAAGCACGTCCGCCGTATTTATCTTTCCTAATATGGCTAGCCATATGAAACATTTTATTTTTGGAGGAATTCTTGATTTCCAAAGACGGCTTGTCCATTCGACCCTAATTCCCGGATCCCTTAGGAATAGATATAGTGCATTTGCCGAGAAGTTGCCATTTTTGGACCATTTGAACTTAATTTCTAGGTTGCTAGGATCAACCGTCACACATGCTAGGTATATAGGCAATAGCATCACTAATTCATTCATGAAAAAAAAAAAAATTCGATATCGGTATATCTTTGATATTTTTAGCTTCGGTTATTCCATAGATTTGGCCTATTATTGTCGGTCAAATATTAATTTTTTGGTTATCAATTTTTCTAAGACATTTCAACAATAGTGCTTCATATTTTATTTTTATATTCGATAATCTCAATTCCCCGTTTTTCTTTGGAAGAGTTGTCTTTTTCCAACTTATCCAGCAATGGCCTCCTTTACATTTATCATTTTCTTTCCAAATAAAAGATTTTCCTTTACTTCATCAATTTTCTTTATGACCCATTTTGAAATTGTTAGTACTTGCATTTCATATATTGGGATGGATACCAGCGTGGCTTGTGCTAGGGTTAAATCTTCCAATTATTTATGTTGTAGTCGACATGTTTAGTGAGCAATGGTTCGAAAGAGAACTTTCTCAAAACTATATTTCTGTAGTTATTGTTTATATTTTTTTTCCACTTTTTTTCTGTCTAGAACATAATATTGGGATTTGGGGAGCATAAATAAAGTCCGTAAGAGTTGATAATATTAATATTCCTTTATATATAACGGTGTTAATTATAGAAAAAATTCAAAAGGACTACAAAACAATTAGATATAATAGTCACATTTTGCCTCAAAATCGCAGGTGATATACACGTGATCAAAATTTGTTAATTCGCAAATAATGATCTTAACAATTTACTGCCAAAGGCGTAGCACTTTGCTACCCTTTCTCAAAAAAAAAAAAAACAATTTACTTAGGCATGCATATAGAGGCTCAAATAATTTGATTTCAAAAATATTTGTGTTGAAAATTTTACGGCACAACAATTTGTTATTGTACGGAGATTTTTATGGCAACTCAAATAATTAGATAATTATAAATTGATAAATGGAAGAATAAATTATTTTTGTATATTTTTATTGTCATGATTAAATGATTATTTCCTTAATAACATATTATTTCTATAAAAAAGTTAAAAACAAATTTTAAGTATATTTTATGTCAACTATTGAATACATAATATATAAATTATAATTAATAAAATAATAAAATATTAATATCATATATAATGGATGAATCATATCATATGTTTTTTTTGAAAATTACCGTATCGTCGTATATGTATCGTGTCAGATACAATCAGTGTTCTAAATATCACTGATATGGACCGGTATGTCGATTTCATATTTCTAATCAGTGTCCCTCCGTTACGATATGTCCCGTATCGGTCGAGTAAATCGGTCGACCGATACACGGACCGTTATGAGCCGATATGGACCAATATTTGGACCGATTTGAACCAATTTTGATTTAAAACATAATTTATTTTGAATATTATTTTGGGTTGGCCCATCTTTTACCAATATTTTCATTAATATTTTTGTCCAATTATTTCCGTCCATTTCTTTCTTTATCTAATATTTTTAGTCGGAAATGAAATCGATTTTGATCCGGACGAGATTAGATTTTCATTGAGGGCACCAGCATCTACACCGATGCTTAATGAACACGATTTCGTGGTTTAGTTTATAATTTTATGCTATAATTTTAAATATATCTTTAATTTAACCTAAAATTTATGTGTATTGTCGAATTTTGAATATTAATCATGTAAAATTTAAATTAGTTTTAAGAAACTCCATACAAATTAATGTTATAATAATCAATTTAATATATTAATACTAAAAAGTGCATCACCGCTATACCACTGATATTTTCCGTTATGAATCCGTTATGTCGGTCATATTTCTTATCGGTGACTGACTGATCTGTAAGCGATATGCGATATCTGTAACATTGGATACAATACTCGTATCCGTATCCGTGCAACATAGGTTTTAACTACATTTATTTTTCCAGACATGCATTTACGGGTAATTTTGTCTCCATAAATAATTGCACATTAATGATGAACTTTTGTCACCAAATAAAATAAAAATTTGCTTAGTTCTTATCCAGGAAAAATTAGTTGATTTTTAGTTGAGAAAAAAATTAAGAAAAATCATTTTTCTCCAGTACGTATCATCATTAATTACATTGTACAAATTACTAATTAAGTTAGAAAACTTAGATATTATAAGTTAAAAATTTAAGAACATGACACAAATAAATGTTTAATTTGTTAATGGTGGTTCTCCTCCAATAAGTTAGAAAAAAAGAAAAATTATAAAAAATTAAGAAATCAGTAATTAAGTTAGAAAAATTAAAAGATAACTTTGTGCAAATTAGATATTATAAGTTAAAAAAATTGACAGATTTAATTAGCATATTTAATAAAAAAAGTACACATGGCACTAATTACACACATGGCACTAATTACATTGTTAATTATCTGAAATTTTATTGATTAAGATTTATTTTCAAATTAATGTAATTTTGACAGATTTAATAATCAAGTTCAAACAATTAGCAGTATTAATTATTTTTGAAATTATCTTGTTAACTGTCAAGTGTCAATTCGTGAAATAATCGAGTTTAATTAATAAGTTCAATTAGCAGGATTTATTGTGTGAATACTAATAAGAAAATAAAAATTTATCTAGTACAAAAAAATTCTTAATTTTTCGCTAATTATTTGGATTATCCTGTAACATCTCGATATTCAAAAAAAAAATGAATTAAGAACACTCATCATGATTAAAGGCATGTTTTTTGTTTAATCATCATTTGTTTTGTCCTTTTGTAAGCATGTGTTAAATGTATTCAATGTATGTCATGAGCAGCCGATTAATGATTAATTTAAAGCTAAAAAAAAATTGTTGCATATACAAAATCGAGTCTTGGAGCATTTAATTAATTGATGACGTCATGATGACTGCACCAAGACTTTTTTTGAACATGCTGTGTGGGCAAAAGAATAATTTCCCTAAGATGCCTCTTTATCGCAAAAACATGTATTCCATTTGTGATTATTAGAACCTTGAAGAGTTCGTAAAGACAAATTACCAATGTTTTAAATTGCGATATAGCGATCAATTACGCTTGGACTGTAATTTACATATGATCACCGATATTGCGCCATATTGCGACAATATTGCGGCGTTATTTAGCAGGTTGCGGTGTTGCGTTTTGTAAATATTTATTGCGATTTGCGCTATGACGGCGCAATTGCGTCGCAATTTAAATCATTGCAAATTACTTAATAATGAATTTAAGACGAAAAATATTGATATAAAATATTTCGTCATGGATTATAACTACATTAAATAATTTCCTCAAAAGATTATGTATAATTAGCAATAAACTTTGTACATATTCTTCAAAATATTTGTATCGACGAGAGGTGAAATTAATACGCAATATTATAATTTTTTTCTTTCACTAAGATTTTATTCTTATTGGATTTTGATCTAATAAGATTTTTAAGGAGACATACTTTTAGGATATAAACATCAAACAAAAACTCATTGAATACTACACCTTCACTTTTTTGCGAGGTTTTTACGGAGATTGTTTCTTCATGCATACAAAATCAAAAATATCGGGTATTATTATTATTATTACACATAAAATAAAAAACTTGTGGATATTCAAGGGATGGTGTTGATGAATAACAATTTGTGTATTAATATCAAAGACTTTAGCTATTTTGTAACTCCTTGCAACTCCCAAGATTTTATATATTTTTATTTAACATGATTAATTGTTATTTCTTTATAGTTTCAAGGATTTTCATTTCGAATAAATATAAACCATGTTATGTATAAATAAAAATTTAGCTCCGACCATTACTAAATAGTTAGCAGCATTTAGCAATTCAACCATATTCTCCTTCAAAATGACTAAATAATCACGATTTTTCCCCATTTGCAATGGTAATGTCGCTAAAACATTTACCTTCGACTGTCTGAGTCCCATCACTAGCCAGAAACATAAACACTCGAAACAAATCAAACAAAACTGAATAAAAATTACAACACAACCTCCGCATAAATTAATTGCCTCCTATACACACTAGTAGCAAAATAACAAACCATTAGATAATACATATTAAACCAAACAAAGTATTTTTAATTTAATTTATTAAAAAACGGACCTGTTAAATTAATTTAATCATCATCTTCGTCATCGTGATTGCCGGCATGGTTAATTTTCTGAGCACGGTACATATCAGCAACCTGAGACAAAATCAATTATATTAATTGCACATTTAAATATTTAATTAATTATAAACAAAAAATCATATTTAATTTCATGAAACCTGCTCCGCAGTCGTTGCTTCCTCGGGGGTTTTGTCTTCTCTTACACGTAATAACCGAGGAAACCGAAGCGAAATTCCCTGATCATGCAATACAAACAAAATTAAGTATCTGTTAATAATTAATTAATTAAAATGTTGTTAAATATTCAAAGAACAAACCTTATTGGGATCGACAATACCATTAGCAGCTCGATGAACCGGACTGATACTCAAATCTGCTGCTTTCACCTCCCATACCTTTTTCACACAAAAACCCAAAATAAATAAATAAATATATAAATAGATAGTTTAATAGACATGTAGATATATACCTGAGATGGTTCGAACCAAACATCTGGATTCATTGTGTCGGCAAATCTATAGTATGCCTATAAAATTTTATAGAAAAAAGAAAAAATTAATTAATTAATTGGAAAAAATTGCAAGAAGTTAGAAATCACCTTTGGCTTAGGAATCACTTTGCTTCTAAGACTTGTCGATCTCTCCTCTAGTTGAACTTCTGAAAACCCGGTTCCTTCAAAAATAAAATAACAAAATATTAAGCTCCATTATATTTGGGAATATATATAAATATTATTTTACCTATGTTACAAATTGTTTGGTATTCCTCGTTATTCTCATCATAGCAAGCAAGCAGAAATGAACCATATCCACCTACAAAATAAACAAAATGAATTAATGCAAAATGAATTCTCTAATTTAGTAAAGTAAATAAAATGAATGAATACCAGTGCGTTTGCCACGACCGTGAAATGCAGCAATTGGCACCAAATCCAATGAATCCCCAATACTGTATAATTAATTAATTAATATAAAAATGAAAAAAAGTAAATTTAATTATAAGGAAAGTTGCAAACTTTTTAAAATTCATTTACCTATCCATGTAATCTTTCTTCAATTTGAGCCAATTATTAGACCGCTTTGCAGGCTCATACGTCGCATCTTTATCCATTGTTTTTATTATCAACCCTTCACAACTTCATCATTCAAAAATAAATATTTATATTTATTTACCATTTTGAAAAGTACCAATATTGTCATTTCAAATGTACCTGGAATTAACAGCTGTCTCAAGAAACGTTTGAATCTCCTCCAAATCATTCGATGCAATTGCAGTTGCAAACTGGAATATTCCAGGAATCTCCTCAAAAGAGTTGTATAAATGCTGAAATAAAAAATTACCAGAAAAATCAGGGGGTTAGTTGTAAAAATGATAATTACTAATTTAATACCTCTCTGCGAACTTTGAGTTGCTCCTGTAAGAGAGGTTCGTCATTTACATACAAAATATCAAATGCATAGGTACACACTGCTACTTTAATATCGCTTATTATTACTCCTTTCCGAGCCCTAGTACTAAGTATCTGCCAAAAGAAAAAATATTAATCCACATTTGTTATGAAATAAATAACCAAAATAAAAAAAAATATAAATATACAAACCTGAAAGGGCAAAATTCTATTTTTTTCACGGTCGTAAGCCACGATTTCACAGTCCAACACAAATGACTTCACATTAGGCTTCTTAAATCTGCACAAAATAATACACATTATATATATTTTAACTTATTAATTATTATGCTTTATAAAAATTACATACTTTGCCACTGCATTAACCACGTCAGGATACTTGCCAGTATTCCTCTCAGCATTTCTACTATATATCTCCACCGTCCCATCCTCCATACAATGTATCTTCAAAATATAAATCATAAAAGAACTTTTCAGCAAAATATTCCCTAAAAAGGAAACAAAATGAGGGGTATTTTTGCAAACCTGCGCACGTTCACCATCATACTTATATTCACAAGTGAATTCGCTTCCTTGAAACTTATCGAGAATTTCTGACACGGCTTTGGTAGGCTTTGCAAGCATGGGCCCCACGGGAACTCCTAGAGAGAATTTGCAAGTTTCTAGAAGCTTCGAGACTCCTACTTCTAGAAGGGCGGGGATTATCTTATCGTATATTGGGAGTACTGAGTACACGTGCTTCATTATTTTCGCAGCCTTGAGTTGAAAAAAAAATTGTTCAATTTTTGTAGGGGTATATGTGATATTTTTTTATTTACCTCGTCTAGAGAAGGTTGATTTTTGAGGGATTTTTGGGAATAAACTGAGGCTTGGGCCAGTGCGACGAGTACGGTTTTTTCCGCTAAACCAATTCGCATTTTCGACTATAATTCAAAGAAGAAGTTAAAATTAGAATATGCAATAAAAAATAAAATGATGAAAAATAATTACTTGAAGAAGGCGAATAATATATTGAGGCTCACAATCAGTGGCTGCTACAAGAAGTGCTTTTATATGCTCCCTTTTCTTGTTTTGACTATCTTTCCCAGATTCCTAATTTAATTACGAAAATTATTAGGGTAAAATTGTAAAATGACAAAACAGGGGAAGGTTCAAGGGTACCTTTGCAATTATGCGGAATGTATCTAGCACTTTAGTGATTGTCAAGCTTTGAGATTTCTTGTTTTGAGGATTTGTGAAATAAGTCATCATTCTCCCTTGTGAAGATCTGCTCATTTTCGCCACGAGTCCCAAATCACCAAGCTCCTAAAATTCAAATTGTGAATTCAATTAATTGTACAAAGTAATTTCAAATAGTGAAATCCATTTTTTTTACCTTTAATTGCTTTTTAACTTGATCATCTTTCCTGCCATAAGCTTCGCCAAGGGCTCTAATTAGAGCTGCATCTCCGATTCCCAGCTCCAAGCCTTCATGAGGTGGCGCGATTCTATTGGCCGAGAGATACACCGTGGCAAGAAGATCTTCTGGCGTGGTTTCCATGACCGTTCGCAAAACGTTCGATAAAATGTCGGTGATGACAATTCGCCCCGATTCGTTTGATATGAGATCAAGAGCAGACGCGAAGAATCGAAATGGTACGGGCTCTCCAGGTTTCCAAAATGCTGCTTTCTTTGGATTGAAGTCTTGACCTTTCTTCTTCAATTCGAGAATGGCTTTCTTCTCTGTAGCAGGGTCGAGTTCTGGTTCTTTTTCTTTTTCTGGGGTTTCGGATTTGTCCTTTGAGTTGGAGCAAGCTTCTAGGGTTTTCGCTTTCTTTAGGAATGGAGATGAAGAGCCCTCTTGTTGGGTTTTAGCTTTACCCTTCGTTTTTTTCTTCAGCTCGGTCTCCAAAGTAGAGTTCTTCTCTTCATCTGAAGTCTCAACCTTCTCACTGATTTGATCCTTACTCTCCGATATCAGAATCTTTTGCTCTGGTTCAACATCAGATACAGAAGGTTCATCTATAGTTTTAGCCGTATCTTTCGAGCTGGTACCCGTCTCTAGGGGTTTGATTTTCTTCGGCGAAGGAGCAGCTGATTTTTTGGCGGCGGCACGAGCATTGCGCATGAGAACATCGTTAATAGACCGCTTGCCTGAGGACGACGACATGGCGACGAACGGAGAGCGGCGGAGAGCGGTCGGAGTTAGGGTTTTAGAAAAAGAGAGGGAAAATGGTGAAGATCGACATTTGAGAAAGAGCGACAAAGAAAGCGAGGATGATCTTATTAAAAACATGAATAAATAGTGACTAATAATTTGTATATGTGCATAATGGGCTGTTTTGTGGGCGTGGTAGTATGACAAGTAGGGGTGGCAATATACCGAGCCGAGCCGAGCACCACCCTGCTCGAGATCGGCTCGAGTCTGGTTCGAGCCAGCTCGGCTCGACTCGTAGGAGAGGTTCGAGCTCCGAAGTCCAGCTCGAGATCGACTCGGTAAAATGTCGAGTCAGCTCGGCTCGAATGGAGTTGCTGAATGGAGTTGATGGCGATGGCGAGAGGCGAGAGGCGAGCTCGAATGAAGATGGTGCGGCCGAGAGAGAGAGAGGCTGAAATTTAGTTCAAACCTGGAACCTCGTAGCTAGAGAAGAGCGGCCGAGAGAGGCTGAGCGAAGAGCGGCCGAGAGAACAGGAGTCAGGACTCGACGCGGCTGAGCGAGCGAGCGAGAGAGAGAGGGACACGACGCACGGGCACGAGTTAGGGTTAGGTTTGATTAGGTCTATTGGGCTGGGCTGGGCTATGTATTGAATCAAGGATGTATTTGTAAATAAATTATTTTTGAGGGGTATATGTGCAAATATTTCGAACCGAGCTGGCTCGCGAGCCGAACAACACCCGGCTCGAGCTCGGCTCGAAGTTGGCTCGAGCTGGCTCGGCTCGGCTCGAAAAAATCGAGCCAATTTTCGAACGAGCTATTTTCGAACGATCTTCGAGCCGAACTCGAACGAACGTTCGAGCCGAGCTTTTTTTGCCAGCCCTAAATTGACAAGTATGGAAGAAGAGAAACTCATATATCTTCCGTTTTAATATTTAATATTTACTTTATACATTATTTACTTTATATATATTATTTATTTAATATATGTATATAATAAATAATAAAAATGTAATGAATACTAAATACTAAATATTCAATATTAAATAAATAGTAAATATTTAATAGTAAACAAATATTAAATAATAAATTATAAATAATGAATATTTAATATTAAATTGAAAATAATAAAAAATAATACGTAGCATCTTCTATGTCGGGCGATCCAAACTTTCTATGTCGGATCGTTTGTAATACCTTATGTGTCAAACCGACGATAAATATTTTTTGTGTCGGACCGACGATAAAAGTTTTCTGTGTCAGATCGACGATGATGTATTTACCGTTGGTAATACTTCCCTAGGTCCTGCAAGGATGTATTGATGACCGTTGATAATACTCCTTTAGGTCATGCAACGGCCGAAGTTGATGTATTTTCAGTAAGGTTTTCAGGAACAGGCCATCAATGACGTATAACCGACGATAAAGTTTTCAAGATGATTTTCGTTATTTTTAGGAACAGCCCCCCCAAATATAATATATTTTGTTGGAGTGAGTTTCGAAGGTTTATCTAAGAAACCCAATTTCCAATTCAATATCAAAAACAAAACAAAAAATATCGTATGTACTCTAGAAGAAAACACAAAATATATCACCCATTTCCGTCCTTTCCTTATTTGATATGACCCCAAAAAATATTGGTTTCAAGAATTTTAGAATTTTATTTGAAATAGAAAACGAGACATAAATAGAGGGTATTTCATGGCATTTTTGTTTTTGCAGGACCATATGTCTGCATTGTTATGTTATGCAACCATAGTATGCACTCTATTATGATGAGATGTCCACGTATTATATTTTGGTCAACAAGAAAAATAACAACATTTGATTTATCAATCCTAAATTGTTGTATATATTAGGGGAATTAATTATCCAAGTGAGATGACAATCTTTCATATTGAATTAATTAATTAAAATTAATTAATCTTAGAGTTTCAAAAAAATATTTCCCATTTGGTCCCATTTTTATTTTGTATTTTTTCTAGTGTTCCATTTACTTGTTCCGTATAAAAAGTATATATTCTTCTCAAGTAAAGAAAGTGTGAAAGGAACCCATAAAGCATGACTTTTGAACTATAAATAACAATATATTGGTATTACAATGAATTATTTAGAATGATTAAAAAAAACCTTACTGCTTGTGTCCCAAAATTATATCAAATTTTGTAACTGCATCATGAGATATTAGAGAAAATCAAAAAATAAATGAGATGTCAGATGAAAAATAATATACGACTACGAGTGTTTATGTATGTTTCGTCAAAACAAATTTCTAGATCAGTTTAAAGAACTCAATAAAAATCAAATCAAATGAACTCATAATTTAGTCATTTTCGAGTAAATTTCATACATTTTGATTTAGCGATAAATTTAAGCGGAGTAAAAAAGAAAAACTAAACTAAAATATACTATAATAGTCTGAATTGGTTTCAAGAGGACTTGCCATTGGAGTGTTTGCTGCTATAATTGAAGTAAGGGCACCTTAAGATAATTAGTTGTCTTGCGAAAAAGATTGATAAAGAAAATTAAAGGAGCCGTTATATTATTGAGTAGGTAAGGTTTACAATTTTTATCAGAAATGCAAGATTTTTATTTTTTTCCTTAAATTTATCTCCAATTATTTTTTCTTGATTTGATATAAAATGGATTTAGTCAGCTCAAAAAAAAAACTTTTGGGGAAAAATTATATCACTACTAGAATATTTTAATTTCAAAAGTTTTAACAAACGTATCATTTTAACTTCACTAGCCCATTAAATCAAGAGTCATTTACAATCTGTCTCTAGATTTCACCGTTACATCTTTTGAGTAATTGACCCATTAACATAATAATTAGCACGGATCTCATAATTAATAATTAATTTATATATAATTAAAATTCTTAAAATTAATAATTTTAATTAATATTAATTAATGATTAATTATATGTATCTGATTAATTACTATGTTAATGAAATGTATTAATTAGAAAGAAGAAAAAAACTCTACTATGCTCTCTCACTTCCTCGTAAGAATCGTGATGATGTCAAGATTCTTGATTAAGTCAATAATTTACAAAGTAGATTAACGATTAATTCATGATTAATACGAAAAAATATGTAATTAGTATCTTCATCAATTAACAATTAATTATAAATATTCAGAAATTAATAAATCTGAATTGATCGCTAATCTATCTTGTCAATTAAGGTGTTAATAAAAAATCATGATATCATCATGATTTTTATGAAAAAATTGAAGGGCACATTAAAAAACTTCTAATCAGAATACAGAAAATGTAATTGTAGAATTTGGGGCAAAGTAAATTTTTTTTTTATTTTCTTTCCTCTTCGAAGGCCTATACGCTAAATTTGTCTGAATCAATACTCAAATAAGAAAGAACTCAAAGTTTCTCCTTTTTCTTTGATCAGAATCGACCAAAGGCTTGTTTGTTTTGAGGGATTAGATGGGATAGGATTTCAATATCCGGGATAAGCCGAAAATTTCTTGTTTGTTTTGAGGGATTAAATGGGATAATATTTCTTGTTTCAGTACTTCGTACTCCCACTTCAAAATCGGTATTACAAATCCATGGATAGAACTATCCATGTATTTGATTATAATATTATTTTTTAAAATTATATTCATGAACAATAATTATATTATATTATATTAAACAACAATAATAATATATTATGTACTATTTTATAATGTAACATAATAAAATTTAAAACAATTTATAATATAATATAAAACAATATAACATAATATAACATATTATAATATAATATAATACAATATAACATAATATAATGTAATATAATATAAAATAATATAAAACAATACAATATAATATAATATAATATAGTATAATATAATATAATATAATATAATATAATATAACATCAGATAACAACATAAAAAATATATACTATAATATAAAACAATATAAATAATATAATTTAATATAATATAATATAATATAATATAATATAATATAAATTAATTAAAGTAATATAATATAATATTACATTATATTATATTATATAATAATAATTAAATGACATACATATAATATTATATTGAATTATATAATGTTATTTTATGATATAATATTATAATATAATATAATATAATATTATATTATATAATAAGAATTGAGGTAATACAATATTATATTAGACAATAAAATAATATAAATATAATATTTTATAATATTCAAATATTCAAATCCTGGATTTTGTACCAAAGAACCAAACAAGGGATTTGATATACATGATTTCAAAATACAACAAATCAAACAACTCACATGGATTACCAAATACATGGATATTGAAATACATGTATTTCACTATCCATGTATATCACAATCCCTCGAAACAAACAAGCCCCAAATTCACACAGATAACATGAAATTACCTAAAAACTCAAATCCCGAAATTTCTTCACCTTTCACTCCCATCCCGAACCCACCCATCAAACCATGCTAAACATTCATCAAAAACTGAAATATATATTTAAAATGTCGCACATTATAATAGAAAATTAACAAAAAAAAACACAATTGTAAAATATATGATAAAAAATTAGCAATTGAGCCATAGTTTCATAAGGAATTATATGTGGAGCACACAAAAATAACATTTTTAATGAGCCGGCAAAAAGGATTAAGTAGGTTGATAAGGGTTATTGATTGACTCAATTAACGATTTAATTGATCGTTTAATTGAATTGACACGTCAATTAATATTTACTAATATTAACATATTATAAATTATTGATGTGTTAATTAAACGTGAATGTCAATTAGAATGTTAATCAATTTAATTTGTCATCTCATTAAGGATATCGTGATGAGTTTGAAAATTTATTATTTTTATCTTCATTACATGTGCAAGATTATATATATTAAAAATTAAAAATTCCCTTCCTTTGTTTATTTCATATGACCCAAAATATGTCCGTTTCAAGAATTTTATTTGAAAAAAAAGTAGGGAGACATAAATGAAATTTTTATACTTTATCGGGTGGTTAATTAGCCATGGGATTTTTGCTTTTGCAGGACCAAGGACAGAACACGTAATATTATTATGACATGTCCACGAATTATATTATATGTTGTTTAATATGGAAGATAATTACATTTGATTTATCAATCTTAAAATTGTTGTAAATGTCAGGAGAATTAATGATTTAAGTGAGATGATAATAATTTATATTTAATTAATTAATTAATTTAATTAATTAATTAATCCTAGAGTTTAAAAATAAGTTTTCCTTTTGGTCCCATTTTTATTTTATTCTTCTTCTGTATATTTTCCAAGTAAAGAAAGCGTGAAGGGAACAAACAAAGCATGACTTTTGAACTATAAATATTAAATATTAAATACTAATGTATTAGTATAATAACGAACTATTATTGAGAATGAAAAAAAAAAATTCTTGTTGAATGTGTTGTAAAATTATATCAAAATTTTTTGCAACCACATAATGAGATATCGGAGGAAGTCAAAAAATAAATCTGATGCCATCTGAAAAGTAACATATGAATATGTATTAATTTTGCGGTGAAACAAGTTTGAAGACCCGTGTAGCGAATTAAATAAAAATCAAATCAAATAAGCACATAATTTATTCATTTTCAAGTTCATTTCATCAACTTGAATTTAGCGATGATTTTAAATGGGGAAAAAAGAAAAAGTTAATTAAAATATACTATAATGGCCTAAATTAGCCTCGAGTGTTTGTTGCTCTAAGGATTTATGTGAAGGTGATCCGTAGTGTTTTCTATTTTCCAAACAAAAATTAAGATTGATTAGAAATATATAATTAAATTTTTTACCAAAATTTTTGTTGAGTTGAAGTGAGGACGTGCAAATGTACTTGGTTGTGCATTGAATAAGATCCAAAGAAATTAGAGGAGTTATTATATTATTTAAAAGAAGATTTATAATTTTTAAAGGGAGAATTACTCTTATATCCTTCTAAGAGTTAAAAATAACAAATGTATCCTTCTAAAATAATTAATTACATATTTATCCTCTCTCAATTCAATCAGTATCATATTTATTCACCTAAAATTTCTAAATATCAAATATATCCTTACCGTTAGATTTTTGTTAGTTTTTTCTGTTAGATTAAACTATTATATCAAATTTTAAATTTTTTTTTTTTGCTTTTTTCTTTATTAATGACAAATCTATCCTTCTATTATTCTCACTAGGAAAATTGCCCGCGCTTCGCTGCGGGATATACTATTTGATAAGAAATAATATAATAAGCAAAAGTAATAATTTTATATATTATTTGATATATTATTTGATATATTATTTCGCTACTGGATATATTATTTGATATATTATTTGATAAGAAAATATAAATATTTCTTGCGCTTCGCTGTGATTTTTCAAAATCTTTTATGACCATAAAATAATAATTTTATCTAAAACGTTACAAGTGCAAAACAAAAGTAATATTCATAAATGTTAATTTAAAAAAAAAGTCTGATATTAAATAGTCTCACAAGTATTATGCAATAAATGTAAATTTTTTTCTTCCTCAAAACATATCATATGTTCCAAAAGAAAAATTCAAATGTTTTATTTAGAATACAAAATATGTCAAATAAAATAAAATTATGAAAAAGACAAACAAAAAGACATAAAGACGCAGTTTGGTACCAATCAAAAATATTATAATAAGCACAAAAAAACGCAGCTTGGTACCAATCAAAACTGTTATAATAAGCATAAAAAAAAATAATAACAGCTCAGGCTAACAAAAAATATTTGTGTGAATAGTATTTTATTAACAGTAAAATTATAATATACAAATTATATTTATTAATACGATGGAAAATTCAAATATTTTATTTAGAACACAAGACATATGTCAATTATATTTATTAATACGATGAAAAATTCAAATATTTTATTTATAACACAAGACATATGTCAAATAAAATAAAATCCCATTAAAAAAAAAATAATAAAAAAAAACACGATGAACAGTAATCCGGATGAACGGTATCTGGTGAACATGAGTGAACAGTACTTGACGTGACTTCACATGAGCTATAGTATTTAGCATTGCCTCTTTAATGGGAGGAGAGAATTCTTTCTTCAATTTTTTCGTCATTTTCTCACCGTGCCTTCTCTTTTGTCTCTGGCGAAACCAGAAATATACACCAACTCACTAGATCAATCCAGGAGGGCGAGGCCATCTCTCCTTTCTCCTCATGTCCGCTAATTCCTTGCCCCCTCACCGATTGGTCTCTCCACCTCATGAAATAAGCCTAAATTCTAGCAAAAGTCATGAGAGAATAAGATCGAATCGCCCTATGTGATTTATGTTTTTTCTTTTCTTTTTTCTTTTTAAACATAAATCTTCGTTAATACCAATTGAACTAAGAAATTTAGGCATGTCCATCAAGGTTATCTGACCAGCCACAATCTCGCAACTGGACACATCCAGTTATTCATCTAAAAAATTACAACCAAGCCAATTTACTTGATGAATACTGTAATCAATTGTGCTTCAACAATAACAAGCTTTAGTGTATTAAGTTGTATACTTGAATGATCTACTTGAATGATCATTTACCTAATGATTATGATATGTCAATTTTGTCATTTCGACCAAGATTCTTTTAACTTCACTCTTATTTTGTTACTTTAGGCAAGATGCATGTATCTCTAATTTCTGAGAAAAGGAGGAGTATATTTGTAAATGTGCAAATATTAATGTGCTTCGGCATATTTGTTATTAACTTCACTCATATATAAAGAAGAAAGATATCGAAAATCATGGGATTACTTGAAACCTTACCAAGGGTGTTGATATTAATGTGCCTAGTCATGTAATTGTGTGAAGAAAACAAAAATAATGTTTTGAATTGCTTGTTAATTTGACTAGGACAATATCCCGCGCTTCGCTGCGGGGTATATTATTTGATAAGAAATAATATAATAAGCAAAAGTAATAATTTTATATATTATTTGATATATTTAGAATTGGTACGAATCAAAAATATTATAATAAGCACACAAAAAACGCAACTTGGTACCAATCAAAACTGTTATAATAAGCCAAAAAAAATAATAATACCAGCTCAGGCTAACAAAAAGTATTTGTGTGAATAGTATTTTATTAACAGTAAAATTATAGTATACAAATTATTTTTATTAATACGATGAAAAATTCAAATATTTTATTTAGAACACAAGACATATGTCAATTATATTTATTAATACGATGAAAAATTCAAATATTTTATTTAGAACACAAGACATATGTCAAATAAAATAAAATTCTCAAAAAAAAAAAAAAAAAATGAACAGTAACGGAATGAACAGTACAATGGTGAACAGTACCTATTACCAGTGAACAGTATCGATGAACAGTACCAGGGTGACATGGCCTCACCATATCTTTAGTATTAAAAAATTAATGGGAGGGGAGAATTATTGAGTAATTTTAGATTTCATTTCTTTTGAATTGGTCTTTAACACCATTTTTTAGCATCGAAGACATGATTAATTAAATTATTAAACACTATACATCTCAGAAAACTAAATTATCTAATGTTGGAATAAATCAAACTATTAAATAAAAAGAGGATGAAAAACAAGTTATACAAATTTCGATCATTTCTTCTCTATATTTTACAAACAACATAATTTGAAGAGAAAATAGAAAGTGATTTGACATTTTCTTTGCCTTGCAATCCTTCTCATCACAGCTCATTGGTAAATTTGGCCAAGACCTCTCGATTTTTGTACTAGAATTTAGAGAGCCTTTGCCTACGGGCTTTTGATGCAAAAAAATAAAATAAAATAAGAATTTAGGGAGCCTTGAACTCTTGCTTATTATCTTTGCTTCCCCTGAATCTTATATATATGAGTGAGTTTATTCATCTCAAATTCGGTAACAATCAAGCGCATAACTGTACCAATCTTGGGCTCCGAACAAATAGGTTATGTATGATGGTTGACTGAACTATGATTGCAAACTCCAGATTAAACAATGTACAATGAGTCAAGTTATGCCCAGTCGAGACATAGTTTGAATAATTACGCATTAACTAAATCCTAATTAGGCGAAAGTACCTAGTGAAGGACATCACTTGTAATGATGAGATTAGAACAGTCAATTTCTACCTGTCCTCTTCAATGCCACAACCCATCACATATTTGTCCTTGTACTTGCTTTCACAGTTAATACATGAACTGAAAAACAACATTTCAGTAATAATTTGGGAGACAAATAACCACCCCCGTTATTTGGACCCTAATGCTGCCACAAATAACACTAACTCACCACGACGACTCCTAATTGGCCTCATTCCAGTAATAATTAACAACATTTCTCTATAATTTATCTCCAATTAACCCAACTAATCAAACAAACTTCAATAAATGTTTAATCAACCATAATTTAGAATAATAGATTTGTAACCGACTCTAATCCAGTCATAATCATCCAAGGTTCTAGGTATTTTCGACGATTTTCCTCGATTGTCTTCCTTCCACTGTTTCTTCCTATATCCCGTATTCAGGAGGACGGAAGTGACGCAATTGTGGCACCACCGCACCTACAGAGATGCAGGACTGAGATTCCTTTTACTGGCTGCGACCGGCAGAGAGGATTGTCGAGAAGGAATGGCCAGAGTAAGAGTCGGAGAACACCTCTAGGCTTTGCTTGGATAAGAGAGAAGGGTAAAGTAGTCTTTTTACATGTTTTTCGTTAAACATAACAGAACAGTTAATATTGGTCTAATTTGATAATAATCCAGATTTACGAGGACATATTTGATATTAATCATTTGAGAGGGATAAATTTGATATTTTGTGTTTTTGGAAGGATATAAATGAATTGCCCCATTTTTTAAAGTTAAGTAAGATCTCTACTCATTTTTTCCCAAATTCATCTCCAGGTAATAAAAATGATAGTTATTTATTAATTTGCTGGCGATGTTAATTCGAGAAAAAAATAAATTTTAGATTACTTAATAATTTCATAATTAATAATTAATTCATATATTATTAAAATTCATATCAATTAATATTTCTTAATTAATTATCATATTAATTAATGGTGCTAATTTAGGAAAAAAAAACCTAAAACAATGGTAGGAATACATGAACTGTTTTATATCTTATTGTTATTGTTCAATTTGCTTCCTAATTTATTTTTTGAGTCATTTTACATCTTCATTTTTTTTTAAATGTTCATTTCTGCTTTTTCCATTAGTTAACGGGTGACGTGACAGTTAAATTTTAATAAATTGGTAAATATATGATGTGACAAAAATTGATGGCATGGCAATATAATTTGAAAAAAAATATAAAAATGTTTCTTTCTTTTCTTTCTATGTATTAAATTTCGAGAAAATTTGTTTGGACCAAAATCAATTAGTGCCTAAACCCTTCAGAAATAAGAGATTTTGGACGTTAATTGATTTTGAAAAAACTGAAGAAAAAGAAAATATTTGGAAAAACTCGTGGAAAAAAGACGACGACTTGAGACTAAGAAGAAAAATTGAAATTTTTTAGGATTTATGAGCTAATTGATTTCGAAAAAGCTGATTTTTTCGGGATTCAAAACATAAAAAAAAAAAATTTATATTTTTTTCAAATTTTATTATCATGTTCTTAATTTTTTTCACATCATTTGTTAGTTTATTAAATTTAACTGTCAAATTAACGAAGAGATCAAATTGAATATTTAAAAAAAATATAAAGATGCAAAATAATTAAAAAATAAATTAGGGAAGAAAAGTAATAAAATTATACGTGACTAATTAATTACTCCCGCTGTCCCGCAAATCATCTTTGACGACATAGTAAAATTTCTTTGAACCAATAGTCAAACAAGTAGAAGACTCAAGTCTCTTATTTCTCTCCTCTCCTCCGAAAGACTCCACCAAATTCACACGGTGACATGAAATTGCCAAAAAACTCGAACCACGAATCCTAAATTTCCTCCACCTTTCACTCCCATCCCAAACCCACCCATCAAATCATGCGAAACACTCATCGCCTTCTCCTTCTCCTTCTCACCACCGTCGTTATTTTGCTCGCCGTGCCCAATACCAGCGAAGCCACGATTCGGATAGTGATAGGCACGTGCCATGCGAGTGGTTACCTGACCGGCAAAGCTGGCTTCTGTACCACTCAAAACTATGCGGACTGCTGTGAAACGGGTCAAGTATACTGTATTGTTGGAGAATATCCCCGGCCCCGGACCCGCGCAGCGGATATGTAGGCCCGATCCGGTTCCCCGATTCCCGAGATCACGCCATGACTTCGAGGGTACGATGCGAATAGAAGGATAGATCTATACCAGCGTGAAATTGATCACGCACGAAGGGTTGATCGCCGCCTTCTATCTCCTGTCACGTTGGTGACAATCCGCGCGTCCCATACCACGCGTCTTTCACCGTTCGTTGACCGTCTTCTCACTCCTTGAGTCGATCACAATCCAAGAGCCACAATTGTCGCTCCTCTACTTGTATCCACCGTGAGTCGCAAGACGTCGGTCGCGGATGCACCTGCCTAGACGATGCACCGGCGAACTTGCTTGATCTAATCGATTCTCTATTACTCGAGAAACTCCTTTCTCGATTTCTCTCTCTTCGCACCCTTTCACTCACTAAAGATCAAATCTGAATTTGCTCTTTTCTTGTGTATATTGGGCAGAATAATCACTTGCTTAGAATGATTCAACTGATTGAATTGCTTAGTGAAGATGAGAGAGAAAATCATATTTATACCTAAATAGGATAAGGATTAGCCAAAAGGCATGTATATCCAATATACACCCTTTCACACAGAAAACTGTATGAACCTGTTCAGTATTCTGTCCAGACGAAATTGATAAATTTCTCTGACAGAAAATCAACCAACACGAAAGTTGTAGATAATCTTATTATCTACACAACCGTAGATAATCTTATTATCTACACAACCCAATTTGGCCCAGCCCAATTGGAGTTCGTATGCAAAAGTTATGACTGTTTTACTAACTGTATGTCATACTGTTGCACCCTTTCGGTATTTCACAGAAACGACACTTATACTTCGTTCATATGAAATATATTTCTATATGAAGGTTGTAGATAATCTCATTATCTATCTAACCCAATTTGAACCATTCTAATTGGATTTTCCCACTGAAAGTTATGGCCACGAATGTACGACTACATTCGTTTATCCTTGTGTACACTTTTACGGTTGATCCGAAACTGTATTTCTTTCAGTCTCCCACTCAATTTCAGATCTACCTAAAAGGTACTCATGCATATCCAATACGCACGATTTTAGAGAATATAGCTCGCGTATCAAATACCAAGCTATGCACATCCAATGTGCCGATTTTATGATCAAGCCCGACTTAGTACGACTCGTTGTGTGACCATGTAGGTTCGACTTAACGATGGTAGTAGGTTGTTTCCAATGCCTACAAGCTCATGAGCGGGATCTAGTCACTCCATCATAGCTACCCATGTTAAACGAAAAATGATTGTGATCATTGTGCCTATCTCGAATAGCGGCTACTAGTTCTCTTGTTTACGATATCCGTTAATCAAAAGGCATGGTAATAGTCATCCTTATAATTTGATTAACTACACTTATTCCCCGATTCCGAGTTGAGTTAACAAATTTCAATCGATATTAACCATTAATATCATTGACCGTGGCCACGGTTTTCGTTAATCGACTCATCGAGCGGCGCCTAAGAGATATCTCTTCCTTTCGGAATAAACAATTCCTATCTTGGAGACTCACATTGAATTCCGTGTTTCGGACAATACCCAATGATGACCCTTTTAACTCCCTGTTACGGTGAGCGTAAGATCATATCAAAGCATTGTGTTACGCACGTAACGCAATCAATGATCCCCTCAAGTATGAAGAATCTAAAACCCCATCCGTCGCAAGTCCATCTATAATGACTAAACCATGTCATGGTCTCGCGGCTTCGGTCATATCCAATACATGTAACCTAACATATATCTACGTTCCCGATTCGACAAACACCTTGTCCCATGATTAGCAAAACATAATCATCTCCTCGGCTAACGTACTAGTGTACGCGTTCAGTCTATTCCCTTGTAATAGTAATGCTTCTCTCTTAAGCAAACTGACCCGCGACTAGGGATGTTTAGAAATGACACTTTAAGTGTGACGGTTTCGCTGCACATGGTCCTCAACCATGTCGACGTCCACACAAGCTCAAATCAGGGTTCATGTAACAATCATATTACACAACCCGCACACAGTTTTCATATAAGGTGAATGCATGAAAATTTAAGTAAACAAAATTTTTAAAAGGGATACATTCATATGGACTAAGTATTTGGGTGATACAACGTTTACCTATGGGTATCTCCATACCCACAACCTGCGAGGACTATCGTATTAGATAGCTACACTCTACTCTCTTCTTCCTCCTCTAGGTATCTCCATACCCATAGTCATCGCATGACAGTCACGCGCGACTAGAGAGAGCGGTTTTGTAAACGGGTCCGCACGTTCCCGCTAGTGTTAATCTTCTGCAGGATTGGAACATTTCCAATATCCACGATCACATCTTTTCGCAAAATTTCATGGATCAATGAAATTTTCTGAGTATTAGTTAGAAGTGGTTGTGACCTCGGCATTTTTGGCTTGTACTATTGTGTTTCACGCAATAAACAACCAAAAATCCGATAACTCGTGGCTACGAGAGTTTGGTCATGTATCCTTGATCCATACCACTTCTTTTTGCGATTAATAACCGCAATATACTCGCCTCCGTAAATAGAATCATAAACTATTGGTCTTGTGGAACCTTTCCACATAACCGAGTTTTCATTTAAGCAAAACATGTACACACTTTGTGATCGAAAGTCGTGCTACATATTTGGACGTGCTTAATCTTTGGAAACTGTTGTTGTTATATCTCTTTATAACCAACACGTCCTCCACACCATTATAGATAAAAAATCCTGAATTCTTTCGCAAAGTATTCAAGGATAAACCTCACCGCTATCAATACAAATCTCGATGGGTTTAAATATACATAACCATTATGTATATATTTGTATAACCATTATACATTCACAAGAGTTAGTCTCATGTAATCGAATTACATTCAAACTCATGTGATTCCCACGAATTGTATTGAAGGTGAATTAGACGCTTTATTTGTACGACAGATAGCCACATACATATCATGACAGATATAATAGATCCTAACATCAAAATGTAAGGCATCATATTATTACTTTTCGCGCTGCTTGATGTCTCACATCGAGCCGTTGAAAATTTCTGTCATTCGACATTTCGATTTAACTCCTCCAAGGAGTTTACATGTTGAAAACCATTTTCAACAATATGTCGATATATGTGCTATAAAATAGAACGAGGAACTTCTTAGATCTATCCTATAGATCTTCACGCTTATTTTATAAGCGGTCTCGTCTAAATCCTTTGTCGTTACAAGAAATATAACGCAGCTCCCACTAACCTTCATGTGTACACAAAGTTTCCATTCGTTTCGACAATTTTATAACAGTTTATAACTTCGTCAAAAACGAATATTCCAATTCCGAGAAGCTTTCTCTAATCCATCATATGGATCGTTAAAGCGTGCATATCTTATCCCCGATTCTTATGAATCGACAAAACCGTAAGGTTGTGTCAAGTAATCGACAAAACCGATTCTTATCCCTGATGGGGAATATCCCCGGCCCCGGGCCCGCGCAGCGGATATGTAGGCCCGGTCCGGTTCCCCGATTCCCGAGATCACGCCACGACTTCGAGGGTACGATGCAAATAGAAGGTTAGATCCATACCAGTTCCAAATTGATGGAACACGAATGGTTGATCGCTGCCTCCTATTCCTCCGGTCACGTTGGTGACTTTACGCGCGTCCCACACCGTGCGTCCTTCACCGTTCGTTCCCGTTCTTCGATCCTTCGGTTCGATCACAACGGAGAGCCCCAAGTGTTGCTCCTCCACACGTATCCACCTTGAGTCGGAAGACGCCGGACACGGATACACCTGCCTAGACGATGTATCGGTGCACTTGCTTGATCTCGATCGATTCTCTATTAATCTCTCTTCGTGCCTTTTCACTCACAAAAGATCAAATCTGAATTTGCTCTTTTTCTTGTGTCTTGGGCAGAATATTGCTTTGAATTACTTCTGAATTCCTTAGTGAA
This sequence comes from Luzula sylvatica, assembly GCA_946800325.1. Taxonomy (NCBI): domain Eukaryota; kingdom Viridiplantae; phylum Streptophyta; class Magnoliopsida; order Poales; family Juncaceae; genus Luzula; species Luzula sylvatica. Next base: position 21,856,648 of record OX326956.1, read on the forward strand.
GATGAGAGAGAAAATCCTATTTATACCTAATAGGATAAGGATTAGCCAAAAGGCATGTATATCCAATATACACCCTTTCACACAGAAAACTGTATGAACCTGTTCAGTATTCTGTCCAGACGAAATTGATAAATTTCTCTGACAGAAAATCAACCAACACGAAAGTTGTAGATAATCTTATTATCTACTCAACCCAATTTGGCCCAGCCCAATTGGAGTTCGTATGCCAATGTTATGACTGTTTTACTAACTGTATGTCATACTGTTGCACCCTTTCGGTATTTCACAGAAACGACACTTATACTTCGTTCATATGAAATATATTTCTATATGAAGGTTGTAGATAATCTCATTATCTATCTAACCCAATTTGAACCATTATAATTGGATTTTCCCACTGAAAGTTATGGCCACGAATGTACGACTACATTCGTTTATCCTTGTGTACACTTTTACGGTTGATCCGAAACTGTATTTCTTTCAGTCTCCCACTCAATTTCAGATCTACCTAAAAGGTATTCATGCATATCCAATACGCACGATTTTAGAGAATATAGCTCGCGTATCAAATACCAAGCTATGCACATCAATGTGCCGATTTTATTATCAAGCCCGACTTAGTACGACTCGTTGTGTGACCATGTAGGTTCGACTTAACGATGGCAGTAGGTTGTTTCCAATGCCTACAAGCTCATGAGCGGGATCTAGTCACTCCATCATAGCTACCCATGTTAAACGAAAAATGATTGTGATCATTGTGCCTATCTCGAATAGCGGTTACTAGTTCTCTTGTTTACGATATCCGTTAATCAAAAGGCACGGTAATAGTCATCCTTATAATTTGATTAACTACACTTATTCCCCGATTCCGAGTTGATTTAACAATTTCAATCGATATTAACCATTAATATCATTGACTGTGGCCACAGTTTTCGTTAATCGACTCATCGAGCGGCGCCTAAGAGATATCTCTTCCTTTCGGAATAAACAATTCCTATCTTGGAGACTCACATTGAATTCCGTGTTTCGGACAATACCCAATGATGACCCTTTTAACTCCCTGTTACGGTGAGCGTAAGATCATATCAAAGCATTGTGTTACGCACGTAACGCAATCAATGATCCCCTCAAGTATGAAGAATCTAAAACCCCATCCGTCGCAAGTCCATCTATAATGACTAAACCATGTCATGGTCTCGCGGCTTCGGTCATATCCAATATATGTAACCTAACATATATCTACGTTCCCGATTCGACAAACTCCTTTGTCCCATGATTAGCAAAACATAATCATCTCCTCGGCAAACGTACTAGTGTACGCGTTCAGTCTATTATCTAATAATAGAAATGCTTCTCTCTTAAGCAAGCTGATCCGCGACTAGGGATGTTTAGAAATGACACTTTAAGTGTGACGGTTTTGCTGCACATGGTCCTCAACCATGTCGACGTCCACACAAGTTCAAATCAAGGTTCATGTAACAATCATATTACACAACCCAGCACACAGTTTTCATATAAGATAGATGCAAAATGAAAAAATTTTAAAATTCTGAAATTGCATTACTATAAGATAAGTTTGGGGTGATACAACGTTTACTAATCTATTAGACTAATCTCGTCCTACGAAATTATCGTTTTAGATAACTAACTACTCTCTTCCTCCTCTAGGTATCTCAAACCTATAGCTTTCGCATGATAATCGTGCTTAGCTTGCGAGAGTGGCTTAGTAAACGGGTCCGCAACATTCCTGTCAGTATCAATCTTCTCAATGATCACATCCTTCCTTTGCAAAATCTCACGGATCAAGTGAAATTTTCTGAGTATGTGCTTGGAGCGGTGATGTGCCCTCGGTTCCTTGGACTGTGCTATTGCGCCCGTATTGTCGCAATACACAACTACAGGTTCCGAGATGCTCAGGACTACACCAAGCTCCGACACAAACTTTTTGATCCAAACCGCCTCCTTTGCCGCTTCGGAAGCCGCAATATACTCCGATTCAGTTGTAGAGTCTGCTATCGTGGGTTGTTTGGAACTTTTCCAAACTACCGCTCCACCATTTAGACAAAACACGTATCCGCTTTGTGATCGAAAGTCATCGACACATGTTTGGAAACTGGCGTCGGTATATCCATTGATGACCAACCCGGATGTCTTTCCACCATAAATTAGAAATTGATCCTTAGTTCTTCGTAAGTACTTAAGGATGTTCTTAACCGCGATCCAATGCATATCCCCTGGATTAGATTGGTAACGCGAAACGACGCTCAATGCATACGACACATCGGGGCGCGTACAAATCATGGCATACATAATTGATCCAACCGCCGAAGCGTATGGAACAATACTCATCGCATTCTTATCTTCGCTCGATGTCGGACATTGAGCTTTAGAATACGATATGCCACTCGACATTGGAAGAAGTCCTTTCTTCGAATTTTGCATTGAAAACCGTTTCAACACTTTGTCGATGTACGTGCTTTGACTCAAGCCGAGTAACTTCTTGGATCTATCTCTATAAATCCTCACGCCTAATATATAGGCGGCCTCGCCCAAATCTTTCATAGCGAAACGAGTATTTAAATACTTCTTAACATCCGTAAGCATCGGAATGTCGTTTCCTATGATCAAGATGTCGTCTACATATAGTACAAGAAATACTACGCGGCTCCCACTAACCTTCTTGTATACACAAGGTTCTTCTACGTTTTTCACGAAATTATATTCTCGTATAACTTCATCGAAACGTATGTTCCAACTCCGAGAAGCTTGCTTCAATCCATAAATGGATCGTTGCAACTTGCACACTTTATTCGGACTCTTCGAATCGACAAAACCCTCGGGCTGTGTCATGTACACATCCTCTTCTAAGTTCCCGTTAAGGAATGCGGTTTTGACATCCATTTGCCAAATCTCGTAGTCATAATACGCAGAGATAGCAAGTAAGATCCGTATGGATTTAAGCATAGCTACTGGTGAAAACGTTTCTTCATAGTCGACACCATGAATTTGTTTGAAACCTTTCGCCACAAGCCGTGCTTTATAAGTGTTCACATTCCCATCCATGTCGGTCTTCTTTTTGAAAACCCACTTACATCCCACTGGTTTAACCCCGGGAGGTGGATCAATCAAGTTCCAAACTTGATTATCGTACATGGATTGAATCTCGGATTTCATGGCTGTTTGCCACTTATCGGAATCCTCGCTTTTCATAGCCTCGCGATAAGATGTCGGTTCATCATCTATGAATTCGACTTCATCGTCATTTGCCACGATAAAACCATATCGTATAGGCTCTTGACGAATCCTACCCGATCTACGAATTGCGCCTTGTGCACTTGACTCCGGATCCTCAACATTTGAGGGAATCGGATCAACGTTCATCGGTTCAACATTCGTTTGTGGGTCTCGAATTTCTTCAAGATCTATTTCAGTCCCATTCACTCGCCTAGAGATAAAATCCTCCTCAAGGAAGATTCCTCTTCGAGCTACGAAAACTTTATTTTCGATTGGAAGATAGAAATAATATCCTTTTGTTTCCTTAGGATACCCGACAAATAAACATTTTTCAGATTTGGGTTCGAGCTTATCCGAAATCAATTTTCGAACATATGCTTCACAACCCCAAATCTTAACAAAAGACAACTTTGGAGCTTTTCCAAACCACATCTCATATGGCGTCTTTTGTACCGATTTAGAAGGTATGCGGTTCAATAAGAAAGCCGCTGTCTCTAGGGCATATCCCCAAAACGATTTTGGAAGGGAAGTTTGACTCATCATAGATCGAACCATGTCCAACAAGGTCCGATTCCTCCTCTCGGACACGTCATTCCATTGTGGTGTTCCTGCCGGAGTCCATTGTGGAACTATTCCACAATCTTTTAAATGATCTTCAAACTCATAACTCAAATATTCGCCACCTCGATCCGATCGAATGGCTTTAATTTTCTTGCCAAGCTGATTTTCAACTTCGTTTTGAAACTCTTTGAACTTTTCAAATGTCTCCGCGTTAGTACGCATCAAATAGATATATCCATATCTACTATGATCGTCTGTAAACGTAACAAAGTATCGATAGCCTCCTCTTGCCTCGATGCTCATCGGTCCACACACATCGGAATGTATGAGTTCCAATAGATCGTTGGACCGCTCTCCGACCTTGGAGAACGGCGCCTTAGTCATCTTGCCAAGCAAACAAGATTCGCAATTCCCAAATGAATCCAATTCAAATGAGTCTAGCATTCCATCTTTATGGAGTCTAGCAATGCGTTTCTCATTCACATGACCGAGACGACAATGCCAAAAGAAAGTCTGATTATCAACTTTAGGTTTAATCCTTTTTGCATTAACGTTATATATGGACTTATTATTTCCGTGATCGAAATCCAACACATAAAGACCATTTTCTAACAGAACATTTCCATAGATAATAGACTCCTTACATATCGAAAACTCATTATTCCTAATAACGAATTCATAGCCATCATTGGCCAGTTTCGACACACTTATTATGTTCTTACGTAACGTTGGTACATAATAACAATTATTTAGTACTAAAATAAGTCCACTAGGCAAAGTCAAATTAACTACTCCTACGGCAAACGCAGCAACTCTTGCTCCATTCCCGACGCGTAGATCGACTTCGCCCTTTTCCAACCTTCGACTATTTTGAAGAACCTGCATATTTCGACAAATATGAGTCCCACAACCGGTATCCAATACCCAATTAGTCATAGTTGAAATATTAACTTCAATAACGTTAATACCTGAGAGGCCGGTCGCTGAAACCGACTTGCCCTTCTTCACCTCCTCGAGGTAAGACTTGCAATCGCGCTTCCAATGTCCAGCCTTGTGACAATGAAAGCACGTCTCATCCTTGGATTTCTCCTTTCCCCTTTTATTCGGCTTCGAACGTTTCTTAGCCGAACCGCCCTTGGACTTTGATCTCTTACGATCCTTATTCTGAATTGTGAGAACATTTCCGGCAACTCTTGCCCTGTTCTCTCCGGACGACTTTAACGTCTCCGATTCAAAATTCTTGAGTATTCCGTGAAGCTCAGGGATCGTCTTATCCATCGAATGCATGTGATAGTTAGTCACGAACGGAGAAAACATTGGAGGAAGTGCACACAAGATCAAATCTTGTTGCATAATCTTCGACAATTTCTCTCCTAGCTTCTCAAGACGGTCTATGAGAGCTTGCACCTTCAAAACGTGAGTACTCACTGAAGACCCCGAGGGCATCTTGCAGTTTACTAACTCCTTGAGCGTACTGAACCGTTCAATACGCTCCTGCTCTTGGAACATTTCCTTGAGCACAACGTCTATGATGTGCACATCCGAGTCCTCAAACTGCTTTTGAAGACTAGCGTCCATACATGCCAACATGAGGCACGTAACATCATTTGAGTCCTTCTTAAGTTTCTCAAACGCGGCCATTTCTTCGGCCGTAGCATCGGGGCCCGGTTCTACTAGTTCCGTATCCAATACGTGACTTTTGCCCTCTTGCCTAAGAACTATTCTCAGGTTTCGGTGCCAGTCAAAGTAGTTCCGACCCACTAGCTTATCCTTTTCTAAAGTCGATCTAATCGACATGGTGTTGGTGTTACTAGAAGACATATTCTACAAATGAAATAAAAGATTGATTACTAACGTTGCGTACTTATCTTATAGGGCTTATATGATGATTATATGATAGTGTTATTTTATCGAATCGATAACCCTCATACCGATCCGGGACTCCAAGTCCATAACACTCAAGACCCATATTTTACGATCCTCCCATAAGTGACTATGGCCGACAAATGAGATCTCGATATTTTAGGTAGGATTAAATCCAATCGTATCCAATACGACTCTCGTTCCTTTATAGAATTTCGGTGACGAATCGTATCCAATACAATCCATGTTCCGTGTGTGCATTCTATCTATGCCCCGAACTCCAATCGGATTGGCTTGGACGGTTAAGTCACAACCATATCCATCGTATCGTTCAATTGAACTACTCACGTGCCCGACTATGGCCTGAAACCACGTGAGTCCCCAATTAACGCTTACCACCCGCACCAATATATATACAATAGTACGTGCCCGACTATGGCCTGAAACCACGCACTATGTCATATCAATCTCGATGGTTGTGGATAAGGAAGGCATTTCCATGACTTAAATATTATGAGGGATCATGCCATTGCATGTTTCTAAATTCGTGACATAATCATATTATATCACTATCACAAGATTTGTAAATGCATATGATTTATTTAGGGGGATTAATTATCTAATATGCTAGAATGTTTGATGCCGATCCAATCGATATAAAGAACTCAAAATTCCGAGCTTCGTAGCCAAAATTATCGCGAAAACAAAAACAGCATCCAGAGAAGGGTCCGTTATAACGGACTTCCCCATCCGTTGTAACGCAAGGGCCGTGGGGCGCGAGAAAACCTCGCCGGGGACGCGTCCGGGGCGCCAAAAACTGCCCCCGGGGCGGCAGAAAAACTGTTTTTCTGCACCCTTTCGGTATTTCATTAGAACGACACTAATACTTCGCTCAAATGAAATATATTACAACATGAAAGTTCTAGATAATCTCATTATCTAAGTAACCCAATTTGAACCATTCAAATCGGAATTTTCTACTGAAAGTTATACCAGTTTTAGTAAAATACGAACAAATGAAAAGGTAAGTTTATCCAATAGACACCTTTTCAACCAGAAAACTACAGACACCTTTTCAGTATTCTGTTGAAACAAAAATATTAAGTTGTTCCAACCGACTTTGAACGTGAACGAAAGTTCTAGATAATCTTATTATCTAACTAACCCAATTGGATTGGACTCAATTGCAGTTTCTATGCGACATATACGGACGTTTTAGTCTCTGTATGTCAAACAGTCGCACCCTTTCAGTATTTCATACAAACGACACTGATAATTCGTTCAAATGAAAAAACGTTCTGTATCAAAGTCATAGATAATCTCATTATCTAACTACGCCAATTTGATCCAATCAATTTGGAGTTTTCCACTGAACATTATCTTAGTTTTACTCACTGTTTCGTATTCTAACTTTCTGCAGATTTTGCCGTTTCGTCCGTTTTCGCTCGTTTCCAAAACGATAAATCATGAAACTTTTTCACGATCATTCCTAGATACTCTCAATCAACTTTTGATCAATCTCTAGCGAATTCCACTTGTGATTTTAACGGAATTTGACTTTCTCTATATGTAACATCATGCAAACGGGTACGAACTTTGATAACCCGTGCGTATATCTAATATACGACTATGATTCGACCCTCGAATCGATGGCGATCGCTCTGATACCACTGATGGGGAATATCCCCGGCCCCGGGCCCGCGCAGCGGATATGTAGGCCCGGTCCGGTTCCCCGATTCCCGAGATCACGCCACGACTTCGAGGGTACGATGCAAATAGAAGGTTAGATCCATACCAGTTCCAAATTGATGGAACACGAAGGGTTGATCGCTGCCTCCTATTCCTCCGGTCACGTTGGTGACTTTACGCGCGTCCCACACCGTGCGTCCTTCACCGTTCGTTCCCGTTCTTCGATCCTTCGGTTCGATCACAACGGAGAGCCCCAAGTGTTGCTCCTCCACACGTATCCACCTTGAGTCGGAAGACGCCGGACACGGATACACCTGCCTAGACGATGTATCGGTGCACTTGCTTGATCTCGATCGATTCTCTATTAATCTCTCTTCGTGCCTTTTCACTCACAAAAGATCAAATCTGAATTTGCTCTTTTTCTTGTGTCTTGGGCAGAATATTGCTTTGAATTACTTCTGAATTCCTTAGTGAAGATGAGAGAGAAAATCCTATTTATACCTAATAGGATAAGGATTAGCCAAAAGGCATGTATATCCAATATACACCCTTTCACACAGAAAACTGTATGAACCTGTTCAGTATTCTGTCCAGACGAAATTGATAAATTTCTCTGACAGAAAATCAACCAACACGAAAGTTGTAGATAATCTTATTATCTACTCAACCCAATTTGGCCCAGCCCAATTGGAGTTCGTATGCCAATGTTATGACTGTTTTACTAACTGTATGTCATACTGTTGCACCCTTTCGGTATTTCACAGAAACGACACTTATACTTCGTTCATATGAAATATATTTCTATATGAAGGTTGTAGATAATCTCATTATCTATCTAACCCAATTTGAACCATTATAATTGGATTTTCCCACTGAAAGTTATGGCCACGAATGTACGACTACATTCGTTTATCCTTGTGTACACTTTTACGGTTGATCCGAAACTGTATTTCTTTCAGTTATTTGGGAGTCTAATTATTCTAAATAATTATTCTTATGAATCGACAAAACCCAGAAAGTAATGAAATCAAGTTCTAAACTTGATAATTTACATGGATCGAATCTCAGATTTCATGACACCATGTCATGTGGAATCAACTTTTCATAGCATCCTTGTAGGATATCGAATCATCATATGATTTCGATCTATCATCATTAGCCACGATAAATCCGTATTTACCGGCTTATGATATAGCCTACTAAATCTACGAAAAATTCCTTTGTGTGTTCGACTTGCGGTCATCAATTCTTGATGAAGCCATGTCAACTTTCATCGGTACAATGTTCATTTTCAGATCTCGAACTCTTTCGAGATTTATTCTACTCCCACTAGCCCGCATAGAGATAAATGGCACCAAGTTCCAAACTTGTGCGCATCTAGTCCTCCTCCAAGAAGGCATCTCTTCGAGCCACGAAAATCTCATTTTCGTTGGGACGTTAGAACTAATACCCTTTAGTTTCCTTAAGGATAAATGAACAATTTCCAGATTTGGGATTGAGTTTAACCGAAACAAATTTCGAAATACACTCACATCCTCAAATCTGTACAAGTGACAACTTCGGAACCATTCCGATCCATATCTCATATGGCGTCTTTTGTACCGATTAGAAGGTTTATGGTTCATATCTTATATGCAACCATTCATTAGTGCCGCTGTCTCAAGGGCGTATCCCCAAAACATTTTTGGGAGATCTTATTGACTCATCATTTATCGAACCATGTCCAACATGCGTTCATTTCCTCTTTTCGGACACATCTCAATGTTCCGAATAAAGGCAATCGTGAAACGATTCCACAATCATAAATGATCATCAATATTCATAACTCAAATATCGCCTCTTCGATCCTATCGAAAGGTTTAGCTCAAATACTCGCCTTCTCGATCCTATCGAAAAGTTTTGATTTTCTTGCTTAGTTGATTTCGTATTTCGTTTTTGAAACTCTTTGAACCTTTCAAAAGTCTCCATTTCGGCACGCATTAAATAAATATTTTCATATCTACTTTGACCGTCCATAAACGTAACAAAATACCGATAGCCTCCTCTTGCCTCGGAACTTATCGGAACATTACATCTAAATGTAATTTCCAATAATTCGTTGGATCTTTCTCCAACCTTTGGAGAATGATGCCATTGTTGTCTTGCCTAATAAATAAGTATCGCATTAATCAATCGAATCTAATTCGGATGATTCTAGCAATCCATCACATGGAATCTAGATACGCGAGTCTTGTTTATATAGCTAAAACGGCAATGCCAAAGGAAGCAATCAACTTCTAGGTTTAATCCTCCTCGGATTTCATCATTATTTGAGTCATTAGTTTGGACAACTCTTTGTCCGAACTCTCCATTTTGGAAAACATTTTCCCAAAATACCCTTAGACATACATTTCTTTCGATCCCGCTTTTGAATTACAAGGACATCCACGCATCTATATGCATTGGATTCCTCGGATACTCTGAGCATCTCCAATTCAAATTTAAATCGCATCATATGCAATTTCGGGATCGACTTATCTATCGAATGCATATGATATTCGGTCACGAACATCAAATCTCGTACCATCAACACACGAGTGTTAATCAAAGACCCATAAGGCGTCTCAAAATTAACCTACTCTTTGAGCCGCATTGAGTCATTCAACGCGCTCTAGCTCTTGAAACTATTTCATAAGCGTTGTGTTTTACTTTCATATACACCCGAATTCTCAAACAATTTTGAGAAATTTGCGTCTATACATGCCACCACAAGGCACGTAATATTGTTCGATTCCTTCTTAAGTTTATCGAATCCGGCTTTCTCTAAAGCCAAAGCTTCGAGCCCCGAATCTACCATTTCCGTGTCCAACACGTTCCTTTAAGTCTAAAGAACTATTCTTTAACTATCAAGGTTAATCATGGTAATTCCGGCCCAAAAGCTATCTATCATATCGATCTCTACGATATATTTGGTGTTGCTTGAAAACATAATTCTAAACGGATGATGAAGATTAACTCCTAACCGTGCGTACTTAATCTATATGCTTATATGATGAATATATGATAGTGTTATTTTATCGAATCGATAACCCTCATACCGATACGGGACTCCAAGTCCATAACACTCAAGACCCATATTTCCGTTCCTCCCACAAGTGACTTTAGCCTATCGGGTGGGATCCCGTTATTTAGGTAGGATTATATCCAATCGTATCCAATACGACTCTTGAACCTTTATAGGATTTCGGTGATGGATCGTATCCAATACAATCCCAGTTCCGTGTGTGCATCCTATCTATGCCCCGAACTCCAATCTGATTGGCCTGGACGGTTAAGTCACAACCATCTCCAACGTATCGTTCAAATAAGCTACTAGTGAGTCGACTTTAGCCTGTGCCTCACAAGTCCTGATTTAACGCTTGCCACCCTTTCGATTGTTTCAATATCACGTGCCCGACTTTAGCCTGAACCCACGTGAAACGTAACACCGAACTCGGTAGTTGTGGATATGGAAGGCATTTCCATGACTTAAATATTATGAGGGATCATGCCATTGCATGTTTCTAAATCCGTGACATAATCATATTATATCACTATCACAAGATTTGTAAATGCATATGATTTATTTAGGTAAATTAATTATTCTAAATAATTACTTGTCCTATATGCAAGTATGTTTGATGCCGATCAAATCGATATAAAGAACTCAAAATTCCGAGCTTCGTAGCCAAAGTAATCGCGAAAACAAAAACAGCATCCAGAGAAGGGTCCGTTATAACGGACTGCCCCATCCGTTGTAACGCAGGGGCCGTGGGGCGCGAGAAAACCTCGCCCGGGACGCGTCCGGGGCGCCAAAAACTGGCCCCGGGGCGGCAGAAAACTGTTTTTCCGCACCCTTTCGTTATTTCATTAGAACGACACTAATACTTCGCTCAAATGAAATATATTACAACATGAAAGTTCTAGATAATCTCATTATCTAACTAACCCAATTTGAACCATTCAAATCGGAATTTTCTACTGAAAGTTATACCAGTTTTAGTAAAATACGAACAAATGAAAAGGTAAGTTTATCCAATAAACACCTTTTCAACCAGAAAACTACAGACACCTTTTCAGTATTCTGTTGAAACAAAAATATTAAATTGTTCCAACCGACTTTGAACGTGAACGAAAGTTCTAGATAATCTTATTATCTAACTAACCCAATTGGATTGGACTCAATTGGAGTTTCGATGCGACATATACGGACGTTTTAGTCTCTGTATGTCAAACAGTCGCACCCTTTCAGTATTCCATAAAAACGACACTGATAATTCGTTCAAATGAAAAAACTTTCTGTATCAAAGTCCTAGATAATCCAATTATCTAACTACGCCAATTTGATCCAATCAATTTGGAGTTTCCCACTGAAAATTATCTTAGTTTTACTCACTGTTTCGTATTCTAATTTTCTGCAGATTTTGCCGTTTCGTCCGTTTTCGCTCGTTTCCAAAACGATAAATCATGAAACCTTTTCACGATCATTCCTAGATACTCTCAATCAACTTTTGATCGATCTCTAGCGAATTCCACTTGTGATTTTAACGGAATTTGACTTTCTCTATATGTAACATCATGCAAACGGGTACGAACTTTGATAACCCGTGCGTATATCTAATATACGACTATGATTCGACCCTCGAATCGATGGCGATCGCTCTGATACCACTGTTGGAGAATATCCCCGGCCCCGGACCCGCGCAGCGGATATGTAGGCCCGATCCGGTTCCCCGATTCCCGAGATCACGCCATGACTTCGAGGGTACGATGCGAATAGAAGGATAGATCTATACCAGCGTGAAATTGATCACGCACGAAGGGTTGATCGCCGCCTTCTATCTCCTGTCACGTTGGTGACAATCCGCGCGTCCCATACCACGCGTCTTTCACCGTTCGTTGACCGTCTTCTCACTCCTTGAGTCGATCACAATCCAAGAGCCACAATTGTCGCTCCTCTACTTGTATCCACCGTGAGTCGCAAGACGTCGGTCGCGGATGCACCTGCCTAGACGATGCACCGGCGAACTTGCTTGATCTAATCGATTCTCTATTACTCGAGAAACTCCTTTCTCGATTTCTCTCTCTTCGCACCCTTTCACTCACTAAAGATCAAATCTGAATTTGCTCTTTTCTTGTGTATATTGGGCAGAATAATCACTTGCTTAGAATGATTCAACTGATTGAATTGCTTAGTGAAGATGAGAGAGAAAATCATATTTATACCTAAATAGGATAAGGATTAGCCAAAAGGCATGTATATCCAATATACACCCTTTCACACAGAAAACTGTATGAACCTGTTCAGTATTCTGTCCAGACGAAATTGATAAATTTCTCTGACAGAAAATCAACCAACACGAAAGTTGTAGATAATCTTATTATCTACACAACCGTAGATAATCTTATTATCTACACAACCCAATTTGGCCCAGCCCAATTGGAGTTCGTATGCAAAAGTTATGACTGTTTTACTAACTGTATGTCATACTGTTGCACCCTTTCGGTATTTCACAGAAACGACACTTATACTTCGTTCATATGAAATATATTTCTATATGAAGGTTGTAGATAATCTCATTATCTATCTAACCCAATTTGAACCATTCTAATTGGATTTTCCCACTGAAAGTTATGGCCACGAATGTACGACTACATTCGTTTATCCTTGTGTACACTTTTACGGTTGATCCGAAACTGTATTTCTTTCATGTATACCCTCAGTACCGGTGCTCTCCTCCCGTCACCACCATCACCGACGCCACCATGGATGTCGGTGGATTTGGTTCTGCCAGCGATGGCGGTGGCCCTGCCGAATGCGATAGTACAAAGTTCATTCGTACAATTATTCCAGATTTTTTCTCTCTAATTATTGGTAATATTGATTTGATTAACAGATAATTACCACGATAACAGCGAATTGGTGGTTGCGCTCCCGACTGGTTGGTACAATGGCGGAATTAGGTGTTTGAAGAAGATAAGGATAAACGGTAACGGAAAATCAGTGTTGGCCAAAGTGGTCGACGAGTGCGATTCGGTTAACGGTTGCACGACAGATCAAAATTACGAGCCTCCTTGTCCGCCCGACGTGATAAACGCATCGCCCGGCGTGTGGGACGCGCTCGGTATAAATCAAGATAAAATGGAAGTTCCTTTTACCTGGTCCGACGCTTGAAAACTGAAGAACATAATAATTTGTAGGGGCTAGGTTCAATGGCCAACATTCTTGTTTGACCAACTCGGCCAACAACGTTTATTTCTCAAATTATATAAATGAAAATTAAATTTTAACCGTATAGATGTAATCTATATCATTTAGATATGTTGTAGAACAAATTTTGTTTCGTTTGCATTTTTCTATCTAACAAAATCGATAAACTATTTTCACAACCGTCTATTTCGGTATTTTTTTGGATTTCGATGAAAGAAAAGTCGAAACATTGTAAAAATTAATCTAAAGTCTATCTATATAATTTAAATTAAATCCAATGAAAAAAATTCGAATTTTAAAATTGATTTCATGATGAATCATGTCGTAAATATTCTCATCCGTCAATATCTTTACGTATCGTGATGGAGATGATAAAAATATTTATTTTTCATGAAATTAAATCTATAACATTGTCAAGTGATGTATATCACATCTATGCGGTTGGATTTTTATTTTCATGTATATATTGTGAGAAATAAACGTTGTTGGCCGAGTTGGCCAAACAATAGTGTTGGCCATTGAACCTAGTCCAATTTGTAGATAGGTATTATGTATTTGATATGTCATATAATTCTTGAATTATTTGATTTAAGCATAGTTTATGGTTGTCAAGAATTTATGAAATCAATTTTACAATTACAAATCGTATATACAAAGCAGTGTTGCAAAAAACGACATAAAACGATATAAAATGGTAAAATAAAATAAAACGGTGTCAGATAGTACTGTTTTCTATAAAAAAATATTGTCTTTGACTTTTTTTTTACACCATTTTTTCATTAAAAAAAATTGTTTTTTTGAGTAATTTGTTTTTTTTTTTTTGGCATTAAAAATCGTAGGCGTTTTTTAGTAAATTTGGAGAGAGATCAAAAACTTTCTTCCAAATAATAGTTGTAATTAATAGAATTTTGTGTCTAATTCGTACATGAACAAGATGTTAACTCTGATCCAGCTTATTATGCTCAATTATTTTGTTGTTTAATTCCGATTGACGCATCTAATTATTTGATTTTTTTTGGTCTAATTAGGTAGCTAAGAAGATTTATTCTGATCGTTTAGGTCGATGGACATTTATTCGGTATGTTTTATTAGTACTCCGTATGTTTTTTTTTTAATTTTGGACTTTCGTGCATGTTTAAGTTGAATTATTATATTTTTGTTTGTTTTATTTTTAAATTTTTATTATAATTGTTATAAAATATTGTCGATTTAAGTAATCGTTTTTTTTACCGTTTTACTATCGTTTTACAGTAAAACATTAAAATCGTGACCGACCGTACCGTACCGTTTTTCGTCATTTGCAACATTGATACAAAGTGTTCGTGAAATGCTGACGAGATATTAATGTCGAAAATTAATTAATGAGATTTACATATTTTTATAAACTATATATTTATCTTTCTTAAAATTAAAATATTTTATTTATCCTTTGATAAATCTAAAATATCATATTTATCCAAAAATTAAAAATCATTCAATTTATCCGTTAAAATTAATAGTCTATATTTAAAATTATTATTTTATTTTTTACATATTTCTAAAAATCCAAAACATCATATTTATCGTTTTAAAAATAAAAATATAATATAATGAATTTTTAGAAAGACAAATATATAAATGATAGAATAACAATTTTAAATGTTCATTGTTAACTTTAACGAAAAATTTTGATTGTTTTTAATTTTAGATAAATATAAATATAAAATTTTAATTTTAAAAATAGTAAATATTTCGTTTTAAGTGGGTAAATATGTAAATTCTACATAGTAATGAAACCTCTGCCAGCTATTGCCATCAATGGAGAGAGATGTTTCCCGTACCCACGACGAAAATTGACTTCCCAGGACAATGAATAGAAAACTAAGTCACTCAAAATAATTACATGATTATCATTATAATATTGATTAAAAGATATATAATATATATTTTTTTTCTGAATAATTATATTGACCAAGTAAGGCTGCTAATTAATCCCTCATTTGACCCTCCCTTCTCCAATTTCAACAAAACTGAGCTTTCCTCAAATACCCTCCACCTAAACGCACCCAAGAAACCAAATTTAAACTGCTACTATTAATTATTCCACTAATCACCCGATCCATCCCACCATGTCCATCTCTCCCCGTCCTCTTCATCACCCTGTCGATCTCGTCATCACCACTCTCCTCTTCCTAATCCTCCGCAACGAAGCATCGATACGGATCATAATCGGTTCTTGTCACGCGAGTGGATACATAACGAGCAAAGGCGGTACCTGCAGAACAACCACGCCGCCAGCTGTTGCTTCGCCGGCGATAATCATGCCCAATACTACTGCTCTCCGCCGGTCACGAGTGCCACGCCGGCAATTTTATACAAAACTTCATTTTCGAACACCAGTTCCAAATGCGAAAACAAGACTTATTCAGACTCCGATTTGGTGGTCTCGTTGTCTACTGGTTGGTACGACGGAGGAAAGAGATGTTCGAAGAACATAACGATAGAAGGGAGTGGGAATAGTGTGTCGGCCATGGTCGTCGGCGAGTGTGACTCGGTGAATGGGTGTGAAGTGAATCACGGGAATGCACCGCCGTGCGAGCAGAATTGGGTTATGGCGTCTCAGGCGGTTTGGGATCAATTGGGCGTTCCCCAATCGCAGAGCACTGAATTGGATGTTACATGGGCAGATAGCTAGATTGTTTTGTTATTAATTTATGGGAAATTTTCAAAAAAACCCCTATCTTTTTTGGATATTCTAAAAAACCCCCTATCTTTTTGGAAACTCCAAAAAACCCCTCTACCAAAGTTTTATTTTCAAATACCCCCCTAATAGGGGTTAAATCTAATCATGGATGGTGTTAAATATTTTTTTTGACCAAAATACCCTTCTATTTTCATATGTATATTTTTGTTATTTTTTCATTAATTTTATTAGTTTTAAGAAAATTCATAAATAATTTTTAACATATAATGATTTCACAAAAATAAAATTATTTAATGTTGTGTTTGTATAATTTTAATATTTCATTTATTATTCACGAAAAACTAACATCAGATAATAATAAAATAAACACCTTGAAAATATAGTGATAGAAACATATTTCTTTAAACATCTATTTTATTTTTATTTTCGTTATTCTGTTATGTATGTTTTTAATAGATTCATTAATTTTTAAATATTTACAAGGTGTTCTTTTAATATTATTGTTCATCTTATTATTATTTTATGTAATTATTCCAGTAAAAAATATGAAAATTAAATATATATAATTTATGAAATATGAAAATTATATAAATGTAACATATGATAATTATTTTTTAAAAATTATTATAAGCTAAAAAAAAATTAGGACTTTTTTAAAATTAATACAAATAATAAAAACATTATTTTAATTACTAAATATGTAAGAAGGGTATTTTGGTTATAAAAAAATATTTAACACCATCCATAGTTAGATTTAACCCCTATAGGGGGTATTTGAAAATAAAAGTTTGGTAGAGGGGGTTTTTTGGAGTTTCCAAAAAGATAGGGGGTTTTTTAGAATATCCAAAAAAATACGGGTTTTTTTGAAAATTTCCCTTAATTTATTATGTTTGATATTTATAATTTTTTTTGGGCAATGCTCTAGCCACTCCCTCCCTCACTCCCAAATCCCCTCCCTAAGTCTATGACATGTGGGACTCACATACATTAATTTTTGTGAAATGCTGTGTGGGTCCCACATGTCATAGACCTAGGGAGTGACTGTAGCACCGCCCATTTTTTTTTATATTGATAATGATTAATTAGAGAATTGACCACCAGGCACCACCACACTTAAAATAATTGAAATAAAAATAAGCAAAACATAAAAATTGAGATTCATTGTTTGGTGGTGAAAATTTATTTATATTAATAAAAATAATAATAATCTTACACATGCATTTGAGGAAACAGGAAGCCCTCAAATTTATTTATATTAATAATAATAATCTTACACATGCATCTGAGAAAATTGCGAGCCAAACCACAATCTCACTCATTCTTTGTGGAACTAAATTTCGTACAGCCTCAATACTTGCGGATTTGAAAGAAAAAAAAAATAATTTTATATTATCGTATTCGTAGTCTATTTAAGCATACTAGCCCGTCAAATTTCGTGATCTTTAATAAAAACATATCTAAACATTATTTTATTCAGTATCCTTCTAATATCTTAAATAATTTATTTATTCAGTAATAAATTGATTTTTCGATTATAGGAGGCCATGAAAATAAAATCGTGAGGAGATAATGAGTTTAATTCAACTTTTGCACAAGTATAATTAGATATATTTATGGTTATCATGATCACAATATTTGCATGACAAGATCACACTATTTTTATGAATATATCTACAGCAATCCGGACATGTGTCGACCTCTAATGACTTTCACTTAACTTCAATAATAACTAGTTTTTTTCGTGCACAATTGTACGGGACTATTCGAGTTTGTTATGATTTAATTTTTCTTAATACGCATTTGGATTATATGCTGTTTTGCCTGATTATTCACCCATATGTATTTTGATGTATTTTTAACCCTCTATTTCTTTGGATATTGTAAAAAATATCTATCTTTTTGTAAACTTAAAAAAAATCTTTCTACCAAACTTTTATTACTAAATACTTTCTTTGGATGATATGTTTTTGACCAAATACTCTTCAATCTTCATGTGTAATGATTAAAAAAATTATTATTTATTATTATTTAAGAAAAATTATAAACATTTCGTAACACATAGTGATTTAGAAAAATGAAATTATTACATAGTGTGGTCATATAATTTTAATATTTTATTTATTATTCAAGAAAAACTAACATGAGATAATAATAATAAAATAATATAATATAAACACATAGTGATTTATAAATATTTTCTTTATTTTGAAAAGAGTGAATATGATATTTCTATTTTTAAAAGAGTACATATGATATTTAGGTTTTTAGAAAGATAAATATGTAAAGGGTATAATATTTAAAGGTTGACCGTTAGTTTTAACGGAGAAATTGGACGGTTCTTAATTTTTGAATAAATATGATATTTTAGATTTAACAAAGGATAAATATGATACTTTAGAAGAATAAATATGTAATTTTAAATTTAACAAGGAGTAAATACGTAAATCTCTAATACTAATATTAATACGTAGTAATACTAGTAATATTTTTAGAAATATGAAAGTATCATACATTTTTTGTTATGATACATCATTTTCCAAGAAAATTTAGAGTAATTATTAATTACTGACTATTTAAAATAAAACTTTAAATGTATTCACTAATGAAGAGTAAACTATATAAAAATTATGTATTGTTCATTTATTTTAATTTTTCATAAAAAACAACAAAAACTCCAGGTTTACGGAATCAAACCACAAATTTAATAGAGGGCATATACTGTGCTCCCTCATTTTTCTCACCCACCCTCTATATATACTAATTAACCGGATTAATGGGTTAATTAACCGAATTAATGGTTAATCGAATATATTTTTAATATTAAATAATATGCTATAATTAATTAATGATTAATCCGGATTAATTAACTGTTAATCGAATGTATTTTTGTTAGTAATAATACTAATTAATTATCTATTAACCATTAATTAATGGTATAGAGGGTGGGTGGGGGGAAATGGTAGGGTACGGTATAATTACCCAATTTAATACCGAATGTGTTTTTCTTGGTAAGAAGTGGAAGTGGGTCCCACTATGTTGTACATACATAAATTCAATTCGGAATTGTATTTGTGATTTAAAACCTAGACTTTTTGAAAAAGAAAAAGAAAACAAGTTCTATGGTGCATCTTTGTAAAATCTAATTAATTGCTAAATAAACAAAATAGCCTTTTAAAGGAATATATGATACAATTTTTCTAGAAATATTTAAATATTTATCAATGCACACTGAATTTATATCAAAGAATGCAAATTCTTACTATACAAAATCTATTCTCTAAATTAAAAATACTTTTTTGTCAAAAAATATTTTAGTATTCGAGGCACGTTTCCTAAAATGTTTTTCTACTATGGTTTGTCTGAATTTCTAATAATTTTCTTTTGTCATTTATAACTTTACAAGACAAAGCAGTACAAATTTCTATGTGCGGCGAGATTCATGAACTGTGTTCGTAGCACTTTTATTCGAGAAGTTTCGATTGCGTTTTCCCCTTTCAATTCCTTATTTTTTGAAAAACTAGGGTTAAAAGGAAGAACTTCTGCAAACATCTTTCTTCATGCAGCTAACTTCTGCAATTTTCAAGTTTTTTGTAATTTGGTAGGCAATTGAGAGATGTCATTTCAATCATGATTTGCTCCAATATCTTAATTACTATTTTATAAGTGAGAAATATAGTATAGGATTTGTATAATTTTGTGTAAGATCAAACTCAACAATACAAAAAGATCAAACTCACTTCCTTTAAAGGAATTTCTTTTTGAAACACTTTCCTCGTGAGAGTTCTTAGTGGTTTTTATTTATAAGAATTTTAAAACAAGAGAACTAGATTTGTGTGATCCGAAGGTTTCATTCAAATTTTATGTTTCTTGGTTAATAATATATAATGCATGGGCTAATGAATCACATGATTTCGTACTTTCATCTAACTCGCATGATACATAATTAAATAAGTTACAGAGGAAAATGCGAATAATGATAAAAGAAACTAAGTCTTGTATTTATTGCACACTTTTATTCTCTTAACTAAAACAAATGTAAGTAAGATTGATTAAGTTGAGGATAAAAATACAGCTAAGGGGAACGTAAGGAACTTCATATCACCCACTCAATTAAGAACCACCATTAGAACTATGATAAAAGTAAATTTGCACAATTTTTTTTGTTATCATGACATATTCAGTTCAAGTCGTCAAAATTAAATATTAAATACAAATATAATACTAAGATACTCGTCACGCCAAAACCAAATTATAAATCTGGAATTGGAATGTGGCAACCCGCCACGTACTTGTCATAATATAAAATAGTCCATGTATCATTAATTCATCACACCTTCTAAAAAGTTAAGGAAGCATAAGGACGGATCAAGATTCATTTATAACGTAGGCCGAACAAATATTATATTAATTTTTTATTAAAAACATGCGAGATGTGCCGCATGCGATTTTTTTTCGTTATTAAAGAGAATAGAAATAATACGTGTTTATTTTAGTTTTAATTCAATTATGCTAATAATTATCGTGCAAATATTTTTTAAACTAAGCGCTTAAATAAGTAAGTTATTACAATATTTTTATTTGTGAATTGTAATAATAATGAAATAATCTTTAAGGAAGAATTATTACTAATTCTTTAAGGAAAAAAAGAATTAGGTTCTGTTTATTACTAATTATTACTAATACTTTGTTAAATGCTAATCTTGATAGGTCAATGTAAGGAAAAAAAGGAATGAATTTTACTAATTCTTTAAGGAAGAATGAGGTATTGGCCGGCGGGAGTGTTGTTAGTTGATCAGTCGAATTGATATTATAAAGTTCCCGCAATGTATTAGCCCATAATGAATTAGGTTCTGTTTAAATGTTTAAAATTTCCATAACCATTTGAGTAATAGACAAGAGTTGTGAGACGGTATGTGGGATATACCTAGGCCCTCATTTGCAATCGGCAGACACGTCTTGTCCCAATTAACTAAACAATGACCTCCTAGACATTTGTCGTCTCCTTTCCATAAAAATGATCTTGTGATTTTTGTGATTTTCATGTATAGTCATGATGGAAGAGTTATTACTTGCGTGTGGTGTATTGCAGTGGAAGTGTGCTTAAGGTTCGTTTTTAGGAAAATGAGGCATCTTCCTTTTTTTTTTTTTTTTAAGTGAGGTCGGCGAAATACCGAGCTCATGTAATTTTATAAAAGAAGCTCGAAGGAGCTGTGTTCCGTTTTACAACAGGTCTAATGATCATTCAAAGAGAGAACAGAGGTAGTAGGGAGAAAGAAAAATGGAATTAAAACGTAAGTCTTATGGCATGTATCCAGAGACTCATCCAGGGGTTCTCGCTTCCCTCGGAGGTGTCCGATTGATGTCGTTGATGCGTTGCTGGGCTGCGTTGGCGTCTTTCCATGATCTTGCCGCTGTTGTAGTCTTGGCATGCGTTATCCTTGCCAGTGTATATTTGTCGGAGAAGATTCTCGCGTTGCATTCTTTCCAAACGTTCAATGCTATCGCGAAAAAACGGGAGTCCCAAACTAGTTTGCCTTTTTTGTTTTGATTATCCCTACCATCGAGCCATCTAGTTGCCGGGTGCATTTGTCCATGTGGTATGTTGGTGTTTGTATGAGAACATAAAGTTGCCCACATATTTATAATGTAGTTGCATTCTTGGAATAAGTGGATAGCCGATTTTAGTTCGTGATTGCAATTCGGACAAAGTTGATTATTGGGCCAACCTCGTTTGAGTAGATTGTCTACCATCAAGAGGCGGTTTTGGAACCATAACCAAGCGAAAAAAACGTATTTTTTTTGGTATTTTTGATTTCCATAATTTGACGTTCCAAGGTAATATGATTCCGGGGTTCGTCAAGAGCTTGTAAGTTGATCCCGTCATGAACGTCCCGTCTCCCGACCATTTCCATATTGGTTGGTCCCCGTTTTCCGTTTTTTGATAAAGTGTAGAATGGAATATACTCTCGTAGATCCTTTATAAAGAACGAGGCGCTCGCTTGGCTTGAAAAATTGGTCCCATAAGCTAAGTTGATGGTTTCGGACCAAAGATCATTTGGTCATGCGTCCAAGTTCTATAATCATTTTGTCAATAGCGATATATTTTACGATTCGAGGTTCGTTAGGCCTAGTCCTCTGCTTTCTTTCGGCAAACACATTTTTTTCTAATTTACCAAGCACGCTCCTCCACTACAAAAGTATCCTTTTCTTTTCAGACGAACGTCCTCGTGATTTTGTCAATTTTTTTTTATCGTTCATTTTGATAATTTGAAAGTAGGTTATCTTTTCACGTGGCCATCACGTTTCTTAATTTTTGAACAAGTGGAGGAATGTGACTTTGTTAGGTTTTCTAATTGATGATGATAGACCTAGGTATGTGAGTGGCAAATTCTTCTTGGGACATTTTAGAATTGATTTGATGAGAATCTCGTATTCTTCTGGAGCCGCTATGGGGTTGGGGTTGAAGCTGGATTTCTCCCGGTTTATGCCTAAATCGGAGATTGAAGTGAAGAGTTCAAGAGTATAAGCGATAATTCTTAAATTTCCTCGGCGAGGTTTTCGTAAAGATTAGGATGTCGTCCGCGCATTGAAGGTTTCTAGTACTTAATTTGACAGAAAGCTCTATGATAACTGAATTTTTTTGTATAATAGCTTGCAGGAGTTTACCGCAATGTTGAAAAGAAAAGGGATAATGGGTCCTCCTCTCGGTGACCTTTGACATATATATAACTTGGGCCTAATTGGGGCATGTATAATTGTTACTATAAATAGAGAGATGTATATTTTTTCTTTTAATTAACTAGATTTTGTTTGGTTAATTTAAACCGACTTAAATCAAACCAAATTAAATTCAAACAAAACCGAATCAAATTTAACTTTCGAATCGGTTAAAAGTCGAACAACAAATTGAACTTTTAATCGATTTTATTCGGTTGAACCAAACGATGTAATTCAGTATTATTCTCTTAAATTCCATAATTTTTGCAAATATTTAGATTGCCAGAATTGTGACTCAATTCTATATTAAATTTTTTGAACTACGTAATTTTGTCTTTAAGAAAGAGTGTCATAATTACATTCTTTCCTAAATTTAATATGATATGCATTATTCTTTACCTTTAACTAATATTTTCTTTCTTATTTAAACACTATTGCTATTTGCCCTTCTATATGCTGAGCATTTTTTTTTAGATATTATTGTTATTTATCATTCCTTCTATGTTATGAGCATTATTTTTTCTCTTTATTTTCTAAGTTTTGTTAAATATGCAATAACTTCAAAGATTTAAGATTGGCAGATGCATATTTTTTATTGAATCTTATAACTTATTGATTAGTTGTTGAGACATTATATTTTGTCTTTTAATTTTATTCCTCAAGCTATGAAAAGAATATGAGAAGTACAATTACTTGTATCTCTTCATTTGAACTTTTGTAATCTGATTTATGAATAATCTCAACTTCCAAGGATTCTCTAGAAGTTGATTTTGTTTCATTCGTCTTCACTCTTTAGTTATTTCATCTCAAGGATTTACGTTATTTTTTACATTTGATTGATTAATATAACATGGTTATTTTGCTAATTAAAATATAAAATAGTATACATTAATTGTTTAGTAGAAGAATGTTTTGTTGTGTTTGGAACAGTGAATATATATTTTTCTTTTTTCTTTTTTGTGTTTTTTACATATTATTGAATTTCGAGATTTCAGTTGACTAAATGAAATATTTTTTTTTTTGAGTTTAACTGGAATAAATTTTTAATTTTCTATATTCTTCGCCGAGAACCTCGAAAATAGTTGAGCCGCCCCTGATTATAGATTAAAGATTAATTAAAAATATTAAATTATTAATAAATATGGATATCGTTAATTGAGAGTGAGATAATTAGGGATTAATTGTATTGAGAATTGTATCGTGATTTTATGGAGAAATTAAAGAGGCATGATATAAAACTTCTATATTATACATGTTAAATTTATGGAGAGGACTTAGGCCCCACCTAGCCATCCCTAGTTCCGTTCCATCCTTGAGAAACACACACCATATCATCTAAATAATCCGTAACAAATTCCCATTTTCAAATACAATTAAGATAACATATGAGAACTGCAATTTGACTAAAGAGATTCTTTTTTTTCTTTTTCTTTTTTTTAATCAAAGTTAGAGAGTGAATTCAGGAATAATTTTCCTCATGTACTTGACATTTTTCTTGCATTTTCTATTGTGAGATTCACAATTTATTTTCTCGTAGCAATACTTTCCTCTTCGTGGAATATCGATTTATCATGGGCGAAACAACGAAATAAGCTAGTTTCTATATTTCTACCGTCCATTTTTTTTTCCATACATAAATAAAACAATTAATAAATCATAAAATATTATAAATGAACAATTTTTCTTAAATATGAATTTTTAATAGTTTAATCATTTATTTAATAAAAAAATATATAATTATAAAGAAGGAATGATTTTATTATATTGTATTACAATTATATATATGATCCGAACATAAAAATTTAAGACGTAGATAAAGATTAATTTTCTCTGCAGAAGAGAAACGAAAAAGAGATTTAGTAAGAAAGAAAGACTAGATATGAACTTTTAACTTGCCGGTCTTTTATGATTAAATATAATCTCAAATTTATAATATGCATAACGAAAATATTAAATAAATGGATCAAACAACTCAGCAAAAACCGACTATTGCCCTCAAAAGAAAATGCTCTCAAAAGAAAATGCCCTCAAAAGAAAAATGCTCTCCGGCATACCGAAACTCACGAGAGTGCGCCACGTGGTAAGGAAACTCGCGATCCAGCATAAAACACGGCAAACAAACGCAGTGGTCAGATTTTAAGCCCAACGGTCATTTTTACAGACATAGTTCAATATATTTTAGATATTTTCTCTTATACATTTTAATTTCATATTTTTAGGTAGTTGATTTTATACATATTTTTAGGTAGTGGACATAACTAGCTTGAGGCGAGAAGTTTTCTGACCAGTGAGCAGCCACTCTAATAACCGGACAATGTGCAGCCACTGAAATACTCCGAAACGCATCCGCGCATTTCTTCGAAATGCAAAATTAATTCTCATTTTAAAATATTGTGCTGTTTTTTTTTTTTAATTCGTATGAGTTTTTCATGCATATACTGTACTAATATAAAAATATATATTACCCTTATCTAAGTGTCTTGAAATCTCTTAAAAACTTTTGGGTCTTGAATCAAGACAATCATAAACACGTCACATGTATTCCAATCAATATCATATTGGGTATCCGTATTCTCGTAATTCTTCGATATTAAATCAGGACTACTGCGGGTTTTGAACAAAAAAAAATATTGAATCAGGACAATCATAGCCACATGTATTGACCAAGTTTTACTTTCATCTAGAAGATCCACCCTCAAATAACGTGCACATCTTGTTTTTGTAAATGTAACTAAATAATTTATTGATAAGCAAGTCATCACATGAAGATAAGACGATTAAAAGAGCATGGGAGCATACAAGCCATCTTATTTTCAATTTTGTCCAAAATCAAAGAGAGTGAAAAATAAAAAAACAAAGTAATTCTACGCAATATTTTCTCAGCCGATATTAATTTTACGTTGGATATTATATTCACTATAAAATTAATTTAACTTAATTGAATCCACATTATATATTTTATCATTTTATCATGTTACAAAAATATCTTGTCTATAATTACTCATGAAAAATACAAAAGAATTACATATAACTATTCTCTTTCATACACACTAGCAAGTAATTTAGTTCACAAACTACACAATTTTGATGATGCATCAGTCCATGTGATATTATACTCATCCCTTTTCGGGTTAAGCCCGAGCCCCTTCCAGACAGCCTTAGATGCATCGACGATATTACACGGACAAGGTGGCTCGAAATTATGCGCCGCATCACACCCCTTAACCGAGTCGCACTCGTCGACCACTTTCGCAAACACCGTCCTGCCATTTCCACTGATTTTTATACACTTCAAGCAACGACTTTTCTTCGCAAACCAACCAGTAGATAACGCGACGATCAATTCATCGTCACTGTGATACTGATTGTCGCATTCCGAAGGCCCCCCTCCGTCTCCGCCAGCTTCGAAACTGTTTATCGTCATGGTGGCATGCGTGTCACGAGTCACTCGTGGCGACCCGGTGTACTGAGGATAGCATTGACCGGTTATACAACACTGCGAATCGTTTTCTGTGTTGCATGTTCCCGCCTTGCCGGTAAGATAACCGCCGATTTTGCATTGGCCGTGCTTGTGCTTGTGCTTCTTGTTGGCTAGAGTTGGTTGTAAGTGAACAAGGAGGGATAGAAGTATAAGAGAAACTAAGACTTTAGCCATTTTTCTTTTTCTTGATTGGGTATGGGAGCATTCGGTATTATATAGTCACAACTTCATGTGAGTTGACTCATGATTTTCAAATAAAACCACCACCGAAAAGGAAATTGGGACCCAGTTTCATTGACTTCTCTTTTTCTGTAAAACAAAATAAATATTATCATATTTGTATTAAATAGAAGATTCGAGTTAACAACTATGTCAAAGATCTCTTTGTATGATTTTGAACCATTACTATATATGTCATTTCCCTTTTGAGCAGTGGCTAAAGTGGCCGGCAAAATGGAAAAAAACACTATACAATACAATATTTTATGGGATTATATAATTGGTCCCCAAAATTCATCTAAAGACCTTGATGTGTCAATGGAGGGTGTTTAAATGGATTAGTTTAAATTTCTAAATGGATTGGTTGAACTAATCAATTTAACCATTGATTACGGATCTAACAAATTCATTTAAACATTCTCGATTGACGTATCAAAAATATTTGAGTGAGTTTCGGGGACCAAGTATATTTTCTCATATTCTATCTATTCTTTATGCACGTGTGATATCAAATGGTGGAGTTTTATAGTGAGTGGGTCAACACGTTGACAATGTATTGGTAGTTGATGCCGATATGGGAAGATTTTCTGGATCAAGCAGGAATCAGTTCCAATCTTAAATTAATGAGTGATGGGGGAGAAGTTTATGTCTGGTCCAACGTTGAAAACAATAACATGAGCAAAATTGAATTTGGATTCATTATTTTTTAGGGTGATCTTAGCTTCTGCTTTTGAGCAAAATGGTGTGTGGATATCAGAACACTTGTCATTTTAAATAATAATAATACGACGCCAGTATTTTAATGCACTACGTTGATTGATGAAATGTCATGTTATAAAAAATTTAGATTTTGTTGTTTTACAGAAAGGGAAGACTTACATGTTCCTTCGTGTATTTTAACTCGTATTGTTTGGCTTGTGATTTGAGCATAATCTCTAAGATCACTTATGTAGTTATGTGATGTCTAACCATCTAATGTTTTATAATTATAAAATATCAAAATTTAATTTCCAAATTAACTTTAAACTAGTTAAATACCCGCACTTCGCTGCGGGTATTTATATATTAGTCAAACCTGTTTTAACCAAACATTAACAAAAAAATGTTATTAATACTCATGCTTCGCTGCACAATTTTTAATTTCGTTTTCAATTTCGTATAATCATACTAATATACTTTTGAAGAAAACATCACAAATAATATTTTAATTCACAAATAACAATTCCACTAAAGGTCAAACTGTTCCTATGGTTGGCCATGCGTCGGAAAATACTAACACAGGATGTCTTGCAAAAAAGGGGTTGGCGACATATAGCCACATGTATCCTATGTGGAGAACACACCGAAACGGCCGATCACTTATTTGTCACTTGTAATTTCACACAAGACTGCTGTGCAAGAGTTGGCTTCAGACTCGACCCAAACAAGGATATGCAAGAAAACTGGGAACAGACTCATAAGCACACAAAATCCAAAGGTGCAAACAATGGTGACAATGAAGAAACGATAATATGGGCAGCGACAATATGGTCCATTTGGAAGGAAAGAAACAATCGTATCTTCAAAAGAAAAGCCAAGATGTCTATCCTAATGTTTCAAGAAATAATGTATTTGTTCAATTATTGGAAACTAGGTTAGGAATTTATTTTGTGCTATGTTTTTAGTACTACTTGTATAATTATTTAATATATCAATAAAGAACTCCCACGAACACGATTCGTGCTCTAGGTTCTTCTCAAAAAAAAAAAAAATTTAATTCAAATTGCTCAAGAAAATATCAATAACCAAGTAATTAAAGTTCAAGAAAAATTTACAAGAAAAAAATGTAAGCATAAAAATAAAATTAACAAGAAAATGTGACAATTTCTTCAAATCTTCAGTATATCGTGGTGCCTAATGAACATCATTATTTTTATTACGTGCAAAATGTAATTATCGTATTAGATAAACTCAATATCGTAAAATTAACAAGAAAAGTTTTCGTTGTTTTCAAATAAAATAAGTTAGATCTTTTGTTCAGGAAGGAGGCCCATTAACACAGCTAGTGTTTGATAATATTCACCTGAAATATCAAAGCACCTCTGTTATTCAACAGATGCATCCAAGTGTAGACTGCACATAATTTTAGAACAAAAAGACAAGAAAACAATGGTACAAAACATCTCTAATCCAACAATATTATATATTTTAGTTGTGTTTACATATCATGAATTATATATTTAAATTTCCAGATTATATTTATCAATATGTTTAGCTTCAAATCGAACACAACTATTACATGCATATAATTTCTTTTTGCAGATATATTTTATTATTGTTAATTTGTCCACTACTATTATCATTATTATTTCATTTGTGCTCTGTAACCTCCTTGCCACCTACTATTCTATCTATACCATTAAGTGCTGACGAACATATACTTAATTATTCTATACTCTAGATTTAATATGTTAGATCAATCAGTCCAATTCATACCGAACATGCATAAACATGGCTTTTATTCTACAATTTATATAATTTAGATATTGGGTGTTCTTTCGAGTTCCATCTGATATTTTTGTTTCTCTCCAACTTAGTCATGCAAGTATGGGGGTCAACGGTACGGATCCGGTTCGGATAGTGGTTGTACCAGATCTATATCCATATTATTTTTCGGATCCGGATACGGATACCGTTTACGGATAGTAAACGGATACGGATACTGTTCGGATATTGTCGGATACCGATACAGATACGGTTCTTTTTCGGATATTAAAACGGATAATATGTTATGATAACATAATTTATTTTTTAACTAGAAATATATATAATTTGTAACATGAACTATATATATAATTATATTTAAACAAGATTTTATGATTGTGAATCATTAATTTCTATATGATATTTGAATTAATATCAAATAAAATACATAAAAATAATATATAATATACAGATTCAGATTCGGTCCCGGATATTCATACCCGGTTCCTAAAAATACTCAGATCCGGAACACGAATCGGTCCCGTGTTCATAATTTTGGGGAGTCTAATTAGAACATAGACTATGATATGATAAAATTTGGATAATTTTGGTTAGTATATTTAATTAAAATGATAACTAGTATATGTTAAATGTTAACTTAATACGTAATTAATATTTATTCGAATTCATAATTTTGAATAAATTTTAATGAGTTTTTAATTATATGCTTTAATTATCACGTTAATTAAATTTAATTGTTCAATAATGGAGAATTCGGCGAGTATATTTTGGAGTGCAATAAATTTTAATATTGTTTTTCAAAACGTGTCGGCAACTTTTAAAAAAAAAATAACTCCCCAAAATGTACCCGCCGAATTCTCCATTATAGAACAATTATATTTAATTAACGTGCTAATTAAAAGATATAATTAAATATTCTTTAAAATTTATTCAAATTTTTTAATTCAAATTAATATTAATTATGTATTAAATTTACAACCAACATGTATTAGTTATTATTTTAATTAAGTGTAATAATTAGTTCATAAAAGATGTCATGGTAAAATTTGGAAAAATATATCATATTTAAAATTAAAAAAAAAAAAAAAATTCTACCGGCGGCATTTAAAAATCCGGTTTGGGTTATTTTTAGAATATTATCAAAAAAGGAATTATTTTTGGAATATTTTTAGAAAGAGGGTTATTTTTTAAATTTTGATTCTAAATAGGGTTATATGCAGAAATGCTCCAAAAAAATACTTCACGAAAAAAAAACAATAAAATAATTTATTTGATTTAACACTCTCCACAATTATTGTGTGGTAATTCGAAGGGGAAATATAATTTTCTTAAAATATATATTAATTCTCCGAGACCCAAAACATGGTCCATATGTGGAGGCCCATTTATGAACCCTCCAAATCCCAGTATAATATAACCACCACTGTACAAATTATTGGCTCATACTGGGCTTGTTTGATTTGAGGGATTTTGATGTAAATGTATATTGAAATTCTGGATTAGATTCAAATTTCTTGTTTGATTTTGTGATGTATTGCATTTGATCCTTCAAATCCCTGTATTTTGTCGTCCAGTTCAAGAAGCGGGATAACAAAATACACAGACGAAGTTTCTCCCTGTATTTCTTCACTAGCGCCATTTCTTTACTTATCGTTAATGGCTATGGCTCTCTTAATCTTGCAACTGTTCGCCCATGTCTCTTTCTTTCTCCCTCTAGTTTTCTTCAATGGCGCCGTCTCTCTAGCTCCTCAATTTGTCGGTGTTGTCAGTCCTCAAGGTCTTCGCCATTTTTCTCCATCTTCGCCATTTTTCTTCGCTCTAATCCATGCCTCTTTCTCTCTCTCTCTCGCCCTAATCAAGAGAAATGACACCATCTCCATCTACTTCGAGTGACTGGTACCATTCTCTTTCTCTCTCGCTTTAATTTTCTTCAATGATACCATCTCCATCTACTTGCCAGCTCTTAATTAGGCGGAATCCTATTGTCTGACTAGAGTTCATTTCAAAATTTTGTATTAATTAGGTTAATTTATATTTAGATTACTTGCATATCAATTTAGCTAATTAGGGCTAATTAGTGTTTTCAATTCTAGGTTAAATTAAAAAGTCATCTTGCAAAAACATATCTAATCATGCGTCATCGCCAATTTCATACAAACCAATTTCATACAAACAATATCACAAACATCTTGTGTGCAGGCTTGGAAAAGCTAAATAAATCAGCTTACACATTCTTATGATTTTGTAGGGTTGAAGGAGAAAGGTTGGGATACCCGGAGAAAATGGCTTCGTAAATAAAATTGCCGACAACTCATGATTTAGGCATGTTTTTGCTTATTCTCAGTAGTCATTAAAATCTCTGATGTAATTGTGCGACTTAAATTTTTATTTTGGTTTTTCTTATATATAATTAATATTTCATTATTTCAAATATTGAACTTTTATAATGTCATTTGAATGAGATGTTCAATAAATTATGGATTAATTTTATAATATTATTTATTTTATAACTAACTCATAAATCATGAATTTCGAACTAAGAATCAAACAATAGATTTTGATATATATGATTTTGTAATCCAACTAATATAAAACTAGTATGGATTTTAAAATACATGGATAAACAAATACATGTACATGATATATCCATGTATTCCAATATCCCTCAAATCAAACATGCCCACTATGGATCCACGTTAAGTACCTTATTAAAATAGTAGTGTCGATTTCGCTGACTAGCAAAGACTCAGCAAGTGTGGGTGCATGTGCATGTCGAGTTCTCCTACTTTAGTCTTCGGACAAGTTCACCATTCAATTTTAAATTGTCCTGTTGGTAAATGTCAGAATATCGATTTCGACAACTAAAATTTTATACACGACATACAACAAAAAATCAGTCAAAATTCATTAGAAATTAGTTTAGGTAGTGTAAGCGCGTCCTGTCAAGTTCTAAGCTAAGCAAAAGATTATACAAGAAAATGGAGAAGAAGAAATGGTAAAAACATAGTTATTTTCTTATATCCCTGTAAACCCTTCTGTGAAATTTGTTTGTGATACTTACTTAGAAATTACCATAGAACTTCCATAAAAATACATACAAAATAGAGAGGAAATGCGAAACTCGCTTCTTCTTTTCCTTCTTTTATCCCTACTTAAACTCAACCAAGCCACAATACGTATAATAGTCGGCACGTGCCATGCAAGCAGCTTCCTCGCCGGTGTGTCTGGCTTCTGCACAACTGAAAACGATAGCGATTGTTGTCAGGATGGCCAACTATATCCACAATACCATTGCTCGCCACCTGTCACTGCCAGTACGAGGGCAATTATGTACATCAGCAGTTTCACAGAAGGCAGTGACGGTGGAGGAAAGGCTGCTTGTGATAACAAATTTCACGAGGATAATGATTCGGTTGTCTCCCTTTCGACTGGTTGGTATAAAGGGGGGAGCAGGTGCTTGCAAAATATTAGGATAAACGGGAACGGAAATTCTGTGCTGGCTAAGGTAGTTGATTTATGCGACTCTGTCAACGGATGCACGTCCGACCAGAATTATGAGCCCCCTTGCGGGCCAAATTGTATAGTAGCATCACCGGGAGTTTGGGACGGGTTGGGTGTACCAGATTCAGAGAGAGGTGAATTGGTTGTGACTTGGACTGATGAACATTCTATCTAATTTCAAGGAATTATTTTAGTTTTGTTGGTTGTGGAATTGTTTCATATATAAACATATGTTGTTTTCTTGGTTTTCTATTTTATTTTTTCAGTTCCTTCGACAAATTGCTTTCAGTTTTTTATATATCCAAAATAGTCGTATGGTTATAATTTTTTTGTTTTGTTTGTAAAATATTGAAATAAGCACTATATTCTACCTTCATTTTGCATTAATAATTAAAATGTACATCCTTAACACAATATATCAAAGATCAATGATTCAAGTCCCATGAATATCACAAATAAAATATGAAATAAAAAATATACATATTCATGAATTAGATATTACTTCACAAAAAAAAAAAAAAAGTTTAAATGTACATTCTTATAAGTGTTATGAGTAACTGATCAATCAATACATATCCTAACCCCTACTCACTATTACATTTAGTTTATATTTCACGTATTAATCACCTCCAGAAACTATAAAACATATCCAACCCAAGAGTTAGGATTCATGGTAATGCAAAAATTAGAACTTTGATCCCACTCTAACCTATCCAAGAACCGGAAAATCAACCCCCCCTTACTTAAATCTTAGGGAACGTTTGATTGGAGTTTTGAAATTAAAATGCACTAGGAGAATACTCGCGCTACGCGACGAGCATGTTAATTATTTTTTTTTATTGTCGTACAAAATACATATTTGTATGGTAAGTTGATCAAACCATCTCAAAATAATATTGTTCGAACTCATTTATTTATGATTATTCATATGTTTTACAAATATTTTACATTATGGTAACAAAAATTCTCATTTTTAAATGAAATATATTATAAAAAAATAATATATAAATCAAACAATAACACTATATTAGTGTCATTATATATAATATATGAGATATCATATAATTTTATGAAAACACATAACAACAAATATTATATTACCATTCACAATATTTTATACAATATCAAATATAAAAATAATGAATCATACGACATTTGTAGTAACACATCATTAATCATATTGTACTACTATTTTTTTTCTTGATACAAAATGCAATATAAATTATATGTAATATCAAACTTAATAGTGAGAGTAATTTAATAAATAATATATCAATATTTAATTTAGAATAACCATAAATACAAAATATAATATATCATATGATTTTTTTAAATTAACATTTTTAAAATAACAATACTATTTAATACTATTTGATAGGTGTTTATAAGTTTAGGAAGTTATTTAGATGGACAAATTATTTTTGTAATTATATTAGTTTTTTAATTTTTTAATTTTAAATTTGTTTGGTTATAAAACAAATATAATTTACTTAGTATTATATGTGATTCTTATAGTTATGATTTCAAAAAAAATTAGTAATAGTTGAAATTCTATTATGCAAATGAAATACTACTATTTTTAGTAACACATCATTAATCGTATGATATTTGTAGTAACACATCATTAATCATATTGTACTACTATTTTTTTTCTTGATACAAAATGCAATATAAATTATATGTAATTTCAAACTTAATAGTGAGAGTAATTTAATAAATAATACCAATATTTAATTTAGAATAAACATAAATACAAAATATAATACATCATATGATTTTTTTAAATTAACATTTTTAAAATAACAATACTATTTAATACTATTTGATAGGTGTTTATAAGTTTAGGAAGTTATTTAGATGGACAAATTATTTTTGTAATTATATTATTTTTTTATTTTAAATTTGTTTGGTTATAAAACAAATATAATTTACTTAGTATTATATGTGATTCTTATAGTTATGATTTAAAAAAATTAGTAATAGTTAAAATTCTATTATGCAAATGAAATACTTAAAATTCTATTATGTAAATATGTATTTTTTTTGTATTGTATTTTCTTACATAACATTTTTTACAAATTCAAATTATGAAAAACGATATGCATGAACTATGTTAATATGGATGTCAAAATATAAAGAAAATTAAAATGAATATATTTGATGAACTTTTAAAATTAAATTTTTAAAAATAATACTAATATATATTGTGTGTTTTATAGTATTACATACTAAATTATTAGTATTTCATATAGAAGTTTTTCATCTTCTTTTGCATTTACATTTGATCATGTAATATTATGTGAAATGATAAACAATTGAATAAACTTATTGTAATGTGAACCTTGAAAGAAAATATGGCTTAAGAATTAACTTGGAAGAATTTATATAATTAGGCAAATATACAATCAGAATTGGGCCAGTTCATAATCTGGGCCCGCTCAGAATTTAGGATTTTAATCTAATTTCTAATAATTAGATTTTCATCAGAATTTTGGGCTTATTCTGATTTTATTTAGTTTTGGGCTTTAATTATGAAATTAGGGTTTCTTAACCTAATTTCGGATTTAACCTAAAATTGCCTATATATATATTCAGAATTTCATTTTTCTCTCTCTTCTCTCTCTCATTTTTCTGACCTAATTCGGCCGCCGATTTTTCCTCTTTTTCCCACAATACGAAAAGAGATCTGGTGAGTTTCAGAGAGAGATTTTGAGCAGAAATCTTGAGAGAAATAATCGTGACATCGGCTAGAACGGTGTTGGCGATTCCGATCAGACGAAATCGAGGTGGACATGAGTAGAGGGAGTGCAAGAGCAATCCTTGGAGAAGGTTCA
Source organism: Luzula sylvatica (assembly GCA_946800325.1). NCBI lineage: Eukaryota > Viridiplantae > Streptophyta > Magnoliopsida > Poales > Juncaceae > Luzula > Luzula sylvatica. The sequence goes on from OX326956.1 coordinate 21,892,143, forward strand.
CGAGATATGGACAAGAAGGCATCACGTACTAACTTGTACGAGGTAAAATTCTGAATATCTCTTCCTTTTTCGGTGTTTTTCGAGTGTGATCCAGGGTAGAATTAGGTTATACATACGAAATAATTCCGTTGCAAACCTCTAAATTCGTGTGTATAATCCTACAGTGGTATCAGAGCAAACGCTCGTTAAAACCATCGAAAATTAGATTTTCACAAAACACTGTTCATCGCAACTGTTCCCAAAACACTGTTTATGATTTATTTTGGTCATTTTTGTTTATATTTTGGTCATTTTTAGTTTAAAAAAATACATTTTGGTCTTTTTCATTTATACCTTTATCGTTGGCTATATATGCAAATTATAGACATGATGAAGGGTTTATCAAATTCTCTATTTTTTATTTTGTTTCTTTGCAATATAAGACATCATGAAGAATTATTTGTGCATGTTGTACATTTATAATCAATTTCTTGGTTATGAATCATCATAAATCACACAATATATGGCCTACACAATACATACAATACATATAGGAAACACGCGTCGAAAAAAAAACATCGACTCCCGCGCAATTGCGCGGGGTTTAGCTAGTATACAAATAATTTAACATGTGTAAAGTCTTAAATTTGCTGTTTGCATATTTTTATTTTATTTAAATGTAATAAAATGTTGATATTTATGCGACTCTAAATTTGATGATGATAACATAATTTTTAAGCTGCACGATACTTCAAAAGAACAATTTCATGTTTGCACACCATATCTTTTCCATGAATGGAAAAAAAAATATTCGTTGAAGGCACACTTTTTATTTTTTGAGCAATGACGCACATATCCATTATTCTCCTCCCACATTCTTGATGTGTCACCCTAACATTTAATATTTTCAAATTTAACATCTTAATTAATGATTTAACATCTTAATTTATAATTTAATTGTATTATCTTATGAATGAACATATAATTAAGATTTTAAACCATGAATTAATATGTTAAATTTGAAGGTGTTAAATGTTGTGTGACACATCAAGAGTGGAGGGATTAGAGGTATGTGCAATATTTTTCTATTTTTTAAGCTATATCAAGCATACAATGCCATTGGGTCCCATTGCAGCAAATTTTAATTACTATTACTAATTAAGTATTTAAGTGTTAGGGGAATTAATTATTTAAATGAGACGATAACATTTTATATGTAATTAATTAATGATATTTTTTTCAAATAACCACCTATTTTGTAAAAAACCTCCTCTACTTTTACCCCCTTATAGGGGTTAATATTGACATCTCATGACATTGAAAAAAAAATGATCAAAATGATGAGTAACCATCGATCCCGGGCCCCGCGCAGCGGAAGTGAGGGTCCGGTCCGGATTTCATAATCTTGAGATCACGTCATCTTTCTGAGAGTACGATACAAATAGAAGATAAAGATCGTTACCGCGTGAAATTGATCACGCTCGAAGGGTTAGATCGCTTTCTTATTTGCTTAGACTTTTTCCTTCTCGTTCGCCCGGCAACACGCGCGTCCCACGCCCACGCAATTCAACACCGTCAATCGAGAAAGTCCCTTCTTGTCGTATACAACCGAAAGACTTCAGAGTCACAAGTTGTAAACTCCTCTACTCGCATCTACCGTGAGTTGTAGTCTCTCGATCACACACACAATTGCTTAGACAAATCGTGTGTGAACGCGCTTGATTTGATTGAATTCTCAAGTCGAGAAAAACACTTTTTCTCTTCTCTTTTTTTCTCTCTCTTTGGTTCGCACTATTTCAACTCTTGTAAGAATTCAACAGCCTGAATTAGTTAGAGAAGAGATAAACATCATATTTATATTTAATAGGATTACGACAAGCCAAAAGATGTATATCTAATATACAAACTCGTGTATAATCTAATTATGCACATTCCAGTTCCATAAGTACTTTCGTTGCAACGGACTGGATAGCTCCGTTGTAACGGACTAGTACTAAAAAGTGTTTCTCGCCAATAATCTCTATTATCAGCATTTGTACACTAGGCCCGTTACAATGGACCCTATGGTCCGTTACGACGGAAGTGTTCCTGGAACCAAAATATGTCTAATCTCATTATACATATTTTGGTTTCCTTGAACGTGTACTTTCATGTGTCCTTATACGTACAGTTTTACTGTTGATCAAAATCAGTATTTCCTTCACAAAATACCCCTCTATTTTTTACATTTAATTTTATTAAACATTTTTGTATTATTTTATTAATTTCAAAAATTTCATAACTATTTTCAAACATATACTAATTTTAAAAAAATATACATGTCATAGACATAGTTTTTATATTTAATTTATTATATATTGAGGATGGCTAAGATACTTAATTAAATATCACGAGTTTGATACTTAAAATTTCTGGACCATTAGATTTGATTTGAGATTTGTGCATTTAATGCTTAGCATAAACTGATATGGCAATAATTAATGATGAGTATATATAGCATTGAAAAACACAAATCTCAAAACAAATCCAATGGTCAAAAAATCGATGATACTTAATTGAGTATCATAGTCATCCTCTTATATATTTTGTCATACAAAACTAGCAATAAATAATAATAATATAAACAACGATGTAAAAAAATATTCCTGAAAATATTTTGACAAAAATAATATTATTTTAACATTTAGTTTTAATTCTCAATATGTGTTAAAAAAAATTGTTGCTAAAATAATATTTCTTGTCAAAGTATGTATTGTCATTAGTTTTAATTTCAGCAGTTAGTTTGATTTCAGAGACTAATTCTACTAACAATGAATGAACATTAAAACTAAATGCTAAAATAATATTATATTTATAATTTTTTAACAATTTGTAATTTTTTGGAATAAAATATTATTTTTTATTATTTAGAAATTTGTAATATTACTATTTCTAGAAATTTTCCAAAAAACTATAGTATTATAATTTCCGGAAATAATTACTATTACTATTATTATTATGATTAAATTATTACAAAAAAAACCATGTCCATAAATTATTTATTATAATTTACTATTATTATTATTAAAATAAAAACAAATTGAAGGGTCATTTGGTCATTTAGAAATAATATATCATTTGAATTAAATTAGTTTAGTGGCAATTTGATGATAGGAGGGGTTAAATGAAAAAAAAGTTTAGAAAAGTTTCTTTTTTAATTTTGAAAAAAATGGAGTATGTGTGTGTAAAAGGTGTCACTTTTTAGTTGAGGTCCTATATTGTACCTCTCTATTCCCCCCCCCCCCCCCCCCCCCCCCCCCCCCCCCCCCCCCCCCCCCCCCCCACCCCCACCCCAACACACACACACACACACACACACACACAACATCCTCCATATCTCTAATTGGTGATTAATTAGCATGATCATTAACGAAAGTATACTTCATTAACAATTAATTAGTATATAATTAAAATATATATACATTGATCATTCTTAATTAATATCAATTAACCGTTAATCGAATGTATTTTTGTTAATGACCATGTTAATTAATCATCAATGAATGGTTAATTGGTGATATAGAGAGTGTTGTGGGGAAATGATGGGGCACGATATAATTATCCTTTTTTGTTTAGTGTAATAAAAGGTGTCCCTTTTTCTCAAGCAAAAAAAGTGTGAAGGGAACGAGCAAAGCATGACTTTTGAACTATATATATATACCAATCTATTGGTATTATAGTGAATTGTTGAGACTGAAAGAAAAGTAAATCTCGCTCCATGCCCTACATAATTATATTAAATTATATTAAATTTTGTAATTACATCCTGAGAGATATTAGAGGAAGTCAAAATAAATGAAGTATCAGAAGCAGGACCGGCCCCGATAATTTCGTTGCCCTAGCCCAAAATATTAACATCTCCAAGATATTGCTCCGTAAAAAAAAATTTACTTGCAATGTAATTTTTAACAATTACTACGGTAAAATTTATTAAAACTCAATTATAGAAGCAAAGAGAAAGCAATATATTAATTTGCAACATATTTCTATTGTAAAATAAATCCAAAAAGTAGCATACTTTTATTCGTCAATCTGCTTGATAATTAATGGAAATATCAAATAGATGCTTCATTTTCAAAATATTAAACGAAGAAGACTATTATTACACCAGAATTGCAGTAGAGTTTGGTTTTGAGTTGGAGTCATCATGTTATCGCTTCGATCATGTATAATTTTCCATATTTTTCTTGCATAAATATATTGTATGAATATGTGTTCAGCACATTCCGAATTGCATTTACATAATGGACACCTAAAATGTCCTATCCATCCCTTAATAAGCACATTATTTAGTCATTTTCAAGTTAATTTCATCAATTTGGATTTAACTTTGAATTTAAACGGAGCAAAAAAGTAAAAGTTTACAAAATATACTATAATGGTTTGAATTGGCTTCTAGAACACTGAAAAAGAAAATAAACTAAGCAAGATCTTTACTCAATTTTCCTTCATTTTATTGATTTAAATGTTAATTTTTCTTTTATTGATTTAAATGTTATTACTGATTGTGCTCGAATTGATAAAAAAAAAATTGATTTAAATGGTGGCTTCGCTCGGTTGTGCTCGAATTGATAAAAAGAATATTATTTATTGATTTAAATGTTAAATTTTTTTTTCCACAGCAAGATAAATTTCGAGAAAGAAAATAAAAATTATAATTAATTAACATATTTAATTAACGCAATAATTAACACGGACTTCATAATTAATATAGTCAAAATTCATATAAATTAACACTTTTTTAATTTGAAGACAAGTAAATTTTCCTTCAAATCAATAGCCAACAAAAAACAAGACCCACGTCTCACTTTTTCTCTTTGACCTCCCCACTCCGTGCGAAACAACTCAAACAATGCGAATTCACACCAAATTCACACAGTAACATGAAATTGCGAAACAACTCAAACCACGAATCCTAAATTTCTCCACCTTTCACTCCCATCCCAAACCCACCCATCAAACCATGCGAAACACTCATCGCCTTCTCCTTCTCCTCCTCGCCACCGTCGTTATTTTGCTCGCCGTGCCCAATACCAGCGAAGCCACAATTCGCATCGTGATAGGCACGTGCCATGCGAGTGGTTACTTGACCGGCAAAGCTGGCTTCTGTACCACTCAAAACTATGCGGACTGCTGTCAAACGGGTCAACTATACCCTCAGTACCGGTGCTCTCCTCCGGTCACCGACATCACCGACGCCACCATGGATGTCGGTGGATTTGGTCCTGCCAGCGACGGCGGTGGCCCTGCCGAATGCGATAGTAAAAAGTTCATTCATGCAATTATTCCAGATTTCTCCTTCTAATTATTGATAATTATTGGTTTGATTAACAGATAATTACCACGATAACAGCGAATTGGTGGTTGCGCTCCCGACTGGTTGGTACAATGGTGGAATTAGGTGTTTGAAGAAGATAAGGATAAACGGTAACGGAAAATCAGTGTTGGCCAAAGTGGTCGACGAGTGCGACTCGGTTAATGGCTGCACGACCGATCAAAATTACGAGCCTCCTTGTCCGGCCGACGTGATAAACGCATCGCCCGGCGTGTGGGACGCGCTCGGTATAAATCAAGATAAAATGCAAGTTCCTATTACCTGGTCCGACGCTTGAAAACCGAAGAACATAGTAATTTTTAGATAGGTATTATGTATTTGATATAATTCTTGAATTATTTGATTTAAGCATAGTTTATGGTTGTCAAGAATTTATGAAATTAATATTACCATTAGAAATTGTATATACGAAGTGTTCGACGAAATGCTGATGAGATATTAATGTCGAAAATTAATTAAGGAGATTTACGTATTTATCCTTTCTTAAACTTAATATTACATATTCTTTTTTTTAGAATTAAAAAAATATATTTATTCTTTTCTAAATTTAAAATATCATATTTATTCAAAAATTAAAAATCGTCCAATTAATTCGTTAAAATTAATAATCAATATTTAAAATTACTATTTTATTTTTTACATATTTACTCTTCTAAAAATCCAAAATATCATATTTATCCTTTTACAAATATAAATATGATACTGAATTTTTAGAAGAGTAATATATGCAAAGAATCAAATAATAATTTTAAATGTTCATAGTTAAGTTTAAAGGAGAAATTTAATGATTTTTAATCTTTAGGTAAATATGATATTTTACATTTATGAAAAAACAAATATGATATTTTAATTAAAAAGAAGATAAATATTTAGTTTTAAGTGGGTAAATATGTAAATTCCCCGTAATAATGAAACCTCTGCCAGCCATTGCCATCAATTGAGAGAGATGTTTCCTGTGCCCCCGGCAATGTCCTCCATCCATTCATTAACAATTTTTAGACTTTTCTTTTTCTCCTGTTGGACAAAAATTGACTTCTCAGGAATTTGAATAGAAAACGAAAGCACTCAAATTAATTACATGATTGCATTATAATATTGATTAAAATATATTAATATTTTTTTTTTTCTGAATAATTTTATTGACCAAGTGAGGCTGCTAATTTATCCCTCATTCGACCCTTTCTTCTCCAATTTCAACAAAACTGAGCTTTCCTCGAATATCCCCACCTAAACGCACCCAAGAAACCAAATTTAAACTACTCCTATTAATTATTCCACTAATCACACGATCCATCCCACAATGTCCTTCTCTCCCCATCTTCTTCATCACCCTGTCCTTATCCTCGTCGCCACTCTCCTCTTCCCGATCCTCCGCAACGAAGCATCGATACGGATCATAATCGGTACCTGTCACGCGAGTGGATACATAACGAGCAAAGGCGGTACCTGCAAAACAACCACCGCCGCCAGCTGTTGCTTCGCCGGCGAGAATTATGCCCAATATTACTGCTCTCCGGTAGTCACGAGTGCCACACCAGCAATTTTATACAAAACCTCTTTTTCGAACACCAGTTCCAAATGCGAAAATAAGACTTATTCAGACTCCGATTTGGTGGTCTCGTTGTCTACTGGTTGGTACGACGGAGGAAAGAGATGTTCGAAGAATATTACGATAGAAGGGAGCGGGAATAGTGTGTCGGCCATGGTTGTCGGCGAGTGTGACTCGGTGAATGGGTGTGAAGCGAATCACGGGAATGAACCGCCGTGCCAGGAAAATTTGGTCATGGCGTCTCAGGCGGTTTGGGATCAATTGGGCGTTCCCCAATCGCAGAGCACTGAATTGGATATTACATGGGCAGATAGATAGATCGCTAGTTGAGTTGAGACTTGAGAGGGATTAGAAAGAGGAGACATGTAGTTTGTTTTGTTATTATGTTTGATATTTATAATTTTATATTGATATTGATATTTTGATCTCTTGATATTGATATTGTTAATGAAGTGTCTTTTTTGTTAATTATTTTCATAATTAATGATATAATTAGAAAAGATGTGGTAGGAAAATGTGAAAACATGGTATAATTATCCTTAAAATAATGGGACAATTTTTTTCTGTATCCCTTCAAATACTCAAAATATCATATTTGTTCTTTTAAAATTACAAATATCTAATATATTCTTAACATAAACCTATGTACAAATCTATCAAATTTATCCCCTCAAAATAATTTAGATGTCAAACTTATCTAAAGTCAAACTGAACGTTTTAAATGACTAAAACAACCTCTCAAATCTAACATTCATACCCTCCATTATCTAAAGTCAAAACTTATTTACAGTTCCTCTTTACTCGTTGGTTTCCAAGGTAGTCCAGAAGGACATCGCCATTAGCCCTTCCTTACTCGCCCAAATTGACAAAGAGGTCATGTTCGACTTGTCCCGACTTGAACAAAAGAGCTTAGATCCCTTGCTCCCCTGTTCTAACTTGATTTTGTATATCTGCGATTCTAATTGAGGATCAATTCATGCATTATTTGAAAGCATTTCAAGAAATAATCCGAAACCCAGGCCGATAAGGTAAAAGAACAATTTCTCTCTCGAATTAGTGTGGTGATCGAGCTAAAAGAGAAATTTTTTTTATTCTAATTGAATAAAAAATAGTATTTTTACACCTAAGCCTTCAAGTATTACAAGAATCTGACTTTGTTGCATACAGAGAGAAAATTAGTATGATATTTTTTTCTATGATGGTTAATTTTGTGTACATATATGCATAAGTTCAAAAGCTCTCATAAGAAAAAATGATGCAAAATCAGCACGAAAGAGAATAAGGAAGACAATTATTTTAATGTGGATCAACAGAGCGAGAAAAGAGACATGGAAGCGAAAGGAGAGAAAGAGGAAGAAACGAGAGAGGCCGTATGAAGAATGGATTTTATATCTAGGTCAAATGAGATATAACGGTGGGAAAGCTTTTCCAAGTTTTATCATAAATTTGGAATTGTAATATAGGATTCTTAGCTCATATAGGTAATCTATAGAAGGCATTCATGAGTAGTTTTTTTTTTTTTTAATTAGGACAAATATCTTGTTACTTGTACGAATTAATTATTAATATATAATACACAATAAAAATAGGATATAAGAGTCTATTTTATTTTTCTCAAAATTTTTTTATTTTAACGGGAAGAGTGATCTGTTATCTAACAGAAGGGGAGAGAAGCTACGTAATGATGCCAAATGGAGACTGGAGAGTACTAGTGATAATACTAGTGATAAAACAAAACAAGTGATTTCTTTTTTTTCCGAGCAAGTTGAATTACGAGCAGTTGACCTTAAAACATTCACAATTAACCCTAATTCCGCAGCATGGACTCGTAATTCACCTTAATCTATCTCTAATTAATCACAAATATCACCTCTCTGTATCAAATTCAGAAGAAAATTAATTTAACTTCATCTATTTTCAATATAACTCAGATAACTGACCTTAATTCTTCTTTGTTTGTCTTCCTGCCAATAATTTTGTTCTTTCTGAAGTGACAAAACCGCGGCATCAATGGAGACGCATAACTGGGGGTGCCTTCAAATGCTCGTATTGCTCACTAAACCTCCAAATTTTGCTCAGAGAGGATCGTCGAGAGTAGGAGAGAGATTTGTTCGTTCACGATTGATTCTCCAGAGAGTAGAGAGAGATTTGTTCATTCTCGGAGAGGATCGCCCAGATGGGATTATCTATAGTAGGAGAGAAATTTGTTGATTCACGATTGAATGGACGAGGGGGGTAAACTAGTCTTTCTACATATTTACGATTAAACTGAATAGAAATAACTAATATGATTTAATTAGGCAATTTGAAAACTTGCTAATATGGCTTAAATAAAAACAATTTGAAAAATTTGCTAACAAATGACCGTTATACCCTTATATATGATGGTTGTTATTTATTATACTCATTTATTAATATTTGTATCTTTCATCAATCAAACAAAAATATCTTTCTTAATATTACGAATAATCAAATATAATAAATATAAAAATATAAATAAGTCAAATCATTCATAAATTTTTTTTCGTATTGATGTCAATGATGTTAAATGTTCTTCCGAAAAATGACTATTTAGTTTTCGAATTGGTAAAAATGTATTCATTTTATTATTATTATTATTATTATTATTATTATTATTATTATATGATGAGAGATGTTATTTTGATATTTTCAATTCTAATATGCATTTATGAAAAATAATGAACTAATTGAAAAATATAATAAATATCAAACTTTATTAATAAGGGCATAATGATCATTTGGTAAAAAAAATTTGAAATCGTTATTTATTAAATCATGTTAGCTTTTGCAATAACATCACCCAATACTAACATTGGTTTAATTTGATAATAATTAAAATTTATAAGGATAAATTTGATATTAACATATTTAGAGGGACAAAATTGTATTCTGTATTTTTAGAGGGATATACGGATACCAGATATTATCCCTAAAATGATTGAAATAAACGTATACAAAGTGGATTATTTAAAAATGAGCAAAACATAAAAATTGACTCAATGATATTAACTGTATGGTGGTGAAAATTTATATTAAAAATCTTACACATGGATTTGTGGAAACATGAAGCCCTAAAATTTAAGAAAAAGGAATAAAAGAATTGGCAATTTTTTTTTGTTTTTTGTTTTCTGAAAATATTGTGGACCAATTCACAATTTGTAGTCGGCAGCGTTGGTGACCCTTCGTTTCTTCTTCACTTGTTTTTATCTTTCCTATTTGTGAAACGAATTTTATACTGTCTCGATTCTCGATACTTACGGGTTTGCGAGCAAAAAAATTCTTTTATACTATCTTACATTGAAAAATCGTAGGTTTGCGATACTTTTTATTCTATTTACGTCCTGTACGATATCAATATTCGATCATACTAGCCGGTTTTCATGATCTATAATAAAAAAAATATATGGACATTATTTTATTCAGTATCCTTCTAGTATCTTAAATAATTAATTTATTCAATAATAAACTATTTTTCCTATTATATGAGGCCATCAAAATAAAATCACGAAAAGTGAATGAGTTTAGTTCAACTCTTGCACAAGTATAATTAGATATATTTACGGTTCTCATGATCACAATATTTGCATGACAATTTTTAAGATCACAATATTTGCATGACAATTTTTAAGATCACACTATTTGTATGAAAACATCTCATGACAATACGGACACATGTCAACTTCTAATGGGTTTCACTTAACTTTAAATAATAAAATAAAAAAAAAATAATAAAAAAAAAAAAAAAAAAAAATAATAATAATAATAATAATAATAATAATAATAATAATAATTGTACCGCATATAACATGTCTTAGTGTTAGTTTGATAATAACAAAATCACTTTTTGTTAATATTAATTAATTATAATTATAATATAACTTTAAAAGAAATTTATTGCACAATTTGAAAATTTCACATTAGTAAATATTTTTGTAAACAATGTTATTTAATGTTTGAATGATATTTTGATATATAATTATATATATTACCAAAAAAAAATATTATTTTATGAAAAGTTCTATGATAGACTCATTTTCTTATCATGGACCCTTTTTGAAAAAATTATTTTAAGAATTTTAGCTATTTATTAATTAATTATACAAAATTTATGTTTTGGATAACATTAAATGATAAATATACACTAGAATCTTACAAAAAAAATTATTATTTAACAAATATTCGATTTTTTTTTTCTAAAGTGGATCCATGATAAAAAAATAGATCTATCATAGAACTCCCCTTATTTTATAATTTTATTGATTTGTGGAATAAATATTATGTGTTCTTTTTCTTTACTTTTTTTTTTAATACAGATTAACAGAAAAAAGTCGAAGCTAGATTACCTAATTTAATTAGAAACCCACACCCCAACACTAATTGGACTATGATGACAACTTATTCTTTACCTTCACATACAAACATAGAAAAATATGGGCAAGCTTCTTCTAGAATGGAAATGTCATTTCTAATATATATATTATAATAAGTTAAATTATGACATTTTGTAGGGCACACAAGAAGTTACGTGAGAAATATATCATCATATATTGAAAAATTACGAAAATTAAAATATAATTCGGTCAATTCGATTCGATTTAACATGTTTTCAAAACATTAAATTGAACAATACAATTTTTGTAATCGAGTTGAAACAAATAAACTGAAAACCACCAAACTATCCACACTTTCTATTCAGGATCGGTCCCGGCGATTTGGTTGTCTTAGCCCAAATTATCATCGGTTTCGGAATTTTGATCCAAACTGTTGTCCTTATCGAAGAGTTAAAAAAAAACATCCTTTACAAAAAAGATACATTTTTTTAGTATATGGAGTAGATTAAGTCTCACTTTCATAAATCATATTAATGTAAAGTAATTAACAACAAAAAAATGTAGAAGTTATAAAAAAATAAAATGTAATCTACAAATATGAAAAAGAAGAATGAAAAAAATTCTGCACTCCAACAAACTCAGAAAACATAGTATGAAAATAAAATCTATCTAAAACAAAATTTTTGATTCCAAATACTAAATCATCTCAATTTTTATAACTTCACCTTCCTCATTCGTGCATTATTTTTCAGATCCCTGAGTTTTAGAGCTTCATTTTTCATGAAATTCCTAGAAATAATTGTGACAGATTAATTAACTATCTATTTCTTTCTTCTATTCGATCTCTTCCTCTCCATAATCACACCATAAATCACATGTTTATTTTTATCCTTTTTTCCCGTTCATTTCATAAAGTTAAAATTAATATCAGAAAACAAGAAAAAAATACTATGAAAAAACAAGAAAAGGAAAATTGTTTCCATTGCTACGAAGCCAAAGAAGTAAATCTTCAGAAGAAAAAAATCCAATCATTTTTCTGTTCATTTGTTACTTCTTTTCTTCTCCATTCATTGTTTTTTATTTCCCATCTATTGATACTTTTAATTACATAAAATAAATAGTAATATTATCCTAATTATTTTATTTCAAATATTCAAAACATCCTAATTATTTTATTTTACTAAAAAATAGAAATCTCATTGCAAATGTCACAAATACTACTTTATAAAATTATAAAAAATATTATCACGTCAACCGGTAAATATAATAAGTATATTTTATCCAAGATATTAAGTATTAATTGTTAATATAAACAATAATACAAATACACAAACAAAATCACGAAGAAATAAAACATAACAAAATATTATTATACATATATAAATAATATTAATATATTTTGTTACAAATATTATTTGTGTTCATACCCGTATCCGTGAGCAAAATCGTTTAACGTATTTGTATCCGGAAAAAAAAATTATATCCATGTTCGGTACCTGTTCGAATATATTTTTATTCAAACACAAATATATTCCGGATACAATTACAATTTGATCAGATAATATCCAACCTGTTTAATCTTCGAGCCTCTCACAAAATAATACTTTCCGGGTTCAGTTCACTGACAAACAAATTATTTTATGGATGCATTTCTCAACAAAATCAATCCTATAAATTTCTAGAAAACATTCGACGTGCACCGGTAAGTATTAGAATTTTTTTATTACCATGATAAATTAAATATTTGTATCAAATTTATAAATTGTGGGGGTAGTAACATTATGTTTTTAACTAAGTCTTTATTTCTTCACATTTGGAAATCAGGGTTTTTTTTTTCTGACACATTTTTAACCATTAACATTTCAGATCAACAAACGTTACAAAAAAGACTATCCGCATGGAAATGAAAAATGCTATCTTTAGGAGGTTGGTTAGTTCTAGCTAAAACCGTATTGGATGCTCTCCCAACATACTTCATGGAAGCATTCAAAATACCACAATCCACGGTAAATCAAATAAAAAAGATAACACGATCCTTCCTATGGAAAGGCAAAGAAGATTGCGGGGGAGGAGCGTGCCTCGTAAACTGGACCAAGGTATGCTTGCCTATAACTCACGGCGGGCTAGGAATGATTGCAATAAGGACGCAAAACGACGCATTAATCACCAAGTAGCTATGGAACCTACAAGCTCATAACAACCAATTATGGGCAGAGACCATAAGGAGCATCTATGGAACAACATCGATTCAACTAATCACTGCCATGCCCAAAAACAAAACCTCTTTTTTCATAAAGGACCTAATACGATGCATCGACTTCTACAATATCTCGACCAAATTAATAGATGACACATTCGAATGACAATTGACAGCAAACAAATCATTCACAACCAATTCGGCATATACAATGATGATAGACCCGGGAATAACATCCGAGTGGAACGGCCCTTTATGGAGCACGAGATGCCCCAATAAGATCAAATTCTTTGCGTGGCTATGGTTCCAAAATAAGCTTCTCACGGCCGACAATTTGCAAAAGAGAGGATGAACGAACAATGTGACATGTCCCTGTTGGTTCAAATTTCCTGATAGTTTGATTATTTCAAAACACTGTCATTACTAATGTATACATCATAGAAAAGTGCAGGATAACATAGGTACGATACGAAGATGAAGGAGGACTTGTGAAGGAGGATTTCATTGGATTACATCAAGAATCAGGACATGAAGTCTCAAGATAAACAAGAAAAGAAGAACACAAGGAAGGCCATTGGAATACATCAAGAATCAAGATGTTGAAGCCTTCCGTGAGTGGGATACGCCACAAATAAACCATAGGTACAAACCTAGTAGAACTCAAGTAAAATCATGTTCAAAATAACAAAGAGTTCAGTCAAGCAGGAAGTGCGTTCTGAACGAACTCAAAGTCCGTTCAGAACGGACTTGCCAAAGTCCGTTCAGAACGGACTTGCCACATATAAAAACTATTAAACCTTGATTAGAACCAAACGTGTCACAGGGATGTGTGCGTTCGAACGAACAATCATGTCCGTTCGAACGGACCATTAGAATCCGTTCACCCACCTTCTGAGTGCGTTGAACGGACAATCCTTCCTGTGAACGAAAAATGTCACAGGGATGTGTGCGTTCGAACGAACACACATGTGCGTTCGAACGGACAACCTGGAATCCGTTCACCCACTTTTCAGTGCGTTGAACGGACTCTTGGTCCTGTGAACGCAAAATGCTATGTATAATTGAGTCCGTTACGAACGGACATTGTCCGTTCGAACGGACCCAAGATGTACTTGCACGTTATTTTGAAACGGCTAGTGCAAACTACAAGTGCGTTCTGAACGGACTTTATGCGTTCGAACGCACTTCAAGTTTTCTGAAGGATTTCTATAGAGAATATAAATAGAATCCTTCATGGGTCTCTCTCTCCCAATCCTTCATTTTCAAAAACATTCAAACCTAAAAAGAGAGAAACCCTAAGCTGTGATTATCTATATCCATTGATAGCTTGAGAAACCTCTTTAGATCGTTGATCTACTTTCGATATTCTCCACTAATCGTATCCCACTCACGTGACCGATCACGTTGTAGCTCGATTAGTGAAAAAGTGTAATAGGCTAGTGCAACAAATTGTAAAGAGCCTAAGCTATAGATCGATAGAAGCGTGTAAATCGATCTAGGCAAATCCTTGTAATCGAGTTGAGTTGGAATTCAATCGAAAGCCAAAAAGAGGCACAAGGCATTCCCGGAGACGTAGGTACTCGCAAATAATTGAGTCGGTCAATTAAGCGAGTAAATGGTGAGTTAAAGCTACAAAGCAACCACCTACCGAACTTCGTAAACAAACATCTTGTGTCAAAGTATTTGTACGGTATCATCTTTATCATCTAAATTATTATTTATTCCGCACCGTAAATTAGGTTTAAATCTAAACTAAGTGTAAGTTAGATTGCCAAATTTACCCCCTCTAGGTTAGAATTAACCAACAGTCCCAATTGTTTATCCGAGAACGAGACATCAATCCATCTGCTTGGAGCATGCCTGTTCATAGCTCCAATATGGACAAGCATGATGCCCACAAATCACCCCTACTCGGATCAAATGAACTCGATTGATCAATGGAACACACCGAGAAGGACCTTTTCCAGCGAAGAACGAGCACGATGGGACTTAAAATACTTTGCGATAGCGTGGAATGTGTGGAAGAACCGAAATGCTATAATTTTCAAGGGACGAGGAGCGACGCCGAACATAATTTTGGCAATGGCTAACCGTGAAGCTAATTCTTGGTGGGAATGCATGGACAAAACTCAAAACAGAGAGGTCCGGAGAAATTGAGGTCTCGAAGGTAATCTATAAGGATCTTTTCTTAATGAACAATTAATGCTTGTAATCTGAATGTAAATATACTTTTTGGGATATATAAAAACTATACAAGAGCTCGACAATTTGCCGACCTCATTCAAAAAAACATTTCAGATCAAAGATCAAATATGTTCACACAAAGGAGAAGAAGAAGAAGATAAAATTATAGACACAAAATCTAAATCTTAAAAAATAATAATTTAGAACATAAGTGTATTTTTTTTGTGAACTATTAACATTTTTGTGGCAAATATTAATATATCTATCTCATGCCTATAACATTAGATAATTTCAAAATGTATGTTTTTAAAATTTCGAACAAACATGTATGTCTCTAGAAAATATTAAAATATTATTTGCAACAATGGGAAAAGGAATTCTTAATAAAAATAAGAATTACATTAAAAAATAATAAAAAAAATAAGAAACAAAAATACAATATACATTTCATTCTTATTTTTAATATTTCACGTTTTGATTTAGTAAATCACCATTGAACATGCAAAAAATACAATATACATTTCATTCTTATTTTTATGTTTACTTTTTCTCAATACACAATATAATATCTAACTCGACATCATGAATAATTTCATTTTTAAAAGTCAATACACGTGTTAATGGATTCATAACTTAATTAGTTGAGTGTGAGACATAAAAAATTAGGGGGCTTCTATCATACACCCTTTCCTTATCATACACCCATTTTCAAGGGTATTTGGAGTAATTATCCATTTATGAATATTTAAGGTAAAATATCAAATATATTTATCAATTAATGTTTAACTAATTTGGAATTTTTTGTTGTTCATTTAAACAAAAATCTCCATAAAAGATAAATTTTATGATACACCCTTTTACAAATATAATTAGGGGGCTTCTATCATACACCCATTTTCTTATCATACACCCATTTTCAAGGGTATTTGGAGTAATTATCCATTTATGAATATTTAAGGTAAGATATCAAATATATTTATCAATTAATGTTTAACTAAATTGGAATTTTTTGTTGTTCATTTAAATCAAAATTTCCATAAAAAATAAATTTTATGATACACCCTTTTACAAATATAATTAATTGCTAAAATATCCAAAATACCCTTGTAAAAGGGTGTATGATAGAACTCCCCATATAATTAATTGCTAAAATACCCAGAATATCCTTGTAAAAGAGTGTATGATAGAACTCCCCAAAAAATTATATGTTTTGAGAAATTGTAAGTGTGATCTCCATTAACATCAATAAATGGAGGACATACGAATTTTTTTCATTAATTATAAAAAAAAAAATCAATACATGTTCTTACAAAACGGGAAATATAATAGTAATAAAATTACCAATAATAAATTTTTGTATAGAATATTATGATTTGTCATATATTGACATGTCAAGCATATTCATTAATAAGATAACTTTTATATGCACCCTTAAATTTTCTAAACAACATGCATATTTATGAAAAATGTTGAAATAACACGTGTGACACTTCATTGTTGAAAAATGTTAAAACGTTGAATTAAACTGTTGAGATTTTCTCAAGGAACATTCAAGATATAGTCTACTTTGAAATGTAAATATTAATACTAATATTAATATTAATACTAGTAGTAATACTAGTAATATTTTTAGAAATATGAAAATTCTATCATACATTTTTTTTGTTATGATACATCATTTTTCTAGAAAATTTAGAATAATTATTAATTCAAAAATGATATACTCATAAACATAATTCACAAATATAATACCGACAAACAATTTTAGGTATAAATAAATTATATATATAACATGATTTGTTTGGGTCCTACTTAATTTATATCTAAAAATGTTCATCGAAATTAAATTTGTGAATTATGTTTGTGATCATAACATTTTTGAACAACAAAAATTTCAGACTTTTACGGAATCGAACCACAAATTTAATACCGAATGTGTTTTTTTGGGTAAGATGTGGAAGTGGTCCCACTATGTTGTACATACATAAATTAAATTCGGAATTATATTTATGATTTAAAACCTAGACTTTTTGAAAAAGAGAAAGAAAACAAGTTCTATGGTACATCTTTGTAAAATCTAATTAATGGCTAAATAAACAAAATAGCCTTTTAAAGGAATATATGATACAATTTTTCTAGAAATATATTTATCAATGCACACTCAATTTCATATCAAAGAATGCAAATTCTTACTATACAAAATCTATTCTCTAAACTAAAAATGCTTTTTTGTCAAAAAAAAATTATAGTATTCGAGGCACGTTTCCTAAAACATTTTTCTACTATGGTTTGTCTGAATTTCTAGTAATTTTCTTTTGTCGTTTATAACTTTATAAGACAAAACAGTTAAAATTTCTATGTGCGGCGAGATACACGAACTGTGTTCGTAGCACTTTTATTCGAGAAGTATCGATTGCGTTTTCCCCTTTCAATTCCTTATTTTTTGAAAAACCAGGGTTAAAAGGAAGAACTTTTGCAAACATCTTTCTTCATGCAGCTAACTTCTTCAATGTTCAAGTTTTTTGTTATTTGACATACAATTCAGACATGGCATTTGAATCATGATTTGCTCCAATATCGTAATTACTAACTTATAAGTGAGAAATATAGGATTTGTATAATTTTGTGTAAGATCAGACCCAACAATACAAAAAGATCAAACTCACATCCTTTAAAGGAATTTCTTTTTTGAAACACTTTCCTCGTGAGAGTTCTTAGTGGTTCTTATTTATAAGAATTTTAAAACAAGAGAATTAGATTTGTGTGATCTGAAGTTTTCATTCAAATTTTATGTTTCTTGGTTAATAATATATAATGCATGGGCTAATGAATCACATGATTTCGTACTTTCATCTAACTCGCATGATATATAATTAAATAAGTTACAGAGGAAAATGCGAATAATGATAAAAGAAATTAAGTCTTGTATTATTGTACATTTTTATTCTGTAACTAAAACAAATATAAACAAAAATATAAGTAAGATTAATAGAGTTGAGGATATATACAGCTAAGGGGACCGTAAGGAACTTCATATCACCACTCAAATAAAAACCACCGCAATTTTATAATTTAAAAAAAAAAACTATGATAAAAATATATTTGCACAATTATTTTTGGAAAATATAATTGGACCTCCAAACTCATTACAACACCATTGATGAGGTGACAAACAATAATTAAATGGATTAATTAGGTTTTTTAATTGAGTTCATTAAATATTAATTCAAATGTAAATAATTTATAATATATTAATATTAATACATGTTAATTTATGTATATCAATTTAATTAAAAGATCAATCAAATTATTAATTGAAATAATTAATAATATTAATCAATTCACTTATTTATTTTGTCACGCATAAAACTTGAGTTTGGAGACTGAATATATAACTCTCCATTAGTATGACGACATATTATGTGCGCATCCTCAAAATTAAATATTAATATAATATAATATAATATAATATAATACAAATATACTTGCCCCATCCAAAACCAAATCATAAATTGAGTTAGGGATTATAGATTGGAAGGTGGCAATCCGCCACGTACTTGTCAATACGTCAAGACTCGCATGCTTCCAAAAAATTACGTAAGCATCGGGCGGGATGGATTCATAATCCGTTTACAAGAAAGGCCAAAACAGAAAATATATAACTTTTCGTTAGTAAGCATGGGCGTGATTTTTTTTCATTGTTAAAGAAAATAAAAATAATTTGTATGTATTTTAATTTTAATTCAATTATGCTAACAAATATCATGCAATTTTTGTAAACTAAACAATTAAATAACTAAAATATTATAATATTTTTATTTATAAATTGTCAATAATAATAAGAAATTGGAGAAAAATAATTTAGTACGTTAATTATATGAAAATGTTTGTTCAATTTAGAGGAGACATGTATAATTTTTTCTATAATTAACTAGGGATGTGTTTAGTTAATTTAAACCGATTTAAATCGAACCGAATTAAATTCAAACATAATCTAACCAAATTTAACTTTCGAACCGATTAAAAACCGAACCAAATAAATTATAAATTGAACTTTTAATCGATTTTATTCGGTTGAATCAAATAAGAAATATTTTAATATTAAAATAAAAATTAATTATTATTTTTTATTTTTTATTTATCAAAAAAGTTAAATAAATCTCAGAACACGTAATTATATTATTTTAATATTTCCACATTAAAATGTTAAACTAATATGAAAAATAAAATTTTATGCATTTAGTTAGATTTAATCGGTTTAATAAGTCTATGGCTGAAGTACATCAGTGTGGTCCTGTGGAGCTGTTGAGTTGTAAATATAAAGCCCATTCAAATAATTCGATAACCCATTTCATTATATGGAGACAA
Source organism: Luzula sylvatica (assembly GCA_946800325.1). Lineage (NCBI taxonomy): Eukaryota > Viridiplantae > Streptophyta > Magnoliopsida > Poales > Juncaceae > Luzula > Luzula sylvatica. The sequence goes on from OX326956.1 coordinate 21,912,146, forward strand.
AAAATATTATACACGTCTAAAATTTATGCATGTATTTTATACATGTCTTTGTACAATGCATGAATGCATGAAATACTATATTATACATGTTAAATTCATAGAGAGGGTTTTGGCCTCTCTAATTGTAATTTGACTAAATGGATTCTTTTTGTTTGTTTTGCTTGTATCAAATTACTTGGAGAGTAAATTCACGAATGATTTTTCTCATGTACTTGGAATATTACCGAATACCTGGACAAAACAAGAAAAATAAACTAATTTATATGTTTCTACTGTCCATATTTATTTCCAAACACAAATAAAACAATTAATAAATAATAAAATACTATAAATGAACAATTTTTCTTAGATATGAATTTTTAATAGTTTAATCATTTATTTAATAAAATAATATAATTATAAAGAAGGAATGATTTTATTATATTGTATCACAATTATATATATGATATGAACATAAAAATTTAAGACGCGGATAAAGGTTAATTTTCTCCGCCACCACGAAGAGAAGAGAAACTAAAAAGAAATTTAGTAAGAAAGAAAGACTAGATATGAACTTTTAATTTGCCGGTCTTTTATGATTAATTAATCTGAAATTTATAAATATAATCTCAAATTTGTAATATGCATATCGAAAATATCAAATAAATGGATCAAACAACACAGTGAAAAAATCGAATTAAATTGTAAAAGAAACCGACTATTGCCCTCAAGAGAAAATGCTCTCCGACACGCCGAAACTCACCAGTGTGCACCACGTAGCAAGGAAACTCGCGGCCCAGCATAAAACACGGCAAAAAATGCAGCGGTCAGATTTTAGGCCCAGCGGTCATTTTTACGAACAAAGTTCAATATTTTTTTTTATACATTTCAATTTCATTTCAATTTCATATTTTTAGGTAGTTGATTTTATACATTTGATCTTCACATTCCATAATATAGAAAAATGAATAAAATAATATAGAAAGATACAAAGAGGCGGAAAGGACCGGATAGTGAACATGATTACATGACTAACGTGGGGCGAGAAGTTTCCTGACCGGTGAGCAACCACTCTAATTACCGGACAGTGGACAGTCGTTGAAATACTCTGAAATGCATCTGTGTATTTTTTTCGAAGTGCAAAATCAATTCTCATTTTAAAATATTGTGCCGTTTTTTTTTTTTTTTTTTTTTAATTCATATGAGTTTTTCATGCATATATATATATATATATATATATATATATAGAATAACTAAAAAACTTGTACAAGTTGTATGTATATTTTGCTTGAGATATTTAAACCATCAGATCGCATCAAGATGTGTGCAAACTTATACTCACGGTGTATTCACGTTAAATGGCTCTTCTCTGTGAAAACCTCCGTTAGTTTACCTAACAGAGACTCAATCAAAGCAAAAACAGAGGATTACCGCTCGTTACATTTCTTACAGCTCTCTCTCGCGCCTCTCTCTCTCACCTCTCTCTCTCTCTCTCGCTATCTTCTTGGTGCAGCAACCAACACAAAACAACTCTCTCTCTCTCTCTCTCTCTCTCTCTCTCTCTCTCTCTCTCTCTCTCCTCTCTCTCTCTCTCTCTCTTTTTGGTGCAGCAGCCCCTTGACTGGTAATTATTCAATTAACATAAAAAGTGTGTGATTTGTTGATTTATTCAAATTTCGCAATATAGTCAATTTTTGCTGAATTTGAGACATGATATATGTTTCTAATGCAAAATCAATAATTTCTGAAATTGACAATGTTATCGTTTTCATCCTTATGTAGGTCATGCGCACGTTTCTTCGTCTTCGAGATCAGATTTTTTTTCGGATGAATCACCTGATGATGATACCGCAGATGTAGTCGATGTGGGACTTGTTTTCGGATGCAGTTTTGGTTTTTTAGGGACTTTTTTGCGATGTTGTTGTTTGTGGTGGATTATTTGCAATTTTGTTTGTTTTGGACTTATTTATAATTTTGTTGCTTCAGGGGACATAGATGCAATTCTGTTGTTTAAGAGGACTTAGATGCAATTATGTTTGCTTTGGTACAGTAAAACTGGTACAGACTTCTTCTGTTGGGGACTGATTTGCAAATTTGTTCTTTGCTTTGGACTTATTTGCAATTCTGATACACATTTCATTCAGTCCACGACAGATTTCAATCAACAAATTCAAAACAATGTCATATTTCAATATATATTTGATAAATACATATTTTACACATTCGATACATATTTACATCTCGATACACATCTCGATACTTATTTACATTCAATACATATTTACATATCAATACACATTTCGATACATATTTACATTCAACCCAACATTTTCCTGCAATTTGGGTCCCATAAAATCTACAGTCCAGAGGTCGACGAGTGCACTATAGGTCAGAAGTCCAGCTGAGGCCGCATTGAGGATACCCACCACGTTCAAAGCCGACGCCGCATTTTGTGAAGCACGTCCCATGCCGAGACCGATCTCTAAGGAGTGTACCACTATTTCCATTTCCAACACCTAAAGTTCTAAATAAAACATAGAAATGACCTACATTTCAAGTCAGATTATTTAAGCTAGGCACACTTTCCAATTTAAGAAAACTATACCAAAATTAAGAAAAAACAAATTCATTTAAATATTTTAGTATTTTTTGAGGAAATGGAGTGGGGCTAACTTGAAAATTTCATCGAGATATGGAGGGGCTTCCACCAAAATCCCTATCTGTCTACTCCCATCAAATTTATTTTAATAAGTTCATCTTTCTTCCCATAAATCAAATATACTGTCGAGATATGGAAGGGCTTCAATTTCTTGCCATTATTTCAGAATTTTGGGTATCTTTTAGTCCAGTACCATTCTAAGAGGCATGAGGAGCATTTACTCGAACAGATGTTGTGCGCCAACCCTACAGTCAAAAACAACAAAATTCGATCGGACAACTCAATATCTATAAGGTATGGAAGCAGATTACACCCAATAATGTACTATTTGTACTTTGAAATGGTATTATTCACAACCTATTATACTCAATTAACATAATTACATTCAATTAGGATTACCAATAAGCTAATACTCCATCAAGTATGTTACGAAGAGACAAATATACCTTATGTATCGATTCATGGTCAACTATTATCGATATAGAGATAATTTACGTATTTGGTTGCCGTCCATTTAGGAGAACTAGAGGTATGGAGACAGGAGACTTTCATCTGTTCCCTCTCGTGCAACAGGCGACATGGAAGAAGGTTAGAGCCGGACCTGTCTTCGGGTGAATTCCCAGCTGCAGGGGGGCAGAGGATGTTTCAATGATTGCCCTCTCGTGCGACCGGCGATGAGGGACAAGGAGAAAGCTGGACATGTGGCTTCGCATATGAATACACAGAGAAATGAGAAATGATGGAAGAAAACAAGGGGCTGAGAGAGAAACGGTAAGTAACAGATATTCTTTTAACGGAGGGGTTGTTTAGTTCACGGAGCGTGTATCAATTGAACCTGCACGGATCTTAGAGCACATCGAATGGTTAGGAATTTACAAGCAAAAAGAAGGCATAACTTGTACAAGTTTTATAGTTACTCTCTCTCTATATATATATATATATATATATATATATATATATGGGTGATTCTATGATAGACCTTTTTCGAAAAAGGGCAATTCCGGTATCCATATTTATGGTTCAAATTTATGTTGTAAACTCTCCATTTCAATAATAATGGACATGTCATAAACACTTGATCTCTAAGTGTTCAATAATAATGGTTCATATTTATGGTTCAAAATTATGCGACGCATAATTTTGAAGTATACCCTTATCTAAGTGTCTAAAATCTCTTAAAACTTTGGGATCTTGAATCAGGACAATCATAAACACGTCACATGTATTCCAATCAATATCATATCCGATATTCGTATTCTCGTAATTCTTCGATATTAAATCAGGACTTCTATGGCTTTTGAACAAAAAAGAATATTGAATCAGGACAATCATAGCCACAAAAAAGAATATTGAATCAGGATATGAAAATATTCTCGTAATTCTTCGAAGTTATGCTTTCATCTAGAAGATCCACCCTCAAATAACGTGCACATCTTGTTTTTGTAAAATGTAACTACACAATTCATGCAATAAGCAAGTCATCACATGAAGATAAGACAATTAAAAAAGCATGGGAGCATACAAACAATCTTATTTTCAATTTTCTCCAAAATCAAGAGAGTGAAAGGTACAAAAGAATTACATAGAACTATTCTATTTCGTACACACTTGCAAGTAATTCAGTTCTCAAACTACACAATTTTGAATTTTGATCACGCATCAGTCCATGTGATATTATACTCGTCCCTTTTCGGGTTAAGCCCGAGCCCCTTCCAGACAGCCTTAGATGCATCGACGATATTACACGGACAAGGCGGTTCGAAATTATGCGTCGCATCACACCCATTAACCGAGTCGCACTCGTCGACCACTTTCGCAAACACTGTCCTGCCATTTCCACTGATTTTTATATATTTCAAGCAACGACTTTTCTTCGCAAACCAACCGGTAGATAACGCGACGATCAATTCATCGTCACTGTGATACTGATTGTCGCATTCCGAAGGCCCCCCTCCGTCTCCGCCAGCTTCGAAACTGTTTATCGTCATGGTGGCATGCGTGTCACGAGTCACTCGTGGCGACCCGGTGTACTGAGGATAGCGTTGACCGGTTACGCAACACTGCGAATCGTTTTCTGTGTTGCATGTTCCCGCCTTGCCGGTAAGATAACCGCCGATTTTGCATTGGCCGTGCTTGTGCTTGTGCTTCTTGTTGGCTAGAGTTGGTTGTAAGTGAACAAGGAGGGATAGTAGTATGAGAGAAACTAAGACTTTAGCCATTTTTCTTATTTGATTGGGTATTGGGAGCATTCGGTATTATATAGTCATAACTTGGTGAGAGTTGACCATGATTGTCAAATAAAACCACCATCGAAAAGGTAATAGGGACCCAGTTTCATTGACTTCTCTTTTTCTGTAACACAAAATAAATATTATCATATTTGTATTAAATAGAAGATTCGGACCAGTTAACAACTATGTCAAAGATCTCCTTGTATGATTTTGAACCATTAATATATATGTCATTACCCTTTTGAGTAGTGGCTAAAGTGGCCGGCAAAATGGACAAAAAATACTATACAATATTTTATTATATGGGAAAATATAATTGGTTTCCAAAACTCGCTCAAACATTTTTGATGCGTCAATTCAGAGTGTTTAAATGGATTGATTAAATTTCTAATCAATGATTAAATTGATTAATTCAATTAAGAGGTACAATTAATTCATTTAAGAATCTAATCAATTCATTTAAACATCCTCGATTGACGGATCAAGAGTGTTTGAGTGAGTTTTGGAGGCCAATTATATATCTCTTTCTTCTTTATGTATTTGTGAATCAAGTGGTGGAGTTTTATAGTGAGTGGTCAACACGTTGACAATGTATAGGTAGTTGATGCCGATATGTGAAGATTTTCTGGATCAAGCAGGAATCAGTTCCAATCTTAAATTAATGAGTGATGGGGGGAGAAGTTTATGTCCGGTCCAACATGGCAACATTGAAAGCAATAACATGAGCAAAATTGAATTTGGATTCATTTTTTTGAGGGTGTTCATTTTGAATCTTTAGCTTCTGCTTTTGAGCAAAATGGTGTGCGGATATCAGTAGCGGCGGATCCAGAGGGGAGCTGTTGGTTGTTGAACAATGTTATTTGGAGGTTGTGCTCCCACATAGTTCTGACAACCAACCAAAAAAACATAAATTGTCATTATCCATTATACAAGTATGAATATGTTTCAAAAAAAAAGTATGAATATGAGTTAATTAAATATGAAAATCATGCTTAATTAAATAAAAAATTAGATACAATACTCAAATAATTTGAGATATCATGCAAATGTATTTATGTATCGTGCAAAGATTAGATACTGCCCAATGAAAACCTTGCCAAGGTTTAATTGTCTCGAATACTCGAAGAATAGAGAGACGTTTGTAAGTTGAGAAAACGCACAATTATTTTGATAATTGTCCTACAAAATTGATTGCTTAGTTATTTAAAATATATATATAACTAAAACACAAATAAAAAGAAGAACATAGTGAACTGCACGAAATATAAATCAAGTAGAGAAAAACAATGACTTTAGATATTGTTTACAGAATAAACAAAGATTTTACTAACAAACAAAACTTACAAAAGATGAAGTTGCAACTGAAGAAATAAATTTGAGACGGAAGATGAACTTAATGGCGTTAGATATTGGGTGTTCTTTCGAGTTTCATCTGATATTTTTGTTTCTCTCCAACTTAGGCATGCAAGTAGGGGTGTCAACGGTTCGGATAGTGGTCGTACCAGATCTATATTCATATTATTTTTCGGATACGGATCCGGATACGGAATTATCCGGATATGGATACAGTTCGGATAGTAAACGGATATGGATACGGTTCGGATATTGTCGGATACAGATACAGATACGGTTCTTTTTCGGATATTAAAACGGATAATATGTTATGATAACATAACTTACTTTTTAATTAGAAATATATATAATTTGTAACATGAACGATATATATGATTATATTTAAAGATGATTTTACGATTGTGAATCATTAATTTCGATATGATATTTGAACTAATATCAAATAAAATACATAAAAATAATATATAATAGACAGATTCGGATCCGGATCCTAAAAATACTCGGATCCGGAACACGGATCGGTCCCGGCACCAAAATCGAATATTGGATTCGGTTCCGGTTCAAAAAATGTGTAACCATATCCATATCGGAATCCACTCGGGTGGATTCGGATATATTTTTTTCGAATCCAGATATTTCTACGAATACGATTCGGGTCGGTTCGGGCAATACCCACACCATTGACACCCCTACATGCAAGTGGTAATGATGCTTTGAAGATGAAACGACATCTTGAAATGACATCTTGATACATATTCAAATACTCTAGGTGTATGACTTATAATAAAAACTTTAATCCGTCATTTTAAACCTATAAAGTCACATTATTATGAACATGATTCATTTAAATATTTTATACATTTCAAATTTATATTATACCGTATATTTTTGCATGTCACGTGATAATTATAATGGTTGGTTCGGTTTTGTTCGGTTTTCAAAACACAAAACCGAACTGAACCAGTAAAAACCGAATAACACTAATAATTTGAAACCAATCCGAACCAAATAAATCACTAAACCAAATCAAATTAACCAAAATTAATCGATTCGGTTCGGTAACCAAATAAACCGAACCGTTTGAACACCCTACATGTAGCACTTCCACTCTCGAATCTCTCAATTATGTCTATACGGCGCGTCTACAACTGCTCCTTTTCACCACATCTCCTCCCGCCTCCGCCGTACCCTTTCACCACCTTCCTAAATTAAAAAAATATCTCCACCCTGGACTTGTAAAATACCCTTCGTCTCAAATCGGCGGTTTCCATATCTTTTTTCCGGCTTTAGAATTTTTCGGTCTGCCTATCTATTATTCATCATATTGGACTAGCGGATTGAGTGAGATCGAGTATATGAAAGATGAACGGAATGTCTTTACGGAGATACAAACTAATATGACAGATTATTTAGTCGATTTAATACATCCACCTCCGTCTAAATGTACTCTGAGTATATTGTTCGTGGAGTTCATACTGAGGATATAATGGACATAATGATCCTAATCGACCCTCGTGGCCGCCTTACTTGGATTGACAACATATACGTAAGAACGGGTTTAGGTATGATATGTTTTCATTCCATTTGCTTTTGATGATCTTTGTGTGGAGAATTCAGATCTTTATGTGGAGAATTCGGATATTAGAGGCATTACAAGAAAACAAAATTTGTATGGTTTCAAATGTGTTGGAAATGCTCCAAATTAGCCAACAAATCCAAATATTGGCCACTAAAAAACCAACCGTCGAAAAACAATCGTAAAAGATTATTCCGACATTTTATAGATGAGCCGGAAATACGAGCATTATCAACACATTTAACTTTGTATCGTTCTCAACACATTTAAATGCATTTATTCAATAATTTAATGGGTTTTAAGTGTCAAAGATAGAATGTTATTTCAGTACAAAATTTAGCCGCTATTTCAACTATATTTTGTGATGTAGGTTCGTGAGCAACAATTCAATTTAAGTGTCTTTATTCAATTTTTTGTGTTGTAGGTTCCTCATTATCTCGAGCATCACATTGAACCCGCGAAACTCGCACGAATCATTCGACATAAATAACATATGCGAGTTAGCTGAATTTTTTTATCCTACGAATATAGTTCCAAAACGAAACGAAGATAAACGCGGAAGATTGTGAGCATATAGTTCAAAATGTCCGCAAGTCCGGTTAGAACTCTGCCTAGTTAACTCTACTTAGTGAGATTTCGAGTTGATTCGTCTCTGATTCGGAGTGCGTAAAATTCGAAACTTAACTACACTAGTCGGATGCTACTTTGAATAACTTTACTGTCTTGCCTCAGACTCACAATTAATATCACGAATACTTGGGTCCAATTATCACTTCTATACAAAAGATTAAATCAACTAACACAAGTTTGAAAAAATAAATCATATTAACATCGTTTATACAGCTTTATGGACCTTCATTTAAAAGTTAGAACAGAAGATCATGTCCAAATAGATCACATCCATTTACACATGCTTGCAGAGAGGTACAATCCTGACATTTTTGCCTGTCCTGTCCCAAATTTGTAACCGCATCACTACAAAAATACTTCACGGGAAAAAAAAAATCAATAAAATAATTTATTTGATTTAACACTCCAACAATTATTGTGTGGCAATTTGAAGGCGACATATAATTTTCTTAAAATATATATCAATTCTCCGAGACCCAAAACATGGTCCATATGGGGAGGCCCATTTATGAACCCTCTGATAACACGTAAAATAGGTCGTTTAAAAGTGTAAATTCAATTTCACGAGTTAATCAAAACAATTTATAACAAATACTAAGTATAGTACTAAGTATAGGTTCGTTCCAAGGAAATTTTGCGTATAATCGAAATTGCAATTCAAGAATTAATTCTACTATTCCAGAGACTATAATATTTTGTCACAATCAATGTTTACTCTTCACAAATCTCTGGTCAAAATCTCACTTTCACACACACAAGTTTCGAATTTATAAAGATGTTTGATCACAAGGGTATTTTAGGCATTAAATGTTTTTCACAAAATTATAGATCACAAATCAAGATCTAAAATTTGATACAAAGATTCAAAATTTGATACTGAGAGAGAGGACAGAAGAATTTCACAGTTTCGATATTTCAGTAAAAAGTAATGATCTAATTACAAATAAGCCCCTGGTGAGATCACGAAAAGGTCCAGAAAGTTTTTATTGAGAATCAGTTTTCAAAAATTCATATCAAAACGAAATTTATCTCAAATAATTTGAATCAAAATTCTAAATCAACCATGCGATAAGATCTAAAATCTCAAGTGAATTTTGGAATTTAAACATATACAGAATTGATTCAACAAGCAGGGAAAAATTGTCCAGATCTAAAGTTTTTATCAATTTTACAGTTTAGTCCCTCACACAATGATTTTCTAAAATCCACAACAAATAGAAAATTGCAGGAAATGGAATGATTCAAAATATGTATTAATCTACAGATCCAGATCTAAACAGTGATATTGAGAAAGAATTACTTTTGACTTTTTTTCTATTTTAAATCGAATTATCAAAACAGCACAGAAAATTGAGTATATCACAAAGAAAAAAAATAGGAAAATTACGAAATAAAATCCACAAAAATTCTACAAATTGTATCTTATCATATATAACAGATCTACAATCAAAGTTTATTCAAATCTAATATTTCCCTAATTAAAATGCAAAAAATGTAAAAGAGAGTACCGAAAAAGATGAGAATTGAGTCCAAGAATGGATCTTGGAGAGGTCCTCGAGCCTTCACGCTTTGAGAGGAGGTGAGAGGACGAGGAGAACAACTTCCTTGAGCTTGAGAGAGGGAGGAAAAGATCCTCGGAGCGGCCTCGAAAACCGTGCAGAGACACGATCTTCTCGGCAAAATGGCTCGACGACGAGCGAGAGGAGCTTGAGAGCTTCTTAACAATGGAGGGGGAAGAGGCTAAGACCTTACCTTCCCCCTAGAATGGAGGGTTGACCAATGGGGACCAAGGGTGAGTTGAGAGAGGGATCTTGGAGATTATTTATAGGAGAAAAGAAGAGGGGGAAATTCGAAAATTCCAGATCTGAGGTTGCAACTTGCATGGTTAGGTAGACCAAGTTGCAACGAATCCAACGCTTCAAACCGCATCCAATTTGGACATCGGACGGCCAAAAAAACTTGAAAATACAATCACAAAGCTTCTCCACGGATCCAGATTAATTCTTTTTTAATTCAGCATAAATAGCAGAAATTCCTGCTCTTAGTCTCCATTTCTACAGCACTGGAGAGAGAGAGTACCAGATTTCCTTCTTTAAACACGGAAATGGAGATGTGCGGTTACAAATGGACTGGAGAGAGTGCGCGAGAGCAAGGCTCCAAAGCATTCAGTTTGAACCGCCTCAATCGATTCTTTGCAGAGATGTCCGTGTAGCTTATCGTGTAATGCATAGAAGAGAGAGTTGTCAGTGCGCTGCAGCGTGGTTCACACGAGATTCTGTTCACGGTTGATCAAGGCCGTTAGCTTTGACTGGTCAGAGCATGGGATTTGATGAGGCTGTTCATGTGAAGCTGTTCGTGTGTCGGGTTTCCACATGAAATGAGTCATTTTTGACCCGTTTGAGTTAAAAGTCGATTTCTCTCTCATGCTTGCATCAAATATCATCATATGATATATCAAATCGATCGGCAAGACGAGACGGATCCATCTACAGTTGTGGTTTTTCCAGATTCGGCACTTTTCACCTGAAATTAACACAAAAACATATATTAAAGTATTTTATCTCAATAAATTGGAATTATGAATATTACTTATACTTTAATCATGTTTAAGTATTTAAATTCTATATTTTGTGTACGTAAAAGGTGATGAAAAATCCCCTTATCACCCTCCAAATCCCGGTATAATATAACCACCACTGTACGAATTATTGGCTCATACTATGGATCAACGTTAAGTACCTTATTAAAATAGTAGTGTCGATTTCGCTGACTAGCAAAGACTTAGCAAGTGTGGGTGCATGTGCACGTCGAGTTCTCCTACTTAGTCTTCGGACAAGTTCACCATTCAATTTTAAATTGTCCAGTTGGTAAAAGTCAGAATATCGATTTCGCCAACTAAAATTTTATATACGACATACAACAAATAATCAGTAAAAATTCATTAGAAATTAGTTTAGGTAGTGTAAGCGCGTCCTGTCAAGTTCTAAGCTAAGCAAAAGATTATACAAGAAAATGAAGAAGAAGAAATGGTAAAAACATAGTTATTTTCTTTTCTTATATCCCTATAAACCCTTCTATGAAATTTGTATGTGATACTTCTTAGAAATTTACCATACAACTTCCATAAAAATACATACAAAATAGAGAGGAAATGCGAAACTCGCTTCTTCCTTTCCTTCTTTTATCCCTACTTAAACTCAACCAAGCCACAATACGTATAATAGTCGGCACGTGCCATGCAAGCAGCTTCCTCGCCGGTGCGTCTGGCTTCTGCACAACTGAAAACGATAGCGATTGTTGTCAGGATGGCCAACTATATCCACAATACCATTGCTCGCCACCTGTCACTGCCAGTACGAGGGCAATTATGTACATCAGCAGTTTCACAGAAGGCAGTGACGGTGGAGGAAAGGCTGCTTGTGATAACAAATTTCACGAGGATAATGATTCGGTTGTCTCCCTTTCGACTGGTTGGTATAAAGGGGGGAGCAGGTGCTTGCAAAATATTAGGATAAACGGGAACGGAAATTCTGTGCTGGCTAAGGTAGTTGATTTATGCGACTCTGTCAACGGATGCACGTCCGACCAGAATTATGAGCCCCCTTGCGGGCCAAATTGTATAGTAGCATCACCGGGAGTTTGGGACGGGTTGGGCGTACCAGATTCAGAGAGAGGTGAGTTGGTTGTGACATGGACTGATGAACATTCTATCTAATTTCAAGGAATTATTTTAGTTTTGTTGGTTGTGGAAATGTTTCATATACAAACATATGTTGGTTTTTTATTTTTTATTTTATTTTTTCAGTTCCTTCGACAAATTGCTTTCAGTTTTGTATATATCCAAAATAGTCGTATGGTTATAATTTTTTTTTAAGCACTATGTTCTACGTTCATTTTCCATTAATAATTAAAATATACATCTTTAACACAATATATGTCAATGGTTCGTCCCATGAGTATTGTTGGTAATACGGGATTCGAATATTGATTTCTAATAAGAATTTCTAATAAGCAAAACTCTCTTATAATTATAATAGTTTCTTACAAGTCTTTCTCTATTTTCTAATTGATATTTGATGTATTATTGCTAACCATCCAAGCCCTATTTATAGGCTCCATAAACTTGAGATACAAGAAATTAAACATTGCCTTAAAAACTATTTCCTAAACTAATTTTCTTATAATTAAAATCTGCCCCATAATTAATTTCCTTAAAATAAACTTTCCCTAAAATAAATTGGGCTAATTAAACTTAATAATTATTAATAGGGCTTGGGCTTATTAACAAATTCCTCCCTTAAGCTCAAGCATATTCTTCATCCTGATCATCTTCTTGAAGTTCTCAAACAGCGCTGTCGAAAGCGACTTCGTGAACATGTCGGCTACCTGGTCCTGGCTCGCCACATGAATCATTCGCATATCGCCTTTCTTCACCTGCTCTCGAATGAAGTGAAAACGCACATCAATGTGCTTACTCCTCTCATGATGGACCGGATTCTTTGCTAGCTCGATTGCGGATTTATTGTCGACTCGTATCTCAGTCACCTCATGTTGCGTCATCTTCAACTCGTGCAACAAATTCCTTAACCATGTCGCATGTCACACACACCACGATGCTGCCACGTATTCCACCTCGCACGTCGATAGCGTCACTATTGGTTGTTTCTTCGAAAGTCACTATTGGCTGGTTACCAAAAGGATGCAGGTCCATAGGAGTCAAGTGGATATACAAGAAGAAGATGAATGCTCAAGGCGTGATCGAAAGGTACAAGGCTCGATTGGTGGCGAAGGGGTATCGGCAACAGGCCGGTATTGATTACGATGAGGTTTTTGCTCCTGTTGCGAGAATGGAGACGATCCGACTTCTCATATCTCAAGCAGCTCAATTCAAGTGGTCGATCTATCAGATGGACGTGAAATCAGCATTTTTGAATGGCGTGCTCGAAGAAGAAGTCTATGTCGAGCAACCACCTGGTTACGTGAAAGCTGAAAAAGAAGGAAAGGTGTTGAAGTTGAGAAAGGCGTTGTACGGGCTCAAACAGGCACCTCGAGCATGGAATACCCGAATCGACACATACTTCAAGAAGACCGGATTTGTACAATGTCCATACGATCATGCATTGTACGTGAGAAAGAAGGAAAAAGACGTGTTGTTTGTTGCTCTCTATGTTGATGATCTGATTTTCATGGGGAGTAATGAGAAGATGGCGAAGGAATTCAAAGAAGCAATGACGCGAGAATTCGAGATGACAGATTTGGGTCTGATGAAATACTTCCTTGGCCTCGAAGTTAAACAAGGTGAGTCAGGAATTTTTGTATCACAGGAGGCGTACGCGAAGAATATTCTGAAGATGTACAAGATGGAGGACAACAACCCAGTGACGACCCCGATGGAGCTCGGTGCGAAACTCTCTAAATTTGAGGGAGGAGACAGAGTTGATCCGAGCAAATTTCGAAGTTTGGTTGGGAGTTTGCGGTACCTTACTTGTACTAGGACCGACATTGCGTATAGTGTTGGGGTGGCGAGTCGATTCATGGAGGAACCGAGGCATTCACACTGGAAAGCGATAAAAAGGATTATTCGGTACGTTCGAGGTACGGGATCACTCGAGCTATACTACTCGAGGACGGACGAATACAAGCTGGTGGGCTACTGCGTTTACATGACCAGGTGGTTGCTCGACATAGACTTCTTCTTCGAGCACGCCATTCAAAAATGCTGATTTCATGTCCATCTGATAGATTGACCACTTGAATTGAGCTGCTTGAGATATGAGAAGTCGGATCGTCTCCATTCTCGCAACAGGAACAAAAACCTCATCGTAATCAATACCGGCCTGTTGCCGATACCCCTTCGCCACCAATCAAGTCTTGTACCTTTCGATCACGCCTTGAGCATTCATCTTCTTCTTGTATACCCACTTGACTCCTATGTGCCTGCATCCTTTTGGTAACTCGACCAAGTCCCACGTCTTGTTTTTCTCGATAGCCCCAATCTCTTCATCCATCGCGGATTTCCATTTCTTGTTTCTCACGGGTTCTTCAAAGGAAATACTCTCCGCATCTGCCAAAAGACAAACAAGATGTACCTCACTGGTTGCATCGTATAGCTCTTGTAGGCTCCGTGTGCGCGTCTGTCTCGGTTCGTCTTCTTCATCAGGTATTGCGGGGCTAGTCGGTACAATAGATGCGGATTCTTCTTTCTCCTACTCGTCTGACTCGGCATCCTCATCCTCCATCTCGCACTTCTTACTCCAGTCCCATGCGCTCTTCTCATTCACATGAACATCTCGACTCACCACGACCTTTCTTTCAATTGGGTCGTACAACTTGTATGCCTTCGTTTTCTCGTCATATCCAATGAACACGAACTTATTGCTTTTATCATCGAGCTTCGTCCTCCTTTGATCTGGAACATGTGCATATGCCACACTTCCGAACACCTTGAGATGCGACACCGTCGGTTTCATGCCGCTCCACGCTTCTTGAGGTGTTTTCTCGCCTAATTTCGCACGAGGACATCGATTTTGTACATACACCGCACACTGTACCGCCTCAGCCCAAAATTCTTTTGGCACTCCTTTGCTCTTCAACATCGATCGAACCATGTCGAGAATGGTCTGGTTCTTCCTCTCGGCCACACCATTTTGCTGAGGCGAGTATGGCGCAGTCAAAAATCTCTTAATCCCTTGCTCCTCACAAAAGCTCGTAAATGCGGTTGACGTGTACTCACCGCCTCTATCTGACCGCAAAGCTTTGATGTATCGCCCGGTCATCTTCTCGACAAGCACCTTGAACCTCTTGAACACTTCGAATGCCTCGGATTTTTCCTTCAAAAAATAAACCCAGGTCCTCCTAGTGTAATCATCAACGAATGTAATAAAATACCTTTTCTCACTAAACGATTTCGGTGTGATCGGACCACAAATGTCGGTGTGCACCAGCTCGAGAGGGTTTGCTGCTTCATATTTCGCCTTCTTCTGAAATGGGACTCTTGCATGTTTACCGAGTACGCAACCTTCGCAAAATCTGCTCGTGTAGTCCATATCTGGCAGACCGTGCACCATGTCCTTCTTGGCCAACTCTCGCAAGCCTCCATAGTGCAAGTGTCCAAACCGCAAATGCCAGAGCCAAGCTTTGTCCTCCATATCGACTCGTAAGCACATTCTCTGCACACTTCTCAGGTTGAGCTTGAACATTCGATTCTTCGCCATCTCAACACGCGCAACCAATTGACCTCGATCGTCCTTCAGCTGCATCGTTCGATCTTTCATGAAGACCGAGTATCCTCTCTCCAATAGTTTCCCCATGTTTATTATGTTGCTCTTCATCTCGGGCACGTAATAGACATTTTCGATATGTCCTTCTTTACCATCCTTCTGATAGAATCGAATTTTACCTTTACCCTTTACTTGGATCTTTGACGCATCTCCAAATAAAACGTGCCCATCGTCTAGCTCCTTTATCTCTACGAAAAGGTGTTTGTGCCCGCACATGTGGTTGCTTGCGCCGGTGTCGAGATACCAGATTGTATCGCTCTCCGATGTGGTGTCTTTGTGAGCCATCATGAGAACACCATCATTTGCCTCCTTCTCTACTAGGTTGGCATTTTCTTTTACCTTTTTCTCGGACCAGCACTCCTTCGCGTAATGTCCAGGCTTGCCGCAGTTGTAACACTCGACACTTGCTCGACTCGACCAGCTTCCTCGTCCACGACCTCGTCCTCGGCCGCGCCAATTTTGCTGATTCGGTTGGTTCTTTTCTTCGGAATTATAGTTTCCGCCTTTGCCTCGACCACCAAATCGACCTCCACGGCCGCGTCCTCTTCCTCGATTGTTCCCAGCGTACATCGCCTTGTCTTCATCTATGGTCGCCTTGACTTGCAGAGCTTCTTGGTGTGCCTCGTTATCCTTCTTTTTCTTTCGCTGCTCGTGTGCCTCGAGTGAACCTGCCAATTCATCAACGGTCATTTGATCTAAATCTTTCGACTCTTCAATAGCACACACCACGTTTTCGAATTTCTCGGTCAGAGATCGTAGAATCTTCTCAACAACTCTTGCGTCGGTTAGAGCTTCTCCGTTGCCCTTTAACTGATTCGCCACTCCTTGTACACGCGAGATGTAATCGGACACTCCTTCTGATTCCTTCATCTTCATGGACTCCAATTCGCCTCGCAAAGTCTGAAGCCTCACTTGCTTTACTCGATCGGCACCCTTGAACACTCTCTCCAAAGTGTCACATGCTTCCTTCGAAGTTTTCGCGCCGGCAATCTTCTGAAAACCCGACTCGTCTACATCTTGGTACAACAAGTACATGGCGGTCTTGTCCTTCACTCGTTTCTCTTTCATTGCTTTTAATTGGTTTACCGTCTGCTCCGTTTCGGCAACCGGTTCCACGTAGCCAGCTTCGACTATCTCCCAAACATCTTGTGCACCGAGTAACGCCCGCATCTGTATACTCCATACTTCGTAATTCGTCTTCATCAATCGCGGTAGCGGTATATGGCCAAAAGCACTTCCAGAACTCGCCATCGCTCTGATGCCAATTTGTTGGTAATACGGGATTCGAATATGGATTTCTAATAGGAATTTCTAATAAACAAAACTCTCTTATAATTCTAATAGTTTCTTATAAGTCTTTCTCTCTTTTCTAATTGATATTTGATGTATTATTGCTAACCATCCAAGCCCTATTTATAGGCTCCATACACTTGAGATACAAGGAATTAAACATTGCCTTAAAAACTATTTCCTAAACTAATTTCCTTATAATTAAAATCTGCCCCATAATTAATTTTCTTAAAATAAACTTTCCCTAAAATAAATTGGGCTAATTAAACTTAATAATTATTAATAGGGCTTGGGCTTATTAACAAGTATCACAAATAAAATATGAAATTAAAAATATACATATTCATGAATTAGGTTTTACTTCACAAAAAAAAATATATATTAAAATGTACATTCTTATAAGTGTGATGAGTAATTGATCAATCAATACATATCCTAACCCCTACTCACTATTACATTTAGGTTGATATTTCACGTATTAAAATAACACCTCTCACGTATTAAAATAACACCTCTAGAAACTATGAAACATATCCTAACCCCTACTCACTGTAGCGAGATTTAAAAACCCGATTAGGGTCATTTCTGAAATATTTTTGAAAAAGGGGTTATTTTTCGAATTTTCATCCCATAATGAGTTACATGCAGAAATGCTCCTAGTGATTTTGGTTCATAGTAGAGTTTGATATTTGGGACGTAGTACTTAGTAGGGGTAGTTTAGCCAAATGGTTTTATGTAATGATTCAACTTGAGTTTAAACATTTAATCATGGTTATTTTAACAAGATTTACTTTGGACAATTTAAATATTTTAAATTTTTTTTGCCAATAATCTCATAACTCAGTTGGTTAAGTATTTAGCACAATAAAATCTTATGTTGGAGAAGTTATACGTTCGAGTTTCGACGGAATCAATACAAAAAATAGAAAACATATAATGACCACAATTTGTGGTGTAAGATTTTCTTTCAAAAATATTATTTTAAAAGTTTTGAATAGATAAATTTTGAAAAGTTTTTTTTATTTTAAAAGAATAAATCTGATATTACTAGTTTTAGGACGACAAATTTGATATTTTGAATATTTTTCGGGATAATTTCAAAGGGGAATTTTTCTATGTGAACAAAATACGTTTGGAAATGAGTAAAGTATTCTTTTTTGAAATAACACTCTCCCCTATGTTAAAAGGGCGGCTTTTGATAAGTCGAGAAATATTGATCCTCCACACAACCTTAATCATTGTATTTCTATGCTTTGCTCGGTTCTTTTTTTTTAATAATAAATGGAGAAGTCTCATATGTTTTTCATCCGTTAATGTCAATCGAAATTGAATTCACAATCTCTCACAACATATAATTTTTGTACAACATATAATTTTTGTGCCTCACACTCAACCAGCTTTGTTCGGTCTTTCAACAACTCTTTTTCTCAAATGATGATTTCGTACTATATACAATAAAAGTTGTGAAATTAAAGAAATAACATGTTTTTATACAAATATAGCACAATCAGCCTTTTGGTTATCAACATTTTAATTATTTCCAAATATGTTTTGTCCATATAAAAAAGTTCCAGCTCGAAATTACCCCTTTTATTTTTTACATTCTATTTTTGATAGATGCAATTCAAGGATTATCTTTGTGAAGGAAAACAAGGAAAAATATATTCGTCAAAGATTTCCGAAATACAGGACAGGTTACTACACACACACATACACAACAGACTAGAGCAGAGCACACAACATAAAAAAAGAACAAGCACAAAAGTGAAGTTTAAGCATCGGACCAGGTAACCTGCTCTACCCCGACACCCGTGTCGAGCCCAAGTGCCTCCCACACAGCTTTAGATGCATCAACAAAGTTGTTTCCACAAGGCGGTTGATAATCATGTTCACTATCGCAACCATTATTAGAGTCACATTCATCGACAACCTTGGCGAGTACTGACTTGCCGTTTGCAGAAATTTCAATATTCTTACCACATCTGCTCCCGTTGTCGTACCATCCAGTGGATAGTGCAACTATAGGATCACTATTACTGTGATATGTATCGCCACATTCAGATTTATCACCTCCATCACCGCCTTCTTCGAAGTCGTTCCAGGATAGATTAGCTTCTGTGTTGCCTGTTACAGGTGGCGAGCATCCATATGTCGGATATGATGTTCCAGCTTTGCAGCAGTCGGCGCCGTTGGACGTGTCACAATTCCCGTTAGACTCCGGAGTAATGGATCCGCTGGGTTCGCAGGAGGAAAGAAAACGATTTGGACCAGCTGAGGAGGGGCTTGTTTTGAGCGCTAGGAAGAGTAATGCTATGAGAACGAGGGAACAATTGGCCATGATTTATCTAGAGATTTTC
The DNA here is from genome assembly GCA_946800325.1 of Luzula sylvatica. Lineage (NCBI taxonomy): Eukaryota > Viridiplantae > Streptophyta > Magnoliopsida > Poales > Juncaceae > Luzula > Luzula sylvatica. The sequence goes on from OX326956.1 coordinate 21,931,501, forward strand.
AGTATTGTTGGTGTGTGTTTTTTTTGAGAATAAATTGTTGGTTTGGTTGGATCGAACGAGGTTTTTATATAGCCCCGAAGTTTGGGCGATTTTGAATTTTTACTACTAGTTTATCCAAGCAAATTCTTAGAAATGAAGGCACAAGAAAGACTTTTAAAAAAAATACATTGCCGCGTACTTAAGAAATTTTCAATGAAACCACTTTATAAAAAAAAACAAGAAATTTTCAATAAGATTCTGATGTCGGCCAACTAATTAACTAGTATTAACCCACAGATACAAATACGGATATCGTATCCGACACGATTGGATACGACAATACGGTAATTTTCAAAAAAATATAAATACGATACGTCTATTATATATAATATTTTATAATTTATTAATTTAATATTTTTATATATTATATATATGACATAATATATTTAATATTTCCTGTTAATTTATTCAAGCAAATTCTTAGAAATGAAGGCACAAGAAAGAATTTTTCAAACATTAAAAAAAAAACGTTGACACGTGTACTTCCAAATTTTCAATGAAACCACTTTATCAAAACAAAAACAAAAAAGAAATTTTCAATAAGATTGTGATGTCGGCCAACTAATTAACAAGTTTTAAGTTTTAACTTAAGTTGCACGAATAAGAATATCGCGATACGGTAATTTTAAAAAAAATATAAGGATACGATACGTCTATTATATATAATATTTTATTAATTTATTAATTACAATTTATATATTTAATATTTTTATGTATTATATATATGATATAATATATGCTAAATTTTTGTTTTTGCAGAAATAACTTCATGTTAAGTGAATGTTTATTATATTTAATTATATACTTGTATATATTATTCATTTATTTCGATTTCAAAGTTTTATTTTTATTTTTCAAGTATATTTATATATACGTTAGAAATATCGAAAAATATCCGAAAGTATCCGAGAAGTATCTGTTATTATTTTGAAATAATATATTCGGATACGTCGCGTAGAGTACCGATACGTATCCGACAAGTATCCACCGAGTATCGATATCCGACGAGTATCTGATACGTCATCCGATACGATACGGCTTGGGTTTTGAAATATCCGCGTAACATAGGTTTTAACAACTTGGTTTAGTTTATTTGTTTATCGGTTTAAATAATAGTCAATTTGATTCAACTTTAATAGAGTACATACAAATTTGGAAGATCTTCTCAAGTTTTAAGGAAGGCAAGCAAAACATTGGACGGACCCTCTCCAAATTTACCTTCTCCGAATTAGGCAAATATGCACGAAGTTTGATTGAAATTATGATTGTTTATACAAGATATAGGGATAACAGGAATCTTATAACTCTAATTCGGGATACATTAGGGAAAATAGTGGATGGTTTCGTTAAGAGAAGTTTCAAATTTTTCCTATCAAATAATCATAATACTCCTATTCATAATAATTGTTATTTATTACGTTTATCTATTAGTGTTACTATTTCTAAAAATTATGCACAAAAAAAATGTTTATATATGGTATTGGAGTTGTTCAAATGGCTATTCAAATTGGATTTGATGCATTATGTACCAAATACATTAAAGATATTTATGGTATAAACACTTCTTCGAGTTTAAATGATATTGGGAGTTAACTTCATATCCTATTTTCTAGAAGATTTGAAAAGTCTAGCTCCAGTATACAACCTAGTATACAACACACCTCAAAGATTGCAACATCTAACAAAATAATCCACTTCTCCACAAAATCAGTCTACAAATTTCTTTGTCACCCAGGAGTTGAAGTGGCTTGGACAGCTCAAATGTTCAAATTAAACATTCCAACGAAAATTAAGCTATTTTTATGGCTAATGGGTCACAATCGAATCCTAACTCAGAAAAATCTTTCGTCTGTGTGAATTACCCCTCCTACAAGTCGACTCTTTTTTAAAATCATGGGACACAGTCCGGGTCTACCCCATGCGACATCGACGTCGACATTGACAATGACGAATCCTTCAACAACATGGGTGGCCTACGTATGAGCTTTATGGAAGGAACGGAATAATCGTATCTTCAAGAAGAAAAGGCACATGCCGGTTCTCATACAAGCGAGGTGCGTCAATATATTACACTCCTCGAATTACCCAAAAATTTAAAAAGAAGTGGATTTAAGCTCAAAGAAAGTTTTCTGGACCAAGAAATTGAAGAAAATGACTATTTAAGTACATATAGCTTTGTATGAATTATTATGTATAGGGATGTCAATGGTGTGGATATTGCCCGAACCGACCCGAACCGTATCCGAAGAAATATCCGGATTCGAAAAAAATATCCGGATCCGAGTGGATCCGGATATGGATCTGGTTGCTAATTTTAGGATTCGAAACCGGATTCGATATTCGATTTTGGTGCGGGAACCGGATCCGTGTTCCGGAACCGGATATTTTTAGGATTCGGATACTCGGAACCGGATTCGAGTGTCTGGAACCGGATCCGGATACGTATATTATATATTATTTTTATGTATTATATTTGATATTTGTTGAAAAATCATATACAAATTAATGATTTGTGAGTGATTTAAAATTACAATAGTAAAATTACGTTTAAATATAATCATGTATATCGTTCATATCACAAATTATATATATGTATAGCTAAAAAGTAAGTTATGTCATGATAACATAGTATCCATTTTAATATCCGAAAAAAAACCGTATCCGTATCCGTATCCGACAATATCCGAACCGTATCTGTATCCGTTTATTATCCGAACCGTATCCGGATCCGGATAATTCCGTATCGTATCCGTATCCGAAAAAAAATATGGATATGGATCTGGTATGACCACTATCCGAACCAGATCCGAACCGTTGACACCCCTAATTATGTATCATCATGTAACCTTGTGGTTTTTCAATTTAATAAAAATTCAGAAACTTACGAGCATGTTTCGTGTTCCATGTTCTATTTCAAAAGGGAAGAATTACTCCTATATCCTTGCTTAACCTTTAAATAACAAATTTATCCCTGTTAAATAGTTAATATCTTATTTGTCCCTTCTAAATTGAATTATTATCAAATTAATACACAGTTAATTTTTTCTCTGTTACACTTAACAGAAGATACTGAATTTACAAATCTACCCTTAACCCAACTAGGAGTATTCCCCTCTCGATCTCCACCTTGCTGGATCTTTACCTCTGAGATGAGTAAAGAGATGAAGTCGCAAAAGTGGATTTCTCTCCTTTCAATCTAACTTGCAAGAATAAATAAATGGAGTCTTAAGAAATAGATGCATTCGCTATGTTGCACGGATACGGATACGAGTAGCGTATCCGATACGATACGGATACGGCGATACGGTAATTTTGACAAAATCACGGATACGGATACTGAAGGAAATACAGTTTCAGGATCAACCGTAAAAGTATACACAAGGATAAACGAATGTAGTCGTATATTCGTGGCCATAACTTTCAGTAGGATAATCCGATTTGAATGGTTCAAATTGGGTTAGATAGATAATTAGATTATATATAACCTTCATGTAGAAATATATTTCATATGAACGAAGTATAAGTATCGTTTCCGTGAAATACCGAAAGGGTGCAACAATATGACATACAGTTAGTAAAACAGTCATAACGTTTGCATACGAACTCCAATTGGGCTGGGCCAAATTGGGTCGTGTAGATAATAAGATTATCTACAACTTTCATGTTGGTTGATTTTCTGTCAGAGAAATTTATTAATTTCGTCTGGACAGATTACTGACCAGGTTCATGCAGTTTTCTGTGTGAAAGGGTGTATATTGGATATACATGCCTTTTGGCTAATCCTGATCCTATGAGGTATAAATAGGATACTTTCTCTCTTAACAATATGCGATTTCAATCAGTTTATTCTGCCCAATACACAAGAGAAAAGAGCAAATTCAGATTTGATCTTTTGTGAGTGAAAAGGTGCGAAAAGAGAGAAATAGAGAATCAATTCGATCGAGCAAATTCACCGGTGCATCGTCTAGGCAGGTGCATCCGTGACCGACGTCTTGCGACTCAGGGTGGATACACGTAGAGGAGCAACATCTGAGGCTCTTTCAGTTGTGATCGATTCGGACGCGTGAATTCAGTCGGAGACGAAATCAAGCGAATCGGCGAAGTCAACAAACGGTGAAAGACGCGTGGTGTGGGACGCGCGGATTGTCACCAACGTGACAGGAGATAGAAGGCAGCGATCAACCCTTCGAGTGCAATCAATTTTGCACCGGTATGAATCTGTCCTTCTATTGCATCGTACCCTCGAAGTCATGGCGTGATCTCGGGAATCGGGGAATCAGACCGGGTCTTCATTCCGTTGCGCGGGCCCGGGGTCGAGGAAATTCCCAACAAATACGGCTATATAATTATTAGTTTAATATATTTTAATTGGGGGCTTCTATCATACATCATTTTTCTTATGATACATCCATTTTCAAGAGTATTTTGAGTAATTATCCATTAATGAGTATTTAAGGTAAATTTTCAAGTGTATTTATCAACTAAATGTTTGGCTAAATAAGAATTATTTGTTGTTCATTTAAAATATAAATTTCCTAAAATATAAATTTTATGATACACCCTTTTAAATATCCAAAATACCCTTTTAAAAGGGTGTATGATAGAACTCTCCTTATATTATATATAATTAATAAATAAGTAATAAATTAATAATATTTTAAATTAAATATCATGACAATAAATAGTATCAACAAAACAATATAAGTTTCATAAAACTATCATAAACTTGTTCTAGAAATATCTTAGAACTAATCTATAAGTATCCTAGAAATATTCTATATAATTTATTTAAAAATATTATGGGCCAAAATATATAATGGGCCGAAGTATCATAAATGGAGTATCCCAGTCGTATCCGGGACGTATCACCAGCCGTATCCGGCCGTATCCTGTCGTATCCCCGCCGTATCCGAAAAAAATAAATATTAAAATATTCGGATACTTCACGTGGCGTATCCGATACGTATCCGAACCGTATCGCACCCGTATTCGTATCGGATACGCGAATCCTCAGGATACTTCTGCATTTTTAAAGTATACGCGTAACATAGTGCATTCGTTGTTTACTCTACTCTGTTAGTTGCCTCTTGAGGTGAAATGCCAGAAACGACCAGTGGGATTAATCAAGGGGATTGAGAAGCTGTCTGTCCCCAATCCAAAAAATCTTTTAAATAAAATTATTTTTTTCAATGTGGTGTTTTATTTTGGGAATTATTAAAGGAGGTTTCCTACTTGCTGACTCATTATAGAAAAACCTTACATTTCCATGGAAAACATGTCAAAAATACTCCCAAAATATATTTACTTCTCACAATTCTCTCTTTTGGTTTATTTGGTAATATAAATCTAAGAAAAACAATCACATTACAGATTGTGACTAAAGAAGCATAATCAATTTTATCAAAACATGTATGGAGATGAGAACAGAATGTTATCCTGTTTTGTAATCCTCTTTCCACGAAAAGGCATTTCAGTACAAAAATTATATACATTGAATGAATAAGAAATAAGAAATTTTATATTTTGCTCAATTATACTATTTTATTTAATTTATTATATTTGAGAGGTGGCCTTTGAAAACTTATAGAAATTGAATTATACTATTCTATTAGCTTGGTTCTTCTTTAAACACAACTGCATAAATTAAATTACTTCATGTTAATTTACAAAACTATCTTGAGTTTATTTTTTCCATATCTCAAACACATTTTCTCATGTGAATTATTTATTTATATATTAAAGACATACTAGGAAAATACTCGCGCTACGCGCCGAGCATGTAAATTATATTTTTTTCATTGTAATACAAATTACACATTTGTATGATAATATTAATAATATCATCTTAAAATTACACATTTGTATGTAAATTATATTTTTTCATTGTAATACAAATTACACATTTGTATGATAATATTAATAATATCTAGCTTTTTTTATTAATATAATTACACGTGATACTAAAAAGTCTTTGGTATGAAGGAAATAATGCCCTAGGCTGAACGAAATAATGCCCTGGGCAGAACAGAATAATACCCTAGGCTGAAATGTTTAGCTTGTATGTAAACGAATGATCATTATTATTTATGTTTGTTGATCTAATATTTTAATATTGAATTAAAGTTTCATTTAATATGTGTACTGGTTATTTAACATATTTAGGAATATGTGAATAAGCCTTGAATTGTATCACTAGTTTATACATCATCATAATGTGTGATTATAATAGTAAAACTGTATCAATGAACGTAATACGATTCTAAATGTCCCTGGTCATATATATGATGTATATAGAGATATACATGTCTAAGGAAATAGAATATATATGTACACCAGTATATTCGCATATGAGATGATTATGTTTTACTGATCATGGACATGGAATAAATAGAGATGTAGTGATGTCAAATATGGAATATAGATATGTGTTAGAGACTAAAAATTGGACTGACCAACTTATGAGAATATACATGGTTATTGTCATTATATATATTCTCATAAACAAATAGAATTTTAGTTCTTTGACCTGAGGTTATCATTAGATTTCTCACCTGTGAATTGTGATACTTAGATATGTTTCTTTGTTATCTTTAACCGGGTAATCAAGATCATCATTGGGTATTACATGAAGCATGTTGGAGGATGTGAATAACCAAGATGGAAGTTGTTCCTTTCATGATTGAAAGAGATATCTCTCAGGGCCCCCTGATGAATTAGGATTGAAGGAAATGCGTGGCCACGCTCAATAAGATTAACATGTGATGTTACTACTAATTGAACATTCAATCTAATTCTATATCGGGAAAGAGTTAAGTTGATTTAGAAAGGATGACATTTGACCATGTCTTTGATCAACAGATATCGTATGAACAAGAGAGCTAGTAATTTGTCTATTTGATAAATAGGTTATGATCACAAATCATTTATTTAATTTGGGTAGTCGTAATGCCTTGATAGAGGCCAATTATGATTTGCATATTTAAATAGAGATTTAATATGCTGCCAACATTAAATAAACCTATAGGGTCACACACAAAGACAAGTTCGGACTGGACACAGAAAATCAAATACATAGATATTATTCAGTTTGAACGAGGATATTATTCTGTTCGAACGAGGATATTATTCTGTTCGAACGAGGATATTATTATGTTCGAACAGAAGTTGTAAATCATTAATTGAATGATACATGCATGTATGGATGCATGGTATTAATACCCATGATATCATTCATTTGATGAAGATATTTTGTGGGTTGGAATCCTAAGAGTTTTCCACTTGATTTGGAATCCTAAGAGCTTTCCACTTGATTATTAATACACACCAAATCAAATACATAGATATTATTCAGTTTGAACGATGATATTATTCTGTTCGAACGAGGATATTATTCTGTTCGAACATAAGGTGTAAAGAATTAATTGAATACTACATGCATGTATGGATGCATGGTATTAAATTCAGGATATTATTCATTTGATGAAGATATTTTTGTGAGCATTGGATGCCACAAAAGTGGTTGGAAGTCTAAGAGTTTTCCACTTGAATTAATACACACCAAACCTCTTCATAAATAAGAGAGATTCACTCAATCTCTAGTGCAGAATTTTACACTCAAGAATTTCGAATTTAGGGAGTAAAAACTTAGAGAAAATAGTTTTCTTAGAGAGAAAGAAAAGAGTGAAGCTTGGCAGAATTTCTTTGTGAAAGAAAAGAGAAGCCAAGCAGATTTTCTGAATGGAGGAAGGATCCGACTAGCATCGGAGGTCTTCACATCCAGTCTAGACGAGTCGCGTGTGGATACCGATAGAGGGTGGTGCCGGTTCGAGCACACCAACGTGATCTCTGCAAGCTTCCTTCAACCAGATTTGAAATAAATCTGAGGTGAAATTTTGAAACTCTTCATTCGTATCTAATTAGCAATACACAGATCCATGGCTTAAGGGGTTCGGGTAAGTTCCGCTGTGCAATATGGTTGCCCGAAAACCTAACAGAGTGGTTGTGATTCTAAATCATAATTCATATATTATTTGTATAAATTGTCTGTTATATATCATAGTTCATATCCTGTTATAAATTGTCTGCCTTATGAAACATTTAAATATTGTTGGTTATATATAATATATTTCAACTAAATTTTCTTATCGTATTAGACTATGAAATAAATCTATGGAATATCATATTTATAATTTTTCTCTTTCCTCCTAATTATTTGGGGTATCATTTCAATTTTATTATATAACCAGAAGTTATATACTTAGACAGAAAAATGTACACCTGAACCTGTATATTCTTATAATATTAGATTATTCCTTTAATTATTTTTATTTATTTGCATCCAGAAGTTGCATGTTCATTTTATTAACGCACCAGCAGTTGCGAGCTTAAACATACGCACCAGAAGTTGCAAATACATTTAATTTTGTTTTTGTACGTTTATTTTTCTCGTACATTTATTTTGGCACATTTAATTCTAATTATTTATGCACCTGAAGTTGCAATTTAGTTTATTAATGCACCCGAAGTTGCTCGTTCAAATTATGCACTAGAAGTTGCAAGTATATTGACGTATAAAGAAATGTAAATTTATGTTTCTTTATGTATTTGAAGTTGTAAATTTATTAATTCTTATTAAATTGGATATATATTATTCGATGCACTTGAAGTTGCTAGATTATTATTATTGACACATACACAAATTTATTGTGTTTATAAGATCTATATTTGTAGTACTATTCTCATTGAAAGATTATTAGTATTTAAATTATGAAACATTATTAATGCCCGAAGCATTATACTAATGAAATAAGTATAATAATATAATGGCAAAAGAATGATAATAATATTGTAAGTATAATAATATTAATGTCGGAAACATAATACTCCAGAATAGTATATGTTGCATGTATATGTTATGATGATAAGAGTTTATATTGAATGTTTTGGACCGGTAGTCCAGAATATGTATTTAAAGATTATAATATAAAAATTTATGAAATTTGTTGTATGCACCAGAAGTGTATATTAACGAATCCGTAGTTGCTCATTGAAAATACGCACCAGAAGTTGCGAGCATATTTATATTTTGCTTGTTTATTTTATGTATATTTATTTTTCGCACATTTATTATTAGTACGTTTAGTTTATGTACTTGTACTGTTCGCACATCTATTATCATTTATATTTAAAGGTCTCTCTTGATTGTCCATCTTGTACCTTGCAAAAAAAAGAAAAATTCTCACAATGAGTGAAATATCAAGTTCAAATATATCAAATCGATTTCCAATAACACTCAAGATTGCAAGTATGATTTATAATTTTGACTTAAACATTGCTCCCCGGCAGCGACGCCATTTTGATGACGGAAATTTCGATCACGATTAAAATGCGTAATTATTGTCGTTGTTTTGAAATCCCGAAAATCAAACGAGTATTTGTAAGTGTTTTGCACAGGGTAAATATGCAAGTTCGTCCACAAGGAGCGTATGCGTTGAAATTACGAATCAAACAAGCAAGAATATAAGAACTTAAATTAAAGATTTTCAGTTTGGGAAGGGAGCATGGAAAAAAGTTTAGAACAAAAGAAAATATTTAAAGAAAGCAAAAGAACTCAATTCAATCTCAAGTTTATTAATCAACACAAGAATTTATTAAAAGAATCACAACCAAAAACTGAAATAAAAGAAAGAAACCACCTAATCAAGCCCTAGAACGCCTAGTGACTTTTGTCGATGCCTTCCCGTCGATCCGGTTGAACGCCAACTCGAGTCTCCGTTTCTTCTCACGCGGATCCTCTTCAATTCGTCGAAGAACGCCTTCCGCACGAATGACCGATCCTTTCCTTGTGTCGAGATGGAGCAAGAACGCCTGAACTCCAATTTCTTCACGTACAACCCTAGGGCGAGAACGCCTCTACCAAAGAGTTGGTCTTGAATTTCACGGTTCTTGGTTGAATCTTGTTTGTTTTTTGGAAGAGTTTGTGGAGAGAGATGGTAGAGAGCTTGCCCCCAAAGGGGAGAGAAAATGAGGGGGGGGGAGAGATGATTTGCCCTTGGCCTTAGGGTCTTATTTATAGGCTTGATGCTCCTCTTGATTGGAAAGGGTAATTATGGAAGGTTTATGGGAGCAACAAATCAACTAAGAAGGCAACAAATCAATCTAAAGGAGGCCACAAATCAATCTAAAGAAGGCAACAAATTAGCTTGTTGGGGCTTGTGCATGGGCTGAGAGCTGGGGCTTGGCGTGGGCTGTGAGATTTGCCTGCGTGGGCTGTGAATTTTGCCTCTGCGGCCAGGCCCATTGTTGCCCTGTGCGTTGCAGCAGTTTGGTGATCTTCTTCTTTTGTTTTTGCCTTTCCCGCCTCGATCTTTCACCGGATATATCGATGTGATATATCGTTTTGACTGTGTTCGGCGTGCCGGAGGCAATGGTGCTGACCAAATTCCAAAATTATTCCTCTATCTCCTGAAAATGGGCAAAGAACACATTAGTGTAGAAATAATATTGTATGCCAGATGTTGGCATGCATAGACGCGGATCTTCAAAGGAGTTTGAAGAATTATAAGAAATAAGAGTCTAAGGGTGATTAAGACAAATGTTGTCTCAATCAAGGATTTGGGCAAGTTGTTGTCCCAATATCAAAAGAAAGGTTAAATCCGAGGAGGGTTAATCTAAATGTTGATAGTAATAGCTTCTTTTGACATTATCATCTTGACTACGTGTATGAGATACACATTTCTAGAATCCAATGGATGGAATACTAGTTTCATTCGAATAAGATTCGCATGACAATTATAAGACTTGTTTAGTAATCAAGATGACAACAGTGTCATTCCAAAAGTTGGAAAAACGGTCAAAGACTTATCAAAAACCAAACATTTTGAATGTAGGTAAATAAGTAAGTTCTGAGGCGAGAGGAGGCTACAAATATTTCATTATATTTACCAACGATTATTGTAGATATAAAGATATCTATTTAATGCGTTTGAAACATAATTTTGAACAGTTCAAAAACGTTTCGAAATGAAATACGAAGTCAACTAAGCGAGAAAATCAAAGTTTTTCGATAAGATCGAAGAGACGAGCATTTTTAAGCTATGAGTATGATAATCATCTAGAAAATTTATGAAAAAGTTTCATAGTTATTTTCATTCGGAACATCAATGTAGATTAATGTGTCCGAGAGGAGGAATCAAACTTTGTTGGACATTTGTTTGATAGATGATAAATCAAAATCTAATATTTCAAATAAGATTTGAAAATTTACCCTTAAGACCAAGGTTAATCACATACCTTCTAAGTCGGTGCAAAAGACCCCATATATGATATGGATCGGAAATAAATTAAATTGAGGATTAACGTGGTTTCAGGCTAAAGTCGGGCACGTTAATAGTTCAATGTTAATGAAAACTTCCGATGTTATCTTTTGTAAGATTTGGAGATTTGAATTCGAAAACTGGTTTTGGATAAACTAAATCTCAAATCTTGATATGTTCATCCATTGAGTATTCTTAAAGAAACTAAAGGATACCATTTATTAAATCCCAATGAGAATTAGATTTTCATAGTTCGAAGAGATACCTTCTTAGAGGAGGACTTAATGTGCATAAGTTTGAAACTTAAAGTCACTTATATCTATGAGGGCTAGTGGGAGATGAATCGATCTCGAAAGGTTCGAGACTCGAATGGAACATTGAACCGATGAATATGATTGGAATTTCATCAAAAGTTGATGAATCCAAGTCAAGATCACAAAGCGATTTTATAGATCAATTTAGACACGTCACGAATCAATAAATTATGAATTTATCAAAGAATGTGACAAACGAATCGAACTCATACATGCTGAGTCGATGGACTAAAATGATGCTATAAAGGATAAAATTTCATATGGCATGGTGCCATGGAATCCATGATTCAATCCATGCATGTCATCAAGTTTAAAACTTGATTTAAACATTCCTTAGGGTATGACCCATAGAATGTGAGTGAGTTTTCAAAGTGAAAACTAAAGTGGATTGGAATATGTATACTTACAAAGCAAGAATGTTTATGAGATTTGCGAATTCATGATATGATCATGAAGAAACGGTTTCACAAATAATCACGCTTTATTCATTAGGATTATATTTGTCATTTCACATAGTATGACTATGATTTTTGATAAATGGATGACAAGACCGTATTCTTTAATAGGAAATATTAAAGGATGTGTATGTGACACAACCTAATGGTTTTATCGATCAAAAGAATCCAAGAAAAGTATACAAATTTCAACGATCCATATGATGGATTGAAGAATAATTCATGGAATTGGAATTTTATTTTGATAAAATTATAATTAGTTATAATATTATCAAGAACAAAAGAAAAGCTTTGTGTAGATATGAAGGTTAGTGGGAGCCACATACATTTCTTATATTAAAATATATGAATGATATATTATTCGTAGGAAACGATTGTCGAGACAACTTATGAGATAATCGTAAAAATCTATGAGATAGATTTAACATTCCTCGATCTGAATTGAAGTATGTACATCGACAAAATATTGAAAATGGTTTTCAGTACATAAATCCAGTATCGGATTTTTCCCAAATGTCGAATGGCGAAATTTTTCTGAGGATCGATGTGCGACATCGAGTTAAAGAAAAGTAGGAAAATGGATAATCTATGTTTCGACAATAGAATATTCCAAATACGCCATGATATGTACTAATCTTTAAATATTGTTCATGTTAAGTGTCGTAATTATCAATCGAATAATTTAATGGATAATCTATGTATAATGATTATACTTCACATATGCATAATAGTTATGCAACATTTAAAATCTGGTTTCGTATTGAAATTAATAAATAATATCCTTTTAGAAAGGATTAAGACTATATTTCTCATATAAAATGGTGGGGAGGATGAATTAGTGATAAAAGTTATACCGATGGCATTTCTCCAAACATGCGACACATTTATGAAATGTGTACATATTTTGCTTAAATAAAATTGAAGTTGTATGAAAGAGTTTCACAACAACTAAAGATGAAAATTTTATGATGGAATTAGATTTCAATACGGCTTACGAAGCCGAAATGGAAAAGTTATGGATCAAGGTGTTGATCATACTTGGTATTGTCCCAAGAAATAGGATTATTTGGTAATCTATTTCGATGGACGAAATAGCCCAAACCAAAAGAAATTGAAATAACATAACCACTCCAAACTTATATTCAATAGGTATTGGATACCTAACGAAAATTGACACTAACGGTAACGTAGCGGAACCGTTTACAAAAACTGCTTTCTTCTTAGTTAAGCATGAATGTCATGCAAAGACTATAGGTATAGAGATACCTAGAGGAGGAATATATTTGAGGTATAGTTATCTAATACCGATAGTCATCGCAGATTATAATCCTAGCATAGATTATAGGTGTAAACGCTGCATCAAACAATACTTACTCTATATTCGTGCATTTCAAAATTTTAAAATTTTAATTGCATTTATAACTTATATGAATACTTGTGCGAGGTTGTGTAATTTGATTACACGAACCTTGAATTATGACTTGTGTGAGCGTCTACATAATACGTGATTATGTTAAGTAAAACCGTCACATTTCAAAAGTTATATTTCAAAAACGTCCCTAGTCACGATTAGGATACTTATGTGATAAGTATATCTATTATAAGATAATAGACTAACGTGTACACTAGCATATTCGCCGAGGTGATGATTATGTTTTGCTAATCATAGGACAAAGAGTTTGTCAAATCGGGAATATGGATATGCATTAGGTTATGCATATTGTGACTTGACCAAAAGTGCGATACCATGACATAGTTTAGTCATTGTAGATGAAATCGTAACGAATGGGGTCTTAGTTCTTCACACATGAGGTGATCATGGATCGTTTTCCGTGCGTAGCATGATGCTTAGATATAGTCTTCCACTATCTGTAACAGGATGGTCATGGGATTATAATCGGGTATTATCTGAAACACGAAATTTGATGTGAGTCATCAAGATAGAAATTGTTCCTTTCGAGAGAAAGAGATATCCCTTAGGCCTATCGATGAATTGATCAACGAAATCTCTGGCCAGAGTCAATGATATTAATGGTTAATATCGATTGTATTTGTTGATTCAATTCGGTATCGAAGTTTAAGTATAGTCAATCAAAATATAAGGATGACTATTACCATGCCTTTTGATTGACGGATATCGCGAACAAGAGAACTAAACACCACCGTTCGAGATGGGTATAAATGATCACAATCATTTTTCGTTTTCAACGTGGGAAAGCTATGATGGATTTCTTCCTAGATCCCTCTCATGAGCCCGTAAACTTAGGAATAGGTTTACTACCATTGCTTGATACGAACCTACGCGGTCACACATAGAGCTGTCTTATTTCGGGTTTGATTTCAATCTCTAAGATAAGTGTACATGTGATGTACATTGGTGCATTCTTTAGTTGGATCTTGAACTGAGTGGGAGACTGAAGGAAATACAGTTATAGATCAACTAGTAGCTTGCACACATGAGGATAGACGAACGTACGCATTCGTCGATACGATTGGATGCATAATAAGATTATGCAAATCTGACAGAAATAACATGGTCAGTCATGACGGACTGTTTGGTCAGTCATGACGGACCAATAGGTTAATCTGTCAGATTACACAGAAATAACATGGTCAGTCATGACGGACATATTGGTCAGTCATGACGGACCAAAGGGAATTTTGTGTACCAATCCGTGAGTATGGTCAGTCATGACGCACAATATGGTGCGTCATGACGGACTGTATGGTCAGTCATGACGGACTGTCTGGTCAGTCATGACGGACCAATAGTAAATGTTGTTTCTAGGAAACGTGACTGGTGCATCATGACGCACCATTCTGTGCGTCATGACGGACTGTGATCCAAATTCCAGATTAGCAGTTTTCTTTGTACTCATTAATTCCTCATTAATTATGGTGTTAATATAAGATCAATTGTTGATCTTCTCTCTCTCTGGCAATTCCAGATCTGAGAAGAGAATTCTTGTGAGACAAGAAAAGAGAGAAAACTCCATTAGAGAGATTGAAGGTTTTAAGCAAGTTTACGGCGATTTTAGGGGAATCGCGCGTAACCGAAAGACGAGGCTTAAGGTGGATACGAGTAGAGGGATTTCATCTGAAATCCTCTATTGTGATCAAACAAGGGAAAGATGAATGACGAACCGGATGCGATCCGGTTGTATACGACAAATCGAAGCTCCGTCGAAGGTCTCGAATCGTGCGGGAATGGGACGTACGTGTTGCCGAAGATTGGAGCAGCGAAAAGGGAAGCAACTACTGATCAACCCGTAACCGTGATCAATTTCACGTGGTATGAATCTATGTCTATAATCGTTATATTCATAGGTAGTTGTATTGCATGTAGTTTAGGATTCGTACGATCGAGTCGTCGGTGTGGTCCTCGGGATCGGGTCGGACCGAGCTCTTCAATCCGCTGCGCGGAGCTCGGTAGTGACTCCGATACCCAACAGAATATGCATGTCACGATCATGACTCGATTAAGACCAACTATTTATTATACGTACTCCCCATTTTTTATATCTTGTGAGTGATCGGAGCAAAAAGTATTCACTCAATTTATTTTTTATTTGTAGTAGATGTGTGATAACACATGGACGAGTTAAAAGAAGTGTTTGGTACACAAACTAAAAAATGGTTGATTATTCTATAAAATTGTATATCACGAACATTTATTTATTTGAACCAGAAGTTCAAATGATATACACAAACTAAAAGTTTAAAAAAAAATTGTATTTGTAAACTAGAAGTTTACATTCAAGAGACCAAAAATGTTTAATATGTATGTTGCAAATACAAAATCCATGAAGGAGGTGCACACAACTAACCTAAAACTGGTATTTAAAACTCGGTACCGTCTTGTTTTTAAAATTCGCCGGATTAATTAGATTAAATACCAGATTTGAGGTGCACACAAATTTAGAAAAAAACGGTATTTAAAAACCAGTTGGAAGAATTGAATTATTTAAACTACGTGTCTCCAGATTTTACCATTATATTCTCTTTATATTAAATTTTAAAAAATCCTATGATATAAAATTATTTATGTTTATGCTATATTATTAGTTATATTATTTATTAAATTACTTTTACTATTGAGTTTGATTTATTATTTATAAATTTCATTGCAATTTTAATCGATAACAAATTGTTAGTACTATATAATGATATGTTACTACTTATGTTGCATTATTCATTAATTTTATATTTGATATGATATGAAATATTGTGACCAACAATGATATAATATTTGTTGTTATGTTTTTTTTTTGTAAAATCATGTTATACCTTATATGTTATTTGTTGGG
Source organism: Luzula sylvatica (assembly GCA_946800325.1). Classification (NCBI taxonomy): domain Eukaryota; kingdom Viridiplantae; phylum Streptophyta; class Magnoliopsida; order Poales; family Juncaceae; genus Luzula; species Luzula sylvatica. The sequence goes on from OX326956.1 coordinate 21,947,931, forward strand.
AATTCAATCCGTCCCCGGGCCCGCGCAGCGGATATGTAGGCCCGGTCCGGTTCCCTTAATCCAAGATCACGCCATGACTTCGAAGGGTACGATGCAAATAAGAAGATTAGATTCATACTAGTGCAAAATTGATTGCACACGACGGGTTGATTACTAGTCTTCCTTCTCCTGTCACGTTGGTGACAATCCGCGCGCCCCACACCACGCGTCTTTCACCGCTCGTTGACCGTCCTTTCTCTCCCTCGAGTTGATCAGAACCGAAGAGCCACAAGTGTCGCTCATCTACTTGTATCCACCGTGAGTCGGAGTTCGTCGGTCGTGGGTGCAACTGCCTAGATGCTGCACCGGCGAACTTGCTTGATCGGTTGATTCTCTATGCCGGAAAACTCTTTTTCTCGGTTCTCTCTCTTTACACCCTTTCACTCACTAGAAAGATGTCTCTCTATAATTCTGGATTATTCTGAATAATACGAATGATTGGACTGAATTAAGCATTCAGAGATTAGAGAGAATTATCATATTTATATCACATAGGATTAGAATGGGCCAAAAGACATGTATATCCAATATACACTCTTTCATGCAGAAAACTACATGAACCTGTTCAGTATTCTGTCCATACGAAATTGGTAAATTCTTCTGACAGAAAATCAACCTATACAAAAGTTGTATATAATTTTATTATCTACCCAACCCAATTTGTCCTGGTCCAATTGGAGTTCGTATGCAAACGTTATGACTTTTTTACTAACTGTATGTCATACTGTTGCACCCTTTCGATATTTCATAGAAACGACACTTATACTTCGTTCATATGAAATATATTTCTACATGAAGGATGTAGATAATCTTATTATCTATCTAACCCAATTTGAACTATTCAAATTGGATTTTCCTACTGAAAGATATGACCACGAATGTACGCTTCCATTCGTTTATCCTTGTGTACACTTTTACGATTGTTCCGAAATTGTATTTCCTTCAGTATTTATTATACAATGACATTAATATAAGTGTTATTATTTGATTAATAAAATGAATTTTTTTTCATCATAATGTAAAATAATTGTAAAACATATACATAATCATATACAAATTAGTTAAAATAATTATATTATGAAATTGTATTATCAATATTACTATATTTATATGTACTTTGTATTACAATCAAAAATATAATTAATATTCTCGCTGCGTAGCGCTAGTATTCTCCTAGTTAGTATTAATTTATAGGTATTAATTCAAATGCATATTCATTATGTTTTAATTAATTATTAATTATCTGACATTTATTAGTTATTATGTTGACTAATTATAATTAGTATAATTCTATACTTTTTCCTGGCTCCTGGTTGAGCCACGTCACCAGGGGCCTTTTTGTAAAAAAAATTTTAATTTATATTTTGGTCCTTTTTTATTTACATTTTGGTCATTTTTATTTCGAAAAATTACACTTTGGTCCTTTTTTATTTACATTTTGGTCCTCCAAGTTTAAAAAAATACATTTTGATCCAGGGGCCTCTTTGTAAGAAAATTTTTAATTTACATATTGGTCCTTTTTTTATTACATTTTGGTCCTTTTTAGTTGAAAAAACTATATTTTGGTCCTTTTTATTTTTGTTTTGGTCCTTTCAAGTTTAAAATATTACATTTTGGTACTTCATATTTACATCTTGATCCTCTTTTATTTACACATTTTAATTCGAAAAAAAAATTTAATTCACATTTTGGTCATTTTTAATTTACATTTTGGTCCTTTTCAGTTTGAAAAATTACATTTCGGTCCTTCTCAGTTTGAAAATTCCACAACACCACACAAATCGAATCACTGGCCAATACAACGCTGCCGAAAAATAAATACAGAAAAAGCACAAATCATAAAAAAAAACAAATGAACGTGCCCCGCGCAATTGCGCGGGGTTATAGCTAGTATAAAGAAATTATAGTGGTATAATCTGGAGACACGTAGTTTAAATAATTAAAATCTTCCAACTGGTTTTTAAATCTCGTTTTTTTTCTAAATTTTTGTGCACCTCAAATCTAGGTATTTAATCTAATTAATCCGGCGGGTTTTAAAAACCAGACGGTACCGGGTTTTAAAAACCAGTTCGAGATTAGTTTTGGAATATTTTTGAAAACCAGGTTATTTTTCGAAAAAAAATTCATACAAAGTTACATGCATAAATGCTCCTTCAAAAAATGGCTTGAATCAAATTGATTTAGAACAAGCACATATTTCAAAGGAAAAAAAATCAAGATCTCTACAGATATGGGATCGTTTCTCTGAAAAATAAAATGAACTCTTTAGATTTCTAAGAGTGGAATCGTTTCTCTGATAGAAGAGCTCCAAAGTTTGTATATCTGGTGGGAGATCCGATTAACCCGAAATCGCTGACTATTCATATTTTTACCGACTTCTACAAGACCCGAAGTCCTACCGAGCGTGGGAGAGAGACGCGGAAAGTTGACCTGAGATTGGCCTAAACTAGGGAAAATTGTGCAAAAGCGAGCTAGAGGGAGTTTGTTAGTCTATCAAGCGAGAGAGCGCGCGCGCGAGAGAGATGTATATGAAAAGGGATTAACACATCTCCATTAACTTTAACAGAAAAAGTTAAGTATGGATTAATTTGAGATAACTACATTTAGGAGGGATAAATTTGATATTCTTAAGTTAGAAGGGATAAATTTGTTATTTTGGTATTTAACAGGGATATAAAAAAAAATTACTCCTTTCAAAAAAAATAATATATATATCAAATATATTATTGTTCTTAATTTTTTTCATCGTAAAAAAATATTCAAATCGTAACATGTCATAAAATACAAATAAGAATTAATGTATACAAGGAGACTAATTGCGTTTCACGACGAATTTGTTTCATTTGTTGTATCATACTTTATTTATAATTATAAATGATCACGTAATTGAGTAACTAATAAAAAATTTGTATAGTGTTTCAATTAAGAAATTTTAATTTGCTTCGTAGTTTATTTTGGGATCAAATATTTTTCATGACCATTCGTTTTCTTATGTGATGTGGTTCTAATACTATAAAATTGATACAAAAAAATTACGAAAGAAATGTATAGTATAATATTTCAAGTATTGTAGAATTTGTGATTTTGTACTAATAATCAAATTTGTGGTAATTTTCTTTTTATGTGATGTGATTTAAATATTTAAAGTATTTAATAATTTGTCATTTCGTACTATTAATCAACAGAATTTTATTTTTTGTGAAAAATAGTAATACTCAATATTGGTACATATATAAATCAAATCCGGTTCTATTTGTATAAATTTTTTAAATTCTCTTTGCACAATATTTACAAATAGAAAAAACCAAAACATCCGTGTTCGGTACGAAATTAATTCCTGTACAGTTCCTACAAAAACCAAAAAACTAAATTTGATAGTAAATTTGATTAAGGAAGTTTAATATCAAATTTAGTTTAATTCTATGTTTGGATCGGTAGAAAAACCAAATCTGGCTAGAGTGAGAGAGGTTTTTTCCCAATATATTCTTGCGAGAGTGAGAGATTTTTTCCCAATATATTCTGGTGAGAGTGAGAGAGATGACGGGATGAAAAAAGAAGGAGAAATAGAAATGACGGGAGAGGAGATAACGAAGCGTCACCTTGTTCCTTGAAGAAACTAGAAAATACTTAACAAATTGTTCAGTTTATTTTTTTCATTCATTTTCTATATAAAATTTCAGAAAACTTCCTTAACCAATAATTACTATAAATTCTTTAAATACCGATCCAAACATAGAATTAGGTTTTTCTAGTGTTATTTTCCTAACCTAGGTTTAACCCTCTTTTTTCTAGACATCCAAACAAATCCTTAGATTATAAACGCAATAGCCATGACAAATAGCTCCTCGCTAATTTGTTTCCACGACTCCATGTTGATCAAGCTTCACCCTTGTTCTTTCACACGTCATGTTCATTGCATAAATTGGCACTATAAGCACCAACAATAAAACAAACCGATTCGACATTCATATTTCATATTTCCAGCTATGTATGTGCAGATCTTTTATATTGCAGTGTCATGTCATCTCAAGGCTAATTCAGTGCATTTGATCTTCATTGACCTAATGGTTCCTTGATTAACCACAATACACTTCCAATTCATCAATTAAAAATATGTAACTGAACTAATAAAATAATCAATTTATAATTCTATTTGACCCTACTATAATTAATCTTTTAATGAACTACAAACCTCTATAAACCTGATTTAGAACAAAAAAAAAATTTCACAATTCACATTTCTTAGATAACAAATATATCTAAGTATTTTAAAAGATTCAATCTTTTCTTACTGATAACAATATTTTATTAATTTAAAAAAATAAAGGAACAATATTTTCTATGCAATCAAGAAAACAAATTATAAAGAAGTAAAAAAAAAAAACACGGTTTATTAGTTACAAATCAAAGATACTACATACAATTATACCCAAAATAATTTAATGTTCCATAATAAAAAGCATAGATATTATATGTAAGAATTATTAAATATGAACATAAAAGAGTTATTAAACAACAAAAACATATAACTTGTGTGTGTAATTTTGTTTTTAACTAATCTCTTTAAATTCTTTTCCATGTGGATGCTACATTCAATATCAAGTGTTTGATTTTAATCAGACGGTTTATATTTAAAATATCAAATGTGACATGATTTAAGAAGAATGCTTAAAAATTGTTGTAAAATAATGACACGCAAATGACTACATGAAATATGTATTTCAAAAATCGAGCAAAAATTAATGAATAAGATCAAACAACATCACAAAATCTAACGGTTCAAAATAAAATATACAAATGACCACAAAAATATATGTATTAAAAGATCAAATATAAATTTATTGGAGTAGGATGAAGCTACATCACACAATTAAATGGTCAATAATTATGAAGAACAATGATGATGTAACTTCATGAGAATGCATAAAATATATGCAAAATAAAGGGATTGGATAAATTGGTTAGACTTGGTTCTTCGCAATATAAAAAATTGCATGATTTATGAAAGATAGTGTGATAAATATCACAAATAGGATTTCAATATTAGTAAAATAGTATTCCTAAAATTTTAGGACATAAAACCCATATTAAAAATATATCTCTTTCAACGATCAAAACCGACTCATTGTGCGTCAAAGTTTTCGAAAGGGTATAATTGTAATTTCGTTTTTATGAAATATTTAAATTAATATCTTATAGTGTCTTATTTGAAAAATGATCAATCCATTAACATTACAAAAAACTAAATTTTGTAAAATAAATACCATATACTTGTAAAATAAATATTTTGCAAATTTGTAACTTCAGAGGACTATGTATGAAATGTGCAAATGCCACTGTCTCTTCTTAAGCGGTCATGACTTGAGTAGCTCTCAACACTCTTTATCTAGTCATTACTATGTACATTTGTGAAATCCTTAGAAAATGAGAGAAACAAATTAGGAAAAATTAAGAAAAATAGGAAATTTCGCAAAACGAAAAGTGGCATAGTGTTGAGTAAGAAAAGTTATGCAACTAGACAAGATTAAAAGAAGAATTCTTTCCAAATTTTGAATTTTCCAATTTTCACTCCATTTTGTGCGAGGTTCCAAAGTCAACCAAATATTTTTTATTTTTTCATTATTTTAATAAACTTACAGTTAATTAAACTAATGACAAACGAATTAAATAAACCATAAATTAGTAATGGACGGAATCTGTAACTTCGTCATTTTTTAAAGTGACGAAATTCGTAATTCTGTCTTTGGTTACTTATGGAATTAATTTCGGCGTTTCGTTATTTTGGAAATAAACTTATACAACTTAGTTATATACAAAAAAATCCGATATTTAAATATGGGAAATTTAAAAAAAAAACTCCTAATTTTTTTCAATATTGTAAAAAAACCCCTCTATTGTGAAAAAACCTCTCTATTTTGAGAAACTAAAAAAAAAACACTAAAAGCAAACTTTTCTTTCAAAAAAATCCTTATAGGTGCTAATGTTAATTCTGTTGGTGTTAAATTTTTTTTGGACCATTATACCCTTCTTGTTTTATAAAATACAATTTTTCTAAATAATCTTTCGTATTTTTTATTTTAAAAAATAATAAATATTTCATAATTAATTAATTATATATTAACTCATATGATATAATTATATATCAGTTTATATATTTACAAAATCATACATCGTTTGACATATAATTTATATAACGAGTAACAAAAATATGAATAATAACAAATTAATTTGCTTTTATATGAATGGTGTATTAAATCATATATTTAGAATTAGAATTTTTGCAGATACATGCACTTGTTCTGGGGTGAAAAAAATATGATATTTAAGCACTTTCGCCAATCTGTCAGACGAAAGTAAAAAAATTTCGCTAGACTGCTTGGCGAAAGTACTAGCTCTGCAATTCAAACATATTGGTGCTAGTTTTGCGAATGGGCTTTTTTTGGATGCTATCAAAAAATCTCTATATGAAAAATGAATATACATTAAAATAAACTGCTAAATTTTCTTTTCACGATGTTTTCTAGGTGTTGAAATGTTTTGTATCGTTCTTTATTTTTTTTATCACTTGAGATTAGATTTTAAAAATATATATGATAAATAAAATACTAAAATCAAATGAATATATTATATATAATCAAATGAATATTGTGGATTTTTTTAATAATAAAAAACAGCAAAAATGATTTAATACATCTGTTATTAGAAAACTAAAGAGATATTTTGGTCCAATATTGTATTTTAAAATTAAAAAATAGAAAAAATGATTTAATAAAATTATTATGAATTAAAAAAAAATACTAACATTATTTAGAAAAATTGTATTTTAAAAAACTAGATGAGTATTTTGGTCCAAAAATTTTTTTAATACCAAAAGAGTTAAATCTAACACCAATAGGGATTCCTGAAAAGAAAGTTTGCTTTTAGGGGTTCGAAGTTTCTCAAAAGTTATGAATTTTTTACAATATTGAAGAAAGTTTGGGGTTTATTTTAAATTTCTCTTTAAATATACTAAATTATTGGTGAAAATAACTAATTTTTATACATATAAATAGGCTAAATTATTTGGTAAAGGTATACAATTATTATATTTCACAATATGCATGCATATTCATAACACGGCAATTATACATTTATATATTAATACACTATTTCTCTCTCTTCGCTTTGTCCTTTTTCAATAACAATTTGTAATTAACATGATAAAATTTGATTAGTTTCAAAATTCGGTCAATTTGAAAAGTGACGGGATTTTTGGTTATTTCTTAAATTAATTTAAAAATTGGTTATTTTCTGAATAAATTTCGAATAGTTGGGTAATTTGAAAAATGCACCAAAAAACAATGTCGTCCTAGTCCTACTCATAAACATTTACATAATGAAATATATTCAAGCTGCAATTGAGTTGCATGAATGAAAATTATATATTAATAGCAACTATAACAACACCCAATTTGCTTTAGATAATATCATAAAAACCTGATTAAAAATAAATATATACATTTGCTCCGTACAAACAAAAACTAAACACCAAATTGAACGAATCCAAGAAATAAAAACTCAGAAATGGAACGAGTGAGAGACCAAATGCAGTTCAGTGAGACTGAAGAACAGAGCAGCCATCATCGAAGTTAAGTGCGTAACTAAACGGATCATAGTGAAAACGCAATCTTTGCTTTCTCGCTCCAAACTGCCGCTTTATCTCCGCCCTTAGCCTCCAGTAAAGACTCGCCACCTTCTTCTTCCCGAAGCACGGAACCTCTCCAGTCTCCCACATTGCCATTATCACTTCCATTGATGATATCAAAAGTAAAGAAAACAAATAGGAAGAGAGATCTGAATTAGCAAAGAATGAACTGCTCTTCACTGGTTTTCTTTTAAGTAGGGCTGTTGGACTGAGGACTTTGGCAGGATATGAAATTGATTGAATTGAATAATGCAAGAGGGTTCACGTGGGAAGAAGACGAGAGAGAGAGAGAAAGAGAGGGACATAGGAGTGGGCTGAAAAGGAGGTCTCGTCTGGATTGTATTTACTGTGAGCATGCCTTCTTCCCCTTGATTTATTGTGTTGTTTACTACGGTACGTGGATACTTAAAAAATATAAAAGTATTCGGAAGATACGAGTATCGGATACGGATACGATACGGTTCGGATACGTCATGTGGCGTATTCGATTATTTTAATATTTATTTTTTCGATTATAACGGAAATGTGCATGATACGGATAATATACGTTCATGATACGACAGAAATATTTCATTTAGAATAATTCGGTCCATTATATATTTTAGTTTAAATAAATTATATAGGATACTTTTCGGATAATTATAAATTAGTTATATGATTTTTCTAGAATAAATTTAGGATGTTTTTATGATATTTGTATTGTTATATTGATTTTATTTATTTTCATGATATTTAATTTTAAAATATTATTAATTTATTATTTATTAATTATATATAATATAAATATTTTAAAATAATAATAATATAGTTGTATCCGTATCAGTGAAATTTGTCGTATCATCGTGTACGTTTCGTATCGGATACGATATCCGTATCTGTATTTGTGCAACATAGGTTGTTTAGTATGATGAAATTATGTGAATTGTAAATTATGAATTTTCTTGAAATCTTAATTATGTTATTGTTATTCAGATGAATCAAATATCGCCACTAAGAATATCAAGACATGAAGTCACATAAAATCAATCAAAAATTAGAATATAGAATAATGACGTGTTGTTGCAGCGCTTAAACCGGCGAAAGCATATGCTAAAACTAAAAAGGGAACACATAAGTTGCATGAAGCTCTCATTTATTAGTTACTGCACAGCAATTTATCTACCATGAATCCATGATTAAAGTTACAACAAAGTAAATAATGTAATTACGAACAGTATGATTATTTATGACTTTTGAGGAATCTAATTGTTGGGGGGCTTGATCTCGTCCATTTCAGTTTAAACTGGATATATCCTGTACAATCATAGAAATAATCTGTGGGCTCCTGTGTTTCGTTGCCATACTGACAATACAAGTGGTACTGCTACCTGTCTCTTCCGTGGCTGGATAAGAGTTGGTAGCAGTTCAGAAGAGAGATTCGATCCACAGTTTTTTCCATTTTACAAATATGATTATATCTAAGTGTGTCCATGGGGGTAGGATATCGGCGAGTAGCTAGCTATAGGAACCCATCTTTTTCACCGAGAATTGTACCACCTACCACGTGACAGTTTGCCATTGACAGTCACTCATTGGCAGTCTGTCACGTGACAGATGGGTACAATTCATGATCAAAAAGCATTACTCGATATTGGCCGAATCTTATTCGAAAAAATATCCGGACGTAAACGGATTCAGGGTAAAAACCTTATTCGATTTTATGGATATGGATTCCGATACTATCCGGATCCGAATAAAATTTGTAAATGATTGTTCGTTTTGTTAAAAATCACGATCTCGTTCGTAATAATATCTGATACACAATAACTTTATTTTAATTTATAGTAATATTTAATAGTAAATAATTTAATTTCAATCAATAGACAATATTTTATTTCGTTTCATAAAAATACTTAATAGAAAATTCTATTTCAGTTTCTTAGGATATACCTACATGGTATTAGTTTTCCATTCTCCACAAAAAAAAAAATCTTCCTCTCATTTTTGTATTAATTTATAATTTAATATATATTTATATATTATTTATTTTAAAACTACAAAATAATCGAGACTTGAGTGTTAAAAATAATAACACAATATTATGTGATAGTATCCGTTCTAATATCCTAATAGAATTTGTATGTGTATTCGTTTATTATACGAACCGAATCTGGATCCGGGTAGTTTTGTATCATGATTTGTACCCGAAAAAATATGGATATGAATCTAGCATGACCACTACCACTATCCGAACAGTTCACACCCCTAATTATATCACATATTTTTGAATTTTATATATAACGTCAAAAAAGTCTAGTTTGCAAAAATAACAGTAAACTTTTTCAATTTAGATAATTACCACTTTTGTCAGCTAGCTTGGCGAAAGTAAAACAACTTTTGTCCCTAATTAGGATTCAATGGTGTTAACAAGGGCCAAATTCAAATAAATCACATTTGCCTAATTTCCCAAGAGGGGGACTGAAAGTGCATGTAGTAACCCCCGAAGAGATCATTGTGAGCGTGTGAGGGAGCGTGTTTTTTGAATTACCTCACTTTCGCCAACCCCCTTGACTAAAGCGAGGGAATCTATTGCCAGCGAGCAGTCCCTCTTCTTTTTTCTTCCGCTCTTTTCTTCTTTCTTCTAACCGAAATTTGTCTCTTTCATTTCAAAAATTCATCAAAAATCAACAAAATTCTCAACAACAAAAAATAAAATTATATATATATATATATATATATATATATATATATATATATATATATATATATATATAGAGAGAGAGAGAGAGAGAGAGAGAGAGAGAGAGAGAGAGAGAGAGAGAGAGAGAGAGAGAGAGAGAGATAAAAGAAGATGTTTCTCATCTCTTTGGTACGTTTTTTTAAGTTTTATACTTGTAAAAATAGTAGTTAATTTAATTAGGATTTAGGATATTTTTTGTTAAGAAATATGGTATTTTTTTGGTTAGTTTAGTTTATTCAATATTTAGTTTTGATTAATTTCATTTATTAGTTAGTTTGAATTTTTGTTGCTTTTTTGAAAAAAAAAATCGTTTTTAATGAAGTTAGTTATTTAAAATTAGTTTACTAATTATTTAGAAAAAAATTCGGACTTTTAATTATTATAACAATGGAGGTTGTGAATTGAATTGATCTACAAGATTTTGTAATTAATTCAATTACAAACATGGCATATCGACCAGCCTAACCAACACCAACGAAACCAACTACCATAGCCAAACATACCAACAAACAACAACGAAAACAATAACAAATTAACAATTGGCATCACTCACCGCCAAACGAACTGGACTTTCATGGGATAAAGATGCAATTTTTTTTTTGCGGATTCTGAGAGATAAGTGGATAGTGCATACAAATGCACCTAACTTTTGGGATTTCATGAGATAAAATTACTTTTATTATATTTCGTATTTTGTATGCATTATGTGATATTGTAGTATTTTATTATATGTGTTTTTTTATTATACACAATTGAACAAAATAAAACAAACTTAAACTCATAAACACAATTGGACACAATTGAACACAAGCACACTTAAACAAAATAAAAAAAATACTAACAAAAAAAACGCTCGGTTGAACACAACACACTTGAACACAATTAATCCACCGAATTTTTGGTGCTCTCGACCTTTCAAAAGTTAAGCATTTTTGTTCAACTTTTGAAAGGTTGAAACTTTTTTTGTTGATAATTAACATCGGTAAGTACGAATTAGTGACTGAAAACGCTCGATTTTTGAAAGGTCGGCCATTTTTAAAATCTCTCGACGTTTGAAATGTGAGAGTGTTATTTTCCAAATTTTCGAATTTTGATGTTCATTTTGAATAATACCAAAGTTATTTTAGCCTAAATTCCAAAATTTTCCTTATATAAATATGGTTTATTTGGATTTTGTTTCTTGTCAACAGCATGAAATCAAATTAGCTCTCGAAAATTACCTACGGGTTTTAAATAAAATAAAACTAGCTCTCGAAAATGCTAGTTCTTTAAATCAGAAAATGTTGATGTTATTTTTGCAAAGTGGATCTCTGTGGACGCTGTATATAAAAAAAGTTCATATTTTAGTAATATCGAATCCAGGCCATTTACTGTGTCCTCCAAAATCACCAAGCTCATGCTTACGCCATGAGCATGGAGGGGCTAATTAACATCTTCCAAAATTTACATCACTTAATTAATAATGTTTTGAATTAATTATCAATTGTAATAATTAATTATTAAATTTTTATATTAACTGTTAATTATATCACAATTAACTGTTAATTCAAAATATAATTAATCGACTGAAAAAAATGAGGTGCAAATTGGGAAGACCAATTAACATTCTTACCTGAGCATGATTCAATAAAGATGCGGTGGAATCTCAAAGGAATACTAAAATTTCCCTATCGAATAGGTAAAGTGGGGAACATGACAAAGAGAGGCTACATGGCCCGTGATGCGAATAGCATCTATGGTAGCACGCTGATACTACTATTGAGAAACCGAGTGAAAAGACAGAAACGCATGTAAAAAATTGCAGAACCGTACGCTGTAACTCGAGCGTCTCGGGCATGTAAAATTCCAGCTTTTAATGAGATGCGATTGAGATCGATCGCTGCTGCAGAGACTCGGACCCGCATTGATTCTTGGGACCGTATTACTGTTTTTTTATTTATTTTGTATTTAAAGCCAGCCTAGCACAGTGACCATACTATGACTCATTGACTTATCTTAAACAGAAGAAAACTTTATTTAAAAAATAATGATAAGATGAAAAATAAAGGAATTGGAATTAGTGATTTTATAATTTGTTTGGACGTTGAAATTATAAAAGGTTGGAAAAAATAATTTATTATTTGATTGTTTAGAAATCTTTGAAATTTTATTGTGGAAAAAATATAGATATAATTTAATTAAAAAATTATTTTTCCAATAGTTTCAAGAAAATTTTAGTGATTTCAAATAAATCAACATTTTTTTCAACAAAAAACCCCTGTTTTATGATGTTATTTTTCCATTTCATGTTTTTAAGTTTTTTTTAAAAGATTATGACTTCATTTTTTGGTTTATTTTTTCCATTTCACTTTTTTCCTCTTCATAATATCAGCGACACCAGGGGCGGCCCAACAGGGTAGGCGGACTCGGCCAGCGCCGAGAGCCCAAAAATTCGGAAGGCCTACATATATATATCATATATGTAGAAAGTAATATTATTGGATAAAAAAGTTATTTTAGGCAATTTGAGCCGTATAACATACACAGATGAAATTTTCTTCATATAATTTCTCCACTTACTTAATTCCATATTTAATTTGATTCATTTCCTTGTTTACTTGGCTACCTGCAATTATTCTGCCATGATTACCATCTAATTCCAATGATTTCTCTTTTTGAACCTTTTTCATTCTCTAATTTCTGCAAAACCTACAACATAAAACGAATAGGCAAGACTGCAACAAATCTCCAGGACATTTCTTTCACAAATAATTTCGATTCTGCAAAAACTTGTCTCGGAGACTCCTTGGAAATTTCTCCAACAAATCTGCATTCTCAAAAACAGTTTCGATTCTCCAACAAATCTTTCTGCATGAGATTCTTTCGAAAGATTAACTTCGACGATTATCGCATTGGTTCGAAGATTTCTTAAAGTTTGCATCTTTCTTGCCATCCCTTGTTGACTGATTGTTGCGGTTTCTCCAATTATTGAAATTAATTTAATTGCTTCCAATTATAACGGAAACTTGAAACAAGAATTATCATATCATATCTGTGAGACGATTTCGTTCTATTCTACTCTCTCCAATTATCACAAATTCAGTATATGACAATTTGATCTCAGTTTGATAATTTGACTAAGCAAATCTAACTTTGATCAGTTTTCATGTAGTTTAATATCTTATTTTATCTCCTCCGAGTATCTTCATTTGACAATTTGACATCGCAAAATTAAAATCGGCAAATCAACAAAGCAAATCTGACTTTGATTAATGACTCGGAAAATCGACAATTGGTACAACCGACTCTTTGAAACACTCTCCTCATCAGGTGCTTTTGCTCCAAAAAATTGACTTAAAATCTCTTTTCTTTTTTATTGGATCGAATATGTTGTCGTGTTGATTTGAATAATAGTATTTTGTTCGAATGTGGTGTGCTTCTCGAATGATATTTTGTGTTTTCAATTTGTAAGAATTTTTATATAGTTTCTTAAATTGTATACAAAAAGCATTATGTCCGATTGTGTGAAGTAAAAAAAACCTTCATTAAATTCTTGCCGAGAGCCTTGCGAAATGTTGAGCCGCCCCTGAGCGACACGATATGGTTCTTGAATCAAAGCCACTCATACAAATTTCGGCTAATAATGATGTTCATGATCTCGAAGCCAGTACGAAGTCGAAGCCAACAATGACGGTTCATGTGAATTTTTGTACTTTTGAAAAGATACTTTGTTTTTTTTTTACTCGATTGAATGTATTAATTATTATCGTAATTATTGGGTTGTATATTCTTTTTATTGTTGTAACCACGAGACAACGGGACCCTTTGGTTGTAGTACTTTGTAATATTTGGTGACATTTCTTTGTTTATTGAATAACAATTATATATTGTTGTAATTTCATTTCAAGAATCTTCGTCGCAATAATCAATTTTCAATATATAAGTACTATGTTAATTGTTTAGATGAGATTGTTTGGTACAGCTCCATAATTCTAATATCAATTATATTTTGGATGAAATTGGATGATATGTAAAAGAAATTGTGACAACAAATGATTTAGAATTTGTATCAATATCATCTTACATAGCATGTTTTATAATTTAGTAGCAACATGAATAAACCTTGTACCAAACTACCAATTGTACCTGTACCAATATTATCATGTACTGAATAAGATCTCGTACCAAACTGTTAATAAACTAATAATTTAAGACATAAAAAAAGAAACAAATTATCTATCATTACGAGTATCTTATATGTACTGCAGAGAACCAAATACACATTTAAAATGTCTAGAAAAGACCATTTTATATCAGACCATAACCAAATGACAAAACTATGTACTCAATTTGTTCGACTGAGCCTCATTTGAATCCATTTTTGAACAATTAACTCTAAATTAAGACTCGGTTCATCCTTAACTTCAACCAATCAATACATAATTGATCCCCAAATCCCAATGATGCAATTAATGCAAAAGCAAGACACATAAAAACAACAGATTTAGAGTAAAATGAGAGTAGTTACTTTACTGTCCCCAAACCTGGTCGTATCAGAGTCAGTATCAATCTGAAATTTCACCTAAATATACCTACAAAATGCTAAATTCCAACTGACTTGTAAGTGAAATTTAATGATAAGAAAGAGTAAACATTGGGTTTTGAGAGGCGGATAAAATTGCACGGGGAGAAAAGGGAAAAAAAAAAAGTTCATATCGAACGCAGGAAAAAAATAAGGTTTTACTTCTGGAAAGGGAAAGAGAAAACGGCACCACATGTACCTCTACCCCTCTTCTATTCTTCGCACGAGAGAAGCACGACCAAAGCTTCTTTCACCTCTTCTTTCTTTGTAGGAGACTGGAGAGGAGAGAAGAGAAAACGGCACCACATGTACCTCAACCACGAATACTCTCTTTTTGCGGCTGTTACTTTTCTCGCCACGAATACTACCTTTTGGCAGCTGTTACTTTTTTCGCCACGAATACTATCTTTTGGCAGCTGTTACTTTTCTCGCCACCAATACTAACTTTTGGCAGCGGTTACTTTTCTAGCCACCAATACTACCTTTTGGCAGCTGTTCCATTTATCGCCACGAATACTACCCTTTGGCAGCGGTTACCTTTGTGGCCAGGAAAAATACGAATTGGCAGCGGTTACTTTTATCGCCACCAATACTAACTTTTGGCAGCGGTTACTTTTTTAGCCACCAATACTACCTTTTGGCAGCTGTTCCATTTATCGCCACGAATACTACCTTTTGGCAGCGGTTACCTTTGTCGCCAGGAAAAATACGTATTGGCAGCGGTTACTTTTATCGCCAAGAATACTACCTTTTGGCAGCGGTTACTTTTTCGCCACGAATACTACCTTTTGGTAGCGGTTACTTTTCTCGCCACTAATACTAACTTTTGGCAGCGGTTACTTTTCTCGCCACCAATACTATCTTTTGGCAGCTGTTACTTTTAAAGCCACGAATACTTCCTTTTGACAGCCGTTACTTTTATCGCCACGAATACTACCTTATGGCAGCGGTTACTTTTATGGCCACGAATAATACGTTTTGGCAGCGGTTACTTTTATCGCCCCGAATACTGCATTATGTCAGCTGTTACCTTTGTGGGCAGGAATAATATGTTTTAGCAGCGGTTACTTTTATCGCCACGAATACTCCCTTTTTGCAGCTGTTACTTTTCTCGCTACGAATACTACCTTTTGGCAGCCGTTACTTTTTTGGCCACGAATACTACCTTTTGTCAGCGGTTACTTTTCTCGCCACCAATACTAACTTTTGGCAGCCGTTATTTTTCTCGCCACCAATACTACCTTTTGGCAGCGGTTACTTTTATGGCCACGATTACTACCTTTTGGCAGCCGTTACTTTTCTCGTCAGCAATACTAACTTTTGGCAGCAGTTACTTTTCTCGCCACCAATACTACCTTTTGGCAGCTGTTCCTTTATCGCCACGATTACTACCTTTTGGCAGCCGTTACTTTTCTCGCCACCAATACTAACTTTTGGCAGCGGTTACTTTTCTCGCCACGATTACTATCTTTTGGCAGCTGTTCCATTTATCGCCACGAATACTACCCTTTGGCAGCGGTTACCTTTGTGGCCAGGAATACTACCTTTTGTCAGCGGTTACCTTTGTGGGCAGGAATAATACGTATTGGCAGCGGTTACTTTTATCGCGACGAATACTACCTTTTGGCAGCTGTTACTTTTCTCGCCACCAATACTACCTATTGGCAGCTGTTACTTTTCTCGCCACCAATACTAACTTTTGGCAGCGGTTACTTTTCTCGCCACCAATATTTCCTTTTGGCAGCGGTTACTTTTAAGGCCACGAATACTTTCTTTTGACAGCCGTTACTTTTATCGCCACGAATACTAACTTATGGCAGCGGTTACTTTTATGGCCACGAATAATACGTTTTGGCAGCAGTTACTTTTATCGCCGCGAATACTGCATTTGTCAGCGGTTACCTTTGTGGGCAGGAATAATATGTTTTGGCAGCGGTTACTTTTATCGCCACGAATACTACATTTTGGCAGCTGTTACTTTAATCGCGACGAATACTACCTTTTGGCAGCTGTTACTTTTATCGCCACGAATACTACCTATTGGCAGCTGTTCCTTTCCATGGGCACGAAAAATATCTTTTGGCAGCGGTTACATTTGTGGCCAGGAATAATATGTTTTGGCAGCGGTTACTTTTATGGCCACGAATACTAAATTTTGGCAGCTGTTACTTTTATCGCCACGAATACTACCTTTGGGCAGCTTATAATTTTTCAGACACCAAAACTTCCTTTTGGCAGCTTTTCTTTCTGTCGCCACGAATAATTAAATTCGGTTCACAACCTCTTTCAACCATCTCTTGCACCAATCTCAAAAGAACTTATCGGTTCCCATTCGTTCCAAAATGCGCGAATCTATGCATCAAATGTCGATACAATGGGGAATAATACCGTTTTGCACCATTTCATAAATCAAATGAAACTTGAATAAATCAACGCACATGGAATTCCATCTTCTTTTACCATTTGATCGAATACCAACTTCTATTAACCGCTCTAGGAAAATTGTTTTCCATTCTCTTTAAATATATCATAGCTTCTTCTATTTTATCTATTTTGTAACACCCCACACTTCATTCCCAACTGTGACGTACCATGGGTCAGTAATTGACTACCATTATTGTCATAAAATTAATATTTCATATTAAAATATTAAAATTATACTACTATACTCACGACGTGACGTAAAGCAAATCATAATTATTATCCTATTAATCATAATAATGGTACTTCATGAGAATGATTAGAGAAGAGTGCAAAATAAAAATTTGAATAAATTCCATTGGGCACCCATAAATGAACTTTGTTTAAAAAACAAAACAAAATTACCAATTAATAATGAATAATCAAATACGAAATCATGCATACAAATTATGAATTATTTTAACTCAAATTGTTTCAACAAGCCTTGCACGAAAAGCTTTTGGATCGTGCATATGTTTAACGCTGCAAATACACATTAACATGACATTAAAAACTATATATGTAATTAAATATGTTATAAAATTAATAAACTTGCCTGTAAAAAGTTTCGCCAATTGCATCTTCCTTACAGATCCAATCAGGAACCATCTCCTCTAAAATCTTCAAATGCTCTTCCACTTCACCTACATTCCAAAACAGATCAAAAATTCACCACAATTTTTCATAATTACAAAAAAACAATTAATTTAAATTAATATACTTGGGTCTTCGATTTCCAAATTGTTGGAGATAATTTTGTGCACAAGCTCTCTTTTCGTTATTAAAGAACAATCCTTTGATTTCGAAATTTGATGAATTATATCAAATGTTAATGGCAAAGAGTCTCCCTTAATTTCCTCTGAAACTTGAGTAACTTTTTCACTCAAGTCCTCGCCATCAACACCTTCACTTTTACAACCAAGCCCCTGGAATAATAAAAAGTAGATACAAATTTACACATTTACCCCCGAAAAAGAAGAAATTTAAATAGACCAGCATACCACGTTCAAACTCAAAATTTGTTCTTCATCTTTGGATTCTGAATAAAGAAGGGATTTTCGAGCCGATCTAGTTACTGTAACTTCACTTAAATCCTTTTCATTTCCACTTTCAGACTTATTATTGTTAGGAGTAGGCAAAGCCCTTTGAGGAGTCTGCTGAGCTGGCGTCACTGTCAGTGCCACATCAGCAGATTTCAATTCCCGGTTTGGTGTAAATACCCCACTTGATTTTCCAACGGATAATGGACTATCACATGGTTTGTTAACTTCTATAATTTTAGTTTCCTCAGGTTGTGATGGTAATAGATCTTGAGAAACTTGGATTTGGTTTCCCAGATTTGATTTCCAGGATTTGGTTTCCCGAAAAGACGAGGGTAAATGGGAAAATTTTCGAATTCCTTCTTCGGATGAAGAAGACGGGCTTTTTGGCAATGTTTTCATACTCGTGGTTTTCTCTTTAGGATTGAAAGGTTCCGGTAAAATGGATTCTGGTATTTCAGTATCCTGCAACAAAAAAGGTTTTGTAAGTATACTAGATTGTAAATTTCATAGTTTGTGATTTAAGTATTTTATTAATGAATTTACCTTAGGATGGGAGCTAAGAAAATTTAAGAGACTCGAATGAAAGGCTTGGCGCAAGGACAATGAAAGGGATTGGTCGAGATTTAGGGTTTTGATTGAATCCTTCGAAATAATGATTTTCAAATCTGGAACCATGCATAAGGTCTTGACATCATGTATTAATATCTTTTCTATTTGGATAATATCTGGTAGTAAGTATTTGATTTGCGCCAAATCTCTACTTGTAAATTTTCTGAGAAAATAAGGTGAGCATCAAAATAGATTTTGTACTAGCTTGAAATAAGAAAGAATTGATCGATAATTTATCATTTGCAAAGTACCTTTTGGCAAGAACCTCCACTTGAGCACTTATATTCGTGAGAGTAGGCATCTTTTTCCTCAAGCCAAGGAGTCTAATGGAGATCTCCATTTCTTTCAAAAGATCCGCCAAAACCTTAAATCTGCCATTAAAAGGTGATTCGGTAGAGATAAACTCATGATAATCCAAAAAAATTATCAAATTTGAAAAAAGCGAAAAAGTTACTTACTTGTCTGGAATTTCGGTTGATATATCTTTCTCATCCTTAAAATTCTGAGAAAGCAGGTTTCTTGCAAGAGAGGAAATTACATTTCCCTTTCTTCTCGATTCTGGTTTCTCTGGTGTAGGGGATTCAATTTGAGTTTCAGAATCAACGAGGTTAGGTTTCAAATTTTGTTTAGTTGCAGAGCTTGTTGTATCTTTCCCAGTTTCAAATTCATGATTAACAGAATTTAAGCTCGATTGAGAATCAGTACCCTTGGTACACTCCTTTGAATCCATATTCTGTATAAATAAAAAATAATCGAGAATAAAATTTTCATCAAGCATATAACTTTCAGCATTTGATTTACTGGTATTTGGAATACAATTCGAGCTTAGTTCGTTAGTTGAAGTGAAAGAAATCGTGGTTTGAGAAAGAGAGAACCTAGAAATGCAGATCGGAGCAATACGAAGCGTAGGAGGGTCGTAGATCGTAGCAGCAGGAGGAGGAAGGTGGCTGAGAGCCGTTGGATCTTGCTTTTAGGGCTGGAGTCGAGTTCCTCGAGAGCAATTTCAAAAATGAAGAAGAGGGAAGAGAAGATGAAAAGGAAAGGAGCACCCACGAGCCTAAAAGGCTAAAACCCAAATCTTGGCTTATTACCAAATCCGAATTTCATATCCCGAATTGTAATGAACTCCGAATTTAAAATCTCGGATATAGGGAAACTGGGAAATAAAAACTCGGAAACCATCTCAAGTTTCCAAGAAACGAATTTAAGTTTATTATGAAATCCGAAATTTGAACTCCTAGATTGTCCCTCTTGAGGGAGAGGAGAACACTTCCAGTTCCAACGGACTCACAGTCAGTCATCGGCGAATGGCCGAGCCTCCACCGTCTTCTACGCCGCCGGCGTTCCGAGCAGTTTCAAATACATCAGTGGACCTCACAATTAATCACTGCACTAACCTTCAAGATCTAATTCTTCATTCTCCGAAACTACCACAAAACCTGAGAACCACACTCCTCAGACTTCTCACGGCGGAGCTTCGCCACCTCCAGCAAAGCTCCTCGTCCTCTGATCATCCTCTTTGCTCTAACGTTGGCCATCTTTCTGCCGTTTGCCACGTCATTCACCACCCATCCATCCAATCTATATCTCGTGTCTGCAAGCCAATCAGCTCCAAGTCCATCCACGTTGATGTTACGTGCTCTTTTAACAATTCTCCTACATGGGTTTTCGTTTCTGATCGGAACCCTAGTTATGTCTCATGGATCGGTTCACTAGATGGTAAGAGTAAGGATAAGGGGTTTCATGCAAGGGTTAGTAGTGCCATTAGAGCTGCTAATGAAGCCGGAGCTCTTAAGCCTGAAAAGATTTTGTTTGTATTTGCACGAGGACTGGGAGAAGGGATCAGAGACGGATTAATCAACGAATTTGGTGCCGTTGAAATCGATTTTGCAGATGCATATACCGTGTTCGATGAAATGTCTGATGGGTGGGTTGGTATACATGATGAATTCAAACAGATTTTAAGTTTTACCGCTTTCCAGATTCAAATCAAGGAAGATTCTGTTGCGAAAGACGAATCTTTGGTTGTTTTGGAAGAAAAAGAGGAACTCAATTTGAATACTGATTTTGGTTCTTTGGTTTCAAAAATGAGAAATGGCGATACAAATTCAAGTAACATGATTAATTTCGATACCACGGGTTTAATTGCAATTGTGTCAGGAATTAGCAATGGCGATGCAAAAACATTACTCGAAACATCTGAGGATAAACTGAGATTAAAATTTAAAAGCAACTATGAATTCGTCGTTGCTCAAGTAATTTAATTTATTTTCTTTATTCACGCTATTATTAAATATTATATTTAGTAATAATCCAAAAAATTTCAGGCCAGGTCCGAATTGGAGCAACCAATTCTCAAGGAATTAGAGAAAAATTTATCTGGAAAAAAAGGATTAATTTGCGCAAGCGTTTTTTCAGAGTTTCAACAACTTGTTTCGATGTGTGGAGGACCAAACGAGAAATTAAGAGCCGCTCAATTGCTCAATCACTTAATGTAAATATTAAATCTCCATAATTCATTTTGTTTACTAATTAATTAATGTTAATTATTTTTTTTGGTTTTGTAGAGTGGTGTCCGATGATCCTTCGGATCGTGTTAATGCTCTTCCGACAACAAGGAAACTCGCGATGAAAAACAAAATAGTTTTCGGGACGGGGGACACGTGGCATGCTCCTACGCTGACAGCTAATATGGCTTTCGTTAGAGCCGTTACTCAAACCGGTATGTCTCTTTTGACTATTGAGCACAGGCCTCGTGCTCTCACTGGTGTTTAATTGTATATTTTCCGTGTGTAACCCTTGCAAATTTTAAAATTTAAAAAATGGCATGTATATTATATAATCCTCCATAATCGAGGACCGTTAAATATTTTCGTATTTAAATTAATTACTATTGAGCTTTCTTCAATGTTGTCATTTTTATTTGAATTATTCAAGCTGTTATAAAATTAATTGTGCAGCTGTATTCAACCCTTGAATTGTACAATGTCATTTAAATGTTTTTTTTTTAATCAATAAACTCGTATAAAATACTATCAAATAGGCAATTTATTTACTCTAAAAACAAATGTGTACTCAAGTAACTACATACAAAAATGGAGTTTACTATACAAGTAACTCCACCTCGAATGCTTCCTAAAAATACTATAGTATAATCCACAAAAAAATAAATCAAACAAATCATAATTTAAACCCGAATTTGCAACTACTGCTCTTGATCTTGATTTGATTACCAACCGTCAAGCTATCGATAACCAAATGGCACCTCACAGTAGAAGTAATTTTCCAAATTTTCAATCCTCCGAGCTTAACCCGCACTGGCACCTTTCCTTTAAAATCGAGCGGTATTTCGCCGGTCTGTTGCTGCGTCTGCAAAGAATTCATCACGTCTCCTCCGAACTGTGCTTCGCCGTTCATCGCCAAGTTCAAAACCGTCGTGTTCTGATGCCCTTGGTAAAATACCGGAAACGCCCCTCGCGTCAATTCCTCCCCCGAGTACAATACGCTAAGCCTCGACCCGTCCACATAATAAATCCCGATTTTTTTATTCGGGTTTTCGGCCGTGACCGTCACGTCGAAACTCGCATGCGCTGTTGAATTCGCGTCCACGGAAAAAGCGGTGATGGCAAAACGATCGACCGAATATTTAGGCAACTTGGGGTCAAAAATAAAGTACAACGCGGCTAAAACCCCCGCGATTATAATAATCAAAAGGAGGAGAGTGCAAATAGACCAGCAGATACACCTGCAGCAGCAGTTGCCGCCTCTTCGTCTCGGAGGAGGCAAGCGAGAGGCGGGATACTGACGCTGAAACGGCGGTTCGTTTTGATCGCTCTTATCGGATCGGGCGTAATCTCGAGGAACGAGCGGAGCGGATGATTTCGTTTGAGATTCCAAGTCTACTGGATGTATTTTCTTCTGATAATCAGCCATGGTGATGATGAATATGAGTTTTTGGTATTTGGAGAATGGATTTGGGGAGTTTATAGAGATGGAATGGAAATAAGAGTGTTGCTTCCGGGTCTTTGATGTGGGGTCCACATGTTTGAATTTTTAGATGCTGATTTTATTGAAAAAATAAACATGGAAGGGCCACATATAATCTCTCTTGGCGTGCAGGACTTTGTACACATTTTTCACCTTCTTTTTGCCAAAAAGTCGTCTGCTAGTGTGATGGTTAAGACGTAAACGCGGCCGCAGCCAATTCCTTTCTGCACCGTGCCACATGACGCGTTTTATAATACTTTATACATAAGAGTAAATTTTACGTAACACATATTAATTAAGAAATAATACTTTTGTTAATTAGTAACAATGACTATCATATGAGAGGAAAGTATTAGTTTTCCTTCTTTTTTATCACTTAACACTTGGCACTAAACAGTCTCATTCTGCTTGAATGCATTAATCGTCGGTGTGCACCGCGTCTCGCGGAGGTAGATGGACAGAAGAATCCGACAAAAGTAAAATCTGGGGTGGGTGGGGGGAGTAACCTACTCCATCAAAGTAAATTAATGTTTCAATAGATTGCAGAAGCTTCACTCTTTGTCTTGGTTTGCGTATTAGGATTAATTAATGATGTAACTCGTGTTGAATAAATGGTACCGCTGTTTGTTTTCTCGAATTACGTTAATTAATTATGATATTTTTACGCCCCAGTTGATTGGGGGGTGGGGGGGCATGGGTAAGACGCGCTAAAGTGATAAGGAAGTTATGTTGTTTGAAACTGATTTTTTTTGAAATGTAGTATTTGCAAAATCGCAACTTGTAAGAAAGAGTTATAATTTAGTCAAATTTGTAAACCAACTCTTGACGAAAATGTTGAATCATTATATGTTAACTTTTTTTTTTTTTTTTTTTTTTTTTTTTTTTTGCAAAAAAATACTTAGACATATATACATTAACACATTATATAAAATTTTCGTACAAAATCACGTGTCGAGAAAATATATGGCTTTAAAACTATAAGCCTATAACATTTAATTTATAACCTACTACATAAACTCTAATACAAGAAAAATTTCTCGAAATAAATTTTCTTCACAATTTTCTTCATAGATATGACATCGATATATAATGCTTAAATCTCGATTTCTTGAAGATGCTAATGAGACAATAATTGTGAATCGAGAAAAAAATTCTTAATCAAGTTTTGTGTAGGAAATGAGAATGAATCGGTTAAAACGAGTGAAACGGTGAGAACGAATCTTTCTCTCATTCTCGGCCACTCTTGAATTTTTAAAACGCACCAAATTTGCTCGATCATACATGTACAATCCACGGAACCAAATTTGCTCGATCTCAAATATAATTCGAATCCCAATCGGACGAAGATCCACTACACTAGGTGAGAAGGATCCAATAACGCCGGTGAAAATGATACGTATCTCCGACCAAGACCAATCTTGGGCGATATGAATGTGAGATGGAATGGCCGAGATGGACGGTACACGTACCGTGCATCGAACAATTGATCTATCCTCGCCATTGAGTTTGGATGGATCAACTCCTTGGAGAGAACCTACGATTTGATCCAAGCCAAATTGAAGAGCCGATTTGAAGAACCGATTCGAAACTTGTCACTCGAATTGGGCATAAAAAAGCTCGATTTCAGAATTGATAGTCAATTTAAGCCAAGAATTCACACCTATTTGCTGTAGTTGGATTCAGCGATTCAAAGATTCAACGAAGCAGAGATTCAGTCAGCGATTTGAAGAACATCGCAGAGATTCGAAGATAACCGCAGAGATTTAGCAGAAATTCGAAGAAAACCGCACAAAACTCGAAGAAAACCGCACAAACTCGAAGAAAACCACAGAAATTCGAAGATAACCGCTGAAACACGAAGAAAACCGAAGAAATTCAAAGATAACCAGAGCAAATCGTCGCCAAACCGCAGAAAATCGAAGAAGATCGAATCGAAGATCGAATCGCCAAAATCGCCAAACCAAGAACGGTTGGAGACACCGTATTGTACAACTGACGAGCAAATTGGAATCCTAAATAGGGGCAATTGGTAATTTCGAATCGGATTCGAGAAGAAAACTGCTGCCAGTTCTTGCTAGGAGGAGATCAACGATCGAGTGGATGGATTCAGGCGGGGCGAAGCAGCGGGACGACTGTGGGTTGGATCGGAGCGAAAAGGGGGGAGGCGGGGAATCACACGGAAATAGACCATTGTTTACTGTCAAGTCACTGTCGTCTAACCGTAGACCCGCGAGGGTTATCCGGAGAGGAGGCAGCGGTTTCTTGGTCAGAAACTGGCCCGATCGGGAGGAGCAGGTTTTTTCGCCCGATCAGATAAAGAAAATCGAGAGTATCTTTTTTTAAATCAAGAGCCAAAAAATAATTGCAATCGAATTAAATTGAAACAAGAATTGAGGTATTTCCCGAAATTTCAGTCAAATCAATTGGGAGTTAAGCACCTGTTCTTTTCAATTTGGGCAGGAATTGGGGAAAAGTTCGATGCGAGAATCCAAAATAGAGCAATCTTCTTGTCGATTTGAGGATGATTGGGTGAGATCCTCTATGTAGAACCAAGAAACCCGAAAAATTTCGCACAATAGAGTGCACTGTCACTGTCACGAAACTATCACTGTCACTGTCACAAGCGGGAGAAAAAGACCAGGAAAACGAGAGCTCCAAGAGCCGATCGGGGAAGCGCCCGCCCAGGGGAAGCCCTAGAGCTCCGGCGAAACTCCGAAGGTTAGGGTTTGGAGGAATCGTCGGTTTCTTTGCTGGTTTCAGGCGCCTCTTTTTTCTGTTTTGAAGGATTGGATATTTTTGTATGTTAACTTGAAAAACACTAATTAAGTCACTTTTGCCAAATCCAATGGCGAAAGAAGGAAATAATGTTATTTTATTATTTTTTACAATTATTTTCATTTTAGAAAAGCAATATTTTTTTGCCTGTTCAGGAACTTTTACGTAAGATATAAAAAATAATGAAATCTATTTTACAAAACATGACAAAAAATGGAGAATTTTGATAACAATTTAAAATAACTATCCAAATACATTTTAACTTTTTATTTTCTTATTAAACAGACAAATTTTCAAACATAAAAAAAGGAACAAACAAGTAATAATGAAGAAATATTATTTATATAAATTTAAACATCACAAGAAATTTCATAATGCTATCTTTTTACATAAAACCATAATTAATAGAAAAAATAAATAAATTGAAAACTCAACATAAAGCTATCAAATTTCGCATAATAATTCACAACACAATAGCAAATCTAACATAGCAAACAGAATTCAATTTGGGCATACCAGTAAAAGGTAATGGCAAATTTACACATAACTCCTTACAATTTTACATAAAAGTTCATGAACGGGCACTTTCGTCAGCATGGCTTGGCGAAAATACAATTTTTTTTTTTGCTATTTTGAAATGAAAATAATTATAAGAAATAATAAAAAATATATTATTTTACTCTTTTGCCAAAGGGCTTGGCAAAAGTGGCTTAATTAGTTTTTTTTTCATGTTAACGTGCAAAAATAATGGTTTTAAAATACTTTCGCCAGACCCTCTGGCAATAGACACGTCTGTTGATCCAAATATCCTATGATTTGATTATATCAAAACACTGTCAATACTAACGTTTAAGTCAAGAACAGCGTATAGGACAAAATAGGTACAACAATCAAGAAATATCACTCAAGACAAAAAGAAGGAAAGGAAGGCGAGGAAACAATAAAAGAACCAAGATGTCGAAGCCTTCCGTGAGTTGGGATCACCACAAATAAACCCTAGGTATACCATATAATATCTCACAAATTATCAAGGTCAAAAGTTAAATTCAAAACATGATGAAAATGGAATTGTCTAAACATCACACCAGTACAGGGTTCGTTCGAACGATCCACAAAGTGAGTTCGAACGAACATGTTTCGTTCGAACGATCCACAAAGTGAGTTCGAACGAACATGTTTCGTTCGAACCAATCGAGCACAAGTTCGAACGAACCCAATACTGGCATTATGTGAAAACAAACACAACTCATAGTCCGTTCGAACGAACCAACATAGTTCGTTCTAAGATTCTTAGAACGAACCTTGAAGAAAACTTGGTTCGTTCGAACCAACCTTTCAAATAATCCATGTTCGTTCGAACGAACCACTTTGTCAGTTCGAATGAACTCATCATGGAAGTGAATGAATCTTTTGAAACGGCTAGTTCAAATTGCAGTCCGTTCGAACGAACTTCATTGTGCGTTCGAACGAACTATGCAATTATTGCTCAGGATGAGGGTGTTCTATAGATGATAAATAGAACCCCTCACATTTTTTCTCTCTCCAAGTTTTTAGAAAAATCATTCCACATTGAAAAGAGAGAAATTTCTAGCCTTGATTTGCAAAATCTCTTGATAGTTTGAGACAACCCTCTAGATCAAAGATCTACTTTCGAAATCCCTCTTCTATACGATTCCCAACTCACGTGACCGATCACGTTGTAGTTCGTAGTAGAAACGTGTAATAGGCTAGCTCTAAGATTGTAAAGGCCGCTATAGATCGATAGAAAACGTGTAAATCGATCTAGGCAAACCTTGTACGAGTGAGTTGGAATTCAATCGAAAGCCCAAAACGGCACAAGACATTTCCGGAGACGTAGGTACTTGCAACTAATCAAATCGGTCGATTAAGCAAGTAAATGGTGAGTTAAAGCTACATAGCAACCACCAACCGAACTCCGTAATTAACATCGTGTGTTCAAGTGTTCGGTATTTTCTACTTTATTCAAATTACATTAATTAGCTTCCGCATTTAGAATTTGTATACCTAGTCGAAAATTGCCCACTAGGTTACCTATTCACCCCCCTCTATGTTAGAATTAACCAACAGTGTCTCTTTCGTCAAGGGACCCGACGAAAGAGCTAGTTTTGCCAATTTGACAAAATCATAGTACTTCTTATAAGGGGACTTCTATCATACACCCATTTTCTTATCATACACCCATTTTCAAGGGTATTTGGAGTAATTATCCATTTATGAATATTTAAGGTAAGATATCAAATATATTTATCAATTAATTTTTGACTAAATTGGAATTTTTTTTTGTTCATTTAAACAAAAATCTCCATTAAAGATAAATTTTATGATACACTTTTTTACAAATATAATTAATTGCTAAAATACCCAAAATACCCTTGTAAAAGAGTGTATGATAGAACTCTCCTTCTTATAAATTGGACTTTGTAAAAGCTACATGTTAATAAAATCTTTGAAAATATATACCTATTAATTATTGTAAATAAAAAAAAACTCTAATACATATTATTTTTATAATCTGGTGGAAAATTTGTTACATACTATTATTTCAACTAATTAATAAATGAGGCTTTCTACCATGTCCCCACGTTTTCATCTCATATTCATGATGGCATTATTATGAGTAATTAAAATCATGATTGTTAGTTCCAATTAACGATTAATTCATAATTACTAATTTTCGAATATTATTGGTTAACTGATAATTGACGAAGACTCTAATTACATATTATTTTTTGTTGATTATGTATTAATCATTAATTTACATAGTTAATTAAGATGTTAATTAGGAATGGTAATGTATCATTAATTTACGTTCTTCTCAATGAATTTACCATGTAATGCGATCAGGAGCCAATAATAGTACAAACTTTTGATAATATTTTTCCTTCTACGACTTCTGAACCGAATTTGTCATATGGTTATATATGTCACCCCTCAAACAAGAAAAAATAGTCTTGATGTGTCAATCGAGAAGAATTAATAAGATTAATTGAATTGATTAACACTCAAATCAATGCATAGTTGTTGATTCAGTTTAAGGAGTATAATTAATCCAATTAATCCCTCGATTGACGCATCAAGAATATTTGTCCTTGTTCATGGAGACATAGTATATTTACCCATTTGTCATTCTATCATCTCGTACAAATCAATTATGCACATATTATAAGTTATGTATAATTCTAACCAAATTACTCTCACAAGATGAATCCATGTCATTATATTATTTTGGACCGTATGATTCAATGATAATTTTGGTTCATGAATCTGAGCCGTCCATTGCTAACTTGGACATGATTTTGTACACCGTGACCATAAGCAATTATAATATATCAACCAGCTAGACAGTGCACCAAGTACATTTATATATTTATTTTCTAACAACATATATCTCCCCTCTTTCTCTCTTCTATCTCCAGAATTTTCGACCGAACGTAACAGAAAAATTAGACACCCTAATCCTAGACGAGGCGCGACAGAAGATGCGATGAAAGAGGCGATTCTTGGGTTGTTTTGCGCAGGCGACGAACGACGAGAGAGGCGATTCTTCGATTATTTTGCTCAAACGAAGGAAAAGACGATTCTTGGATTCTTTTGCTCATATTTGTTTTCTTTCACTTATTTGATTTGCTTTTGTTTGTTATATTTGTTGGGTATTATTTTTATGTATTAATATCAGAAATTTTGATTTTGATTTTGCTTCTTAGCAATTTCATCGATTTTCAACAATTAGAACGGTAATAAATATACATATTGTTGATTTGCACTTTATGAGTAATAAATTACTAATTTTTTCAATATTATTCTTTTTAATATAGATGCGTGATATGTTGAACTTTTTGTGTTGCGTAAATCAGACCTCAGAGAGCAAGCAAGAGATGGAAGTTGAGGGTGACAAAATTTGAACTTGAACTCTTCTCGAGAAATATAAAAGAAACAATTTTAGGTATCTAAACACATCTTATTTATTTTGATTGATACTAATTAACAATTTTACATTTTCGTACCAGTTTTTTCTTTTGTTCTTTCAGAGAAAGTTGGCATGAGCACAACTGAATTTTATATAAGTCCATTACACCCGTACGGTACAATAAAAGGCAAAATTTACGATATTTCCACACAGGGCCGGTCCCGGCAATTTCGTTGCCCTAGCCCAATCTATTAAAAAAAGCTCAATATTGTACAAAATGATGCCCTAAAAATTTATAGAAAATAATATGTAAAAGACATAATTGAGTTCTCCACAAAATAAAACTAGAGATTAAATTTTTAAACCATTATTTTGCAGTTTAATCAACATACCCATTTTCTAGTAGGACAAGTTTTTGGGTCAATATATTATTTTTTATTAAATAAAGTTTGAATGGTAGATTTATTTAGTGATTTTAATTAGTCATATTTTTAGTATATATTTTTTATATTTATGGGTTGATTAGTAATATTTTGGAGGTGTTTTTGACATATCGAAATCAGAATAAAATGTAGAATAAAAAGAAAATCAAGTAGATGTAAAGACAAATACTAAAACATCCATTAAGAGGCATAATCAAGAAGAAGATAAAAGGTTTTTCGTTATTACTATCTCTATTACAATTTACGAAGAGAGTAAATATGATATTGAAAAGAGTAAATATATGATAGTTGAGATATTGAGGAAGGGTATATATGATATTTAGATTTTAAGAAGGCTAATGTGAATTCCAGATTTTGAGAAGGGTATATATGGTATTTAGATTTTAAGAAGGCTAATGTGAATTTTAGATTTTGAGAAGGGTAAATACGATATTTCATATTTTTACAAGCATATGTATGATTTTTTCAGATTTCTAAAAAGATACATACGGTATGTCAAATTTCTAAAAGGGTAAATTTGATATTTCATACCTCTGCAAGGATATTTCCAGATTTGGAAGGGTATATGATATTTTGTATTTTTTTTTTTGAAAGGAATACCGGTGGTATTCAAACTTGTATTAAAACGAAAGTTTAATACAATAATAAAAAAGAAAAAGAAAAATGAAAAATATTTCAAACCAAAACCTATAATAATTCAAGTGTCATAACGGTTCCTCTTGTCCAAACGTAACCAATTTGTCGACTCCGAGATCGTTTTTTATCGCCGTTGCTATTGGTGTTCGTCTTTTTTTGCGAAAAATTCGGGCATTACGTTCTAGCCATATTTGCCATGTTATGGACGTCCATAATTTATCCCAAATCTTTCTTTTTTGGATGTCCGCTCTTTTTCTATTTACTAACCAAGTTTCTTCTTGCGTCGGCAATAATATTCTTCGAAACAGATCGTTTGTTTTTCTTTCAGCCAATTTCCAAACCGCCACCGTGTATGGGCAATTGATAAAAATGTGGTTTGCCGTTTCTTCCTCTCTTGCGCAAAGCGGACAAATTGTTCCGAGTGCCCAACCATTTTTTCTCAACACATCACATGTGTTTATTTTATTTTGTAGTGCCAACCATAGGAATATTTTTATTTTTGGCGGTACCGCTAATTTCCATAGGTTATTTTGCCAATCACATTTTACCCCCGGATTTATTAGGAAATCATAGGCCGATTTTGAAGAGAAAATAATATCTTTTGTCCATTTCCAAGTTGTTAAAGTTTGTATCGGGTTTGTTATTGATGATATTTTGTATATCGGTAGTAGATCTATTAGTTGTTTCACAAAATAAGAGAGGTTATTCTTTGGGATTTTCTCTAGTTGTGAGGTGTGGCTTACCCCAAATATTGTTGACATGCATTCGGCCCAAATATTGGATTCCGTTTTGTCTATTTTGCATAGTTGTTTCAATAGCAATGCTTCATTTTTTGTTTTCAAATTTTGGGTTCCTAAGCCTCCAAATTTTCTAGGAAGACACACTTTATTCCAATTTACCAAACAATTTCCGGGATTATACTTATCGCTACCCTTCCATAAGAAGGCTCTTATTGCCTTATTTATTTCTTTTATCACCTCTAGAGGTAGTTTGAAGCTTTGCATAAAATAAGTGGGGATAGAAGCTAGAGTCGCTTTGATTAAGGTTAGTCTCCCCCCTAGTGATAATAGTTTACCCTTCCAAGTTGCCACCTTTCTTTGTATTTTTTGGACAAGGGGTAGAAATGTAAATTTTTTCGGACATTTGAAAGTTAGAGGGAGTCCTAAGTACTTTGACGGGAAACTAATTTTTCCGCATTTGAGGATATCGGATATTGGTCTTTCCAATTCGGTTGGGATATTCATTGTTGCAAAACCGCTTTTTGTCCAATTTATGTTGAGACCGGTTATCTCCGAGAATAATTCAAGTCCCAATATCACTTTTTTAGATTGTTTGCGCATGCCTCCACAAACAATATTGTGTCATCTGCATATTGCAATATTTCCGAGTTTATGTTCGAAATTCTTGTTAGAAGCGGGTTTATTTTTTGGAATATTGTTTGAAGAATATCTACCGCTAGATCAAATAAGAGCGGTGAGAGGGGGTCCCCTTGCCTTAGTCCCCTTCGGTGAAAGAAATAAGGAGATAAGTCACCATTGACTTTTATTGCCGAGGATGACGAGATGAAGAGATTTTTAATCCAAAGCACCCAAGTTGGTGGGAACCTTTTTTATTGTTAAGAGATTAAGGATAAAATTCCATGATATGTTGTCAATTTTTTTTTTATCTAGTTGTATCATTACGGCGGGATTTTTTGTTTTGTTTTGAAGTAGTGTATATATTCCCTTGCCACTAAGAAGGAGTCCGTTATGGACCTCCCTTTTATGAATGCCGTTTGATGATTATGGATTATATTCGGGAGAATGGGTTGTAGCCTATTAGCCAAGATCTTAGTAATTATTTTCATAGGCGTGTTTATTACACTTATGGGTCTAAACTCGTCTATCTTGTTAGCTCCTTTCATTTTAGGTACTAGAGTAATGTTAGCTTGATTTATTCTCCATAAATCTAGCACATTTTTCTCGAAAGCTTTTATCATCGGAACTAGAGTAGATTTCAAAGTTTGCCATAATTCTTTTACAAATTCGGCCGGTAGGCCATCCGGCCCCGTTGATTTTCTCATTTTCATTTTTTTGAATCACTTGTAAAATTTCATCCTCTTCGAAATGGTCGGCTAAGGAGTCTAGTAAGTTTGTTCTAGTTTGTTGCCCTATTAGGTTTTGTAAGTTATAATTTGATTGTTGAGTGGGAGCTCCCAAGGTGGTTTTGAAGTGCGAGTAGAATAAATCTAGGATAATTGCCGGTTGTATGACCAAGATGTCATTGTGTTGTAAACTTGGTATATAATTTCGGTTTCTCCGTGAAGTTGCCAACGCATGGAAATATGAGTTGTTTTTATCTCCATATTTTATCCACTTTGCCGAACTCCTTTGTTGCCATTTT
Organism: Luzula sylvatica; assembly: GCA_946800325.1. Lineage (NCBI taxonomy): Eukaryota > Viridiplantae > Streptophyta > Magnoliopsida > Poales > Juncaceae > Luzula > Luzula sylvatica. The sequence goes on from OX326956.1 coordinate 21,981,197, forward strand.
TGCTCGGATGTTATGGCTAGTTCTTGGGCTTGTATTTTAATTTCAATTCTTAATTTTACTTCTTGTGCGTTTAAATTTCTTGTTTCTTCCATTCGGTCAATGTACGCAATTGCCTCTTTGCAATTTGAGAGTAGTATGTCCGGATTTCCAATGTTATGTTTTGCCCATTCGGCCACATTTTTTTTCGATTTGCAAAGTTTGATTATGTACGATTTTGCCGGGTTGTTGTTGTGTGGGCATTCTTCCCATGTTTTTACAAATAGATTTCTTGTTTGGATATTATATAACCAACTTCTCTCTAATTGATATTGGTTTTTTTTTTGTCTAGGTATGGAGATGGTGAGTTTTAAAGGATCATGATCCGAAGTTATTCTCGGTAGTGGTTTATTGCTTGGTATTGTATTAAGCGTGAGGAAATGGTTTGATATAAGAGCTCTATCCAACTTAGAACGAGTCATTGGATTAGACCATGTGTATTGTTTTTCCTCATTTCGAACCTCTATTAGGTTGGATGTGGAGATGAACTCGTTGAAAATTATATGAATTGGCAAGTGCCCATTTCCGGTTGTTTCGTTCGATGCTCTTATCAAGTTGAAGTCTCCAACTACTATTGTCGGTATGGTGCTATCCATTAGAGATTGTAGTTCTTGCAAAAAGGGGAGTTTTTCGTCTAGGGAGTTCGGTCCATAAACATTTATTAGGAGGAATTTGAAATTATTCGAGAGAGATAACGTGGTTGGTGGAGAGAAGTTTCCTCGTTGACAATTTTCTAGGAATTTGTTTTTTGACCAAGCCGTTAATAGTCCTCCTCTACTATTTGTTGCATTTTTTTCTTGAAAGTTGTTTATGTTTGGCGGGCAAACGTATTTCATGTCAAAGAAATTTGTCAAATTTAGTTTTGTTTCTTGAAAACAATAAATATTACATTCCGCTTCTCTTGTAGAGTCTTTGACAAGTTTACATTTATCAGCCTTGCCAAGATCCCGTTCATTCCAAAATAAAATAGATAGAAAATTAAATAGTTTTTAGTTTATTATAAAAACAATTGGATAGTGCCCCAAAGGCTTAACTTAAAAAATGTCCTAAAGGCTTACATCGACCCTTCCGGTCTATGGAGATCATTCTTATCTCCATATTCGATCGCATCAATGTAGTTGTCCCTAAAATCAAATTTTAGGTTGCCATCTACGTTTGAGCGATTAATTAAGAAATTGCATATATTATGATTTGTATTTGTTGAATCCAGAGAGTTAGTTTGTAGGGTGCACGACCCTATTAGTTTGGGCTTAATTTTTCGTAATATTTTTGTTGTCACTGGACCAGGGTCCGACTTTGCTGGTCCTTTTGAGCCTTTTTTACTCGGACCTTCCATAATATTTTCTATTATCAGAGTTTGATCTAAAGCATTTGTTGAACCTATTCCTTTTATAGTTTCTACTATTTTACTGTTTGGACCAAAACCACAAAGTAGCCTTATTTTTTCAATTTCTTCGTTTTGTAACACCGTTGGGTTTGTTGCCTCTAATTCAAGGGCTTGTAAATATTTTTTTGCCATCCTAGTATTACATTTATTCTTTGTCGTTACCTGTGTTATTTTATTTGGTTTCGGCTTAGTACCATCATGAAATGTGATAGTTTTTGAGGTTTAGAGATTCTAGTTTTCAGGACTTTATTGGACTTAATCAAATTTGGGCCTATTCGTTTTTTACTTATCTTTTTACAGCCTGGTATACTTTCCTCTTTATTTGATTTCGATGGGTTTTTTTTTTATTTTTTTGCAGCCTCCAACTCTTCATCTTCATTAATTAATGTTTTTTCTTTATCTTCATTAATCAATTCTTTTTCTTTGTCTTTTTCCGAGAGCACCGTCCGTACCTGAGAGGCTTGACCGGTCATTGTCGTGGCTGACATTTGGGCATTGTCTCCCTCACGCTCCATCTGAACGGCATCTCGACTTTGAGCCGTTCCCTCATTACTCGCGCATGCGTCCTGATTCTGAACGGCCCCCTGTAACGCAGTACCACCCTCCTCGTTTAGGGTTACGAGGAGATTGCCCGGTGTATTCAAAATCAAAACACCTTGCTCCGGCGGTTTTTTAGAAGATTCCGATTCCATAATTAGACTAAAAAACCCTAATTTGCTCAAAATTAACCCTTATTTGCTGTTTTTTGGCCGAAAATAACCTAAAATTGCCTAAAAACCCAAATTTCAGAAAATTAGTCCAGTGAGTCTCTCTCTTTCTCTCTCTCTCTCTCTCTCTCTCTCTCATATTTTGAGATTTATGCATTGGAATAAAGTTTCGAATTGTGATTTATGCATTAGAATTAGGTTTAGGTTATGTTTTAATTATTATTTCATGCCTTTTGAAGTGGAAAATTAGGATTTACAGATTTTTCTTGAACTTGTGGAGTTTGATAAACTATTGTAATTGTAATTATTGCATGTGTATGTGTTTTTTTATTATTATTTGCAACATTGCCCTACACTATGCTGAATTGAAAAAAAATAAATCAAAGAAGAATTATATTAGAACCTTAAATCAACATAAAACTAATCACAAAACAAAAATCAATATAACACAATCATAACTCAAAACCATAAAACAAATTTCATATAAAAAAATTATAATATCAATCCTATTTACAAAGAAGACTTATGTTAGAATAAAATTACAATGTACAATATCCTCAAAATTAAAAAATAGTGCATATAAACATAAAATATACAGTATGATCCACAAAATATTGATCATGCCGCACTTCATGCCTTGTACTCGAGTGAACTACATAATGCAAATACAATGTAAAATACAAATACATTGTAAAATACAAATTCATTTCTTTTATTATTTTATTTATATTTTTGCATTCTTCCTTTTTTGTTTCATTAACTCTCGACCAAGTTAATAATGGTTCATTTGCTGTAAGTAGAGGATTCTATCGCATCCTCTCATTCATCTGACCAAACAAAAATAATTATGCAAATAATTGCAAATAATAAGTTCAATTAAACCCTAATTAAAATTAATTAACCCGAATGAAGCCACTAATAACCAGAGTAAACCCTAATCTAGTTCAATTTATCTATATTTCAGTCATATTGAACGAAATTTTTTAATCATGCTAATATCTAGGTCAGCCCCAATTTGCCAATTCGTCCACAACAAATAAAATATCCCATGTTAGAATTTGGTCGAACACTTTGTCTACAACCTCAAAAAGGCTTATGTATCCTATCTAAAAATTTCAATGAGCATGAAATTAATAAATAATTCACCCAAATCAGTATAAATGCTCTCTATTTCACCAAACAAAAAACTTATTTTTATTTACAATCAAAAAAATTATAAATCAAATAAACTACCTTAGGCTTCCTAATCGAACTACCATCAGATGCGTCCATGAAGAAAAGAAATTCAGAAATAAGTGCGATGGAAAAGAAAGAATTGGGGCTGGTCTTGCGCCAGTTAGGGGCGTCAGGGTAATAGCCGTAAAAGAGAAGGAAAGGGAGAGCTTAGCTTCTCTTTCGCCAGAAGATTGTTTGCGCCAGAGCTTCTCTTTCATCATGGGAGGATTGCCAAGATTTTCTTAGTTTCCGTAAGTGACAAGGAAAGGAAAAGGATAGGGCAGGCCTAGCGGCAGGACAAGAGGAAAAGAGTCATGGGCAGTGATTTGAGCGGAATTGTTTTAATTGATCTGGACCCTTCATCAATCAGATCAACGGTCTAAATTATGAAGTCTAATATGGGAGTCCAATACGGATGTCAAGGGATCCTCCCCCATATATATATATATATATATATTGTTTTATATATTGTATATTCCTGGAAATATGTATATACCTTTTAGATAATCAATATTTATAACAACAAATATATCTCTCTATATAATATTTATTATCTGTATATATTTTCAGAATATTATAATAAAATAATTATTTATGTTTTATTCCACTATTTTATTATTACAAAAATTGACGATGGAAGGAAAAAAAAAAAGAGGACTTTATTAGCCTCTAATTTGGTTTTAAGTGACTAAAGTTAGAGGTGGCAATCGGGCGGATCGGGTCGGATTCGGGTCGGGTCATTTCGGATTCGGGTCGTTTCGGATTGCGGGTCATCGGATCGTTCGGGTTCGGGTTGTTTCGGATTTCGGATCATTCGGGTTCGGGTCGTTTCGGATTTCGGGTCATTCGGGTTCGGGTCGTTTCGGTTTTCGGGTCATTCGGGTCCGGGTCGTTTCGGTTTTCGGGTCATTCGGGTTCGGGTCGTTTCGGTTTCGGATCATTCGGGTCTTGGCTATATTGATTTTCGGGTAATTCGGATTTCGCAAAACTTGATTTCGAATTAATTGTTTTTCCAAAAATTTAGTTTTCGGATAATTCGGAATTTTTTTTATTTGATTCCAAGATATTTTAGCAATATTATATTGATTTTAACAATAATATTTTAATTTTCGGGTCATTCGGGTCGTGAGTTTCGGATCATGAGTTTCGGGTTATTCGGATTTCGGATCATTCGGATAAATCGGAAAATTTATAAGTTTATAAATAACGAAAGTTGGGGGTTATATCTGAGATATTTCAATTTATTTTTGGCCCGAAGTCCACTTCATTCATTAATCGGCTGGGGATATATATTTTCCAACCTAAAAGAAGTCTACTTACGTTTATGAGAAAAAAAAAAAAAAAAAAAAAAAAAAAAAAAAAATTCACTTGCGCCACAGCTCCTGGCGAAAAAGGGCTTCTCTTACGCCACATCAGCTGGCGAAAATCGGCTTCAGTTACGCCACATCAGCCGGCGAAAATCGGCTTCAGTTACGCCACATCACCCGGCGAAAAAGGGCTTCACTTACGCCACACCACCTGGCGAAAATCGGCTTCACTTTCGCCACACCACCCGGCGAAAATCGGCTTCCCTTACGCCACACCACCCGGCGAAAATCGGCTTCACTTTCGCCACACCACCTGGCGAAAATCGGCTTCACTTTCGCCACATCACCTGGCGAAAAAGGGCTTCTCTTACGCCACATCACCTGGCGAAAAAGGGCTTCTCTTACGCCACATCACCTGGCGAAAATCGGCTTCCCTTTCGCCACACCACTCGGCGAAAATCGGCTTCACTTACGCCACATCACCTGGCGAAAATCGGCTTCCCTTACGCCACACCACCTGGCGAAAATCGGTTTCACTTACGCCACACCACCTGGCGAAAAAGGGCTTCACTTACGCCACATCACCTGGCGAAAATCGGCTTTCATTTACGCCACATCATGTGGCGAAAAATCTTCACTTACGCCACATCACCTGGCGAAATAGGGCTTGCATTTCGCCATCGAAGCTGGCGAAACAAGGATGGGTCTTTCGCCATATCACCTGGCGAAAGTTGGGTTTTTGACGCTGTAAATTTTGGTCTGAACGTTCGATTTTGTTAAGTCCTGAGAATAGAGGAAGAAGAAGAGTAACTTTCAGATTGAATGAAGAGAAGGAGGTGGGCCTTAACTCAAGTAACAGGCCTTTAAGAGTAATGATTAAAACTGGGATAAATAAGGCCAGCGGGTCGGGCCTTAAATAAGATCCGTTAAGCGACTAATGGATAGAAGAAACCTCTGCTATTGATTGAATCCAAACCCGGGACTGGAGATCTCCATGAATGTCTAAAATGGAGGGAAGGACTGGGTTATCAACGATTGATTTAATGGTATTAGGTTAATTATATGAATGTTATATTCGTTTTACCACAGTAATTTGTTCAAGTATTTAAGCTATGTTTGTAATAGGAATTTTATGCGAATTTTTACTAGAACTCAATTCTCTTTTCTCTTCTTTCTATTCTTTCTTTTCTTCTCTGAACTATCCTCCTGTAATGAAATCCTTTCATTAATGGAAATCTCTTCTCTTATTCTTCTTAATTCTTATTTCTTGTGATTTTGTTAAGTTAAATCTTAACATTTGGTATCAGAGCATCGATTTCTCCTGTTGGTGGATGGTCCAAACACGTGCTCAAGACATGGATGACATCAAGTTATTGATTGCCCAACTCCAGATCGATATGACCAATCGGTTTAATGAGGCAGTAGAAAGATCCACTCTGGCGGAAGTTCAAGTAGAGTCGAGGATCTGCAATCTGGAACAAAAGGTTGATAATATGATTAGTTCTATGAAGACAATTGAGAATAATAAAGATAAATTAGACCCCAAAATGAAGGGAATATTGGGTGAAGGACCCAGCAAGAGTACCATGGGAAACTCAATTACCATTGTTGAAGGAGCCGAAGGGGGATTCCCTGAAGGGTTCTTGAGTCCTGAAGATAGTAATAAAGGGTTTAGGAAGATGGATGATAGCAATCATTCCGTCAAATTTCACAAACCCAAATCCTACCATGAGGATGAACCAGCTCAACTCTCTTTAAGATTAAGCTATCCAAAATCAAATTTTCCTAGTTTTAATGGGAGTGATCCTATGAACTGGTCCATGAGAGCCAAGTCTTTTTATGAGCTATACCCCCTACCCCTAAACCAGAGAACTAAATATGCACTTTTGCATTTTGAGGGTGATGCCAGTGAGTGGTATAGAGGATTTAGAATGAATCATGAGGAGCCTTCTTTTGAGAAATTAATCGAAGAAATCATTGGTAGATTTATGAAAGGAGGGACAGAAGATCCAGTGGAAGAATTTCATCAAGCTCATCAGATCAATAAGGTAGAAGATTATATTGATGTGTTTGAGAAGGTTAGAGATAAGGTTTCACAAGTGAATCCTTACTTTGTGGACTCATACTTTGTGTCAGCCTTTGTGCAAGGGTTAAAGGAAGAAATCAAGTATTTGGTTAGAATACATGAACCAGATACTTTGAACAAGGCTTATAACTTGGCCAGAAAATATGAAAAAGCTAATGAGAGTCAATTCAAGAAGATGAAGGGAGTGGTTCATACTTCTAGTAACACCACCAGTTATACTAAACCTAGGTTTTTCAAAGGAGATTTTAATAATAACACAAAAGTGGGGTACCAAAGTGAAAAAGAAAAATTGCGAGAGCAAAGGAGGAGAAATGGAGAATGTTATGAGTGTGGAGTGAAGTATTACCCTGGCCACAAGTGTAGTTCGAGGAATTATATGATGGAAGAATTAGAACCAGAAAAAGGAGAGGAAGATGAACAAGATTACACTGTAGATGTTCCTGCAGTGGAAGAAGGGGTGATGGAACTTGCTCACATATCCATGTATGCAAATTCTAACAACCCTACTCTTTCTGCTATGAGATTTAAAGGAGAAATTGAAGGTAAACCCATATGTGCATTGATGGATAGTGGTAGTTCTCATTCTTTTATTGATCCCAGAACTTTAGAGGGGCTTAATTGTAAAATTGAAAAGATGAACCCTATGGTGGTGATGGTAGCCAATGGGGAGAAATTGGTGACAGATTCTATTTGTATGAGTCTCAAATACTCAATTCAAGGTCATGCATTTATAGAACCAGTTAGGGTTTTGGCAATTCAAGGGTATGATATGATATTAGGGTTAGATTGGTTCAAGAGAATGGGACCCACCAAATTCGATTGGGAAAGAGGATGTGTAACATTTCTGAAGGGAGATAAGGAGTTGCATTTCAGGGTGCAGGAAGAAAATGCTCAGGTGAAATTGAACGACAAAGAGGTGGATTTACAGAAGGAAATTAAGAAGGGAAATCAGGTGTTCATGGCCCATATTTTCAGTATCACTCAATTCATTGCTCCAGAGCTTGATACAGGTAATAGTTCATTAAAATCAATAAAGGTTACTAATGAGGATGTTCTTATGATGCCAGAATCTGAGTTAGATGAAAAGGATACCCAATTAGGGTTCTGTTGCTTGAAGGAGGAGGTTATTCTAAATCCAGAATTAAAACCTATTTTGGAGGAATTTCAAGATGTATTCAATGCTCTTAAAACCCTGCCACCCAAAAGAATGTGTGACCACCATATTCCTCTTGAACCTGACGCGAAGGCGGTTAATCTGAGACCATATCGATATTCATTCTTTCAGAAGATGGAGCTGGAAAGAATTATTGAGGAGTTATTAAAAAATGGAGTTATTCAACCATCTTCAAGCCCATTTGCCTCCCCAGCACTGTTAGTAAAAAAGAAGGATGGTAGTTGGAGATTATGTGTGGATTATAGAAAATTGAACTCCATAACGATCAAAAATAAATACCCAATTCCCATAATCGATGACCTGTTAGATGAGTTGAACGGAGCTAGGGTTTTTTCTAAAGTGGATTTGATGTCAGGATATCATCAAATCAGAATGGTGGATCAAGATATACCCAAAACAGCATTCAGAACTCATATGGGGCACTATGAGTATCAAGTGATGCCATTTGGGCTTACAAATGCCCCCGCGACATTTCAAACCCTAATGAATGATCTATTTAAACCCTATTTAAGGAAATTCATCTTAGTATTTTTTGATGATATCCTTATATATAGCAGAGATATGGATACACATAAAGAGCATTTACAGATAGCCCTACAGGTGTTAAGAGAGAATGAATTAGTAGCCAAAATTTCTAAATGTGAGTTTGGAAAGCCTGAGATTGAATATTTGGGACATATCATCTCAGAAAAAGGGGTATCTACAGATCCCAGCAAAATAAAGGCAATGAAAGATTGGATCACTCCTAAGAATATCAGAGAATTAAGGGGTTTTCTAGGGTTGACTGGCTACTATAGGAAATTTATTAAAAATTATGGATTAATAGCCAGACCACTCACTGAATTACTAAAGAAAAATGCTTTTAAATGGAGTGAAGAAGCCACAGTGGCTTTCGAGCAGTTAAAAAAGGCTATGATAAGTGCACCAGTGCTGGCACTGCCTAACTTTATGGAACCATTTACCATTGAAACCGATGCCAGTGACAAGGGTATTGGGGCTGTATTAATGCAAAACAAAAGGCCAATTGCATTTCTGAGTAAAGGATTAGGGTTAAAAACTCAAGGATTATCAACTTATGAAAAGGAATTTATTGCCCTATTAGAAGCAGTTAAGAAGTGGAGGCACTATATACAAACTGGTCCCTTTGTAATAAAAACTGATCAAATCAGTCTTAAGTACTTGCTCGAGCAAAGACTTAACAGTGCCATGCAGCATAAAAGTTTATGCAAATTATTAGGGTTGGACTATTCTATTGAATACAAAAAAGGGAAAGAAAACAAAGTGGCAGACGCCTTGTCCAGAATGGAGAGGACTGGAGAGGTTGAGAAACTGGAGATGATACAGAAAGTGGATATGATGAAAGATGAGTTAAAGGTAAATCCTCCTCAATTATCCATTATGGCTGTATCAGAGATTTTACCACAGTGGATTGAGGATCTTAAGGATAGTTACAAAGAGGACCCCCTATATAAGGACATAATTGAAACATTGAAGAGAGAATCTGTTGACAATAAGAATTGGGTCAACCATAAAGGGGTACTAAGGTACAAAGATAGAATCTATGTGGGAGTAAATGGTAACTGGAGAGTGAAATTGTTGGAAGAATTTCATGATTCATTTTTGGGAGGGCATGAAGGAGTTTTAAAAACATACAAAAGAATCAAGAAAGTGTTTTACTGGCCAGCTCTTAAGGAAACGATCCATGAGTATATTCAGAATTGTCATAATTGCAAATTGAACAAAAATGAAAATGTGGCAAGCCCTGGTTTGTTACAACCAATCCCAGTGCCAGAGGAAGCTTGGAAGGGAATTGGTATGGACTTTGTCACAGGCCTTCCTAAATCGAATGGTAAAGAGGTAATATTAGTGGTAGTGGATAGACTCACGAAATATGGGCATTTTATAGGGTTGAGTCACCCTTTTAAGGCAATTGATATTGCTCAAATTTTTCTGGATAATATTTACAGGTTGCACGGTATGCCTGAATCTATTATAACGGATAGAGACCCTATATTTACTAGTATTTTTTGGAAAGAATTATTCAAGAAGTTAGGGGTTAAATTGAATTTTTCCACTGCTTATCACCCACAGAGTGATGGACAAACCGAGCGACTTAATCAATGCTTAGAAGGATACCTGAGAAGTATGGTTTTTACTAACCCTAAATCTTGGTTTAAGGTTTTATCACTTGCTGAGTGGTGGTACAATACTTCCTATCACTCAGCCATCAAAATGTCCCCATATGAAGCACTGTATGGAACGCCCCCTCCTCAACTGTCGATGGGGTCAGTACCCAGAAGCCAGGTTGAGACAGTGAACACATTTTGCAGGGATAGGGAGAAACATCTAAGAAACCTTAAGGAAAATCTGAAATTGGCTCAGATGAGAATGAAAAAAATGGCTGATTCTAAAAGGACCGAAAGGAATTTCAAGGAGGGAGACTGGGTGTACTTGAAATTACAGCCGTACAGACAGGTTTCGATTGGTGGTCGTGGTAATCAAAAGCTAAAACCTAAGTTTTATGGTCCATTCGAGATCAGTGAAAAGGTGGGCAAGGTGGCTTATAAATTGATTTTACCGAAGAATTCTCAAATTCATCCTGTGGTACATGTATCTCAGTTAAAAGCGGGGTTGAAAATTGGTAATAAATGGGTACCTGATCTACCTCTTATGGGGCCGGAGCAACAACTGAGAATTGAGCCGGTGGCTATACTGCGTCGCCGAGAAGTTGAAAAAGGGAAACGCTTAGAGAAGGAAGCTCTTGTTCAATGGTCGCACACCAGTCCAGAGGACTCCACCTGGGAGAAAGAAGAGGTGATGAGATCTCAATTTCCTGATATGTTCCTTGTGGACAAGGAAATTTCGAAGGGGGGTGAAATGTTAAGTCCTGAGAATAGAGGAAGAAGAAGAGTAACTTTCAGATTGAATGAAGAGAAGGAGGTGGGCCTTAACTCAAGTAACAGGCCTTTAAGAGTAATGATTAAAACTGGGATAAATAAGGCCAGCGGGTCGGGCCTTAAATAAGATCCGTTAAGCGACTAATGGATAGAAGAAACCTCTGCTATTGATTGAATCCAAACCCGGGACTGGAGATCTCCATGAATGTCTAAAATGGAGGGAAGGACTGGGTTATCAACGATTGATTTAATGGTATTAGGTTAATTATATGAATGTTATATTCGTTTTACCACAGTAATTTGTTCAAGTATTTAAGCTATGTTTGTAATAGGAATTTTATGCGAATTTTTACTAGAACTCAATTCTCTTTTCTCTTCTTTCTATTCTTTCTTTTCTTCTCTGAACTATCCTCCTGTAATGAAATCCTTTCATTAATGGAAATCTCTTCTCTTATTCTTCTTAATTCTTATTTCTTGTGATTTTGTTAAGTTAAATCTTAACAGATTTACTTGCAAATCAAGTTCTACTCGAAACTAGTTCATTAAATCTTCTCGAAAGGTGCCTCCTCTACCTAAATTCTTCAATTTCGTTTCAATCCCTAGCTCAGTAAGTACAATTTCCTAAGACCTTCTTCAATTTCGTTTCAACTCATAAACTGGTACAATTCTTCTTCTCCTTTTTTTCTTTTCTTTTCAATTTCGTGTTTTCAACTCAGAAACTGGTATAATTCTTCTTCTCCTTTTTTCTTTTCTTTTCAATTTCGTGTTTTCAACTTAGAAACTGGTATAATTCTTCTTCTCCTTTTTTCTTTTCTTTTCAATTTCGTGTTTTCAACTCAGAAACTGGTACAGTTCACTTCTCCTCCTTCGTTTTTGTTTCAATTTCATGTTTTCAACGCAGCAACTGGTACAGTTTCGGTCCCCGCAAAGAAAATGAAAAAATAAATTGAGCAAAAAGCACAAGCTGTGTGAAGTTTCAAGCAGCGATGCAATTGAGCAACTCGATAATGAAATTGGTGTTTGAATTCCTTTAGAAAATACACCCCTCAAATGGTACTTTTATTTTTATATCAACAATTTCTAAAATTAGTTGTGCTGATTTACTAATTTAGGCTAGGAATAAAGTTTTGGAATCGAGAGGATTGGTATTATGGCTAATGGTTAGAGACAAAAAGAGGTGGTAACGTAACTGATCCCGCCAGCTCAGAAACCTCTTACACTATTTTGGCACCTCTTTCATCAAAATCGGACAGGTCAGCCGCAGGGACATTTTTGTAATTTATCCATAATGTTTTATCTTTTCAAAATGAATATACGTTAAGACGACATTCTTCTAAGTCGATTTTTTTTTGTAAGTTGTATTACGAGCCTTCTCAATTTTAATAGGGAAATTTACATATTTACCCCTCTATAATCTGAAAAATATCATATTTACTCTTCCAAAGGAAAAATTAACATGTTTACCCTCTGAAAAATAAAGTTTTGGAATCGAGAGGATTGGTATTAGGACTAATGGGTTTGGGGTTTAGGGTTAAGGGTTGGAAGAGACAAAGAGGTGGTAACGTAACTGATCCCGCCAACTCAGAGACCTCTTGCGCGATTTAGGCCCCTCTTTCATCAAAGTCGGACAGGTCAGCACTATAACTCAACCGCAGGGACATTTTTGTAATTTATCCATAATGTTTTATCTTTTCAAATTAATTATATGTTAAGACGACATTCTTCAAAACTTCTGGAGGAACTAGATTATACTATTGTAAGTTGTATTACGAGTTTTCTCAATTTTAAAAAGGAAATTTACATATTTACCCCTCTAAAAACTGAAAAATATCATGTTTACACTTCCAAAAGAAAAAATAACATATTACCCTCTGATAAATCTGAAGATGGACTGTATGATTTTATGATAAATTAAAGGATAAATATAATAAATTAGATTTTTTAAATGAGATATTTTTATGATAAATTAAAAAGATACATATAAAAAATTAGATTTTTTGAAAGGGTAAATATGATATTTTTTTATTTTTGAAGGGTAAATATGATATTTTGCTTTGTTTAGTTAGAGAGAAAAATATGTAAATACCCCATTTTAGTAGTAGCTAATTTAATCATTTTTTTGTTAACATTGCTTCTTTTGTTATATTTTTCTTTTTGACGTGATTAGGAAGTAACGAAGCTTGAGGATTTCTTGGAAAGTTTGAAGGATGACCCTACTGTGAAAATTCCAAGGGTATGTAAGCAATTATCCGGTTCGCGAATTCTCGTAATGGAATGGATCGACGGAATCAAGGGAACCGATCTTCGGGTAAAATCACTTCATTGTAAGATCGTCCTTTTCGTGCTCTATTTTTCGGTCCGTTGAAAGAGAAACAGGGAGAATGCATCAAAGTGGATGATGAGATCGAACCTCATGTTTTTAGGGCTTTTCTTCATTTCATATATTCAGATTCGGTGTCCGAGCTAGACGAGAAGGACGATCTTACAATGTATCAGCGTTTGCTTGTAGCTGCCCATCGATACGAAGTGAAGAGGTTGAAGTTAATATGCGAATACAAGTTGTCCCAAAACATCGAATTGAATAACTTGGCGATAAACTTAACCCTGGCTGAGCAGCATATGTGCCCTCAACTGAAAGCTTCGTGTTTTAAATTTGTTTCCTCTCCGAAAATTCTCGCCGCTGTTATGGGCACCGATGGATTTGAACATTTGACTCGAACCTGCCGGCTATTATCAAAGAGCTCGTGGAGAATACGGGCAATGATAAGTAGATATTTGTTCTATCTTGTATATTACATTTTGTATTTTCTCTTGCTTGAATTTAGATAAAAAGTTTGGATTGCAAGTGCAGTACATCAATATTTATGTAACCGAACCTCCATTATTATATTTCTTTTGATGAGCTCATGTCCAATATTTATGAGATCTAATAATATATCCAAATCCAAATAGTTTTGAAAAGAGGCCATATACAGTGCCCCTCATTTCCCCAAACCATTCTCTATTACTTAATTAATGGTTAATTATTGAAGTAATTAACAAAAAGACATTTCATTAACAGTTAATTAATATATAATTAAAATATATATACATTAACATTTTTTAATTAATATCAATTAATTGTTAATCGGATGTATTTTTGTTAATTATCATGTTAATCAATCATCAATTAATGATTAATTGATGGTATAGAAAATGTGGTGGGGGTATGGTATAATTATCATTTTGAAAATAATAAAATTCACTTTTATTACTTCTTTTAATAATTCATTTTTAGGCCCAATGGGCTCATACACGTTAGGTTGTGTCCGAATATAGTTAGAGGTGGCAATCGGGCGGGTCGGATCGGGTTCGGGTCGGGTCATTTCGGGTTCGGGTCGTTTCGGGTTCGGGTCGTTTCGGGTTGCGGGTCACGGGTCGTTCGGGTTTCAGGTCGTTCGGGTTCGGGTCGTTTCGGGTCGTTCGGGTTCGGGTCGTTTCGGATTTCGGGTCATTCGGGTTCGGGTCGTTCGGGTTCGGGTCGTTTCGGTTTTCGGGTCTTTCGGATCCGGGTCGTTTCAGTTTCGGATCATTCGGGTCTTGGCTATATTGATTTTTGGGTAATTCGGATTTCGCAAAACTTGATTTCGAATTAATTGTTTTTCCAAAAATTTAGTTTTCGGATAATTCGGAATTTTTTTTATTTGATTCCAAGATATTTTAGCAATATTATATTGATTTTAACAATAATATTTTAATTTTCGGGTCATTCAGGTCGTGAGTTTCGGGTCATTCGTGTCATGAGTTTCGGGTCGTTCGGTTTCGGGTCAATTTCGGATTCGGGTCATTCGGTTTCGGGTCGATTTCGGGTTCGGGTCATTCGGTTTTGGGTCATTCGGGTTCGGGTTCGGGTCGTTGACTTTTCAACATTTTCGGGTCGGGTCGGGTTCGGGTTCGGACGGGTCGGATCATTTTTTCGGGTCGGGTCAGATTTTGCCAGCTCTAACTAAAGTCACTACCTTATCCGGCCCCATCAAGTTTTGTCTTCTCAAAGTCCTTAATCCAAGTCAATTGACCTAATATCTTTCATTCACTGTGATCAATTTTCCATAAAAGTGTTTTCAAGTTTCAACCCTTGATTTCATGATATTATACGACTTCAATATAAACGTATCCTTTAATGTAAAAAAAAAAAAAAAAAAAAAAATATATTAACGTATCCTTGGTATCACGTTAAAGAATGAGCATACATGGTGCTCCTAAGTTTTCCCCAATATCGTTCTCTATATTATGGATTAACAAATTAGCATGATAATTAATAAAAATACATCATGTTAACGATTAACTGATATATAATTAAAATACGTATGAATTAACAATTCTTAATCAATATCAATTAACCGTTAATTAAATATATTTTGTTAATTATCGTATTAATTAATTATTAATTGGTGATGCATATGATGTTGAGGGAATTTGTGGGACATGATATAATTTTTCTTAAAGAATTCAAGATACGATTATACGGCACAAGTGTAAGAACTAGATTATAGGTTTCCAATCTGAAGAGGGCATTCAAAAATGATTTTGATAGAAAATTCCAGTCTTCTCCGATGCCCCCTGCAATCACACACATACCCCCACCAATGTTTGATTTTGTCAAAGTCGTTAATCAAAGTCATCTAAATTAATTTTGCAACCCTAATTATCATCCTTCTATATAACCCTCTCTTAGTTCTTGCTTTCTCTTCAACACAAACCACAAACGTGCAAAAACTAATCAAAGATGAAGCTCGCCGCATTTCTCTTAACACTAGCAGTTACAATCACGGCTACCATTGCCGTAGAGTTCGATGCTCAAAACAATGCTCCGAACACACCTGGTGGGGACCGCTTTGACCAACAAATTGGCATTGGTTACAGCGAGCAAGTTATGTCCGATTCCTCGGACTTCATATGGACTACGTTCCAGCAGGCTCCGGCTGACAGAAAAAATGTGGATCAAGTGACCCTTAGTATAGAGTCACTGAATAAAGATAATGTTGTTGCTGAGACGGGCGACAATGTGATACATTACAATGTAGATTATATCGCAAGCGATAATGGAGATATAAAGACGGATTTTGCTGGCGTCATATACCACGAGATGACGCATGTATGGCAGTGGAACGCTCTAGGCACCGCACCAAGTGGACTTATTGAAGGTATAGTTCGATCAATTACACGAGTTCAATTTTCCATATATTTGATATTGGTGTTAAACTTAACGTTTGCGCTCTAAAATTATAGGAATTGCTGATTTTGTGAGGTTGAAGGCGAACTACAAGCCGAGCAACTGGAAACAGCCTGGGGAGGGTGATCACTGGGATGAAGGGTACGACGTGACCGCATATTTTTTGGATTACTGCAATGGGCTCCTCGATGGATTTGTTGCTCAATTGAACGCAAAGATGAAGGATAGTAGCTATACTGACGACTTCTTCGTTGAGTTGTTGGGTAAGACGGTCGACCAGTTGTGGAGTGACTACAAGGCCATGTATGGCAACTAAACGAGGCGAGATTATATGCATATAATAGGAATAGGGATTGAAAATTTGTAATAAAGAGTTTTTCTAGTAGTAGTCATGATCACAATATTATATGAAAAACTTAGTGTAGAGATAAGATTGAATGATTAATGAAAGCATATCTTGCATACTTGGAGAGATGGTACAATAAAAGAAAATATTTTATATTGAATGGAACTACTTATCATCTGTTTTTTTTTCTTAAAAAAGGAAGAGGAGATTGTCTATTTGATTTTCACTTTTGGTATGTATATTTTTATTTGTTTAATAACTTTTAATTAACATATAATTCATTATTCCATTTGACCAATTTTTTTTTTTTTTTGACATTTTATGAAGATTATGTGAGGTAGTTATTGCAATATGCACTGTTAAGATATAGGTTCAAGACTTTAGAGTTCGTAGTTAACTGATACTATCTATTTATCTTCGATTAAATGTATAGTGTTACCGTCTACTAGAATGGATAGCCCAAAATATTTTGGTGTATTGAAGTGGAGCATCTCACTTAAAAATTTGTTTCAATTAATAAGATTTATTTATATCTGTAAAATGAAATAATAAAAAAATACAAATAAAGAAACTCACTATCTAATTAATATGATTTACTATCTGATTAGTGTAATTTATCATCTAATTAATATAATTTAACAACAATCATGATTACCGCCTATCATGATCATCTAATATAATTTAACATTTAATATAATTTATCACTAGTTCAATTATAAAGACTTCTTTTTTAATATAACATTAATTAACAAAATACACTTGAATATTTATAAGTACCTCTTTCTCTTTTTGAAAGTAATAGAGAACTAAAGATGAAGAGCATAATCTTCATTTTAACTTCTCAGCTTCTTGCTATAGCGACCTTCGGTGTCGTCAGTGCAGTACGATACCAAGCAATCAACAATGCTAGAGGCACTGCAGGTGGGACCCGATTCGACCAACAAATTGGTATACACTACACGCAACAAATCATGTCTGATACCTCGAACTTCATATGGTATATACTAAAACAGGGTCCAGCTGATCGAAAGAACCATAATCTTGTAAACGTATTTGTTGATCCCATGGACGGGGTTGCGTACGCAACCAACAACGAGGTTCACATCAGCGCGAGCTACATCGGAGGCTATTCGGGCAATGTAAAGAACGAGTTCACTGGAGTGATGTACCATGAGATGACCCACGTCTGGCAGTGGACCGGCCAAGGCAAAGCGCCACGCGGCCTTGTCGAAGGTATAACCCATGTGACTAAATTTATAATGTATATTCGAATAATATAGAACTATTTTGAACCTGAAATTGAAGGAATTGCGGAATATGTGAGGATGAAGGCCGGCTACACACCAAGCCAATGGGTAAAGCCTGGTGCGGGAGATCGTTGGGATCAAGGTTATCACGTCACGGCACTTTTCTTGGAATATTGTAACGGGCTGAAGAATGATTTCGTCCCCTTGATGAATGCCAAGATGAAAGATGGTTACAGCAACGACTTCTTCGTGCAGTTGCTCGGAAAGACGGTCGACCAACTCTGGAGGGACTATAAGAAGAAGTACGGAAACTAAAGAAGTTAACCAAGTGAGATTGGGAAGAAAAATAAAAAAATCAATACAATGATGGTTTAATTAGGAATAACTAAGAACTGGGTGTGTTAGTATTGGGAATAAATGTCTTTGTCAGAATGTATTACAGGAATAATTAAGCATATGTATTTAATTACAATATCTTATATTATAGTTTGCATGGTGATGATAAATAAAGTATAAATTACATTGTAGTTTGCATGATAATGACAAATTTGCATGGTAATGAACATCATCTTTTTTAAGGAACCGCAAACACGATTCCTATGCTAAGAAATTATAACGCTAGCACTTTTAATCCTTTAAGTCCACCCATGAGTTGAGTTAGCAAATTTGGAGCCACTTAGTTGCAAGATCTTTTGTCTTAGTTTGAAGTAATGATTGCATCTTTGCCTTCTGGTTGAAATTTCTTTCGTTTCGCTCTCTCCAAATGCACCATATCGTTGGTATATTTTTCCTATTATGTAGCCCAAAATAATTTAGAACGGGGACCTCGAAGTTTATATGACTCATTACGACTACCCAAAGCACTTTAGTGAATGGACATTGGAAGAATAAGCGATCGACCGTCTCTTGTGCATTGGAGCAAAGTACACAATGCGGTTCATGTGGCCACTCTTTTCTTTCAAGGTTGTCGGCCGTTATGATTCTATTGTTCATAGATAATCATTCGAAAATCTTGACTTTGAGAGGAGCCTTGACTTTCTTTTTTTTTTGAATTGGATGGCTGATGCTCATCCAGAGAAATTTCATTTACGAAATAATGATATTTACAATGATATTATCGCGGTATTCAAAACGTACTATCTTACTATTTAATTGCCTTCCATCCCGCCACCTTGTTGCTAATTTTTTTATCCTGCTCCAAAGTAGAGCGTTGTCCGTTGCTTGCGTAGCCACTGACTTCGGCGTGTTGTGTTTGTTGCGGAATAGTCTTGCATTTCTTTCCTTCCATATGGCCCACATAATTGCCATCCACTTTGTATCCCATCGTCGCTTATCTCTTGCGGGTAGTAGGTGTCTACTTTCATTCCACGTGTCGATGACCTTCCCCCGGGGTTGGGGTTTTGTCCCATCCTCATTGATGCGTGCACTAATCCTCCATACCGCTTTGGTGTATGAGCATTGTACTAGGAGGTGTTGAGTCGTTTCGGGGTGCCTCTTGCAAAGTTGGCAAATTGGATTGTTTGGCCATCCTTTTCTTTGTAGCACTTCGGCCGTATTTATTCTTTGGTGAAGGGCTAGCCAAATGAATAATCGGACTTTTAATGGGGCTCGTGTCTTCCATGTTTGGTTTTGCCAATTGTTTCTCATTCCCGGATCGGTTAGTCTCATGAACGCATTAATCCCGAATGGATGTTCAATGACACATTAATCCCGAATGGACTATAAATTATTCATAGATGGCCGATGTGTTGTATCGAGGTATCGGCACATTTATATGCATGATATGTGTGTATCATTTTCTATTTGAATCCAGCATCGATAAATTGGGAGTACAGTTTTCAAGTCTTAATTATTGCTGACTTCTTATTAACAATCCATTAGTAATTAGTACAAAAAATTACTGTCCAATATTTGGTCTTAATTAACAAAATAAAAATACTGATTGTACAACAAATTTAAATTTTTGTATGATCTGAACTCTTTTAATTATTCAAATTTCTCATATGATTAAAATAAAAGTCTCTCAGAATGGAGACGTTTCCGTATTTGATGTATATTCTAAAATTAAATGGTTTGATTCAGGAATCGAGGTGATAATTTAGTTATTGATTTTTTTAAAATGAATCCTAAACTGACTATCATAAATTTGAATATTAAAATTGCTATTTTTAATTTTCAATTTGATTTTGTGACAATAATGTGAACATCTTTTTTCAGATATTTATTTCATTCTACTAAATTTTTAGATGCATTTTTATTTAAAAACAAAAATATAAAATAATTTCATAATTATTTTAGATTCTTCTTTCAAAGAGGTAGTGATGCATAAGAAACTCGCCAACTAAGGGAAAATTTGTCATGAATATTTTTTTGGAGGGTTGCTGATTTGAGATTAATTTTTGGAGAGTTGTTGTTGGACAATTAACTAAAACAAACCCCACATGGAAAAAATGTATATTGGCCAAGTTTGATTTGGGGAATTTTGAAGGATTTTGTGATCATGAATCCATGATCTCAAATCAAATTCAATGTTTGATTTTATGATATCAGTGTATTTCGTAGTACACTCGAAAAATAAATATTTTTACATACACAAATTCACTATTCAACATAAACCAAAACTAATTGTGTGTTTATGGTATGCTACCGTAATTTTTTTATTCATCAATTCTTGAAGCAAACTTTTCAGAAATAAGCACCCGCTTATTATCCTATTTTGTGAAGTGAGTCACTGAACGAAATCGATCAACTCTATTAGAAATGTAGTTTCTAGTACGCAAGAAGATAGATTTGTAATTTAGCGGTCGAAACAAACCATTTAATTAGTTACGGGGATCGTAATTTGTTGTAAAGCGATACATGTTGTTGTAATTTTTTTCCAAGTTAAGTTAGTGAAGAAGCTGCCAGTTGGCTAAAGACATAAGCGTCATTCTCGAACACGGGTATCTCGCCAACACGTTTAGGTGGAACTTCGTTAACATATCGTGTGTTGGTGTGCTCTTCTCTCCCTACATATTGGTAATATTTTGTAAACTCGCTTCTTTTACTTCCATTATTTTTATTAGCCCTAAACTATTGACATATTACATTTACGCTTTCACATTTAAATTAGGCGAATCATATACTTAGATTTTAATCATTATGTGAGGACAAAAAATATTTATTCACCCCCTTCAAGATCATTTAGGACCCATGCCAGATCGTTCAATTAACCGTGGACCTACATGTGCTAGATTGATATTTTTACGATTTTGATCTCATTTGTGCACTCCAAACATACGCCGCAATTTTTTTTTTTTCTACAAAATGGACAAATCTAGTGCAAAATATTGTATTTCAAATTTTGCTCATGTAAAAACCTATAGGATCAACGGTAAAAATGTACATATAAGGACCAACGGTAAAAATGTGCAAAATATTGTATTTCAAATTTTGCTCATGTAAAAACCTATAGGATCAACGGTAAAAATGAACATGAATGTTTATGAGTTTAATTAAATGCATAATATGATTGTGCAAACTTAAGTTCCAGAGAGTAGTTCGTTCGAACGGACTACTACGAATATAATTGGAATTAACACAGAAATGGGATAGAGAGTGGTTTGTTCGAACCATAACCACTTTGAATATAAAATTGTTTTGTACATACTCAAGACAGAAAGCGATAATTAGTTCGAACGAACCTTATGATGCGTTCAAACGAACATGATGCCGGAAACGTATATTGGATATACACAACCGTTGACCAAATCCTTATCATATTTAGTATAAATAAGATATTTATCTCTTCTCTATACAGTCAATTCAGTCCAGAAAAATATATTCATTCTATATCAAGTTGTTGAAAAAGTGTGACCAAAGAGAGAAAGAGAAAAGAGGAGAAAAGACGTTTTCTCCATCAGAAAATCGAATAAACGGATCAAGCAAGTTCACACATGCCTCATCTAGGCAGTTGCATGTGTGACCGAGAGACTACGATTCACGGTGGATACGGATAGAGAAGTTCACACTTGTGGCTCTTCGATTGTGATCAAACCGGAGACAAAATCTGAAGAAGAAGGGAGTTCTCAATTGACGGTGTCGAATCGCGTGGGAATGGGACGTACGTGTTGGTGGGCAAACGAGAAGGAAATGATAACGCAAGGAAGAAAGTGATCAACCCTTCCAGCGTGATCAATTTCACGCGATAACTATCTATCCTTCAATTGCATCGTACACTCGGAAATATGACGTAAGGTGAGAATGCAATGCATGTTATTTAAATCGGTGAAAGAGATTGCCAAAAGATGGTTAAAGCACTGTTAGTATAGGAGTTGCATGCAAATAGGATCCTGTCTTTTTTATTTTTTTTATTCACATGATGTTACTCTCTGGTTGTTTTTGTTTTTCTCATTCTTTTTCTTAATAATTCCAATTTAGTATTTACTAAAAGGAAGTATAACACTTGTACAAAATTATTTTTTTATAAAAATTGATTGGACCGAATGCGTATCGTGTTTGTCTTTCTTCAAAAAAAAAAAAAAATCTAGTCCCAGATGTCCTTACCCTGGCTGTCATGTTGAATGCTAAACTTTGTAGCTTCATTAATATTGTTACTCATTAAATAAATTAAAAAAACTGGTTCCGCCAATGTAAATTTCTTCCACATATTAAAATATGTTCAATATTTGAAAATGAAAATGAGCTGCACCGTGAATTTCCCTATTTGCAAAATGAAAATATGCTTGGCCACACAAACTCATCCTCAATACCTTGGATGAAATGACCAAGTAGATTGATTAATATTTTAATTGACTCAATAAATATTAATTGACACGTTTAATTAATACGTCAATAATTAATTCAATTAATCAATTCAATTAGACGAACAATTCAATTCATAATCAAATTAATTAATAATATTAATCAACCATTTAACTTTTTCTTGCTATCTCACCAATGAATTTTTTCAGGGTTTCAAGAACTCAGTATATAAAAAGATATTAAAATATGTCATATGAAAGTGAGAGTGAGTGGACACTAACACTTCCCTTCCCTGTTGAAAAAGTATTAGTCAAACATGATCCAGAAAGAACATCGCACATTTCACGCATTGAGTTGAGTACGTGGAGAAACCGATCTGTAACTCCCCCCTCCTGCCTCTTTTATAATACACTTCTCGCATTGAGTTGAGTACTGTGAATGGAAATTCAGTTCCATTCACAGTTCTCATGTACTATCCTTCCCACGATGAGAAGAAAGAAAAGAAAAAAAAAAAACTTCCCAAGCTCTGAAACCCTAACCCTCGCCTGAAGCCGACGGTCCTTGGAGCTTCGCCGGAGCCCTTGGGCTGCTCCTGGGTAGGCGCCTCTCCGATCAACCATTGGAGCTACCGTTTTTACTGATCTCCTTTTCCCGCTTGCGACAGTGACAGTGTTTGTGACAGTGCACCTTTGTGCGATATTTCTTTTTCGTGTGTTCTTGGTTTCTTTGTACAGGATCTCACCTGATCTTCTCGAATCGACAAGAAGATTGCTCTAATTTGGCCTCTCGACTCGAATTTCCACCTCAATTTCTGGCCAAATCGACAAGAACAGTTACGATTGTTTTTTCTTTGCCTTGCCATGGAGGTTTTCAATCCGGTTCCCACCTCGCCTTACTCGGCGATCACCTGTTTTTTCTCGGAAGAAGGAATCACACAAACGTTGAGGCAGGTTCTGGTGAACTCGGTGATACTAATCGACCTCGATGTCAATCGGCCATCCTCTCTTCATTCTCTCAGTGACGCTGCCCGTAAAAAATACGGGGATCTCGGATCTGGATGGCATCTCTACCGATTGGACAAAAATGCGGTTATCCTTGAACTTCCCTTGCATATACCCTTATCCACTATCATCGACGACGCTCCTTTTTGGGCAGACAACTATCAGGTCCTGATTCGTACCTGGTCACAACACCCTCCACCACGTTCCTTTGAGATTCTTTGGAATGTTGCTATCGAATTATACGAATTCTCGCTCCCACTCTGGCATCTCGAATACATCATCCAAGTGATCGCCACGTTTGGTATTCTAATCTCGGTTGATCGGTCCAATTTACTCGGCGATGACCGGTCAGTTATTCGGTGTAATGTGCGAGTACCATCTATTGCCTCTATCCCAATACACATTCATGTGGCCTACGGATGGCAATGGTCGGTAATTCGGGTTCGGTTCACAGCGGTTAACGGGTCTCTCAATCCACATGGATCCATCATACAACCAACCTCTTCATCTTCACAGAACCACTCTACACCGCCGCCCCATCCGTCTCCTCTGCCTTCCTCGCAAGATCCTACGCCTAAGCCGGAACTTCCGAATCATCGACCAACCTCTACAAGGATGGGGAGTATTCACAACCGTTCTAATTGCCTCAGGAGGAGGCATCAACGTGGACTTGGGTGTCATCGCTCCAAGAAGATATTTTGGCCACCTATGGAGTTGATCCATCCAATCTCAATGACGAGGATAAATCAATTGTTCGATGCACGGTACGGATACCGGCCATCTCGGCCATTCCATCTCGCATTCATATCGCATTCATCTCGAAAGATTCGCTCTCACGGTTTCACTCGTTTTAACCGATCCATTCTCATTTCCTACGCAAAACTTGATCAAGGAATTTTTTCTCGATTCACAATCATTGTCCCGTTGGAGTCTTCAAGAAACCGAGGTTTAAGCATTGTTTATCGATGCCATATTTATGAAGAAAATTGTGAAAAAATTTATATCGAGAAATTTTTCTTGTATTAGAGTTTATGTAATAGGTTATAGAATTAAGTGTTATAGGCTTAAAGTGTTTAAAGCCGTTTATTTTCTCGACATGTGATTTTGTACGAAAACTCTATGTAATGTGTCAATGTATATATGCCTAAGGGCTTTTTTTGCAAAAAAAAAAAAAAAAAAAAAAAAAAAAAAAGAAAGAACATCGCACTATATCAGAAAGAATGTCGCACTACAACATTTGCTTATAAGAGGGCATATACCGTGCCACCAGATTTTAACACATCATCCTCAATTATCTAATTAACCCACTTAATTATCTAATGTCTGTCCTTTTGAAAATCCGAAGACTTAATTTTTTACTTTGGTCAAAGTCATCAATCCAAGCCAAAATATCTCTTTATAAACTTATCTTTGTACACGTTCTTCTACTCAAAAACTGCACACAAATTTCAGTAGCTAAATATTTTCTTTTGAAAGTAATTATAGAGAATTAAAGATGAAGAACCTAATCTTCGTTTTAACTTCCCTTCTTGCTATGGCCACCTTGGGTGTTGTCCGCGCGATATCATTCCAAGCAGGCAACAAAGCGGGAGGCACCGCGGGTGGGACCCGATTCCAGCAACAAATTGGTGTACAATACGCGGCAAATACCATGGTTGCTGCCTCGAAATTCATATGGTCTACATTCCAACAGGCTCCGGCTGATAGAAAGAACCTTGATACCGTTACCCTATATGTTGAATCCATCGACGGGGTTGCCTTCACAAGCAATAACGGGATTCACGTCAGCGCAAGCTACATCGCAGGCTATTCGGGCAATGTAAAGACCGAGTTCACCGGAGTGTTGTACCATGAGATGACCCACGTCTGGCAGTGGAACGGCCAAAACAATGCTCCGAGTGGGCTTATCGAAGGTATAACCAATTTGTCTAGAATGATAATATTTATTCCAATAATATGAACCATTTTTGCAGGAATTGCTGATTTTGTGAGGCTGAAGGCTGGATATGCACCGAGTCACTGGGTACATCCTGGTCAGGGAGATCGTTGGGATCAAGGTTATGACGTCACGGCATATTTCTTGGACTATTGTAACGGACTAAAGCACGGTTTCGTTGGACATTTGAATGCGAAGATGAAGGATGGTTACAGTAACGACTTCTTTGTGAAGTTACTCGGAAAGCCGGTCGATCAACTCTGGAGTGACTACAAGAAGAAGTACGGAAACTAAAGAAGTTAAGCAAGTGAGATTGGCAAGAAAAATAACAGTCAATACAATGATGGCTTAATTAGGAATAATTAAGAACTGTGTGTGCTAGTATTGGGAATAAATGTCCTTGCAGAATAAGTATGTGTTTAATTACAATATCTTATATTATAGCTTGCTTGGAATAATTGAGAATATGTATCCAGAATGTACTACTGGATAAATAGTCTATAAAATGCTATTAAAGCCTAAAGGGCCGATCAACCTTTTTTTTAATGATAATGATAATCTTATTCTTATTCTTAATTAATAACTTCATAATAACAATCAATAATATTACGAAATTAGTACAAAAAATATTTTGTCGAATATTTCCTCTTAAAGAACAAAACTAAAATACTTCTTCTACAATAAATTTAAAGTTTTGTTTGATCTCAACTTTTTTTTAATTGTTTAAATTTCGTATTTTGACTTGAATAGAGGTGATTATTTAGTTATTAAATTTTTTTACTATTCAACCCTAAACTGGTTATCTTAAATTTTAATATTAAGATTGTTATCTTTTAAATGTTTAATTTTATTTCCAGGCAATAATATAAACATAGTTTTTAAAATGATTTAACCAAATTTTTTGATTTTTTTTTATTTAAAAACAAAAATTTGATGAAATTATATTTGGCCCTTTGCCCCTATCGTACTCCCAGTCCATTGTAATTGTATTTGTCACCATCTCTTCAAAAATTCGAAAAACAAAATTTGGGGCATTTCGAAGGATTCTGACCATGAACAGTTGACAGCGTCCTTCCTTGATTAATGAGCGATATATATATATATATATATATATATATAATTTGTCACGGCCTCTCCTATATTTTTTTGGATTCATAAAGAATTTGAATATATATATATATATATATAATTTGTCACGGCCTCCCCTATATTTTTTTGGATTCATAAAGAATTTGAAATTTGTCACGGCCTCCCCTAGATTATCCCCCCCCCCCCCCCCCCCCCCCCCCCCCCCCCCGCGCGCGCAATTGATGCAGGACAAGATCTGCCACTGATCATGAATCCGTGATTATCTATGTTTTTTCAAGCTAATATCAAATATGACAAATAAAATAGTATAACGTCGAGATCGGACTCGGATAACTGAATCCGGATTCGAGTACATGACCTGCAAAAATATTCGAATCTAGATCTGAATAAAAGTATCAGGACTCGATCAGTTATTCATTCTCGGTGATGGGTTTAGGTTCGGATATTTTTGGGGATCTGGTACTTGGATCCGGATTCGAGTCTCCGGATCCGGATAAGGATATTTTCTCGGATCCAAAATTGACGTTATATTTTTATGTGTCATATTTGATACGAAAAAATTACAAGTAATTAATATTATCTGAATGATTTAAGGTCGTAATTGGGTAAAGCGAGGGGAAACTCTGGTGGAGGCCCGAAGCGATACTGACGTGCAAATCGTTCGTCTGACTTGGGTTTAGGAGCGAAAGACTAATCGAACCATCTAGTAGCTGGTTCCCTCCGAAGTTTTCCTTAGGATAGCCGGAGCCCATGCACGAGTTTTATCGGGTAAAGCAAATGATTAGACGCATCGGGGGCGCAACGCCCTCGACCTATTCTCAAACTTTAAATAGGTAGGAAGGCGCGGCTGCTCCGTTGAGTCGCATACCGCTGAATCGGGTGCTCCAAGTGGGCCATTTTTGGCAAGCAGAACTGGCGAAGCGGGAAGAACCGAAAGTCGGGTTACGGTGCCTAAATGCGCACTAACCTAGAACCCACAAAAGGTGTTGTCGGGAGCAAGTAACAAGGAGATGAGATCGGAATGGGGATATTATCTTGAAATGGCATGACTAGAGAGGATCACTGTGCTCTGATACCATGTTGAAAGAGATAAATAATTGATTTAATTTTATTATATTTCTTGCTTAATAATTATTGTATAAAGATATTTATTTATACTAACTAATTATTTTCTAGAAGCATTATCGCTAAGGTATCAAATTCTAACTAATTTTAACATATTTGTCACTCACTAATAAATTTAGGTATAAATAAATAAGTGTCACCAGTGTCACTTCAATACTTCTCCATTTTTTACAACAATTGGACGGCTCCATTTTATTTTTAATATTTATTTAACTAGTTTATTTGTAAGGACCATATCTGCAATATTATTTAATCAGAAGCTTAGAGATTACACGTATGAAATGTATAAAATTAAAAAGTTTTATAAAATTCATACCATACAAAATAATCACATCAAACTGCAAGCATCATTTGGAAGCTAAATCAATAATCTTCCTATTTAACTCAATAATATAAAGTTCTCTAATTTTAGAATTGCACGAATCCATTGCAAAATTGAACTGGACGAATTCAAAGTTTTATCTTGTGTTCCAAAATATACTCTTGGAGATATACATTCAAAGTCAATGAAATTTCGAAATTATTAACAAAAAATCATTGTCCATACTACAAAAAATAAATAAATAATTTAATGCACATAAAAAACTTAATTAATTGTTTATATTAATTCTATTCAATTTTAAATTAATACATACATACCAATGTATGCAAAGCATGTTATATCACTAACTCTGTGGAAAGTAATATCACCATGTTTCTCAAATAATTACAAATATAAAAGAATTATATAAAAGGTTCAAAATATAATTTTCACAATTATGGATGTCATGTAGCCCGGAGATGGATAAAACTCATATATGTGGGTATCTAACCCCCAACGTTGACATCACTATTAACACTACATAAACTAATTTAACATACCTTGTTCATTATCGTTCATTATCGTCTTATAAGCCACCTCTGAGAGACAAGTTAGAGTCGAACAACTATCAACAATATTAAACATATTCCTAGATATTTGAATCACGGTACCACCAACTCCAGTCTCCTTCGTAATCACATTATAAATCGGTCTAAATTTAAAAAAAAAATACATTTATATCATATCATCAGAAACATACACTCAATTTTAATTTTGATTTTCGTACCGATCAAGCATCAAAGAAGTGGTATTCTTTTTGGGTTGTAGACGGTTTCCTATGAAAAAAATGCCCCATCCCCCCCACCACATAGTATCTCAACAATACGAAGTGGTATTCTATGACAAAAAAATACATTTATATCATATCATCAAAAACATACACTCATTTTTAATTTTGATTTTCGTACCGGTCAAGCATAAGAGAAGTCGTATTCTTTTTGGGTTGAAGACGATTTTCTACAACAAAAATGCCCCCCCCCCCCCCCCCCCCCCCCCCCCACACCCCCCCCCCCCCCCCCCCACACACACACACACACAAAATCTATCGTTGCACGCCACTGAGTTTCCACTCTGCGAATAATTAAGGTCGTACAATGTAAGTTCACTCTACACCCAAAGTTTTTACAAATTATTTATTTTTTGTTGTGTAATTATCCGAGTTATATTTTATTATACATTTTAATTAACCGAACAAACAACTCGGAATAAAAAGAATCGAAACCTAAAAGGCCCGGAACCGAGCGACACAAATCTGAATAACACGCGATGATTCGGAATCGAATTGACCCGAAAAATAAATGACCCGCAAACCGAAATGTCTCGAGCCCAGTCCGACCCGTCTCGATGCGACTCGCCTGATTATCACCTCTAATCATGAAATCACGAGCACTTGTTTAAAATTGTATGTTTGAAATCATTTAAAACTGGAAATATTGCTCGTTTGTAAATCATTTGAAATTACAAGTTTGCATTTAATATTCTAATCGGGAAACTAATGTGAGCCACGTCGCGCACACTATAAAGAGAACATAGTTACTGAGATACACAAAAAACACGCTTGCATTTAAAATTACTAAATTATATTGTATTAGAAAAAAACAAATTGAGTTATGAAGCATTTCATTAAGACAACATATTTAATAATATATACATGAGACACACTTGTAAAGAGATCAACTTTGTTTGTTTTTTAAAAGAAAGTATGTCTCAATTCGAAGACCATGATCATGACCACGTCACCGTTTGGGCGTGTGAGGAAAGAAATATGAATTAGTATCATCATTCAAGAAAATTTCATTTTCCCCAAAACCAATGTTTTTAAAACCAGATCGGACATCGATCCGGACAAGCTCTGGATCACTGGTTCACTGGTCGGACCGGCGGGTCAACCGGTTCAACAGTTAATTTACTGGTTTTTATAAAGTTTATTTTCGTAGGTATTGGTTACCAACATCACATTTATATTTCCTTATGAATTGTGAAAATATATTATTTGTTAATCCAAATACAAAAATAAAGAGTATATTACATACTAACAAAATAGAAAATTATAATATGATTATTGCAAAAAACTTGTTTGTATGCAAATTGAAATATTTATTTGCAAATAATAATATCAGTATAGTACAATTTATGAACAAACAAAATATGTATATTACATACTAATTGAGAAGGAAATATATATTACAATATCCTTGTCACCAATTTCATTCGACAGAGCTTAAATAAAACTAAATGAAAATAAAATCCAAATAATAATAAAATCTATCACAACCATATAGAAAAAAACTGAATTTTTTAAAGACAATGTAAGTATTCAATTTAAAAGAACATATGCAAAAAGACCCCTAAAAACAAAATCTGACCATTGTTGTTCATGAAAATCACCTACAAAACCAGTTAAAATCACCTACATTTTTCCAAAGAAACGACTTATTATAAACTGTAAAAAAGGTAGAGTTATTTAAAAAATTGTTGAAAGGCATTATTACAAACCGAGTATTAAAAACTGGATTTTTCAAAAAAAATGTAATTATTCAATTGAAAAGGGTCTATATGAAAAAAAAAAAACTCAAAAAATATGACAACTTTGTTATTAACTGAAATTTGCAAAAAGATCTAGCATACATTCAATTGTTATCAATATATCGTAAGAACAATAAGAAAACAAAGCAACAATTTAAAAAAATTGGGAGTAAATTTTTTTCAAAATTAGTTATTAGAAAACTGTACAAATTGACCAAAAAATGTAAAAATTCTTATATGAAATGCAAGTAAGAATTAACTACAAAATAATGAACTTTATAGAGGTTCGCAAATCCCAAAATCTGAATAAAATCACTCAATTTTTTGAACCAAATAACCCAAATTTCTGCCCACTTCGCTGAAAAACGAAAAGTAGGGTTAGATGACTCAAAATCCATTTTCTGAGAAAAATAAAGGGAACTAGATCCTCACCAAACTAAATATCCATTTTCTTGATTCTTTCCAAATAAATTAGAGAGAGAATAAAACTAGTATAAGTAAAATCGAGAGAGAATAAGGTGAAACAACATTCTAGAGAGAGGTGAAGAAAAGTGGACTGGAGAAAATAAAAGAAAAAACCGGCCGGTTTAGAAGGTTGGTTTGGTCCAGTTTATTTAAAATCCAGCCGGTTCATACGGGTTTTTATGGGTTAATTGCATGTCCGATCCCTACATCAAACCGACCCGTTTTTAACTCCGGGTCCGATTTTTCTGGTTGAACAGGCCGGTCTGGTCTGGTTTTTAAAACTGTGCCCAAAACACAACTTTCGAGAAAACAATGCCAATGTTTTACCAAAAAATAGAAAAAATATGAGACGTATACATTGTGAAATCGTACAAAGAAAAGAAAAAATGATAGAGGAAGAAGAGAGTAGCTAGTACATGATGCTCTGATACCATGAAGAATACTTAGATTTATTACTTAATTAAATTGTATTAATCTCAATTGATTAGTCGTAAGTGCACATCTCTCTCTCTCTCTCTCTCTCTCTCTCTCTCTCTCTCTCTATATATATATATATATATATATATATATATATATATATATATGCTAACAAGAATCCAAAAATCAAAATATACTACTGAAATTAGCAAAATATATTTTTGTATTTATCAAAATATACTTTGAAAATGTATTATTTTATTCTCATTTTTAAATATGTTAACATATTGGATTCATTAGTATATTTTGCTAATTTGAATAATATATTTTGCTAGTTTCATCAGTTTATTTTGCACGCGTGGATTGTTTTTGGATTCTCCTTAGCAAGCATGTGTGTGTGTGTGTGTGTGTGTGTGTGTGTGTGTGTGTGTATATATATATATAGTGCAACTAAAATACTTGTACAAGTAAATTGAGACTTCTACTTGTAACTTATCTATCGTTGGATTTGTCTATGAGATTAGTGCCGATATAATGATAACGGCAAGTGACTTGAATGACAAACACCGCTCATCCTTCCGTCTCCTTCCATTATCTTCCTCTCTCGTCTTAACTCAAACGAGCAGATAAAATTTCTCATCCCTCTCTCTCACGAAGCAGGTGGAAGATAGTTCTCTCTCCTCTTCCTCTTAACAAGCAGAAGAGATATTCTCCGCTCTCCTATCTAATCCGATTGCTAGTCTCTTATCCCCTTCTAGTCGCCACCCATAGTTTGTTTTGTTGGCCCCTCTTAGTCCGTGGGATGGATCAAAACACCTAAGCTACAAGTTTTCCAATTATATCCAGGTTTGTTTTATTTCTGCATAGTTCAATATTTTTCTAGTTCATTTTTCAGCTTTCTTCCAAATAACACGAATCCAGTTCATTTCAATTGAATTGATTCGAGATTTGTAATTTTATTTTCAGTTTTGGTCTAGGGCATCCAGTCATAGTTCCTTTCCATTTCAATTTCTGTTTTCACACAAATTAGGTCTTAATTGAGGTCAATTTTGATGGATTTGGGTCTGAATTCGGTTTAGTTTGTGTTTAATTAGGCTGTATTGATGATTACATGCCTCTAATTTTGTCTTCTGTATATATTCAAGGAAAAGAACGATGGGTACAATTGTTGAAAAATCCATAGATACATCATGTTTTTGTGTTTATATGGCAATTAGGTATGTGTTTTCATGCCTCTAATTTTCTGAATTATGGATATTTTGGCTTATTTCCAATTTTACAAGTTATTTCTTAATATTTGCAGGTTACAATTATGTCGAAATTTTAGGATTTGGAACCCGTCAAGAATTGGGCATGGAAATTATGTCGAAACTTGCATTAGTCATTTCCTCAAATTTCAATTGCAATTCTAGGCAACAATGACTCGTCTCTTTGTTGTGGACCAGTACAAATCGAATAAATGGAAAACATGAAGTCGTGATAGATAAGCAACGCAGATTCTGACAAGGATGCTCGCAGTTTTAGGATTAGAAATATGATTAATGTAAATGTGGATGTGATTAATATTCAAAAAAAATGTGCATGTCATTAGGGTTAGAGTTAGGATTATAATTTTTTTGTATTGAATGTGAATTAGTACAGATTGTAATATTGTGAAATTTGTAATTTTTCTCAAAATTACAAAAAAGTCCAAATGTTCTAAAATTATCAAAAAAATGAGAAAAAAATCCAAAACGTGATCAAATAATTTTCAATTTACAAGTCAGTCCAAAAAATTCAGAAAATTATAAAACATGTTCTCAATGTTCTAAAATTACAAATAAGTCCAAAAAATTCAGAAAATTGCAAAACATGCTCAAAATGTTGTAAAATTACAATTAAGTCAGAAAAAATTCAGAAAATTGCAAAACATGCCCAAAATGTTGTAAAATTACAATTAAGTCCCAAAAAAAAATCAGAAAATTGCAAAATATGGTCAAATGTTTTTAAAATTATAAGTAAGTCCAAAAATTTCAGAAAATTGCAAAATATGTTCAAATGTTCTAAATAATCACTTTCATAATATTCCAAAATAGAAATGCCATAACTCCTATTACAGCCAACTTCATAAAATATCCAAAAATAGAAATTCTAATCTAAAACTCACTAAATAGGTGCGGACTCACAGTCTCCATTCATATTCTTCCCGCATGTGCGAGCATTAGGCCCTGCTTTTTTCCCACATGAAGTGCAAGTCCTCATTTTTTTCGCTTTGATTTCGAAAGCAGGCATGACACGATGAGGTTTCCTCTTTCCCTTACATTGAGACACGGGTGGATCATGTAATGACACATGCTCACTGGTAGGGTTGTCATTTACAGCATCTATTCTCAATGAGTTCTTTAACAACTTCATCTATTCGATTTCCATTGTTCGGGGGGCAATTCTTTTTCTTTGGCATTGATTTCGATGAGTTCTTTAACAACTTCATCTATTCTCGCGCATGCTGTTAGATAAGCATCGCCAGATTTTCGTGCTTCTGAGGAAAAAATTTCCATTTTGCAGCAAGTGTATCCAACTCAAAAGCTTCAGAATTCTCAAATCCTCTCTTTACAATATTCCGGTCATAAACAGGTCCCTTCACATTCGCATTTACATCTTTGGTCCACCTCTTCACAACATAATAATCTGGAAGTGAATGTATTCCAATACTTCGCATGACTTGTAAAGAGTGCGGACAAAAAAGCCCCCCATGTTCAAAACCCTTGCAATCACATAAAACCTTAAGGTTCGGTTTACCTATTTGAACCTTATACGATGTGGAAAAGTTCATGGATTTTACCTCATATATTATATCATTTTCCAGCATATTCACACTATAACCGCTGCCATCTCGCAAGTTCTTTTTAAAACGTTTGAACACCTTTCTAGTATACACGGAACGTGCTTCTAACTCTATTTTATCCTTTGACCATAATTTGGGGATTTTATTTTTTGTTTTAAGATCCTCATCACTTTCTCTTTCAAAAATATTTGCCGTCATCTTCGCAAATTGGGTAACAAATTTAAAAATATGAGTATTAGAACTTACCCAATTTTTCATCACCGCGTTTACGCTCTCACTTCTTTGCGAAGTGGACATATTTGCAAAAAAGGTATCCCGAAAATATACCGGGACCCATTGATTGCGGGTTTTGTACATGAGATTGAGATGGTCATTATCCTCCAAATTATGCCTCCATTTTTCTTCGAACTCAGGAACTGTCAAACTATGGTTAATACAAGACACTAGATCATCTTTAAATCCAATTTTTGTGCCATATAAGTTACCGAGATGTTGTCTCGCTTTTCGCATTACATGCCACTGACAACACCTATGAACGGTATTAGGAAACACTTTAACAATGACACTTTTCATAGCCGGATCTTGGTCGGTGATAATGGATTTTGGATGTTTGTCGTTCATTGCTTGCTACCAAATTTTAAAAAGCCACTCGAATGTCGTCATTTGCTCATCTCGAATTAACGCGCAACCGAAAAAAATCGATTGTCGATGATGATTCACTCCAATGAACGGTGTGCAAGGCATTGAGTATTTATTGGTGGAGTAGGTTGAATCAAATGTGATAGTATCTCCAAACTCTTGATACGACCTTCTCGATCGACCATCAATCCAAAAAATGTGTTTTACCACATTATCATTATCGCGCTCAATTGCGAAAAAAAAATCCGAATCTATCTCTTTCATCTTATCGAAGTATAAAATAGTTGTATCAACATCAATTCCTACTAATTTTCTATTATTATCACTAATCACATTACTCGCATCTTTCACGCAAAAACACAATTTGCGCCGACTTCTTGCCTTTTTTGCCAAGACCTCCATAATCTGTGCCGGTTTAAAACCTTGATCACTTAATAATTTAATTTCCTCCTTTTGCTCTTCTGTAACAGCTTTATGAGATTTTAAATACCGATTTTTCGAAGGCGAAAGAATTAATTCATGGTTGTGAATTCTGTTAAAAGCGCTTACTTTTCATATCTCGTCCTTCAACCTAATACTCAACGAGGCCTTAAAATCACATCGCTGACTTGAGGTTTCCCTTTCTGGTGTGTTATTTACGGTCTTTGCTTTTCCTTCTTTTGAGCAAACAAATCTAAGATTTGTAGGTTTTCCTGTTTTTTTGGAGATGTACTGATTATTTCGACGAATACTAAATCCAATTTTTAAAGCATAATCATTGTAAAAATGATATGCCTCTTTATCATCCCCAAACTCCATGTCGAGATAGGGTTCAGAAAAAATATTTCTCATCTCATCCGATTGTGGTGTACCGTCGAAAAGGTGCATCTAATATGTACAAATAAGAATTTTTAAAGTTCTATACACATAAAAATATATTGTCATAAATCATGAAAAGTAAATTATTATATAGAAAAGGTACCTGAACTGAATCTGCATCGTCATCAGTAGATGATTCATTCGAATCATCTGAATAATTTTCATGAGAAGATGCTATGGGCGGCATAACCTATCGGAAAAAAAAATATGATTATTAGTTTATTCATGTACAGAAAATAAAAGTTTGAAGAGATTTCTTTTTTATAATGTTTCTGAAGATTTTTGTAAAATAATAACTTACTGTTTTTTCGTGTTGACTATCCATGTCAATCAAAAGAAGAATGGAAGAAAGCAAACTTGGTGAGTATGCAAGAGCGGGAAGGCAACTTGATCACTCGTAGAGATAGAATAGGGGAAGATGATTCGATTATAGTTTGGAAGATGAAGCGATCAAACTCCTCTGTTTTTGGACGCTAACTTCTTGTATTATAGGCGCTGAATACTCTGTTTTTTTTAAACGGAGATGCTTGTGTGCTTGTGTGTTTTGACGAAGCAAACAAACTGACGGAATTTTTTAAAGAGACGGAAGTTATCTGAATCTCAGCACACATCTTGATGATAATCCAAGGATTAAAAACTCACAAGTAGGAAACTTTATTTACTTGTACAAGT
This sequence comes from Luzula sylvatica, assembly GCA_946800325.1. NCBI lineage: Eukaryota > Viridiplantae > Streptophyta > Magnoliopsida > Poales > Juncaceae > Luzula > Luzula sylvatica. Next base: position 22,017,467 of record OX326956.1, read on the forward strand.
ATTTTAGTTGCACTATATATATATATATATATATATATATATATATATATATATAAGAGATGCTAAAATATTCAAATGAATATTGGGGTCATCATACTCAATACTTTTTGGCCATTAGATTTGCATCAAGATTAGTGGTATGCCATGAATATTTGGCCAGACCCACTATTTAAGAGATAAAAACGGACTTTTTCACTAGAAACATTAATCTTGATAAAAATATAATGACTAAAGTCTAGAGTACAATAACCCAAATAATCACTTGAGTATTTCTCTCTCTCTCTCTCTCTCTCTCTCTATATATATATATATATATATATATATATATATATATATATATATATATATATATCTGTTCAGTGGAGTTTCTGTTTGAAGTCCTTATTTAGAATCACAATCTTGATCCTTTATTTGTTTTCAATGAATTGCTCATATTCGTTCAATAATAAAACACTGACGATCAATCCACTCTCTGACTTTATTGGGAAAAAAGAAACTAATTTCTCCTCATGCATCGGGTTCATTCTATCTCTCTCACTCATCTGACTCGACTCTTCATATTTCTATTTTAATGGTCTCAAACACGCTCAATCCATTCTCTGATGTTGTGAACTCTTATCCGTTTCTATGTTACTCTCAACTCTCACTCTCACGTCATATCACTTCTCTTGCAAAGACGAATAATCATTAGCGTATCGATTCTTTCTCTGGTGATTCTGAACTTATTGTTTGTCCACAATCAAGAAGGATATGTACAGTTCAGAGTCTTCATAATTGAATCTGATTCACCATCCTTCACTTTTGTTCATTTCTTTGTCGAACCTGCCCCGAAGACAGTTTATGTCCATGAAATCACCTTCGCAAGACTTGATCTTCTTTTTTCCGGTCCTCTCGCAAAAAAAATCGATTTCTAAATCTGCTTGCTTATTTTTATTCAGTTTATGACTCGTGCGAAATATTTGGGAATGGTTGGAGTTCTCAAATCATGCAAATTCGGCGGCAAATATTGACCATGCCTAAACTGGTACTGACATTAACCGGTACATGTTTTATTTTGGGACTCTTAGAGATACACTATGGGTTTGGTATTGTTGTTGATTGAGATAAATTAGGTGGTAATATGTGTTATAGTTATGATTAGGATATAGTAGTTAGAGATGTAATGACATTGTTGAATGTAATGTAATGGTTTTGGGACTGATAATATGTGTGATGGTGATGACATTAAGTGGTAATATGTGTTCTAGATATGGCATTAACAATTAATTGATACATTATCAGTATTCATCCGAATTAATAAATTTTAAGTAATACTAATTGATTGTTAATTATTTTTATCATGCTTATTATGTGTGCTAATTAGGATATAGAGTATATGCAATCGTAAATTCTGGGAAAAAGTAACATTGTCTATAATTAAAATATGGAATATATTTGATGAAATCTGAGAACATGAATCATAAGATGGTTATTTTAGTGAGGCGGTCCCCTCAAATGTTTGTCTTTTTATTCACAATAATATAATATAATCATAAGCTGGTTAGTGAGGTGGCCTCACAAATGCTTTGATTTTTGATCCACAATAATACAAAGAACTAGGTTGCTCCCCGCACGTTGTTGTGGGTGTAACTATGTCGACAATCTTTCTAAAATATTTCTTCTTTTTTATTTTCTCGTCGCTTCTTCTTTTTACGATTAGTTATCCATTTATTTACATACCGAATAACTATATTTTTTTGAAATTGATGGTATATTAGATAATTGACAGATCTACATGAGTTAATAATTAAATAATACGTAAGAAGAAAGTGGTGGTATATTAAATAATTCTTATTTAATCATGTTTATCTTGTTACGTATCATGTTGATTAAATGTGCGAATTAGAATATATAATATATGTAACGATAAACACCGGAGACCAATAATATTTATTATAATTAAGATATAGGGCCTGTTCGGCAAGGGTGGAATAGAGTGGAATAGAGGAATAAATGAGTTAATCCACTCTATTTCTGCCGAACAAGAATGGAATAGTATGGAATAAAATTGAGATTAGTGGGTTAAATCTATTCCATATAAAACATCGAATAGATCTATTCCACCTTATAATCTTTTTGTTGGACCATTTTACCCCTTATTATTATTATAATAAAAATAAAAATAATTATAATAATTATAATAATAATATTAATAATAATAATAATTAATACTATAATAATAATATTATTATGAGTGAGCCTATATAGCTTGTACAAGCAAAAAGGTTATTTTGCTTGTAAGTTTTCCATCGTTGAATATACTTGGAGATCGGTGTTATTTTCAATGATAAACGTTGGGTCTAACTCCGTTTAGTTTCCTCCTCGTAGAACTTTCTCCTCTCTTCTCTTGCGCCTCTTTGTTTCCCTCAACATTCTCTCTCGGTCTAAATCTGAATCAGACGAGTGGCGGAGCTCTTTGGTTCTCGACTCGCCTGGCGTTGCTCTTCTCCTCTACCCCCTCATTGGTACTATACGATAAATATTGTTAGGGAGTTGTGTGAATTGAGATTCAAAAGGCTGAATTTGGATGGTGGTAGAAAGATGCATTTCAACTGCTCGATGAAATTCCCAACAAAGATATGTTGTATATTTGTTCAGTCCATTCACTTCGTTTGATTCGCAAGCTTTTTTCTGAACTTTTGGTATAGATTTCTTAATATAGGAAGTGTGTCGAGCTTAAAGAAAAATGACATTGAATTGTTGGATGGAAAATTGTCTAAAAGCCCCTGAACTATGTGCCTTTGCTTGAATGCTAGATATGCAGATTCTAAGATTCTGTGGTCGATGATCCAATTACAAGAATGCAAAAATTTCATTGTGATGAACTTACACTGCAAAAATTCCGTCGACTAAATTGATGATCTTGTGACCAAAGATCTTAGAGAAGCGTACCGCATTTTAACCAGGTACCGAAAATACAAAACGAAAAATATGTAAATATTTTTTTTTTTGAAATATGTATAGGGTTCTTACTGCAAAATATCTTTTTTTTTTATTTTCTTTTATTTTGATGATTTAATGTAGCCGACCAGAGCACACATTATTGTTAAGGACGGATAATGCTTATAGTAGATTAACTCCTTTAGGCCTTGAAATTTGATTAATTAATTAAAATAGATGGAATTTGTACAAACTGAGAGGGTTATTTTTGAAAAATGATAATTTATTTTCTTTTATGAAGGAGCTTATTGGCCTTAAGTGAGGATAAGTGGAGTAAATGAAAGGAGGGGTGCACGCCTTGACTCAAATATGGCGTCGAAAGATTTAAATATGAATAAGAATGAATTTAGCATATGATTAAGATTTAGAGTTTAATGTGAATACAAATGTTATTAGTGTCATGATTATGGTCGCATAAGAATTTGTTTTAAATGTGATATGTATTGAAATGTGATTGTATTGGTACGGTATGAATATTCGAGACTTGTATTTACTAAACCTAAACATACACATGTTGCAATTCTATTATTTTTTATTTCAATATTTATTCATCTATTAATACAATATTTCATTTTTTATAAACATCCAATACAATTTCAGTACCAATATACATTAAATTTTGCATTCACATTTTTATTCATAGACATTAAATCCTAATCTTAAACCTAAACACATCAAACGCAATCCGAAACATCATCAACCAACCAAAAACACATCTAACGTAATCCTAAACACATCAAAGAAACATATCTAACTAATGTAATCCTAAACACATCACACAAAATCCAAGAACTAATTTAAATTGTAATAAAAATTGCACAATAAACTCTCACAGTAAACCACGCCCAAAGATACTCATATGAAGAATCGAAGAGCCTTTCAACAACTTCCAATTAAAAACATCCATCTACGACAAAATGCGACAAAATGCATCTGCCTACGAGAACCTAAAAAAAGAAAGACAATATGACACAACATACAGAAATTAAAAGCAAACATCACAAGATAAATAATGAAATGTGAATATATAATATACCATGATAATAAACAATTGGCACCGGTCTAGGGTAATATATGAACACACCTTGAAAATTAATTCATTTTTAGTACTAATTACCATTATATCACAACAACAAAAATCAATGGAGAAATTTGATTTATACACGAACCTTCAAAACATACCTGGAGTCTTGCGGTACGGCTAAAATATTCCAAGTCCGTGTTTGTTTTTCGAATAGTGGGTCTAAATCAAAATAACCAACAAGCCGAGCAATTCGATCTTCAAATACTGTAAATTTTTCGAACTCGTATTGTCACAATTTTTCTCATTTTGTCAAATTACTAGCTTTTATATTTAATACAATATAATATAACAATACCCTGAAAAAAGCTAAAAAATTGTCAAATTACCAAATTTGAACTTAATAATTGACAGTGTCGTGTCAATTTGAACTTTTTGAGCATTTACTCTATCAAATTACCAAATTTTATTTTCTCATAAACGCTAAACAGAAAATCAGCTCAACTGATTATCAATTGATTATCAGTTTTCATGAAATAAGTAAAATTTGTACCACCAACAACAATCAGCTAAAAATAAGTACAAATTAAGCACCAATCCACACAAGTCAAGCAATTATCTCTCAAATTTCGTCCATGTGTGTTTTTTTGTTTGGTCGTAGAGAAATTGAAAAGAGGAAGAGGAGACAACATCGTACAGTACCAATGAGAGGTAGGGGAGAAGAGCAACGCCAGGCGAGTCGAGAACCAAAGAGCTCCGCCACTCGTCTGATTCAGATTTAGATCGAGAGAGAATGTTGAGGGAAACAAAGAGGCGCAAGAGAGGAGAAAGTTCTACGAGGAGGAAACTAAACGGAGTTAGACCCAACGTTTATCATTGAAAATAACACCGATCTCCAAGTATATCCAACGATGGAAAACTTACAAGCAAAATAACCTCTTTGCTTGTACAAGTTATATAGGCTCACTCTTATTATTATAATTAATAATAATAATAATAGTATTATTATTATTATTATAACAATAATTATTATTATTAAAAAAAAATAATGATAATAATAATTATTATTATTATAATATAAAAATAAGAATAATAATTACTATAATAATAATAATAATAATTGTTACTATTATTATAATAATAATAATTACTATTATTATAATAATAATAATTACTATTATTATAATAATTATAATAATAATAATAATAATAATAATATTACTATAATTAATATTATTATAATAATACATAATATTATTTTAATTATTATAATAATTATTATTATAATTATTATAATAAGAATAATAATTATAATAATTATTATTATAATAATAATTATAATAATTATTATTATTATAATTATTATAATAAGAATAATAATTATAATAATTATTATTATAATAATAATTATAATAATAATAATTATTATAATTATTATTATAATAATAATTATAATAATAATTATTATTATTATTAATATTATTATAATAATGATGATTATTATTATAATAAAAATAAGAATAATAATAATAATATTATTATTATTTCGAAAATAAGAATAATAATCATGATTATTATTATTATAATAATTAATTATAATAATAATATTAATATTATTATTAATATGATTTGATGTTATTAATATTATTAATACTAGGGGTAGTTTGGTCATTATCAATATCTATTCTCTTAAACCTATTTTCTTATTCCATTAGTTTTGCCGAACGACTTTGGAATAAAATGATTTAATTAATATTCCTCTATTCCTCTATTCCACCCCTTGCCGAACGGGCCCATAGAGTATTACGTATATGTGATGAAATCATCATTTCTCCATTTAAATGGTGACGTGGCCAGTGACTACACGATTCCCTTGCTCTGCTTCGGCCAATTTATTTTCACGAGATTTATCATAATTTTGAGTCGCGAAAAAATAATTATAATTTTTTAAAGGTACGAGAGATGTTTCAATTTTTTTGGTATCATAAATGATATTAAAAAATTACATCTTATATAAATGCTTTTTTTATTTTTAAAGTTAAAACATATGCAATTGAGTATGTACGTTTTACGTTTGGAGCGCGTATAAAATTATTAGATTATGATTTATATGATATGTATATTTTATGATTGCTTTCACGATATTTTTTTGGGTTGTCATGTGAAAATATTTGTTGTATTTGTACTGCTTTTTGTTATCGCAACATCTTTTTTTTCTTTATATAAGACATTTGAGAGTTGATATATTGTAACATATATCATTTTTATATTAGCGAAAGAGTTTGTTGTACTTTTACAAAATAAATAAAGAATTTGTGATGTTTTCTGAATATAATTAATATACTTTCTTTTTTCATTTTCTCCATTAACACAAGATATTTTTTTGTGTGTATAAGATACGATAAGAAAATAAATAAATGATATTTTCAAACACACTACAACATATACACTGTTTTGGTACGGACAAAAACCGTCCCAATAAGGTCCAAAACCGTCCCAATAAGCATTTTGGTACGGTAGGCCGTCCCAAACGTCCCGTACCAACAGTGGGCGTACCTGTCAGCTACGGGCCGTCCCAACAATCCTTTTGGGACGGGGATATTTGGGACGGGCCGTCCCTAAACTGATGCCTGACGTGACTGTGCGCAGAAGTACTATGACAGCTGTTTTGGGACGGGCCGTCCCAAAAAGCTTATTGGGACGGCTAGAGTTTTGGGACGGCCCGTCCCAATAAGAAATATATTAATATTTTAATTTTCTGATTATTATATATATTATTATTTCTTATTATTAATATTATTATTTATTATTATATATTATTATTTCTTATAATTATTTATATATATATATATATGATTACTTAATAACATATATAATTGTATAATTTTATATATAATTAAATAATTACACTACAAAAATCACACATACATACACATATTACTTAATACAAAAAAATTAGAAAGTTCGAATAACATCTAAGTAAAACAACGACAAAATACAAAATACAAAAAAATTACACGTACATACACATTACTCAATACAAAAAAATTAACGTCTTGTTGAAGCAAGCAATTCCATCCACTGTGAATTAGCTAAAAAGTACAAAATTGCCTCCTGCCTCCTGCCCCTTCCACTCCGAGAACTTCCCGCCTCCCGTTTCCGCCACAAGACCCTCGAAATCTCGCATATCCGTACCCAAATTCGAATCCTTATCATCGTCATCATTCTCCTCCATCTCACGACCAGTTTTGCGCATAAAATAAACCCTAATTAAGCCCTAAAATAAACCTTAAATAAACCCTAATTAAACCCTAAAGTAAACCCTAATTAAGCCCTAAATAAACACTAATTGCGCATAAAATAAACCCTAAATAAACCCTAAGTAAGCCCTAATCGCATAAAATAAACCCTAATTGCGCAGAAATTAAACCCTAATTGCAGAAATCGTAGAAATTAAGCAGTAATCGCAGAAATCGCAGTAATCGCAGTAATCACAGAAATTAAGCCCTAATTAAGCAGTAATCGCAGAAATCGCAGAAATTAAGCCCTAATTAAGCAGTAATCGCATAAATTAAGCAGTAATTAAGCAGTAATCAAATAAAAATAAACCCTAATCGCAGAAATTAGCCCTTAAATCGTAGAAATTAGCAGAAAATAAACCCTAATCGCATAAAATAAAAAATAAACCGCAGAAAATAAACCCTAAATCGCATAAAAAGTACCTGGCTGTGAGAGGAGAAGTCGCGAGAGAGGGGAGACGTAGCCGTCGCCAGTCATGAGAGGAGAAGTCGTCGCCGCCGTCGCCGTCGTCCAGCCATCGCCGTCGTCCAGCCATCGCCGGTTGCAGTCAGCGTTTCTACTTCGGCTTCGGCTGTGAGAGGGTCTCGGTGGTGGGGAAAGGATTTAGGGTTTAGAGGGCGTGAGAGGGGCTGAGAGAGAGAGAAAGAGAGAGCGAGAGGACAAAGGGGGGAAATGAGAGAGAGAGACGAGAGAGGGGGAAATGAATGAGAGAGAGAGACGAGAGAGGGCGTCGGTTAGGGAAGTGTGTATTTTATTTTGGGACGGTCCGTACGAAAATTGTTGGTACGGTAGATTGGTTTGGGACGGGCCGTCATAACCTTGTTGGGACGGTATATCCAATTTGGTATGGCCCGTAGCTAAATTTTGGGACGGTTTTTCTCAGTTGCTACGGCCCATCCCTAAATTTTGGGACGGTTTTTCTCATTTGGTACGGCCCGTAGCTAATTAGGGACGGTTTTTGTGACGGCCCGTACCAATAAAGCTAATATTTAGCTACGGCCCGTCCCAAATAAGCTGATATGTTGTAGTGACATATTTAAGGTATTTCTTTCTATATTAGTGTATGGGTTTCTTTTTCTTTGCAAGATATTTTGTAAGATATGTTAAGGATTCATGATTTATTTTAGTAACTATCTTGGAGTTGAATTATTTGATAAAGCACACACGGAATTTTTTGTAGAAAAATATTTGTTGTTGTTCGAATTAACTTGGGATCTCTAACATCGAGTGATACATCAATAAGAGTTCACTTGGGAACCTCTAACATGGAATGGTACCTCAATCGGAGTAAAAAAAATGTATGCTCCAAATCGAATTCGAACACAGATCGGCTCTGTGAGGAGCAAGCATATATAGACCAATATTTTACATGAATAAGTACAATTGAACATATTTTCTTTATATAAAAATAAAACTACTCGAAAAAATAATTTCATTTCAAATTCATAAATCACGACATCAGAAAATGCTAATTATATTAGTTCATAATAAAATAATTAAAAAATAAGTTCAAACAACACAACCGAACAATCTAATTTAAAATAACTCAATGAAATAATAAAAAGTTCATATTTTTTTCGGGTCGAATCCGCCCCCGAGTTGAAGGTTAAACTAATTTGTCATGTATTCCTGTCTATCCTATTGCATCGACTCGAAATCGAAAGATCTCAATGCCCGTAGCTTCAATAATGCTACACATTAAATAAATAAAAAAACAGATTCCACCAATGCTAGTTTCTTCCACATATTAAAATATGCCTCATATTTGGAAATATATTGGTCAAACATGATCCAAAAAATATGAGAAAATATGTATCGTATTGAAAAATTCAAAGACTTAATCGCCAAAATTCAATACTTAGTCAAATTTATCTGACCTAACTTTTTTGATTGGTCAAAGTCATCAATCCAAGCAATGAAATCTCTTTATAAACATATCTTTCTCCATGTTCTTCAATTCAAAAACTACACACAAATTTCAGTACAGAACTAAAGATTTTTTTTTGAAATTAATTGAGAACTGAAGATGAAGACCTTAATCTTCGTTTTAACTTCTCTTCTTGCTATGGCGACCTTCGGTAATATCAGTGCGCTAGAATTCGTAGCAGGCAACAAAGCTCAAGGCACTGCGGGTGGGACCCGATTTGACCAACAAATTGGTGTACAATACGCGGCAAATACCATGGTTGCTGCCTCGAACTTCATATGGTCTACATTCCAACAGGCTCCGGCTGATAGAAAGAACCTTGATACCGTTACCCTATATGTTGAATCCATCGACGGGGTTGCCTTCACAAGCAATAACGGGATTCACGTCAGCGCAAGCTACATCGCAGGCTATTCGGGGGATGTAAAGACCGAGTTCACTGGAGTGTTGTACCATGAGATGACCCACGTCTGGCAATGGAACGGCCAAAACCAAGCGCCGGGTGGTCTTATTGAAGGTATAACCGATTTGTCTAAAATTATATTACTTATTTCAGTAATATAAACTATTTTGAACTTCAAAATTGCAGGAATTGCTGATTTTGTGAGGCTGAAGGCTGGATATGCACCGAGTCACTGGGTAAGTCCTGGTCAGGGAGATCGTTGGGATCAAGGTTATGACGTCACGGCACGTTTCTTGGACTATTGTAACGGACTACAAAATGGCTTCGTCGCACAGTTGAATGCGAAGATGAAGGATGGTTACAGTAACGACTTCTTTATGCAGTTACTCGGAAAGACGGTTGATCAACTCTGGAGCGACTACAAGGCGAAGTATGGAAACTAAGGGAGTTTACCAAGTGATTGGCTAGGAAAGAACAAAATTGATACGATTTTAGTTTCGATAGGAATAATTAATAAGTGTCTGTTATTATTGGAATGGATGTCCTAGCCAGAATGTATTATTGAAATAATTAAGCATATTTATTTAATTACAATATCTCATATTGTATCTTTCTTTTGAAAAAATTTAAATTATCAAAAAGTGATGATACGAAGCCATTACAATCCCCTTAATCTATTGATACGATGACACTTTATATTTTATTATAAATAATGAATATGTACTAAATGAGTAAACGAACCCGATTTAACACATGCGTATGTATTAAATGAGTATGTGTTAAACCGGTATATATTAGAATCCTATTTAACATATAAAATATTCCAATTTATTGTATATTTTTATTTTATTTATTCAATTTGTTACTGATTACCAACACATCAATTGGTCGAGTGAGAGAACTTAGAGGGGACAAGTATATTTTTTCGTTATCAACCTATGAAAAAAATTGTACTGTAACTAGAGGATTCCTTGTTTTGCTTCGGACAAATTTTTGTATGTCCAACAAAAATAACAATTAAAAACTCATATTAGATTTTTAATTTATATAAGAAGAACCTACTGATTTGTCTTATATATATATATATATAGAGAGAGAGAGAAGGGCTAGACTCAAATGACCAACATTCTTGTTTGGCCAACGCGGCCAACAACGCTTATTTCTCACAAATTATGAATGAAAATTAAATTTGAACCGTATCGATGTAATCAATATCACTTATTGAGAATGTTATAGATTCAATTTTATGAAAAATAAAAAAATTTATCATATTCATCATGATACGTAAAAATATTAACGGTCAATAACATTTACGACATGATTCATAATGAAATTGTGAGGTACCATTACTCGCCTCTTGTCCTCCGGTACGCAAAATAGACATTGTGAGGTACCATTACTTCTTCTTGAATGAAATTTCAATTGAATCTTGTTTTCAAATCTGTTGGCCTCTTTGGTAATAAAAAATCCTAATCATTTTATCTTGTGTTTGATATTTTTCTAATTAGTGATGGCTACCAAACTCAGAGCCGGCCATAAGCATGGACAAGCAAGGCAGTGGTCTGGGGCCCAAAAATTTCAGGGGTCCGAATTATTTTTCTTCGTATAATACGTACAAGCACTGAAAGAAATTAAGAATAATGGTATCCCGGTTTCAACTTTGAAGAGGAAGGAAGGATTGAAAAAGAAGAAAAGAAATGGTATGGGACAAGATGATTCAAGATCAGTGAGATTGTTAGTAAAATTAATTAAAATAAAGTATATATATCTATTATAATGCAATAGATTCACAAAATACCTTAAAACAAAAGGCCACTATATATATTTGACCTTTTTAAAAAACGGGGTAACATATTCAGCTCCCACACGATAAAAAAATAATTTTGATGAAGTGACAAATGATGGTTAAATGGATTGATTAGTATTGTTAACTAATTGGTTAACGATTTAATTTATCGTTTAATTGAATTAATATGTAAACTAATATGTATTAATATAATTTATTAACGTGTCAAACGAACATGTCAATTAATAATCAATTGAGTTAATTAGAGGAGTTAATCAATTCATTTAATTTTTTTTCCACCTCATCAAGTGGCTTTGGATGGGTTTGGGATCCAAATATATATTTCCTTAAAAAACTATATAATTTTTTTTCCACCTCATCAAGTGGCTTTGGATGGGTTTGGGATCCAAATATATATTTCCTTAAAAAACTATATATATATATAGGGGAGTGCTATGATAGACCAATTTTCTTATCATGGACCCATTTTTTTAAAAAAAAAATTCGAATATTTGTGAAATAATGATATTTTTTGTAAGATTCTAGTGTATATTTATCATTTAATGTTATTCAAAACATAAATTTTGTAGAATTAATTAATAAATAACAAAAATTCTTAAAATAATTTTTTGAAAATGGGTCCATGATAAGAAAATGGGTCTATCATAGCACTCCCCATATATATATATATATATATATATATATATATATATATATATATATATATATATCTCAAGTTTAATTATCACGAAAATGTGTATTAAAGTGTAATTAAGTTCAAATAACATACATTATTTAGAATAAACATCGAAATATGTATTCAAAATTCTAAAATTTATACATAAATTATACATGTGTATTCAAGCATATTTTTTCTTGTGTTCAGTTCTTTATAGTTCATTTTAATTAGTATAAATCTTCCTTTAATTCATTTTATCTTGGAAGTTGGAACTCTTAGTATCGTGACCCCATTCAAGTGATAAAAAAGAGAAATATTGTAAGTATTAATTGATTCTTTGCAAGAAGAATGGTTGAAAAAATGAAGTAAATGTGTGGACAAATAAAACTGGGAGAGGAAGAAGTAAAAAAAAAACACAATTATTTGCGAGAAGGAAAATAGACCAAGTAAAAGAGAAAAATAATTCTTTGCGAGAAGGAAAATAGACTGAAGTAGATATGTTTTGTTTTTTCGATATGGTTAAAAATAAAAATAAAAATTGATATTTTGATTTTTTTTTTATGATTTTTGTTTCGTAAGAATTGAAGGTTTCTTTTCAAATAGGTCTCGGGTCATTAAAAACCCGGGACCGGCCCTGACTAAACTTGCTTTTGGGCCTAGCGATTCATCTGAAGATTCATACGAGCCGTTACAATCTGATGTGGCAGGATATGAAAAAGAAAAAAAAAGTAAATGGAGAAGGCTCAGTAGTCCTCCATACATTGGTGTCAATGAGACTCGAACCCACAACCTCTCACAACATATGATTTTTTATGGCAGGATATGAGATTCTTACAATCCGTGAAGATTCGTACAAACCAAGCATTTGGGATCCCTTAACTCATCTCTCTCTCTCTCTCTCTCTCTCTCTCTCTCTCTCTCTCTCTCTCTCTCTCTCTTGCATATAAGTATATCTAATAAGCAATGAAAATCCGAGTATTTTTTTCTGTTGCGTTATTTATTTTTTTTATTTTGAAGTGAAATCTAATCCAGGCAGGGATATTTTTTGTTTAATTTTTTTATTTGTGATATCAATGAAACTTGAACCCTTGATATTTGATATCTCGTGCTAAACAATTTATCACTAGGTTAAGGGGTCATTGGTTATGTTACGTTATTTTAATGCTGCATTATTTTTACTTTACCTTAACGAGTATTTTTTTCTGATGCATTATTTGTTTTATTTTCAGCAAAGAGACTAGGTTCCTCCTGATTATTTGTATTAGGATGTGCCGATTCAGAGCGATAGTTTCGTCATATATGGAGTTTGGTTGTATATCGAGAACAACATGTTGAATTAAATTCCCACTGACCGCAAACCAAAAATGAAGGGAAGAATTCGACTCAAAAGATAGCAAATAAGCTCAAAATTTCTTTATTAAATCAATGCCTTAAATTCATTGAATGACTTTTTCGCATGATATTTTTTTGTTTAATTTTGTACATATGTTTTTGGAGCAACATGGACTAATTTAACATGATGAATATCACAGGGTTGGATTTGAATAATAGCATATTAGGGTTTGGTTTAAGGAAGAAAGAAATTATATAAATATATTTCATCAAAAAATATCTTCTAAAAACTGCTATTGTATGTGTTATTGTATTAATTTTGCTTTAGTTAGACTGTATCGATATTATTTGTGAACCATAAATATATTTTTCTTGATTTGTTTCTCCAAGGTAATATGTATAAATTCACATAGAGATATGATTTTTTCTTGTTCGGTATATTCACGTTTGATTTTTAAATCTTTGATTTTTTTTGTACTAATTTGATGATGTTCCTATATAGTGGTTTGATATTTTTTACTAATTTGATGATATTCCTATATAGTAGATCATACTCATCTTGTCATTTTTATTTGAATTTGATTGAAAAGTAGGAGCTAAAGTGCAGAGAAAATTAGGAAGTGAGAGAAACGAGTATTAATTAGAGAAAGAAAAATTAGGAAATGAATTGAAATGGACAAAATAAATATTCATAAAATGGAGAGAATATATATGTCGATGAGATTCGAATTCATATCGTTTTTAACATATGTTTTTATTGTGTCAAACACTCAATCACCTATGTTACGGGACATTGACGATTTTATTTGCAAGTTAAATAGAGTTTCTTTTCAAATTCTTGAAAGAACTGAACGGCTATTAATTAGCAAGGTGTTATTTTAATCGAATTTAGTGCACAATAAAGCTTTAGTGTTTCAAAAGAAAAGAAAAAAGGATTGAAGTTGCAAAATAACTATGAATATAGTGGCCATTCTTCTGAACGATCATAATTGGTACTATCGTTCCTTGCATTGATCTATGTTACAATCAAAATTAGGGTGATAAAGACTTTCTAAATTTATACTTGTTCTGTGTCTGTGTGGATCATTAGCTCTACAGAGATAGAAGTACCTTATATAATATTTATAGATTAGATTTTTTTTCCAGAAAAAGGTACTGTCAAACAAATATTATCTCTATTTGTGTTCTTTATTTAAAGGAGTAGGAAATATTATCTTCTTTCTTGTTCATATAAAATATAATCCCTATCAATGATTACTTTGGTCAAGTCAGTTCTAAACCCATATTTAATTTTGGAGAGTTCTATCATGTACCTTTTTTTCTTATGATACACTCTTTTTCAAGAATATTTTGGATAATTATCAATTAATGAGTATTTAAGCTAAATTTTCAAGTATATTTATCAATAAATGATAGGCTAAATAGGAAATTTGAATTGTTCATGAAAGTACAAATATGCATAAAAAATAAAATTTATGATACACCCTTCTAAATACCCAAAATACCCTTTTAAAATGGTGTATGATAGAACTCCCCAATTTATTTTTATTGATCAAGTCATATTACGCTCTCAAAATCGCACCAACAATTTTGAATTTTACTTTTTTAAGATGAAATTGGGCTCGCGTTCGGAGCACCAGCAAATACAAGACAATAAGCCTCAAATGCAAGAGGAAGATCGAAATCTGGAATCATATCACCGGTGCACGTTTCGACCGCGGTATCAATTGCAACACAACATTCTTCACTGAATTGGAATGGAGCTAAAGTGAAGTTCTGGTTAGATGCACATCGCAGCATGTTTTCTGTCGCCGTCAAACACTCCGTTCCCGCATCTTTTTCGTCTTGTAGTTCAGTGGAAGAAAGCCGCGATGATGCGGGAACGATCCTCGATGCTTGGGCAAATGTAACAGTTGCCAAGAGGACGTAGAAGATGGTGAGAGATAATTTCGCCATTATATATATTTTCTTGTATTTTGGTGTTTCTTTCGCTTTGATGAATTTTGATGGCTCTATAATGAGGTATTTATAGAATGAGGAGATGTGTATTGCCTGCAGACAAGATCTTAGGGCCCATGTTTCTGAGAATCTAAGGATATTTTTAATTTAATGAATGAAGAATTCTATCTACGATTGATTTATTGTGATATTAACTCAATCGAGTAGATTTTGACTTATTGGCTTTCTGTAACATTTCAAATCAACCCCTAGTTGCAATTAAAAATTTACCAAGACCTGATTAATAAACTTTTTGAGAAAATTTGGAGTAGGTTTGCAAATAATATCCTACTTCCATTCTTTAAATTATAGGAGTATGAAAATCAAACCTCCTCTGCTAAATCCCTAATTACTAAAGTTAATTATCTGTTTACGTAAATACTAATAATGTAGAACAAATTAAAACCGATAAATTCGTCTTATGAAAGATTGAAAAAAGTAAATATATATCAATTACGAAAGAATCGTCAATTTATATCGCTCAAGTCATTGTCATCGCTAATTGTCCAGGAAACATTTAATTCACAAGTAACCAATAATCGAAAATATGAGAAGGGGTGAAAAGCAATTATATAAACCACGAGGACATCCAATTGTATAAACATGCTCGTCGTTAAATGTAAAAAAGAATTATCAAGCCAGAAATATATTAAATATATATCAATAGATGAAATAATGCGCTAAACAAATAATATATTTCTATCATCCCTTCTTGTATTTCTAATCACAATCAAATATTGTATTAATCAAGCTAATTCTAAACCATATCTATTTTGAATTTCACTTAAAGATGAAATTGGACTCTAGATCGAATCACCAGCAATAGCAAAGGCATGACAATAAGTCTTAAATGCAACGGGAAGATAGAAATTTGGAAATATGCCACCAACGCACTTCTCGACCACAGAATTGATAGCATCGCAACATTCCCCGCTGAATTTGAATGTGGGAAAGGAAAAGTTCTGGTGAGATGCGCATTTCAGGATGTCTTCTGTCGCCGTCAAACACTCTCTGACCTCGACGGGGAAAAGAAGAACTTTTTCCTCTTGCAGTTCGGTAGAGGAAAGTGGCGGCGATGCTGGATGGATCCTCGCGGATTGGGCAAATGTGGCAGTTGCGAGGAGGACAAAGAATATTGGGAGAGATACCTCTGTCATTATAAGAGGTATTTTTTTGTTTTGATGAATTTTGATGGCTGTAAAATGAGGTATTTAGAGCAAGATGTTGCTTGGGAGTTTCACACAAAAGATGGACTGAGGAGTTTTAATCAGATATCTTAAATTTGAGAGTTAAAATTAATTGTAATTGTAAAGTGAGGAGTTTCACACAAATATTATTTCCTAACAATAATCCAAACATAAATATTCATGTAATATAGCATAAAAACTAAAACGGCGAAGTCGATTATTATTTCCATAAACATTTCACTACACAAACACTTCACATTTTAAAAAATAACACAACACTTCTAACATAAAGTCAAAACAAAACAACCAAACTCATAACCTACCAAAAATACCTCACACAACCTAACCTTCAACTAAAACACAAACTCCTCCTCCTCTTCCTCCTCCTCTCCCGCCACGACAGTCTCAATCGGCAAACTCCCTTCTTGCGCCGCATCTTGCAACGCAAACGCCTTCTCGTCGCTCAATCCGAGCAAGAACTGAATTCTCGACAACTTCTCCGCCTTCGGAATACTCTTCAGATAAATACAATACAACTCTTCCAACTCCGCCGGCACGGCCCACGCCAGCGCCACCTCAGCAGGCGCCGCCTTATCACACGCCAACAAATCATTCAACGACTCCACCTAAACCAAAAAAACAAAAGTTTAGGTTCCATATCATCACCCCCTATTTTAAAATATTAAAAACTTACGACTCCGATATGATTCTTTTGTCTGAGCTGAGAAACGGCCTGAACGAGCGTACTCGCAATCCTCCCTTTCGCGACATCCACAACGACCTTCCTCGCCTTCTCCTTATCAATGTTCAAATCTTCCGGAACCTTCTCGAAAACCTCGAATTCATCAAACTCCCCTTTCCCGTTCGCGAAAACCTCCTCGACCGCCTTCTTAAAAATAATCTCCCTCAACTCCTCACGAATAATATCGACAACGTCCACATTCGCCTCTTTCAACTCCCGCACTTCCTTCAACCCCATTTTGCCTCGATTCACGTTAATTTCGATCGAGCTCGCCATCTTATTACGCGTGATGTTGTTAATAATCCTCCGCGCGTTCTCTTCGGGGAGCTTCACATCTTTTTGGAGATTCGATAACTGTTCGATTCTCGGTTTTGTTAGCTGGCCGTCGGAGAGGATGACTTCGGCTTCTTTGATGAATGATTTCTCCGCGATTTTTAAACGGATGTCTTTCGTTTCGGATTCGGTCAACCCGAGGATTTGCCCGAGTTGGTCTAGCCGCGAGTATTCCGCATCGTCATTGTTTTGTGAGGCCGCATGGATTCCCAAGGGTAGTTTCGTCACGTTACCCGTCATGCAGAAGTGTAAATAAGCCTCGTATAAATCGGCTTTTTCTAAGTATGTTAAATCGTCCTTCAAATTGATATCCTTTTGGATTTCCTTCTTGATGAAAGGTATTTCTTTGTCCTCGAAATTCGTCAAACTCTTCAACTCCCCGTCCACGTCCTCTTCTTCCGAAACCGGGTCGGGTTTGATTTCCGTTTCGGGTTCCTCGCCTTTGATATCGAAGACCAAAGGAGTGACCACTAGAGAATTAAACGATATCATTTCTTTAAGCACTTTCGACGTCTCGATTTTGTTGCTCGCGTCCTTTGCTTTCCTTATATACCCTATTAGTGACTTTCTCACCTAAATTTTTTACAAATAATATATATTATTTTTTTGAAAATTTAAGAAGGGTATATATGAAATTATTCGTACGGCTTTGCTAGTGATATCCAAAGCTTCGTCTTTGGATAAGCGTAACCCATGTGCGGTCTTTCTAACCGTCGATTGCGCGACATCATTAAATCCACTCACTCCGAACGAAACCGCCTTCTCCACGACCTTAAACACACAAAAAAATTAATTAATTAATTAATATAAAGGAATGTTTAAGATAATAATAATAATACCTTGGCGAATAATTTGCCGCAAATTTCGGAGTGGAGTTTATCGACGGTTTCTTGGGGGATGCAAAGCCGAACTTGGTACGAAGTTAACGTATCTGCTTCGTCCTTGCTCAATTCCCTATCTGCCACGAATTGCTCGAGCTTTTGTTTGTATATCTCTGCACGGATCTCAAAGCAAAATATTTTTCAACAAAAAAAGTCGCGGAAAAAAAAGGATGAGTAGAGAGATTGAGGTAGGGACCTTCGTGTAATTTGCTAGCGTTTTGAGGATCGAAACGTAAATCTTCGCATAAGTTTTGGAGAAAGGACGCTTTGCTAGGCGCGGAAGCTAAATCGGTGTTAAATGCTTTTGAAAGTCTTTTTTTGTACATAGTCGATTTAACTTCCAGTAATATCGCTGCGGTTTCTTTTTTACCTAATCCTAATATATTCCTCAATTTATTCAAACCATCAATCTGCAACAAATTAATATATTAATTGAGTGTTTTTTGCGGTTATACCCGGAAAAAATAAATTATATATACTTTTTTCTCGTCGAGACAATTATTAGGGAAGGATTCGGAGGCGAATGCTCGGTAAATGAGTTTTAAATCGTATGAATGTCGGTCTGTACCGTATTTGCCACCTGTGTTGATTCAAATTTAAAAGTTTAATTAATTAATTAATTCAGTTATTAATGATGTTTAATATTTGGTGTACCAAGTAGAGAAACTGGACCGAGACCAGGTGCGAATTGAGAAGCTTCTGGATGATTCTTGAGTGATGTCAGCAAGTCGCTAAATGATAAAATTTTCTCCAGTTCTTCGATTACTTGTGGCATTCCAGTTCTATACAAACAAAATAATAAAATTATTATTTATATTTAAATAAATAAATAAATAGATTGATGAATGAATAAATGAATGAAATTCATACGCGGATTTAGAGCGTGATTTGAGAATGTCTAAAGAAATTTTGATATTTTCTTCGATTAATTTTCTTGTATGTTCTCTGAACATTTCAGATGCAATCTGAAATATAATAATGCATAATAATAACGATAATAATTGGATTTATGAGAATAATAATAAAAAAATTGAAGGAAAATTTGAAGGGGAATTACATCGTCAGAGAGCTGGTAGAGAAGTTGAAAATTTCTCAATTCGATAAGCTCATTGGGTTGAATATCTACATATGAAAATTAAATCATTAAAATATTATAAAAATAAATAAATGGTCATATATTTCATGAAGTTTACCTCTTCCAATGGAGTTGAGCTTAATAGAATATAACTTCTTTGCATTCTCTCTAATTGCAATATTAATCTGTAAAAACATTTAAAATATTACAAAATTATTAACCAATTTATTAAGTATCAAGTTATGAAATTTAAACCCTAAACCCTAAATAACCTGAGCATCAGTGACTTTGAAAAGGCGTTTCCAAGGCAGAAGAAAAGTCGAAGCTTCCCCAAATACAAGATTCGATACATATATCAATTTTTGAAAGGCCTGTAATTAATTAAATCCAAATATATAAACCACAGAAATTAATAAAAATTAATCTTTTTTTTGTGAAAAAAAAGGAATTACGAATTTCTGTTCCGGGTCTTCTGCACCTTCCAACCTCATTCTGAATATCCTTCTCCCAATCTAATAATTAATCAATCAATAAAATTGAGATTACAAATTTATAATTAATTAAAATTTGAGGGTTTAAAATGAATAATTACCTCCAAGTGAGCATTGGCTGCATCAGTATCATCGATCCCAAGTGCCGATTTGAATTTCGTGATTATTTCAACTTCATTTCCTTTCAATTCTTGTCCACCAGGTGAAAGAATCGAGAAAATAAACCTTCAATTTTTTCATAATCAACAAAATTAAGAGGTATATATAAAGATTAGATAATAATAGAAATGATTTTAGGAACAAACTTGAAATATAAATCAGCTAGCTCGATTCTGAAGGCCACATCTTGCTTGCTCACCCCATATCTGTAAAATTATGAACATGATTGACGAATTTCAATAAACACCATCAAAAAATATTATTTTCTAACACGAACCTCTTAGCAATGGCCTCCACCTCCTCCCTCTTCAATTCGAGCGGGTCATCGTGACCCGCTACGAGATTGTGCAGACTCACTGCGGCCACTTCTGGAACCTCTGAATTCATCTTGTATACCATGGCTCCACCAGCCACACCAAGTGCCGCACCGCCAGCAATTGCGGCGGTTTTGGTGCCTACAATCTTAAACCCTAATCCATATCCAGTCGCAATGGCAGCTGCAGCAATGGCGAGTGAGCTGACGAGTCTGACAGGTGGAGTGAGACCGTTGATTAGTGGCTGCACACCAGTGAGTTCCTTGGTTGGCCCAAAAATGGAAGGATTAGTTGCAGTGGAGGCAGTACAGGAAGCTATGAAAAGACGACGGCGGAGTTTGACTTGGCGGCGGCTGACTGGTGGCTGAAGGCGAAGTGATGGGATGAGCGGAGTAGGATGAAGGAGACTGGAGAGATCCATTTGTTGACTATATTTGGTTTTGGGTCCTTATGAAAATTGGAGTATTGGGAGTTTCAGCTTCCCCGGAAGGGTTTTGGGGTTGGTGGCTAGCTTGCTTGGCGCGACAGAGGAAGGGGCGGAGTTACAGGATAGAGTAACGAAGGAGTAAAGGAGGAAGGGACAGTGCTTTGTAGAAAAACCCCTTTAAAGAGTTATAATTTACTCTCTAGAGATTTCGTCTGTATTAACGGATAATGGGCCTAAAGCTTCCGGCCTTCGAGGGAACAGATCCTCTCTTTCTTTAACTTGGACCTCTATAATGGGCTGATAGTAGATTGATATGTAGGATGAATTCGTAAATACACGTATATGAATATATGATTCATGGTGCTGCAACTACGGGTGTAAACGGGTCGGATCGAATTGTAGCCGTTCGAATAAAATTAAAAATTATTCCTATCCGAACGGATACAGAATACGGATATAGATATTATTTTTCGGATACTAATACAGATACAATAAATGATTTTTTTTTCTCTAATACGAATATCAATAATATCCGTATACGGATAATCATATATATTTTGTTTTGTTTTTTATTTATTTGTTATTTTATTGTGATTTTTTTAGATTGTTCTTAATGATATTTGAATATTTCGAATAAATTTTTTTATTAATATTCGATGGTTGACATGATAATTTTTTATATATTAATAATATTTATAATTTGTTAAGGTATTATATTTTTTTTAGATGAACATTTTCGATAGTAAATACTATAATTATGATATAATAATTGTTTGGGTCTCGAAATTAATCTGTATCCGTATTCATATTCGATAATATCCGAATCGTATTCATATTCGATTAATATCTGTATTCGTATTCGAAAAGATTAAATGGATACGGTTCACCAAACTTATACAACCAAACTAAATATTTTTAATACCCAAAAAAAAAAATTAAACAAAAATAATTATTGATAAAATAAATATTTAAACAAAAATTATGCCACACATAATAATACATGCACATATACAACCAAATTTATCAAACATCGTATATAGAGTTCTTGTTGATCCCGATCTCGAATACTAATATACTCAGTGCTATAATTTTCAAGAAAACAAAAATAAATACATCGTACAAGTGTCTACATTTACACATGTTTTTATTCGTTACCTTAACTTTATAATTTTTGCAATTTTATTACTTAATTAACAAGAAAAAATAACAAGGCTTTTTGACAACTGAGACATATCACGTATGACCATATACATGATTTGGAGTGGAAATAATTAAGGAGATAAATGTACATATTATTTAACATATTTGAAGCATTGTTGTAAAAGACGGAAAACGGTACGGAACGGTTCGGCACCGTTTTAGTGTTTAATCCGTAAAACAATCGTAAAACGGCTAAAAAAGATAAAAAACGGTTAAGTCATAATACAATAAAATATCATCAAAATACAAAAAATATCATCTCAAAAATATCATCGACTAATCATAAATCCTAAACTGAAATTCAGCACAAATTAGAAAAAAAAAAAAAAAAAAAAAAAAAACAGCAACAAATCAGCATAAATTAGACAAAATCAGCACACATTAGACAAAAACAACATAAAAACAGCACTAAATCAGCACAAATTCATTAAAAACATCACAAATTCAGCAAATTCAGAGCAAAAACAGCACAAATTCATTAAAAACAGCACAAATTCAACAAATTTAGCACGAAATTATCCAAAACAGTCCGAATTCAGCCAAAAACAGCACAAATTCAGCATATATTAAGCAAAAAAAATAACAAATTCATCACAAACGTCATAAATTCGGTACAAATACATCTCTAATCGAAAAAAGAAAAATTACTTGCAAATTTGCGTCTCCAATTAGTCACCTTGCTGCAGCAGTGAAAGAGAGAAAACTTGAGCACTGATTTTGCGTCTCCAATTAGTCTCCACTCTCTTAGTCGCCTTGCATGGATTGAATCTCTTTTGGTTTTGCTGGATGAAGCACGACACTAGGTCTGAAGTCTGAACAAGTCAAATATGATTAAAGACAAATTTTTGAAACTGGGCCAAGATTGAAAGCCCAAAAAAAATGTTAGCCCCACTTTTTTAAACAAAAAACGGTAAGTAAAACGTTTTTGAGAAAAAAAAAACGGTGAAAAACGTTAAAAAAACGGTGGACCGTTTTGTTCAACCGTTTTGGCAAAAACTGAACGGTTTGCCACCGTTTTATCTTTTTCACCGTTTTTTTACCGTTTTACACCGTTTTTTGCAACACTTATTTGAAGTAGTGTTTACTCTTGGTTGATGGAACACTGTCGGTCGAAAAGGTAACAATTAAGCCGCCTCAATTAAAAATTTGTTCGGCACATGAAATTTTGAAAATGAATCAGATCTTGTAATCCCACTTAATTAAAAATTTGTTCGGCACATGAAAGTTTGAAAATGAATCAGATCTTATAATCCCACTCAATTAAAAATTTGTTCGGCACATGAAATTTTGGAAATGAATCAGATCTTGTAATCCCACTCAATTAAAAATTTGTTCGGCACATGAAATTTTGGAAATGAATCAGATCTTGTAATCCCACTCAATTAAAAATTTGTTCGGCACATGAAATTTTGGAAATGAATCAGATCTTGTAATCCCACTCAATTAAAAATTTGTTCGGCACATGAAATTTTGGAAATGAATCAGATCTTGTAATCCCACTCAATTAAAAATTTGTTCGGCATATGGAATTTTGGAAATGAATCAGATCTTGTAATCCCGCTCAATTAAAAATTGGTTCGGCACATGAAATTTTGAAAATGAATCAGATCTTGTAATCCCACTCAATTAAAAATTTCTGTTCGGAACTGGAACTAGGAGATGCCACACATTCTCATTCTATTGTGAATCGGTGATTCACCAAATTTTTTTTTTTGTTGCAAAAATGCCCTTGGGCTATATACATTAACACATAACGTAATTGATTACATCGGCATAGTTAGACATGTCATAAAATTAACGACTATTATACATATAAGTATAACGTCTAATTAAGGCGAGTCTTCGGGCCCTATAATCCTTCTTTGCTCTACACGTGCACGTTTTGCTAGCATGTCTGCCTCCACATTCTTTTCTCGTGAGATATAGTGAAAATTCCAACCGTTGTTTTCCTTGGCTAAACGTCGGTACTCTTGGATGTGAATATAGTCTCGCCAATCTATTTCGAGGCGAGGGTTATGCATAGCTTGGACGAGAAGCGAATTGTCCGAAAAAATAGTGCATTGTAAGATACACATGGTTCGTAGCTTTCTTAGTGCTTGAAGACACGCTACTATTTCAGTATGGAGAGGTGAACTCGAGGAGGTTGGCGAACCTTCAATGAAAATCGTGGTACCGTGTTGCTTAACGATAAAACCAATACCCACCGTGTCACTCGTCCAAGATCCATCGGTATAGCAATGGAATTCCGCACCCATTTCCGATGGTATTGGGTTGGACCGAAATTGGATATTACCGTAAGGATTATTTGCTTTGGCTATGGAATCGGCTATACGTACAATATCCATTGGGGTGTGTCGCGTATGTTTGAAAATTTGCTTACATCGGCACTTCTAAATTGTCCACCAAAGATTCGCTAGGATACCGAATTGGTCGGTATTTAAATTTGCTCCAAGAGTAGATAGAATATCCTTGAAAGCACCGCTTAGAGTATCAACTCGAATACTCAAAGGTGAGATAAACCAAACAACTTGGGAGAATGACAGAATACTGACCAGGTTCATGCAGTTTTCTGTGTGAGAGGGTGTATATTGGATATACATGCCTTTTGGCTAATCCTGATCCTATTAGGTATAAATAGGATACTTTCTCTCTCATCCACATCAGTTGAATCATTCTAAGCAAGTGATTATTCTGCCCAATATACACAAGAAAAAGAGCAAATTCAGATTTGATCTTTAGTGAGTGAAAGGGTGCGAAGAGAGAGAAATCGAGAAAGGAGTTTCTCGAGTAATAGAGAATCGATTAGATCGAGCAAGTTCGCCGGTGCATCGTCTAGGCAGGTGCATCCGCGATCAACGTCTTGCGACTCACGGTGGACACAAGTAGAGGAGCGACAATTGTGGCTCTTGGATTGTGATCGACTCAAGGAGTGAGAAGACGGTCAACGAACGGTGAAAGACGTGTGGTATGGGACGCGCGGATTGTCACCAACGTGACAGGAGATAGAAGGCGGCGATCAACCCTTCGTGCGTGATCAATTTCACGCTGGTATAGATCTATCCTTCTATTCGCATCGTACCCTCGAAGTCATGGCGTGATCTCGGGAATCGGGGAATCGGACCGGGCCTTCATTCCGCTGCGCGGGCCCGGGGTCGAGGATATTCTCCATCAAGGACATGTGAATAGTATATTTGTGTTCATTGGAGCAATGCGGACAAAAAGTATTAAATGTAGTGATACGTCGATGGAGGTTAGAGTTTGTCGGTAGCGCGTTATGACACGCACGCCAAAGGAAGGTTTGCGACCCGTGGTGTGATAGATTTGTTGGACCAAATTTGGGACCAAATATTCGGTTATCCAGTTTGAGGTGCGGTGTTAGAAGAAAGCGCGAGGTTTTGGTATGCCGTTTTGACCAAAAATTCATCAAATATTTCATCGTCGAAAAGCTAGAGCATTTTTGCCGCTAGCATTTTTCATCCAGACCTCTATCTTCCCTCGCAAGTCTCCTTACATGTCAGATCTCTCTCTCTCTCTCTCTCTCTCTCTCTCTCTCTCTCTCTCTCTCTCTCTCTCTCCGCATCTTCAAATCGAGTCGCTCTTCAATTGATTTGATCCATGAGAGAGAGCAGTAATTCTTACACGCATGTAAGTAGTTCATCTCAAGCGCAAGAAAAGAATCTCTCTTCAATTTAATGGATTGAATAGCCACTTTCTTCCTTTAAAAAAAAGAATAATCTCTTTCTCTACCATTTTCTCAGGCGCTTCCACTTTACAACGGTCGACAAAAATGGAGTATAACACTAAATGACACAGCTATAATATGGCTATATTATGTTACGGCCACTAGGAAAATATCATATTTGTTGCATTTATTCGACTTAGACCTTTTTCAATGGAGTAATTAGATCATTATAATCCTAATTAGCCACTTTATATTTGTCTGTACATTAGATGGAGAATCTCACTCATATATGATTATAATGTTGTTTTGCAGTTATTATTGTGTCTTGAATTGGACAATTATAGATAAGAAGAATTACTAGAACATTATCTTCAATTATAATTTTCAAAGAAAATAGATATTCATATTGAATATGAATTTGATATTGCATGCGTAGGCATACTTCGTATGAATAAATTAATGTCCTTTAATTTGTGTCGAAATATTGGAGAAAGGACTTCGTTAGAAGATTATGATTAAGTTAGTGTTTAGGGTAAGTGACCATGTTTGTTGCATATCATGCGCCATAGTGTGCGGAGTAGGATTATTAGAATTAGTTTCCTCATTCGAGTCGATGGTTTAAAAATATCTTATATTCAATTGATGAGTTACGAGATCAATACATGAAGTCGCCAAAACACGAAGCCATCTGACTTAATCACCTCAATTCCTAGGTTAATCCATTCTTTAAGACTTGTATTGGGGTTGATCATGAGACTCACATCTTTATTCTTGTTGTGAGTAAAGATGCATCACGTTATCGAAGTAAGCTTGCTCTCACGCAAAATGTTCTTTTTGTAGTTGATTTCAATCTTTAATTTGCATATGTACTTGCCGGTTGGGAAGGTACCACACACGATGTTTTGGTAATTAATAACACCATGGAGAGAGATGATATTGTTTGCATTCACATGTAAAATAGTATTTGGTCGGCGCAATATATACTACACAACGAGAATTCATTCTTCCTTTTCGTGGTGTTCGATATCATTTCTTACAATCCTCCAACAAATGATAAAAATATTTGTAACGTCGGATACTCATCTTTACGCACGACAATTGAACGAGCGTTTGCACACTCCTCTTTACGCACGACAATTGAACGAGTGTTTGGTGCATTCAAAAATCAATTAAAATTTTTTACTGGTTGGTTTTTTTTTCCTAAATCGACACAAGCTGCTATGATAATTGCATGTTTATACTTCATAACTACGTTATCGCTGCTGGACGAGATGAGTTCATATCACGAAAAGATGTGATTATGCATGCTTCTCAAGGGCATAAGAGAAGTGGAACAAGAACTAGCTAGAGATGATGTAAGGGAGTGGGTTCAAATTAGATATCAAACCATGAAAGAAATGTGAGTTAGACGCTGAATATTGGTTAGATGAATTATGTTTTGGAATATATTTTGTGTGTTTGATTTTTGATAGTTTATTTTGTTTGAATCTTAGGTTGATATTTTGAGTTCACTAATAACTTGTGCTAAATTTCTTTTATATTTTGGACTTTATTTATGTTTGGGATTATATTGTTTAATTTTGCATAATGTGCAAATCTTATGTTGGTATTTATTGTGCAATTGAAGATAACAATGATATTTTTCTAAAATTTAACCACTTTCATATGATAACAACAAAATTCCAATTTTGAAATAACTAAACAAAAAATATATATTTTAACTGAATTTTCTAAATGACCTAGAGGGTGAATAGATAAAATAAATGACTTAATTCATATTTTTACTTTTACTAATATTTAATTTTGAGTATATTTTGTCAATTAACTATTCATTTAAATAATGCAGAAACTAATTAACAAAGAAAAAGCAATACCATACAAACCAAGTATGACACGCAATATGATTACGGAGTTCGGTAGAGAGTTGATTATTTTGACCCTCCTTTACTTGCTAGGCGACCGAATCAATGTTAATAAATAGTTACGTCTCCGGAAATGCCTCACAACCAACTTGCACCTTTGCGGCACCCTAATACACTTTCCCAAATGAGTGATTTAGAAGGTATTCAACTCCGATTTAGAACTTTCCATCAATATGGATTAGACCTTCACAAAAATGAGATTGCTATCCTGACACAAAGCTAAAGAAAACTATCGAGCTAACCTAACGGATTCGGTCACACGAGTTGCAAATAACTTGAAGATTGGGAAGATAAAGAAAATTTGTTATCAAAATATGTTGAGTAAATTATTTAAGCTCTAACAAAGGATATTCTCTCTTTTGATTTTGCTAAAATAGGTGTGTAGAAGATGGAGAAAGAAAGGTGTGGGGTTGTGTATTTATACAAGTAGGATATACACCCCAAATCTTGTTTGGTAGCAATGTGCATTTTAACATACTAGGAGTTTGTTTAAACTTTGTCCCATCAAACTAGTCGTCGGGAT
Source organism: Luzula sylvatica (assembly GCA_946800325.1). NCBI lineage: Eukaryota > Viridiplantae > Streptophyta > Magnoliopsida > Poales > Juncaceae > Luzula > Luzula sylvatica. The sequence continues at coordinate 22,045,828 of OX326956.1, forward strand.
TCGAATCAATGAATACCTGCACAATTCGTGGAAACACATTTATTGTGCATTTAAACGAAGTTCAATTTATCAGGCTTTATATCACCATGCGTTTAAACGGATATGAGATTCGTTAAACATTATTGAATGTTTTGGTGTCGGTGGCCCGTGTGATAAAAATTATTCATGTTTAAATGCATCAGCCAACCGTTTAAATGGTATTGCAATTTGATTAAACGTGTTGTGAATGTGTTTAAACGCAAACTGTAACTTAGGCAAGTTTTGCTATTTCTAAGTTACAAGTTTTAGAATTTGATGATTTCTTAATTGTAAAATGAGTTTTACTTTTATCAAGTATATTCATGAGATAACCTTGAAATGATGTGTTTGTAATGTGTTATCTCAACTCGTGGAAGTTCTTGAATAAGAGCTCTTATCTTCCATCATGTAGATCTTTGTCTTCTCGATTATGCACATTTGTCTCCCATAAAGTGCACTTCGTTCTTCTTGTAGAATCTTCACTTTTGCTCTTGTAGAGTATGCAATTATATTCGACATCTGTTAAAATTGAAACGATACAAAGAAGATTAGCATGGCCCCTGCGCACAAATTGAGAAATGATCCAAATTTTATAATTTTTAATTAAAAAAAAAGAGTATCCAGTTCTCGTTTTTTATCTCGATTATGTCCTATTTTTCTTAGTTGATATTCTCATAATTGAAAAAAGCTTAGAGCAAATTGTTTGTATTATCGATATTGTTTTGAAACAATCAAATAAAATTTGACCTAACATTAACATCTTATTTTTAAGCATCCAAACAAATTGGATAATTTGATAATTCAAGAATCTTACAATTTGAATACATTCTGTCAATTTCACTTGTCAAACCGGCCCTTAGAGTATAGCGTATTTTGAAGTCTACAAATATTGTTGTTTCAACTTTTTGTGGAAAAGTATGAATTTTATATATTAATTAATTAGTCTTGTTTTATATTAACTATAGAAGATTCAAATTAAATGATCAAATATATATATATATATTTATTTATGTTTTCTTTTGTTAATTAATGAATTCGTGTATTCTGGATACTAATTTTTTGAATGTATACCAAAATTCATGATTAAGTCAAATCAAATAAACTTTGCTTTTATTTATAATCAATGAAATTTATCATGAATAAATTTAATATTTGTATTTATAAAACATATAATAAATCATATAAAATATAATTATATTATTTGCAATATTATTATATCAAATTCTCAAATTAACATAATAAAAATATATGAAAAACGAAATATAATTCGTTCGGTTCGACATAACCGATTTTCAAAACATTAATATTGAACTGAATAAACTGAATTGTACAAATTTTTGAATCAAATCAATTGCCGAACGAATTAAATAGAATTTTACTGGTTCCATTCGGAAACCGGACGAATACAATCCACTCAGATACAAATTAAACATGTCCATACAAAATTGACACAATGTGTGTGTAAATGTCACGTGACGGAGAAACATTTACACAGTATATGTAATTATGTATGTTTGTGGTCATGTGGGATTAGGCCCGGCCCCAATTATAGGCCCAAAAAGTCCGGCTTCAGATTCGAAATTTTAGGGATCTAAAATTTTCGAAAAACATGATTTATCCAAATAAAAATAAGTATAATTATAATAAAACTGTTAAAAATCATAAAAAAAATTTGTGGTTCATTGGTAAAATTATTATATCTCTTGTGAGAGGTCCTAGGTTCAAATCCAAAATTTACAATTTTAGATTTTTTTTTCCAAAATAAAATGAAAATATATAAAAAAAAAAAAGTTGGTATATACGAGATTTGAATCTTGAATCTATTGAAAAAAAAATTAGAACGTCAATCAATGAGCCACATAATCAATTGTGACTAAATACGTTAATATTTATTCAAATAAATTGATTGTATACGGATCCACTTCAAACTAAAATTCGGATGCTTGAAAATTTCGGACCGAGCCTGTGTGACATAGTAGGAAAACGTATATGTACATGATTAGTGATGTATTTTGAAAAAAAAAATTGAAGTTGAACCTGGATCAACAACGTTTGGTTCAATATTTTATTGATAAATATTATATTATAATGTTCAGTACAAAACATTAACAGATGGATTTTGAAATATTGGGGTGGGCGGTGGGCGGTGGGCGGTGGGCGGTGGGCGGTGGGCGGTGGGCACCTTTTGTTGCAATATAGATCCATTTTTGTACGTATCTTCAAAATCCCAACAGGGTCGTGACTATGTCTGATTTCTATTAAGATCCGCAATTGATTCTTCTGTGAAAAAAGCTTTCAAGTTATAAATTTACTAAAAATGGCAAACGTTAAAAGTACTAACAAGATAAATTTACTCACAGCCTAAGAAAACGAAAAATAGCTTTGCTTAGAACAGGGGTGAAGAGTAATCATAGCCATAGCTGGACAAAAAAAAATGAGTGAATTGCATAAAAATTAAGAAGACAAATATAAGTGATAATATCAATATAAAATGCTTAAGTGACTTTGATTAATGATAAGGCATCATTCCAAGGTACTTGTCACGTGGTCAGGGTTTCAACTTTCAGTTATGGAACAGGTTATTAGATATTAAATGCATTAAAATGTCCATGACTAAACATCAGTCAATTATGTACTAAAATGTCTTCAATTATTTATTGGTAGTATAAATATTTAATCTTTTTTTTACTCTTCAGATATATTGCATCAATATCAGTGTATTTATTTTCAGTTTATATTTAAACAGTGCCAAAATAGTATTATCAAAGATCAACTTATGATCATATGTTTGTCCTGATTTATCAGATTAACTAGCTGATAAAAAATATGACTATGTTCATGCCTAAATTGCACATTAATTATAGGGAAATTTTACTACCAATAATAATTATTAACACAAAAATACTCTATTAACAGTTAATAAATATTAATTATTTATTGTTAATTCATATATATATTTTTTAATTCTATAATAATTAATTATTAATCGAGTATTTTTTTTTGTTAATTAGGAAAGTGATAAATCACTAATTCCAGATCGAGGATGTGTGGAGGAATCTGAAGGACAGAGTAAATGGGCTCTTAATTATATACAATCTCACATGGCATGGACCCAACAAGGACCAACCAGTAAGAACTTGCCACCTCTTTGAATTTGCTAGCATGGCTTATTCTCATTGGTTAGGCTCATCATGGATTGTCATCCTATAATTTTGCAAGTAGTGGGTGCACCAGCTTCCACCATAATTCTGGCCAACCATCACAGAACATTACATTTCATCCTGCCTAGCCTATCAACTCTAGTATTAAGTCTAATTAATCCTATCTATTTGTTGGCCAATGCAAGGAAAATCTATAGTCTTTTGCCCCTCTCTCTCTCTAATAAAAGATCAAATCCACCGAGCCAACATTTTATTAGTTCTAATGATTTCATCCAATTAATCCCTTTAATATTTGTTTTCTTGCCTTGCAATTCTAGCAAGCTACCCCTAACATAAATACCTGGACTCCACTTTTTTCATTCCACACACACACTTTTCCTCAATCTCTCAACATCATGACTTCAAACACAAAAAACTTGTTGATTCTCACATTACTTGCATCAATTCTCACCTTAACATTATGCTTTGTCACAAAGGAAGAAATTTACCATGAAGAAAGAAATGACTTAATTATACTCCGCGACTCTCTAAACTCGATCGTGAACCTACATTCCAATTGGACAGGCCCTCCATGCTACAAAGGTCACAGCCGTTGGATCGGTATCGGATGTGCAGGTTCAAATGTGGTCGCGATCATTCTAGAAGGAATTCAACTCACCGGTTCTCTACCTCGAGATACGTTACAAAACGTAACGTATTTAGCCCGCCTTAGCCTACGGAACAACGCTCTTCACGGTGACCTCCCTAGTCTCCAAGGTTTACCGTATCTCCAACAAGTGGATTTCTCTCTAAACCGTTTCGCGGGGAATATCCCAACAGAATTCACCACGTTATCGTCCCTCAACGAGTTACATTTAGAAGATAATCTCCTAAACGGAACGATACCTCCATTCAACCAGTCCGGATTAACGTCATTCAACGTCTCGCACAATTTTTTGTCGGGCAGTATACCTGTTACACCTGTATTGGAGACTTTTCCGAGTAGTAGTTTTGATCATAATTTAGCTCTCTGCGGCGAGGCATTAGGCAAACAGTGCAATGACGCTCGTTCAGTGGCCCCTGCTTCTCCTCCGCATGCCTCAACGACCCCGCAACGTGCACCAGGTGTACCACAGACTAAAGCTGGTTCTCCGCCGGTTTTGCCTTCGCCTCGACATTCTCGATTGGGGGTTTGGAGGCTTCTTTTGATTGCAATTGGGGCAGCCATGTTTACTTTATTTGCCGTGTTGCTTTTCTTGTATCTTCAAAGAAGGAATAAGAGAACAAAGATTGATGGAGGTAATTTAGCTATGTATTTTTTTTATACAAAAAATTTCAAATTAGAATTTGCCAAAGATAATTATTATAAGAACACTCAATAATTCTACCATTCATATTTTTATATAATTAATTTCTTATTAATCTAGAAAAATTATATTTACGAATGCAGGAATACCAATTGAATATATTGAGAAGACGCCCAAAGACTCGCAAAGCAAGGATTCACGAAAAGGTGACGAACTTGAATTCTTCAACAAAGAAAAAGCGGTCTTCAATTTAGACGATTTGTTAAGATCTTCAGCTGCAGTTATGGGTAAAGGAGGCTTAGGGATAACATATAGAGTGGTGCTCGAGTCGGGCCCTGTTATCACCGTCAAGAGGATGAGAAATTTAAGCGGAGTTACGAGAAAAGAGTTCGTTCAGCAATTACATCTGCTCGGAAAACTAAGGCATGAAAATCTTGTGGAAATCATCTCTTATAATTATTCCAAGGAGGAGAAATTGGTCATTTATGAGCATGTTCATGGTTCTAGTCTCTTTCAACTTTTACATGGTAACCAATATATTTTTTTTTATTTACCATCTTTGTCGTATTAACCAAATAAATCGACTAACATTTATATTAACATCGAATCGCTCTCAAACTAGATAACAGAGGAGGAGGAGCTAGAACACCATTGAGATGGGAATGTAGGCTCTCTATCGCAAAAGGCATAGCGAGAGGTCTAAATTATCTCCATCAATGTCTTCCTTTCCACAAACTACCTCATGCAAACCTAAAATCGTCCAACATTCTAATTCAAAGCAATCAACTCATCGCCAAAATCACCGATTATGGCTTTCAACCGCTACTTTCGCACGTGCACAAACTTTCGGTTATAAAATCTCCAGAATTCAAACAAGGAAAGAAATTGAGTTTCAAATCGGACGTGTATTGTTTCGGTTTGTTGATTTTGGAGATAGTCACTGGAAAGATACCGAGCGAGAGAGATGAAGAAGTATCGATGCCTCGATGGGTGAGATTGGCTTTGAACAATGAATGGTCTACGGACGTGTTGGACTTGGAATTGCTAGGGGAGAAAGAATTTCATGAAGATATGCTAAAATTGGTAGAGATTGCGCTTGAATGTACTGAATTGGAGCCTGAAAAGAGACCAAAAATGAACGAGGTGGTTAGGAAGATTGAGGAGATCAAGCAAAGGTGAAAGAAAAGTTAGGCTTTTATAGATTTCAAACTGATGAATTTAATTTGAACTTTTTTATTTCTTATTTGAATCTTAGTTTTGTAAAATTTCCCATTGATTTAATCGACATATTAGCCGTTATCTGGAACTTGTAGGTCATGTAGTGCATACAAATACAAAGTTTCTCTGATACAGAATTCAAATACGGAAGCAACTGCAAGTATGTAAAAAAAATGCCCTTGCCCCTTCATTTCCGATAATATCTTCGAGCGTTCAAACGGTTCGGCTTTCGAATCGAATTGATCGAATTCGATTTAATCGGTTCGATTTTTCGATTTATTTGGTTCGATTCAATTGAAAAAAATAGTATTGTTCGGCTTATTCGATTTGGTTCAAATTTGGAGTTTTGAAAAACGAATAAACTGAACCGACCGATCGAATACACAACCTAGTTTTCATATTTTATAATAAATAAGTGTTAGAATATAAAAAATGATATAATAATCTTATAAAATAATAAAATATTATTTATTTATATTTTTATTATTAAAATATGATTTTTCTTATTAATGTATTGTTATTTATTCGGTTCAACCGAATAATTCGGTTCAATTGAATAATAGTGTGATTTATTCGGTTTGAAAAGTTAAAACGGTTCGTTTGAATTTAGTTCGGTTCGGTTTAAATCAATTTGAACCGAACCGATCGAACAAGCACCTCTAACCACATCATCTATATCATCGATTAACGATTAATAACCCAAATAATTAAAAAGAAACACCACATTAACAGTGAATTAATATATAATTAAATTACGTATGCATTAACAATTCTTAATCAATATTAATTTACTGTCAATGGAATATTATTTTGTTAATTACTTGGATAATTAATGGTTAGTAAGTGATATCGAGGATGTAGTGGAGAAATGAGAGGCACGATATAGTTTTTCGTAAAAAAAAGTAACGATTTGAATTTTCATTAGCAAAATTGGCCCATTAGCTCAGTTGGTTAGAGCGTGGTGCTAATAACGCCAAGGTCGCAGGTTCGAAACCTGCATGGGCCATATGTTATTTTTTTTAATTTTTCTCACACGAAAAATAAATACATGATAATCACTGATATCAGCGATAATATGCCACAGTAAATATTTTATTGTTCCTCATTCGTCCGAATGTTGTAAAATAGTAAGATTAGTGGATTAATGGATATTTAACTCCCGTAATAGTTCATTGTTGCAATAATTTCACGTAGCAACAGTGCTAAAACATTGCTCGCTGCTATTTTTTTGTTTGTATTCTTTCTAAAAGAATTGAATGAGTTTATGAAAATGGACATATGAAAATAAAATGAAACCAATTAAAACATCAATACATAACTAAATAAAAATGTCTAGCATTTTTAGATGTGGCAAACAGAGTCCGAATCCGAAAATACGGTCCGACTCGCCCGATGTCCGACTCTTCCGTGACCCAAAAATTATAGAAAAGTCAAACAACCGGACCCGTTCGACCCGAATCCGAGAAATTCAATCTAGAATTGATCCAGTATTACATAGTATACCGACCAACTCGATCTGAACCCGAGTTGTCCGAAATCTGATAAATCCGAATCCAAATAGCCCGAATCCAATTTGACCGATTCAAATCAATGCAAAGTCCAAAAATACAATTTCCATATATCTTTGATATTTCAAAATTAATAAAATATTTATTATTATTAGTTTTATTTTCATAATTGTCTCGTAAATATAATAATCATACGAATCTTCAATAAGAAATTAACATTACAATATAACTTTCAAGTTTTAAAATTAATAAAATATTCATTACAATTTTTTCTTTCACAAATCTTTAAATTCATAAAAATGATAATCATTCATAACAAATTACAAAAGATTAAATTCGAACAATGAATATAGTGAAAACAAATCAATAATAAACAAAGCAAACTATGCATATTAGGAAAACAAATCATAACAAAACAATAAACATAGTTTTATTAGGACATCATTTATGGGGAATCATGATATTTACAAAACGAGAAATTTTTTTACTAAACAAGTAGAAAATCTGGCAAATAGAATAAGATCAAGACTCAAATTCTTAATAAACCGGCAAATAATGACGATAGATTGTAATATATTTTGGATCCAAATATATACAATAGCAATAAATTTGGAAACATAATTTATTTTATAGAATTTGGAATATTTGCAAAAGATTGAAAAATTTGCTGAATTAGATTGGAGATGATATATACGTTTTTTTTTCATCACAAAGCTATACTCTATATAGCGAAGATGGGGGTGATGCTTTCAAATAAGAAACAATGTCTAGATTTTGATAATAGTTTAATTTTAAGGGGGCTTCTATCATACACCCCTTTCCTTATCATACACCCATTTTCAAGGATATTTGGAGTAATTATCCATTTATGAATATTTAAGATAAGATATTAAATATATTTATCAATTAATGTTTAACTAAATTGGAATTTTTTGTTGTTCATTTAAACAAAAATCTCCATAAAAGATAAATTTTATGATACACCCTTTTACAAATATAATTAATTGCTAAAATACCCAAAATACCCTTGTAAAAGGGTGTATGATAGAACTCCCCTAATTTTAATATCTCGACAAATTTGATTTATAGAATCATTGGAAAAAAAATCCGACACAATCCGAATTTGACTAACCCGAATTCCGAATTCCGAATCCGGAACGAACCCGTGTCAGATTAAATCTGGAATCCCGAGTTAACCCAAGTATGAATCACTCCGAACTTAAAAATCCGACCCGGCTATAATATTTAACTCGGAATTGATCGGACCAAATATGATCCGAACAGAACCCAACCTGATCCGAATTGACTTAATCCGGAGAGATCCGAATCCAAAAGTTAACCCGAAACCTGATGGATTTATCTCGTAACCGTCCAAACCCGTTTGTTTGTCACTTCTAAGTATTTTTGTACAACATGGGTAATATACATATATTCATATTTTTTTTTAATTGTTGTACAATATGTATTTTCAGATTTTTTATGTATCGTCTCGAACATGTTGTCATTTGTTTATAATTTCATATTGATATTACTTTTAGATTTTTGTGATCCGGATACTTCATGTGGATTTTAGTTATTTTTAAATTTATTTTCATGATACTATCTTAGAATACTATATTATGATACATGGGCAAACATATTTGTTAATATTTTATAAATCACACACACACACACACACACATATATATATATATATATATATATATATATATATATATATATATATATATATATATATATATATATATAGTGTTCTACAAGAAAAAAATCCGAAACGTTACATTATTTGCAACATTGCAAAATATAAATAATTTTTGAGAAATGAGTTTGCACTTCGGATGCATTTCAGAGTTGTCTTCTCGCTCCACGTTAGCCCTACTCGCTGCTCATTACCATTACCGGTCCCTTTTCGTCATTTCCTATATTTTTTTGTATATTAACTTATATATTTTTTTCTATACTATTAATAAAAGACTTGTTGTTATTATTATTATTATTATTCTTCTTCTTATTATTATTTATAGTATGGATTAAATATATGTTGTTATTTATATCTTTTTACGAGGTTTCTTTTTCTATACTATGGACTAAAGATCGGTTGTTTTTTATATTTCTATTATTATTTATACATTTTTCTGTACTAAGAATTAAATATTTGTTCTTATTATTTACATTTTTTCTATATTACGAAAATGATATGTTGTTGTTCATATCTTTTTACTGTTATTTATATTTTTTCAATACTATGAATTAAAGATGTAAAATACTTGTTATTTATATATTTTTTTTTCTATATTATGGATAAAATATCTATTGTTATTTATAATTTTTTCATTATAAAAATGTATAAATATGAAAATGAAAGGTTTAAAATCAACTTCCTGAAATATGAAGTTGAAAATTATATTGGACAATGCCCGAATATTGGGTACTGTCCATAAAAAAAATAGTTGCTCGTCTATTTTTTTTTTTGACCGATACGTTTTGTCACGTGGCGCGTTGTGATTGAATGCGACGTTTCGGAATGTATTTTTTCCGGAGTGTACTAGCATGCTCCATAATTTTTCTGTTTAAGACCTTAAAATATGCAACTAAATAAAATTATGTAGTTATTTAATTATAATATGAATATAAATATGAATATGAAATATGAATATGAATATGAATTATGAAGCAGTGAAAACACGTGTACAAAGCTATATTGTATGTCAATTAAACAAAAATGAAGTATCTAGCAAGAAATGAATAAAAATACCATGTTAATGCAGCAAAATAATTGGCTAAGTTAATTCATCAATTTGTGCCGTATAAGAAAGAAGATTGTGCGAGAGAGACAACGTAAGCGTCACGAGCTCCATCCAAATCCTCGCTGTTCTCCTTCGACGAATTCGCAAAATTGTCGTTTTACTTATCTTTCAATCGAGTTTGAATTAACGTGCTAAGGTTTTCTTCTCGACGCAAAACTCTTAAACGAGTGAATATGAAATGCTGAGTTTAATTTTTTGAATCTGAACTCGGATTAGGATTTCATTTTTTTTAATTCGAATCACGTCGGATATAAGACATTGTTTCAAAAATCGATTAAAATCCGATTACGATTTAATTGGTAAAAATTAATCAAACACAATCAAAATCGGTTAAACGTCTATTTTTCGTAATCGAAAAATGATAATAAAATTGTTAAACCATCAATTACTGATTAATCATCCTTCAATCAACAACTAATTATACTGATTTTTACATTGCTTCACACATGAAAAATAATGACTTACATACAAGTGATGCATAATTAGCCACATAGTAGTACAGACACAGAATTCTGGAGTCCAGTTCTTAAAAGGAAAATGTTGTACATACACAACTCCCCTCCCCCCATGCCTTGATGACGTGGATAGCGCTTAACACCTCAAGAATTAACACACAAATACATGATTTAACATCTTAATTTGCGTTTTTATTATCTTATGTTATGATTAAACATCCAAATAAGATGTTAAATCATAAATTTGTGTGTTAATTCTTGAGGTGTTAAGCGGTATCCATGTCATCAAGGATGTTGGTGTAGGTTGGGGGATCTACATCACTACTCTTCTTAAAAACAATGGACTCATATTCACATCGTGCCAAACCATGGTTAACACAACGCCATTACTCAACATTCAAGGCCAACACACACTACCACTCCATTCATACTAGAGCGAGAAATCTCCATTGATTTCTTTGGACTTTGATCTGGGTCTACTTGAACTCTCCGGTTTGATAAACTGGAGAGGAGATTAGGAGTCTCAACAAACTAAATAGACGATAAGATCACCGAGGAGGCCAATTTAACATCTTCCTCAACGTGCCACTCTCTGCATCTCTCTTCTCACACGTGTCTCCTCCATTTCGCCACCTTTCCTTCTTATAAACTCTCTCATCTTCTTCCTTCTCTTGTACAAGAGAAATATACTCTCAGAGCTTGAAATTGAAGCTTGTTTGTTATTTTTGGCTGATATTTTGAGATGAGGGGGGGTAGGTACACGGTTGGGCGGTCTGAAGATGCGACGCACCCTGACAGCATTCGAGCCGCACTGTCTGAGTTCATCGGCACTGCGATATTCGTGTTTGCGGCTGAGGGATCTATTCTCTCGCTCGGTACATATTGGGAAACTTCGCTTTGATTTAAATTTTGCTTGCATGCATGCGTGCATGTAATTCATATATATTTGTTACGGATAATTTTCAAGTTGTAGCCCAACTGCAAAAATTTTAAGTTGCTAGTTTTTTATTTTGTTTTTCTGGATGATGAAAAATTGCAGTGTTGTTAAAGTCACAATTGAACACAAAGGGTGAAAAAATGAAACAATTGAAAAGTCCAGGTCGTTTTAGTTAATGTAAGTTGTACAAATCCCATCAAATACAGGTAGGAGGGATTACTGTGAGAATTTTTCAAAAAATTTTGGGGGATGATAATATATATTTTTCCAGTTTTATCGTGAAATACACTGATATATGCTATCGTTCAAAAATCTAGAAAGACGGCTGTCATCTAGTTTCTTAATAGATCCGTCATTAATGACATGTACAAACCACTTATTTTTGCATGTACAAACCATACTATATTTTCCCTTTTTGCATTGCTAGAAAATTAGACTTATTTTTGGAGCATTGCAGGAAAATTGTACACAGACACAACAACTAGCAGTGGTCTAATTGCCGTGGCAATGGCGCATTCACTTGCTCTCATGGTTGCAGTGTCGGTATCGATGAATATATCAGGCGGACATGTCAACCCTGCGGTCACATTTGGGGCGCTGTTAGGGGGTCGTGTATCGCTCATACGAGCTATCTTCTATTGGGTTGCCCAGATTCTCGGCGCCATTGCCGCCGCCCTGCTCTTAAGGCTTACCACTGGTGGCATGGTAATTTACCATCATCTTAATTTGCATAAAGACCATTATTTCATATCAATCTATCTGTTTGATTAATTTTTCACAGAGGCCAGCAGGGTTTTCACTCGCATCAGGAGTGACTGAATGGCACGCATTACTTCTCGAAATAATCCTCACGTTTGGTTTGGTCTACACGTTCTACGCAACGGCATTGGATCCGAAGAGGGGCAACCTCGGCACAATTGCACCGCTTGCCATCGGTTTCATAGTGGGCGCGAACGTCCTTGCCGGAGCGCCGTTTGACGGAGCGGGTATGAACCCCGCAAGGGTTTTTGGAGTGGCACTGGTTGGATGGAGGTGGAGGCATCATTGGCTCTATTGGGTTGGTCCCTTCATTGGAGCCGGGTTAGCGGGTTTGATTTATGAGTTCCTTGTTATACCTCTCGAACCCGTTCCGCATACTCATCAGCCCTTGGCTCCTGAGGACTATTAAAGCTAGAGTTGGAGTTTATCGTTAATATTTTCTTTTTTATCTTTGGCTTGTGTGTAAGTTATGTGTGAACTTGAATTCTGGTAATGTGTTTTGAAGAATAAATGAATAGGTTCTTGGTACATTTGTTATCTAATATATTGGGGAAAAAATATGTTTAAGACCCCAAATCGAGATATCGAGTGTGGTAAAAAATAATTAAAAATGAATTGATTAATATTTTTAATTGATTCAATTAAATATTAATTAATACATAAATAATTAATAATATGTTAATATTAATATATATAATTAATAATATTAATTAATTTACTTAACACTTCTTTGTCACTCCAAAACTGTTATTTTGAGTTTGGAGAGTGAATACATAAGTTGTTTAAATTTTAATTGGCTTTCAAGTTTTAAAATTTTAATGTATCTTTAACATAAATTATTGTACTATTTTTTTCAAATGATATTAAAAGAATTAAGAAGAGAAGGTTAAATTTCTCCCACCGATCTTTAATATTGATTATGTTATCTAAATTTTAATTGGTTTTCAAGTTACGAAACTTTAATGTATCTTAATATAGATTATTATACTATTTTTTCATGTAATTTTTGACGATTTGTTGGTTTTGTTAACTTAATTATATAAGTCGGAATTCTTATTTTAGCCTAGTCATTCGATTCGATGCTTGCAGAATAGAAAACAGACAAGTCAGATAGATCGGTATCAATCTCAGAGCATTTTATTTAGAATTGTAATGTAATTTTGTAAGTCGAAAACGGAGACTTTAATGTATCTTAACATAGATTATTGTACTATTTTTTTCATGCAATTTTTGACGGTTTGTTGGTTTTGTTAACTTAATTATATAAGTCGGAATCCTTATTTTAGACTAGTCATTCGATTCGATGCTTGCAAAATAAAAAATGAAAAGTTAGATCGGTATCAACTCATAACATGTTTAATCAGAATTTTAATGTAATTTTGTAAGTTGAAAACAGAGACTTTAATGTATCTTAACATAGATTATTGTACTATTTTTTCATGTAATTTTTGAAGGTTTGTTGGTTTTGTTAAATTAATTATATAAGTCGGAATCTTTATTTTAGCCTAGTCATTTGATATTTCGATTTGATGCTTGCAGAATACAGACAAGTCAGATCGGTATCAACTCAGAATATTTTTAATCCAAATTTTATACTTGTAACTAATACTTGTCCCCATATTTTACCCCACATTTTTTATGTTCTAGTTAAAACATTTAACCAACATAATAATTAATACATGTCATATAAATATCAATTAATTAGTATATAATTATTACTTATTTGAATTACTAAATTTCAAGTGATATTAGCTAATATTTAATTATATGTTTTGAATATTGTGTTAATAATGTGTGTTAAACAAAATATAGAGAGCATTTGGAGATATTTTGGGGAAAAGTAAAATTTCTGCTTTTTTCGGCCAACGGGACTTGGAACAATTGTGAAAATTATAATTGGATCCCAAATTTCGTCCAACCTTCTCTGTATTTTGTTTAACCCACGTTATTGACATGATAATTAAAAAATATATAATTAAAAATTTATTAATATTAACTGAAATTTATTAATTCAAATAATTATGAACTATATATTAATTAATTGATATTTATATGACATGTGTTAATTATTATGTTGATTAAATGTATTAACTATTCTATAACATAGAGAATGTGATGGTAAAATATGGGGACAAGTATTAGTGACATATATACATTTTTTGACCGAATTTAATAATCTCGGTGTTTGTAAAATGTGTTTAATTTGTCTAATATGTATTAGTTAAGTATATCATTTATTCTAATTAACTATCGGATTTTTAAAATCAGGTGCAACCGAGTTTTAAAAATCAGTTTTGAATTAGTTTTGAAATATTTTAAAAAACTGAGTTATTTTTCGAAAAAAAATATTCAGACGGAGTTACATGCAGAAATGCTCATATATTATAGCATGTATACATGAGACCTCGTAAAGTTTGAAAATCTCAATCATGATCTAGAATGCCTACATGGTTGAGTCGGTCATGTTCTAGACGTGACAGAATCAATAAACGTCTTTACTTTCATTAGGAATACTCACAAAAATAGATTAATTTGGTTTAGCACGTTGAAGGATGCAAAATCTTGAATGTGATGACTTTAGCCAATTGGCTCTTTCATCAGCCATTTTGCATTCTCCATTTAAGCTACTTAGATCCATGTTAACATGCCAAATTCCCATTTTGACCCTTGTTAACATCTCAAATTCCCAGTTAAGCTCTTTCGTCGGTCATTTTGACGAAAGTTCATTCATTTTCGCCAAGTTTTCTGTCAAAAATCTAGTTCTACGAATTGAGTAAGGCGTGCTATTCTTGCAATTTGAACTTTTTCTTACAATCATCAATCATACAGGGCCTGTGTTTACCCAAATCATTCAAGGAAAATTTTCAAAAAAATCCCTATCTTTTTTTGGATATTCTAAAAAACCTCCTATCTTTTTTAAAACTCCAAAAAACCTCCTCTACCAAACTTTTATTTTCAAATACCCCCCTATGAGGTTAAAATTAACTATGGATGGTGTTAAATATTTTTTTATGACCAAAATATCCTTCATCTTACATATTTAGTAATTAAAATAATGTTTTTTTAATTGTATTAATTTTTAAAAAGTCCTAATTTTTTTTTTTGCTTATAATAGTTTTTAAAAAATAATTGTCATATGTTATATTTATATAATTTTAATATTTCATACATTACATATATTTGACTTTCATAAATTTTTATTGAAAAAATAACATAAAATAATAATACGATGAACAACAATATTAAAAGAACACCTTGCAAATATTTAAAAATTAAAATATCATGAATCTATTAAAAACATACATAAAAGAAGAACGAAATAAAATTAAAATAGATGTTTAAAAAAATATTTTTCTTTCAGTATATTTTCAAGGTGTTTATTTTATTATTATCTGATTTTAGTTTTTCATGAATAATAAATGAAATATTAAAATTATACAAACACAACATTTAATAATTCTATTTTTGTGAAATCATTATATGTTAAAAATTATTTATGAATTTTTTTAAAACTAATAAAATTAATTAAAAAATAACAAAAATGTGCATATGAAAATAGAAAGGTATTTTGATCAATTTTTTTTTTAACACCATACATGGTTAGTTTTAATCCCTATATGGGGGTATTTGAAAATAAAAATTTGGTATTTAAAATATCCAAAAAAGATAGGGGGTTTTTTGAAAATTTCCCATCATTCAATTAACTGTATCTATGGTTCCTGGTTCAGGAATACGATCATAGACCAAGTTCACCTAAATTTCAATCCTGTCCCGTCTACATGGAATAATTAAAGAGCAGTTGATCTAACCTTATTCTATTATTAAGTCATATCATATCCTCTCCATTCGTTAACAAATTTGGTAACCCATCATTACTCATTATATATAACTGGAGATGTTAAGTATTACTCTAAAAGGAGAAGAATATGAAAAAAAGACAGGAGTCCAAAAGTACACTACTGAGTGACAGAGTGAGTGCTTTTATTTCTTTTGACACAAAAGCAAGAGAAAACAAAAAGGTCAGCAATAATTCTAATTAATTACAAGTAGAAAAGAGAGCATTCAGATTTGAGAAATTAAAATACCAAAAGAATTCAAAGAGAGAGAGAGGAGAGAGATAGATGGAGAAGAAGGTGAAATTCATGGAGGTATTGTTAATGGTGTTGATTTGTATCCATGCATGCATTGGAGCGGAATCAATGGCTCAGATTGATTCTTACAGGAGGCTTCTGCTGGAAAACGGCCTTGCTGGTACCCCTCCTATGGGGTGGGTACATTTACATTTTCATCCTTCATTTTTCTTCTTTTTGAATCTGAATAGTTGAGTGAGTATAATTGTTTTTGTTTTTGTGAATTTGAATGTGTTTTCAGGTGGAATAGTTGGAATCATTTCTATTGCGACATTGATGAAAATACCATCAAGGAGACCGGTACATTTTGTGAATTGGCAATCGAAAAATATTTTGATCCATATTACCAATTTACAATTTTAACCTTTTCAATTCTATTTCCACAGCTGATGCGCTCGTAACGACTGGACTAGCTGAACTTGGCTATAAATATGTTAACATCGGTACATTTTTTTATTCATAACCAATCAAACACATTTTAATTAATTATTCTACATATTTTTCGAAAATATTAACGAACTTTTATTTTGGTATATAATATAGACGATTGTTGGGCAGAGCAAGATCGTGATTCAGAGGTTTGTGCTGCTTATTTTCATTATGAACATAATTTAAATAGTCAATTTGGTACTTAATTTAAATTTCAGGGAAATCTTGTGCCGAATAAGAAAACGTTTCCGTCGGGAATAAAGGCATTGGCAGATTATGTTCATAGCAAGGGTCTTAAACTCGGAATATATTCTGATGCTGGGTGAGTACATTGATATTTAATTGTATTTTTTAATTGTTTATTCGTCTCGTATTACATGATATTTATATTTTAACCTAGATAAATGAAATGCGACATATAAATATATAATTAATATATTTCTCTTTGAAATTTTTAGGTATCAAACATGTAGCAATAAAATGCCAGGATCTCTTGGCCATGAACAGCAAGATGCCCATACCTTTGCCTCATGGGTATTTTTGTAATTTCACTAATATATAAATATCAATATGACAAAATTATTTTCTATATGTCACTGAGAATGCAGGGTATTGATTATTTGAAGTATGATAATTGCAATAACAATTATACAGAGCCAACAAAGAGGTAACAAAATTACAGTTTAGCCGTTCAGTTTTTTTAATATTCCTAAAGTTAAAAATCATTTTCTCTTGAAATTTAAGAAAATATTATAATTATGATTAACTTTGTTAATTATTTAGGTACCCTGCAATGAGCGATGCGCTAATTAAAACAGGCCGACCAATCTTTTTCTCATTATGCGAATGGTAAAATTATGTTTATTTTTTGCAATATCAATTCCATTTGGTAAATATCAGTACGATTAAATTTAGTTTTATTTTAAATATTTTTTTAGGGGTGACATGCACCCCGCATTTTGGGGTGCTAAATTAGGAAATAGTTGGAGAACTACTAAGGACATTTCCGATTCATGGGATAGGTATACAATGTTCATTTCGAAAATTTTAATTTCTGTTTTGACATTTCTTATTGAATTAAATTAAATTTTTGGTGGTGTATTAGCATGATTTCAAAGGCCGATGAGAATGAACAATATGCTGATTTCGCAAAACCTGGTGGATGGAATGGTAAATATTATAATTCTGTACTTTCTATTTTATCGTACGATTATTAGTTCTGATTTTTCTCAATTTATTTTTAATTTGATTTAATAAACCAGATCCTGATATGCTGGAAGTGGGGAATGGTGGAATGACGCATAGACAATACGTTGTTCATTTCAGTATTTGGGCCATTTCGAAGGTATCGTAAAAATAGAAGAATATTTCAATTTGTCGATTTTTATTAATTATTCATTTATTTCCAGTAAAACTGATAAATATTGTTTATAATATATCAAGGCTCCCCTTCTTATTGGTTGTGACGTCCGCGATATATCAAATAGTACCTTCAAAATACTCGGCAACAAAGAAGTCATTGATGTTAATCAAGGTCATATAATAATCAAATCTCTTTTTCATATATTACTAAATATGTACAAAAATACAAATAATAAATTAGAATTTTGAGAAATTATGTTACTTTTAATTTTTTTATTAACAGATTCTCTAGGAATTCAAGCAAAAAAAGTGAAAACTGATGGAGATCTTGAGGCATAACCCATTTGAAAATCAATATAATTTCAATATATATATATATATATATATATATATATATATATATATATATATATATATATATATATATATATATATATTAAAATCAATATTAACTCTCTTTTTTACCTCTCATTTAGGTATGGTCTGGGCCTCTTTCGAAAAATAGAATTGTGGTACTTTTGTTGAACCGGTCCATTATAAAAAGTACGATTAGTGCAAAATGGTCCGATGTTAATATTCCAACTGATACCAGTGTGGAGGTGCGAGATTTATGGAAGGTATGTAAAATAAAATTCATTATATTACCCTATATACTATTTGGACAATTCAATGGTACATTTCTTTAAAAAGATGTTTCGAATATTTTAAAATTTTTTTTTTTTTTATATATTGTGTGAATGATGATTTATTTGAATTTGAATTTCAAATATGATTTATTTTCTACTTAAAACATTTTTTTGTTTCATTTTTCTTCATGCAGCATATGACATACAAGAATTTCAAAAATGAATTGAAATTCACGATGGAGGGACGTTCTTGCCGATTGTTTGTGCTAACACCAGCTAGTTGAACTCTTTCAATAAAAAAGATTACAAAAGTAAAAATATATAATAAAATATATGCAATTCCAAATTGGATGAGGATAGAAGAACAGAGTAAAATTATTTTAAAAGGATAAATTTGATGTTTTAGATTTTTAAAGGGATATATACATGAAATTGCCCCTAAAAAGAAAATGAATTTGTAAGTGAAATGTTAGTTATTTCAAATATAATCCTACTGTATTTTGCTCAAATGAAAATAATTGCAACTTGGTATCATGTATTTAGTTATGTTGTGCTTATTATTATTATTATTATTATTATTTTTAAATGAAACCTAATCCACGAAATATGGACGTTTTTTGTTTCATATTTTTATTTTTTTAATTTGTGCTTATTATTAAGGACAAGGAATTCTTGTCATCGTGGCTTGTATAATTGTATTATCGTTCTTGATATTATGTATTTAATTTGTTTTTAACCTTTTTATCACGAGTAATTATTCCTTTAAAAGTTAAATAGTATTAGTTAAGCATTCAATAAGTAAAGATTGTCAAACTAGAGTAATCAACTATAATAACAGTGTATGGTTTGGACGTGGCATAACAATTCACGGCAAAATACTAATTTCAATCCAAAATCAATGACTAAAAAATTATATGATCTACTTGGACAAGTAAATTATTATTATTAGTATTATTAGTATTATATATTAATGATTTAAATATCATCGCTATAACATAAATAGGGAAAAATATTTCTAAACGCAATACCGTAATCTACTAATTAATTATATATTAATGATTTAAATATCGTCGATAGTCAAAAGAGAAAGTTGAAAACAAATATCGATATTGGTGATACGCCACTAGGTTATCTTTTTTAGAGCATATGATTGTTGTAAATTTTATTCAACGACGACGAACATCGATGGAAATTCGAACGCGTGACCTTTTCATAATGCACTTAATCAACTGAGTTATGCGTTATTGATAAAGAGTTTATCCTTTCATCTTCAAAAATTATTATAACAAACTAAATTATACGACCTCTTTTTCTGCATGATAACCAACTAAAGTTCTAGAGCTAACTAACATCTTGCTTGTATCAAAATCCTAATTGCTTTTTTCTCCATCAATCCTTTTCTTCTTTGCTCAATGTCAAAATCAACTAAAGTAGCCATGCTTATTTCATTATCAAATTAACTTGTTTTTTTTTTTGCAATAAAAAATACATATTTTCCATCTATAAAAGTACATGTGAAAAAAGTGAACAAGACACCACACCTAGCTAGCCCACTGGTGGACGGTGGTGATGGATAGATTATTAGATCCATCAACTTTAATAAGCCAATACTACACTTGAAGATAATTGACCAATATTAGACCCATATTTTGCATTGTAGAATAATATAATAATTGTTCTCACTTAATCTTGCAGAACAATTTGTTAATTAAAAATTGGTACTATCCAAAACTCTAATCATGCAATATATGGATAAGTATTGTGTGTATAGTGGTAAGATTAGGATATCTAAACCGCAATGTATTAAATGCCTCCACAACACAACGAACCATCATCATATATTATGTGTCGGATATGTATTAGAATAGATAACGACTGAATATGAAACCAAATTTTATCTCTAGATGTGAGATCAATGAAGATAAGCTTAGCACTAGCTCCAAATTTATTCTTGCAAGATCAAAGAACCTAATTGTTTGTACATATCAACTTATTCAATTAATGAATGGCTCTATAATTAATTTGAAATAATCTAAGACATTTCTGAACTTCATATCATGATTGAATTAGAAGTCTGGAATAAGGACATCAAAAATTCTGTCAAAACTAAAAAAAAATTTAGTATGCTTAATGTACAATTCATGCGGTGTACATAACAGTATATATAACTAGTGATTCTGTATATTTTATCAGTATAATAGTGTAAATTTTACTGTTTGTCTCTCTTCAAATAAAATATTATTCATGTTTTTCATTTGGCTCCCGAAGCAACTTTGGTAAGATCCGTCATTGTACGTAACTATAAATAAAAAATAAAAATAAACTACTATAACTATTTATATTCAATAAATTAATGACTAAAAGTCTAAAATGCATATAACTTAATTATATTAGTAATATGGGCTTGAACCTAATATATGTTGAAATTGCATGGTATGTAACTTGTTGTTTACTTTGCAACCTAACCATATATGTTTTTTTTTTGAAAGAACAACCTAACCATATATGTTGCTAAGCCCCCACGCAGGCATATAATTCTACGACCTAATTAACCTTCTAATCTAACTAAACCATTATATTCAATTCTAGTCAAAATAAATATTATTTATTTCAAACATATTTGACAAACAAATCCACATCGAACAAAGTAAGAAGGAATCTCTATTGTTTATATAGTAGGAACTTCATTTAAGAAAATTTATAATCTGTGTATATATTTCTTTGAGTCTCGATACATTTAAGAAAAACAATGAACTTCATATAAATTTTATATTGTATTGAGAAATATTGTATTTATTGTCTCCAACTCAAAACATACACAAATAATGCTTCACAGACCAGCACCATTATAGAGTAGAACGAAAATTCTCATGCATAGGTTTGTTGGGACATCAAGTTCAAATAAATCAAATTAAACTTATTAGCTTATATTTCATCAAAAAAGAAACATTAATTTTAATCAGCTAACCTTTTTGAGTTTCAACATTTTATTTAATAAAAATATTACATATATTTGTAAAAATAAACTATTCAGAAAATACCAAAATCTATTTTGGCTTTTCTAATTATCACCCTTCTAGAAGGTGAATAAACTAACAAAAACATTAAATTTTCTACAAACAAAATCTCATTAAATTTATTCTTTAATACTTTTTTTTGTTTTCTTATTATTCAATTCATCTGGTAATTAAAAGTCATGAACAGTGTAAATATTTAGTGCTACACCATGAGCACAAAATATTTGTTTTCTTATTATTCAATCCATTTTTTGTTGACTCAAAGCGGAGTTGGAGTTGGGTGAAGAAGAATGAGGAGACTCCTACCAACTGGGCCACTTTTATCATGACACACTTTTTTGACAAAAATATGATGTAAACCATAAACTACTAAAATCCATGTAAACACATGAATAGAAAAGAGGATATCAATCAATCAACAAAGGGGGAGAAAGAATCAAAGAAAGTACTAATAATAATTCTTGGAAATCAATTATATAGCTAAGTGCGTAGTATGATAAATTTATTTAATCAAAGAAAATTAAAGTTTAGTGATTTTGGTGATCAGATTACATTATTCAGCTACAAGTACAACTCATCCAAAATATGTTGAAATATATGGTGAAAATTTATGTACAACTGGGGTATAAAAAAATGGTGAAATGCTATGTTGTGCGAATACTTCAAAAATCAAGCCGTATCGTATCGGATACCGATACTCGTCGGATACGTACCGGATACTCCACCTGGCGTATCCGCATATTTTATTTCAAAATAATAACGAATACTTTTCGGATACTTGTCGGATACTTCTAACATATAAAAAAATATACTTGAAAAATAAAAAATAAAATTTTGAAATCGAAATAAATGAGTAATACATATAAATAAATAACTAAATAAATAAACATTTACTTAATAAGAAGTTATTTCTGTGAAAACAAACTTTTATGATATTTTATGTCAAATATATATTATATAAAAATATAAAATATATAAATTATAATTAATAAAATAATAAAATATTATATATAATGGCCGTATTGTATCCTATGTATTTTTAAAAATTGTCGTATCGCCGTATCCGTATCGTGTCGGATACGATATCCGTATCCGTATCCGTGCAACACAGGTGAAATGTCTTGATAGTTTTTGGAGATAATATAATTTTTAATATCTAGGATGGACATGGAAGATCACATGTCAAATTTATTTTGAAAGAAATTGATTTGAACGAGTATTGACTACTAACCCACTACAATTATGTGGTTTTGGCTACTTGGAGATATTCATTTTGGGTGATGGAAGTAATCAAGAAGAGTTTTTTCTTGAATACACCAAATTTTTCTCTGCCCTCCATTGAGTTCAATCCAAGGGTTCTCGTTAATTTTATTAGCCGGTTGATTCTAATCAGCCAGTTAAAATTACTATTCAGCAGGTTAAGAATGTTTAATGGAAGGGTATAATTGTAACTTTATATACACTAGGGCAAATGCTCTTTTCCCCTCTCTCTCAGAACCGTCTCTTTTCCCTCTCTCACTTTCCATGTCGTCATGTCTTTCTCCTGAACAACATAAGTTCAACATCTCTCTGTCACCTGGATTTCTCACCGAAAGGAAGCTCCATTTCTAATAGAATTTTCACGACGAAGCTCTGTTTTTTTGGGCAAAACTCAATACTCATTCACCGGCAAAAACATCATATGAACTGGACGAATCCCCTGAAGAAGTAGATGAATCACCGGCACAAATCGTTATTTCTTTGTCCCTCTGATGACGTTCGTCGATAATTCTTCTTAACCGCAGAAACCGATGAATCGCCAATGAAAACCCTAAATTACATTTTTTCTGAAATTATTGTTGAATTAAGGCTTTTCTTTCAAATTAGTTTTTTATCTGAAATTACTACCAAATTAGGGTTTATTTTCTCTCTCAACACTTCTGAAATTACTTTATTTGAAATTATCTTTATGGTATTGTTAAATGAATTGTTAGTAGCGTTTTCAGATTTTTTTTTTAATTATGATGATTTGTTTTTATCAATATTGTATGGTACTTCATGGGTTTTCAAAGCTACGTGAAGATTTTTTTTGGTGCTTCATTTTTTTTTATTTTTAGTATCTAACAAATATGATTTTGAATTTTGTATTCACCCCTCTTCATTAAAATTCCAAATCTGTGGTCAACAAAAATAATTACGCGAATTATAATTTAATTAGTAAATCTTGAAATTACTGCAATTACCAAAGGAAATTCAATGTTACAATATATGCTTTTGTCCATGTTTCAATATTTTGCAAAATTTTTTTACTGAAAATTGTGTTCATGTTTCAATATTTTACATGTATAACCTGATAATATTTACAAATTACCTTTATATTTAAATATTTGTATAAAATTAATACCTTTGATATTTTACCATTTAAATTACATAAACTGGTTTAAAAACATTGAATATTATTATTGAAAATATAAGATTATTATTAGATTAATACAATTATTATTATTTAATATAAAATATAAGATTATTATTAGAATACGTGCAATTTTCAAAATTATAAAACACATACAAAATATAATTTATTAACTATTTTCCAAAACAAAATTTTTGGATTATTTATTTTTGTTAAAAGATAAACGAAATATTAAGGCTACATAATCAATATTATCAAAAAAATTAATAAATAATTAGATATAAAAACCAAGATTGTACATGAAAAAAGTTGTAAGGATATATCTTGACATAAAAACAGTGAAATCGAGATTTGATATAAAATATGTGCCTTTAATTACGAGCATAAACTTTGATAGTTATCATGTTTTTGTTAGGATTAAACATGATTTGTGATAACAATATATTATTAATATTTTTTTCAATACTCATATAATTTTTTCAATATTGATATATGGTTGTATACAAATTGAATATACGTGTGAGTGTCAAAAATAACAAACTGATAGCATTCATTATCTAATAACTGTTATTTTGCCAAAAAAATAAAATGTGCATGTGATGTCTAATCTTGTTAATACATGATCATATAACTTGTGCGTACAATAACAATAAATTATTAAATGCCAATCAAATAATAATAAAAAAGTTTTTTTCATTATTTTTTAACATATAATAATTACAAAAATAATAATTATTAGTATATGTTATATTTATATAATTTTAATATTCATTTATTTTTTCATAAAGATAATATCAAATAAAAAAAAATCTTGAAATTATATAGGATTGAAAATACGAAATTAAAAAATTATTTTGGTTCAAAAAATATTTAACATGATCCGAAATCTTAGTATTTGTATGCATTTTTCGAATCTTAATATATTGCATTCATTGTAAATGATTTTTTTTTTTTTTGTATAACTAATTAATCAAATAATAAACATGAAATTAATTGGCCATACAAAAATCGAGGAGAACATTAAGGAGAATGGGTTAGTGGAGAAAGTGAAATAATGACATGTTGGAAATAGGGAAGAAATGAGAGAATAACCGGTTGAAGAAAATTTCCAAGAATACCCTTGTGTTAATCAATGGTCAAGATAAGATCAATCATAAAAGAGGAAAGAAAAGTTGGTGTATTGTAGAAGAGCTCAATTAAGAATATAGTGTAGTACAGAAATAAGTGAATTCTCTATGAGTGACTAAATTAATTTGGTGATGAATGAAAGTTATGAGGGAAAGCAGAATCATTTTGTTTGGGGCTAAAATATGTGAACTCAAGGAAATTGTTGCCTTGATACCATAATAAGTCTGAAAATAGGGGTTCAATCCCTCGTTTTGTGCAGCTTAGTTAGCAGAAAATATTCTTTTTTGTATGAAAAAAAAAAAGAGATTTAAGATGTGATTGAGTCAACGTAAGAGTGGATTACTTTCGTATTTGCAAGAAATTGTAAATTTAGTAATCAGAAAATTTTAGCAAAATTTGTAATCTAACTTTGGCATAACAAAAACATATGAAGATAAGTGCTAGTACAAAGAGATTTAGCATTTTCGATCACAAAATAAATACGTCGACAGGTGCAAAAGGAAACCCTAGCCGCCGGGCGATTTCGGGCGATCTCGGGATGGAGGCAAACCGACGCAGCCGCCTCCACCCCCTACTCTCTCTCTCTCTCTCTCTCTCTCTCTCTCTCTCTCTCTCTCTCTCTCTCTCTCTCTCTTCTCAACTGCGGCTCGAAACCCTAGCCGCCGCCGAGGACGAACGTGCGAAGGCAACGACCGCGACGAACGCTGGACCGCGAAGGCGACGATGGGTGAACGTGCGAAGGCGACGACAGGCGACTGGACTGGTTGAGACCGCTGGCTGGCGACCGCGACCGCGACTGGCTGGCGACTGAGCGAGGGATCTCAATCCATCTCCAGTTACGAGACAGCAACTTTGGAGTCTTAGAGAAGCTAGTTCAGATTGGTCTCCAGCCATGGCGAGTAAATGGTCATTATGGAGATCGAGTGGGAGACGCAAGTCAAGGGTTCGTAGACTCGGTCTACGCCGGTTTATGAACAGATGAAGGGCGTCACGGCCTCCGCCATCGTAGAGTAAAAGTGATGCTAGATTGAGACACCTGTCAGCTGCTAATAGGAGGACTCTGTCTGCTATCGCACGACAGGTTCGAAGTTCGAGACCGATGAGAGAGGAGAGGCAGTTAGCAAAGGCCGATGAGAGAGGAGAGGCAGTTAGCAAGGACTGGTTGAGACCGCTGGCTGGCGACTGGCGACCGCGACTGCCTGGCGACAGCGACTGCCGACTGGCGACGACTGGAGAGAGGAAATGGAGGAAAGGGACGACCGCGACTGGCGACGGGAAGAGTTGGCATATTGACGCTAGCTGGCAGCCGCCATTGGGGCGATTTTGGAGCTCCTCGAAGAGCATAAACTCGGGCCCATTTTGGGGTGGAGGCAAAAGGGCGACGAAAGGAAAAAGCGGGAAAGGAAAAAGGAAAATCGAAAAATCGCGAGGTTGGTGCCGAGTCTGTGGCGAGTCTGGGACGAGTCTGGGTCGAGGCCGAGAGCGACGGCCGAGTCTGGGGCGAGTCTGGGGGCGAGTCCGAGAGCGACGGGCCGCGACAGCGACGGTGACAGCTTCGATGACAATCCGAACTCGCGTGGCAAACCAAGGGCAGAGGGATGTTGCGTTCGTCTAAGGTTGGTCGAAAGCATCATCTCTCGGCATGTATCTTACTTTTGCAATTATAATTTATTTTTGCGAAACTACTTTTTTACATTTATCATGTAAAATCGCACCAATGTATTAAACCTTGCTTTAATATATTAAAAGAGGCTTCGCCTCTTTAGTTTTTCAAAAAAAAAAAAAACAAAAACATATGAAATCACCAGTTTTCTTAAGAACATCTATTTTTTCTTAATATGTTTTCTGGATTATTCAAAGAAAATGTTTTCGAATTTTCTACATATTTTTTTCTTATAAGAACATTTTTGTCCTAGAAATAACCAATTTTCAAATTTATAAATTTCTTTTGCATCCAAAGAAGCCCTTAATGTATCGACTAAAAACGAGAAAATAATTTTTAGAGGTGGCAGGGTTCGAGTTGATTCATATCATGCAGTGTTTGGATTTCGGGTATTTCGAATCCCAGGTTAGTCGGATTCGAATTACAGGTTATGCGGGTTTGAATAAAAGTTCAGATTTATATAACCAATTATGTTTTTTTTTTGGTATTTGCAAGGTCATTGAACAAAGCAATCAACATGTCGTCTGGATCTCGGGTCAATTAGTTTGGGTTTATTAATTTTTCAATATTTTGATCAAAAATATTTTAGAAAGTTCAAATTTTACTCACTTTTAGTAGTATTATGTTATGTTACGCGTATACTTCTAAAATGCAAAATGCAGAAGAATCATGAAAAGAAGGGTATCTAATACGGATATGAGTGCGATACGCCACGCAAAGTATTCGGTTATTTTCATATTTATTTTTCGAATACGTCTCGAATATTTCATGATACTTTCGGAATATTTCTAGGGTACGACTGAAATACTTATTTAAGTATACTTCGGCCAATAATATATTTATACAAAAATATATCAGATACTTCCATGTTACTTTCAAGATACTTCTAAAATTAATTATATGATAATGAAAAAGTATATGATACTATCATACTTGTATTGTCTTGATATTTCATGTAGAAATATTATTAATTTAATATTTAATTGTTCATTTCTATATAATATTAATATATTAAAATAATAACTATGTCGGTATTGTTTTCTAAATTTTTTAAAAATTATCATATCGTCGTATCCATATCCATATCATATCCGAATTTGTGATAAATCATAAACCCAACCCGGTGAACGAAAATTACAATTCCCACCAAAAGCCCTACATAGAAATGTAAACTTTGATTCATCACCTAATTATTTTACAATGTGATAAATCAAGTAGGGGTCAAATATTTAATGCAATATGGTTTACCAACACATCAATTCAATTGAGGAAATGTATATCACTACTCGATACAGTAGTCACTAAATCTAATGATAAATAATCACTAATGACAAGTAATCACTGAATCATTTAACTGCGTGGACTTAATTTAATTTTTGACAATTATTTTGTTCATATGTGTTGTTTTAAAAAAAATGTAATATTATTGTAGTTGTTTTTATGGAGTGTATCCTTTGTGTTCTTATTTAATCATTTGTTTTTCAAATTCTTTTTGAAAAATTATATTCGTCCCTTGTACATTTCCCACAATACTTGACGTGTTTGCACTAATTTGATTAATAGAATTTAATGTTAAATTCAATTTAATACATGACAAATAATAAATTATTAAATTCATTTTTTTTATACATTAGTTTTTATCATGTAGTAAACTTAGCATCCAAAAAATATTTACCACATATAAATTAATTGCATTCATTATTTATTCATCTAATGTTTTTTAAAATCATGCGTGCACACATTTAACATATGTTAAACAATGAATTGATTCAACCCCAAATAATTTAGTTTCCAAATTTAAGAAATTAGTGTTTCATTTTTTTTGTGATGTTTGTTATTTTACATTTTTTTTTTCTTACAATGTAAAATATTATTGTTTCCAAAGTTAATACATGACAAATATAAATTAATTGCATTCATTTTTTTAATATTATTGTTTTAGTTGTTTTTTATGCAATGTATTTTTATCAGATCTTTGTGTGCGTGCGCGCGCGCGCGCCGTATATAATTCAAGCCCAAATAATTTATTTTTCAAATTTAAAAAGTTACCATTTCATATATTTTTTGTGATGTTTGTTATTTTACATTTTTTATTTTACAATATTGTTTTAGTTGTTTTTTATGGAATTTATTTTATCAAATCTTTCTGTGTGTGCGTGTGTTGTAGATAAGTTTGTTAAGTGTGTTTTGCAAATTTTATCTTGTTATTGTTTATTGGTTTATATGCAAATATTAATTACAAGGGAGAACTGGAGACCTTTAACATCACACCGGTTATCAAGATTTCCTCACAACACAACAAATCCTCACAGTGGCCCCTCAACTCATTGTCCGCTATATAAAGC
Organism: Luzula sylvatica; assembly: GCA_946800325.1. Classification (NCBI taxonomy): domain Eukaryota; kingdom Viridiplantae; phylum Streptophyta; class Magnoliopsida; order Poales; family Juncaceae; genus Luzula; species Luzula sylvatica. Next base: position 22,075,069 of record OX326956.1, read on the forward strand.
TCTCAATGCATTGGTTCCTTAAGCCTTACTCTTGAGCTAAATACTACTACTACTACTACACAAACTACTCAGAAAATAAGAATATCAGTGAGAGAAAATTGAGAGAAGAAGCCATGGGTAGGATAGTAGTAGAGAGGCTTGTTCTTGTTTTGTTATTGGTATGTGTTTCGGTGGCCGTGATCGAGGGAAGAATGATGAAGGACTCGAATTTCACGGTCGAGATGAGGCGGAGACGATACGCGTTGGAGAACGGCCATGGTGTCACTCCTCAAATGGGGTATACTTTTACTTTCATCTTTTTTATATTGTGTCCATTTCAATATATTTTTAGTTTTTTAGTTTTAATACAACAGAGATTATATTTTTTGTTTAAGAGGTAATCATGGGGATTGTATAATTTATTTGTAAATGGACGATAGATGGACAACACAAATGGTCTTAAACTTATATTATACACAAAGTGTAAGTAGTGTTCAATAATTAAGGCTTCACTTAAACTTTAATAAAGAAATAATAATTAATCAGCACGGTTGTCTTTAATTCAAAACATCCAATTTATAGGACTAGGTAGAGACAATACTGTCAATGGTGGTTATGAAAATATTCTGAATTAATTGACTAATGATGATGCTACCAAATAAATCAGACACATGTAGGTCAATATATATGACCCCTTAACCACAAAGTTATGTCTTGTAGGTCAATATATATGACACCTTAATTAATATGTATATACGAAAAATAATTTCGATATAGAAAATATGAGTTGCTAGTGGAGTTGGTGATGGTATTCAATTGAAACTAATGGTGCAATAAATTTATTTAACAAGTAAAATACAAATATGAAATTAATATCTGGTAATTAATGTCACAGGTGGAATAGCTGGAATCACTTCGGATGCTCCATCAATGAACAACTCATTCGTCAAACAGGTAAATTAATAAATAAATACATACATACATTATACATACATATTTTAACAACACAAAATAATATTATATGAATAATTTGGTCTATATATAAATTATATAAATGTAATGAAATATGTGTTGGTGGATAAGTTAACCAATGAAGTTGGTGAGACGTGGTTTACTCGAGATAGGCGGTGTGAATCTGACATACGTACCTCTATACAGACAAATAAAAATAATACGGTCATGAGGAAGTATCTGTACAGACAAAAAAATGAAATAATACAGACATTATTTATCTCGGTTTCATGAAATGAACGTGTGTTGTGTGTACTACATACCTAGATAATTATTTGGATGAGACAGTGAATAGGACTAACTCGTGAACAATTAATTATCTCGTGATCAAATAAGAAAGGGAAAACATAAGTAGCCCTCCAAACTCAATAAAACATTCTTGATGCGTCAATTGAGAATGTTTTATTAGATTGATTACTCTCTTTAATTGAATCAATCCAACTAAGCATTAATTTAATGCTTAATCAATCCAATCAACTCATTAAATCAACCTCGATTGACGCATCCATGATATACATCGAGGATGTACGGGAGGGGGGCACCATATATAACCTCAATAAGAAATTATTTAGGTGAGATCAATGACTGGTTGGAGAGTGTATAGAAATATTCTTTTGATTTGATGGTGCAACTAATTTAATTTAGACACTTTTCTTCCATGATTGAGACTTTTGACGAGTCGATTACTTTTTGGAATTACAATTTTGTTTAAAAATTGTCAAAGTTGTTTGATATTAGTGAATTTATACAGTAGCTAAGTAAATCTACCAACTCAAGTAACACTACAATCAAGAAAAAATGACTAAGTTTTCATTACAAAAAAACGAAAAAAAAATCTCAAATTTACTGAGTTTTCATAAATATACAAATTAAATAAATCTCAAATGTCATGAAAATTGAACAAACTAATGAATTTATAAAAGATTACAACTTTATTGAAAAGTTTTCATTTTACTATACTTTCAGATGCAAATAAGATTTTTTTTTAAGCTATATTTGTATGTCAAATTATGTTTACTCGATCTAATAATTTGTTTGCGTGATCGATTTAGCCGATGCGATGGTGAATACCGGTTTGGCGAGCTTGGGATACAAGTACATCAACATAGGTTCTTGAAAATTCCCTAGTTCATTTTTTCTCTAAATAATTCCCCTTCTCAAACATAATTTATGTCTAAATAAATATGTTTTTCTTTTTCTTCACAATTTGCAGATGATTGTTGGGGAGAATTAAACAGAGACTATCAAGTAAGGGTTTCAACTTTGCATATAGATAAATAATGTTATTTCATTAATTGTATAAAAATTAAAATGAAAACCCTCACATTTGGAATACTTCTAGGGTAATTTAGTTGCGAAAGGATCCACATTTCCATCTGGCATCAAATCTCTCGCCAATTATGTTCACTCAAAAGGCCTCAAGCTCGGTATCTACAGCGACGCAGGGTAAATTTCTCAAATTCTTATTAAACAACTTAATTATAAGTTAGATATATATCATATATACATAAATTTCAATGTGTTGAATTTCTTTTTTCAGATCGCTTACATGCAGTAATACGATGCCGGGTTCGCTTTATCACGAAGAACAGGATGTCAAAACCTTCGTATCTTGGGTACATTATTTCTCATTATCATATATATAATTAATATATATTCTCTTATATTTGTTTCATATTCTTGCATTATTATTTTTATTTATAATTTAATGTTATGTTCTTTCAAAGGGGGTCGACTACTTGAAATATGATAATTGCAACAATCCTGGAACTAGCCCACAAGTGAGGTATTTTGTGATTTGGAAATAAGTACCTTAATTTTATGACTAAAAAATAAAAATAAAAATTATGATTGGTCTTGAATTCAGATATCAGAGGATGAGTTCAGCTCTTCAGAATTATGGGAAAAGCATTTTCTTCTCTCTATGTGAATGGTAATTTTCTTATTTTCTTGAAGCCATTTTTTTTAAAAATATTATGCATGATATTAAATTTGTGAAATTTTATTTTTGTAAAGGGGCCAAAACGACCCTGCAACTTGGGCGGGCAATTACGGAAATAGTTGGAGAACTACCGGAGATATCCAGGATAACTGGAACAGGTTTTAATTTTTTTTGGTTCTTTCTACAAAAAAAATAAATATATTTTCCTTTGCTCGAATTAAATTTATTTTTTTGAATTTTTGCAGTATGACTTCCCGAGCTGATGAGAACGATAGATGGGCATCCTATGCTGGACCAGGAGGATGGAATGGTACATAAAATTTTCATAATACAAAATTAATATAGATAAATAGAAATATGGAAATTTACTATGGTATAAATTTAATAATTTCAGATCCTGATATGCTTGAGGTGGGTAATGGTGGTATGTCTACTGAAGAGTACAGATCACATTTCAGTATTTGGTCCTTAGTTAAGGTATTTGAAATCTAAAATTAACTAGCTCGATCAAATTCGAAAAATATGTTGATTTATTATTATTATTATTAAAATCAATTGTTGTGATTGTGTAGGCTCCTCTCTTGATTGGATGTGATCTCAACTCGATGAGCCCGGATACAAAAAATATACTCGGTAACTCAGAAGTCATCGCTGTAAATCAAGGTATAACCGTATAACATCATTTTATTTTATTTTTTATATAGATTATTTTTACTAAAGATTTATGATTTTCTATCAATCATATTATTTATACGATACAAACAAATATAGATTCACTCGGAGTTCAAGGAAAAAAGGTGCAATCGAACAATGGCTTGGAGGTATAATCTACAGACCCTAAATCATAAATCATAAACCCTAATTATACATTATGAATAATATCTAATTTCAGGTTTGGGCGGGGCCGCTTAGCGGAGGGAGAGTGGCGGTTGTGTTCTGGAACAAACAATCTTATCAGGCAACAATTTCTGCAAATTTGGGCAGTATCGGGCTTAAAGCGTCTACTGCCGATGCTCGCGATTTATGGGATGTAAGTTTTCTTTTATTTTTATTATTATTTTTACTTTCGATCCGAAGAGCCAAACCAAACGATGATAGGACGAATGCTTCGAAATCATTCGATAAAAAAATTCAACAAATTAATTGTAATTTTATTCTTTTTCTAGCATTCGACGATATATGGTGTTCGAGGACAATTGTCGGCATCTGTGGCTTCTCATGGTTGCAAAATGTTCGTATTGACGCCGAAATCGTAGACGAATCTACTTTTGTATGTTGATAGAGCATTTACATAATTTTAATTTTAATTATCTCATGTGCACAAGCACTGTAAAGATATATGTATACTCTATCATGTTGTTGGTACATTTTTTTTGGAATGAATAAGAAGTGCAATAACATGTTTTGTTTATTCATATACAATATCGGACTCGGCCGGTCCATTCGATTGATCGGGACTCGAACGACTCGGATCAGACTTGACCGAGTCGGAAAAAAAAATCGGACTTGTTGATAAAAAAAATGTTATAAAATGAAAAATATAAAAAAGATATTTTAAAAATTGATAAACATTATAAGAATAAATTGAGGATAAAATGGTTAAAATATAAATTAAGAAATTAAATATAAATAAATTCATGTAGAGATTGTAATATTTTATGAGAATGATGTATAAATTTAAAAATACATTGGGCTTTTGGAATAAATAGAAAATGAGAGGTCAAAACAAAAAAGTGGTAATAAATTCTATAATTAATCCTACTAATATATTTTTGCAAACAGTTTGCCGCCTCGTCATTTTATTAATTAAAATTTTCAATTAATTTCATGCAAATATAGAATCGACTTCAAATACACGCTCCATTAGAATTGGGGAAATTATACCATACCCCTCAAACATCCCACGTCATCCACGATCAGTACAAATTTTGGATTTTGCATCAATAAATCTTCCCAAATTGCATCCCACATTTTCGATTGTTTGTTAATTCAAATTTCAATTAACAGTTAATTCAAAGTTGATTATCGGTTAATACAATTACATCAAAATTAATAATTTTAATTAACGATTAATATATTTTTGGATGTAAATTTGGAAGATGGGAAATGGCCATCCCATATCGGCACATCCGTGATGGGTTTGGGGTACCATATACGTCCTCTTAGAATTGATTTGTCAATTCATGTCCGCCTCTCACATCTTCTGAGGGCCACAATTCATGTCCCCCTCACATCGCCTCACATCATCTCATGGTCACAATTCATGTCCGCCTCACATCTTCTCATTGTCACAGCTTGTTGTTTCTTCGGGCCTAAGCCTCTTCTTTTTGTTAGACCGTGCCTCCTCTCTACTTACTATCTTCTATCTTCAACCTAGAGACGCTGAACAATGAAAAAAATGATTAAGCCACTCTCTCGACCTCGCCCCCCCTCTGTTTTCGACAACACGGCTTTGTGATTTGCACTATGGATGCGCTTCTCTGGACGCTTTTAGGATTTTTCCTCTTTCTGTGTTCCATCTGTTCTCTCTTTGGAAAGCAACAAGGTGCGTTTCATGTAAGTCACTAATGGATCAATATGTATTCTCGCTTCCACCATTAACGCCAACTCTTCAGTTATAAAAACGTGATGATTAACCTGTGCCATTTTCCCAAGACCAAATAATCTACTTCAAGGTATATTTTAATACTTCAACCTTTTTTGTTTGAAGTTGGGTTTAATTTTCTGCTTCTTTGCTTCTGATCGATCTACTCAACATATTTTCTGTAGGAAAATCTAGAAGGGCTGAAGTAGGTACGGGATTTGGTGTCAAACAGGGTTTAATGATGCCATGAATCTAATTGTAGCAGAATCTAGAAAGAGGACCGAGACACAAGGTTCAGTTATTTGAATTATAAATTTTTTTGAAATGGTATCCGACAAGCGATCGCTTTCGTTATTGATACCTAATTTTTTTGATGTCAATGGGGATCGAACCCACAACCTCTCACAACATATGGTTTTTTGTGATTCACACTCAACCAACTAGGCTATGGACCCATTGACATTTGAATTATAAATTTAGGTTAATTAAGGTCAATTTGGGGCTAATTTTTGATTGATTTAAGTGATAAGGTTGATTTGTAACCTTTAAAAGCAAGTGGGTTATTAATTGATTAATGGGGAACCGTCCTTGATTTCGATTTAATGGATTTCAATAATTTTCTAAAAGCTTTTGCTTAATTTATTTAGAAGAAAATTTGATACTGAATATGATTATATGACACTAATTATCTATATTTACATGCAGATGAAGTCATTATTATAAAAGTGCGATACTCCGCTGGTACTTGGCGTTTGACTGGTATGTTTGAGGTCATTTCAATCGTATAATTTAACAATTTTTATTTTTATTGTAAATAAAATGTTTATAAATCCTTGATTTAATTTTGTATATTTTGGAATATTAATATGTTATTTGTTTCTTCTCATTAGAGTTTTTTACAAAGACATAGACATGCAAGAAGTAGGTAAAATATATTGTGCATATTTTAAAACTCAACTAAAATAATATTTGCAAAAAAATTTAATTATTTTTTGTAAAATATCCTTAAAACCAATATTTTTAAATGTGCTTGGACTTCTTAATATCTTGACAATTTAGAAGAATATGATATTTTGGTCAATTTCACGGGTATATATGATATTTTTCTCATTATTAGGGGTATTTTTTATAATTTTCTCATTTTCGAAGGTATGTATGATATTTTAATAAATTTCAGGGATATATGTGGTTTTTCTCTCATATTCAGGGGTATATATGATATTTTTCTCATATTCAGGGGTATATTTTATATTAGGGTAAATTTCTGGATTATCGTATATGTGCTATTTTTGTCAGGGTATTCTTGATAATTTTATGAAAATCAGGGGTATATATGATATTTTTCTCATTTCAGGGGTATTTCTGAAATTTTTGAAATTCAGGGATATATATGATTAAATTCTCATCTTCAGGGATATTTTTGACATTTTCGAAGGTATATATGATATTTTAATAAATTTCAGGGATAGATATGGCTTTGTCTCTCATTTTCAGGGGTATATCTGGTATTTTTCTCATACTCAGGGATATATTTTATATTAGGGTAAATTTCAGGGGTATTGTATATGTGTTGTTTTTGTCAGGGTATTCTTGATAATTTTATAAAAATCAGGGGTATATATGATATTTTTCTCATTTCAGGGGTGTTATTGAAACTTTATGCAATTAAGGGATCTATATGATTGAAATCTTATTTCCAGGGCTATTTTTGACAATTTATGAGACTCTGCGGTATAAATGATTATTTTGGATCATTTAAGGGATATATGTGACTTTTTTTCATTTTGAGGGTATTTTTTATTTTTATCTCATTTCGAGGGACTATTTTAAATTAGAGTTTATTTCGGGGGCATATGTGATATTTTCTAAATTAAAGGGTACCAGACATAATTGAAGTCGTCCATGGACTAATTATAATTTATAAGTAATTCTATGTGTATTAAATAACAGGGATATATAGACAAAAGTTACATGGACTAATTATAAGTAATTCTATGTATATTTGATATGCATATTTTTTTTAATACAAATTATTCGTAGCAAAGAAATCATGGACTAATTGTATGTGCAAATGCGAATATTTGGTTATTTGCATTTTTTTTTTAATGTGCAAATGACACATCGAAATAATAATTGTATATAATATATGTAGAACTGATATGCGAGTTGTATAAAGTGGATGTGAAATGTAATCTGCATTGTATGCATAATTTCTGTAAGGAACATTGAATGTATAATTGAAATTAATTTTTTTTGTAAGGTGTTAAATAGTGTATGTAAATACATCATGTGACATTATACTGTTCTAACATTATTTTAAATGATTATGTCAATTTACATGATAACTTATTTTGTTTACGTGCACTTCTAACATTGGTTTGGATCATACAATTCAACTAAATGAATATGTTCTTTAATCAAAATTTAAGACATTGCATTGTACTTTTCCGCAGCATAGTGCCATGTACAAATTGCATTGCTTTACTTTCCGCAACTGATTGTACATCAAATATTCAATGCAAATTACATAAAATTAATAAAAACACAATTGATATTTCCGCAGAGTAGCGCGGGTATTTTACTAGTGGTATATTATGTTATGAACGTAATAGTTTTCTCCGAGTTTTCTCCGTGCATACATGATAATTATTTATTAACTTTTTTGAAAGTAAAATTTTGACGAGAAAAAAAAACTTATTTTATTTAAAAATAAAATATAGTAATTATTTTAATTTAATTTGTTAAAATAAACAAGTGTGTAGTCATGTGTGCAATATGAAACAAGATATAAACGAATGTAGTTTTTTTTTTTGTCTTTGTTAGACCTATTATATTTGAATTATTTTCTATTATAAATGCTAGAAAAATGAACAAATCAGTCAGGAAATTTTAGAGAACTTGCTAAAAAACATTCAGTACTTACTACAAATAAAAAATAAATAAACGAATTGGGAAAATATAATGGTCTCCCATACTCATCCCAACACTCTAGATAAAGTGACAACAAATGATTAGATGAGTTGATTAAGCTTTCTAATTGACTCAATTAAATTTTGATTAACACGTTTAATTGACACGTAAATAATTTATAATATGTTAATATTAATACATGTTACTTGACGTCACAATTTAATTAAACGATAAATTAAATCGCTAATTGAATCAATTAATAATACTAATCAACCCAGCGTTGCCATCTCATCAAGAACATATTTTTTAGTTTGTCGGGGTGCATATATATATATATATATATAAAACCCCAAACGAATTGTTAAGACCTATTATATTTATATCTTGTGATCATCTTACATATGTAAATAAAAAAAATCATTCAATACTTACTTAAACACCACAAACACATAAAATCTATCCAAAAACAAGCCACATAGAATCGTATCATCTCTTTCATCTTTCTAATCAACTGTCCTCGTTCTTGTTCTTCCAGGCGTGGATTCTTAGAAACTCAAAACACAAAACTCAACCCTATAAAACACAAAACTATCCTCGTTTTTGCTCTTCTTAATCAACTCTCATCGCGATTATATCTACTATGCATGGAAAATAGATCATCTTTCTCTTAAGAAAAAATGGGGACTCGGCCGGCGAGATACTCGACCGAGATTCACCTCGGATGAGGCCGAGTCCGAGTCATCTCGGTCAATTTTTTCTTTTTATCTCGGACGGATTTAAGAACGATGCATATAACATTATAACTACATGGTTTTACCTTATCATCCAACATGTTGTCCAAATGACAATATTTAATTTCCAACATAATTTTTATGATTGCATGTTAAAAGAAATTATGTGTTATCAACAAAAAAAGATTATTATTAATATATTATTTAAATATTATAAATTATTTTTGTCGGAAATGACACATTCCAACAAAATATTTATGGAATTTAATATATAAATTCAATACTTAATAGTAAATTTGGGCCCCGCAACCCGAGGAAATTCTTGGCCATCCTCATCCCCTTCAATAAACAATTTCTTAATTAATTGACTTTGCTTGCTTTTTGAGCAATTTGGGCTGTCATTATGTATGTATATTAGAAGGGAAAATATACTTTCCCTCCGACATAAAAAAAAAAAAACATTTTTGATGAGGTGACAAAAAAAAATTAAGTGAGTTGTTTAGTCTATCTAATTGATTCGATTAAATATTAATTAATCGATTAATTAAATTGACTCGTTAATTAACATGTATTAATATTAATATGTTATTAATTATTTACGTGTCAATTAAACGTATCAATTAATATTTAATCGAGTCAATTAAAAAGGTTAAACAATCCACTAAATATTTTTTTGCCACCTTATCAAGAATATTTTTTTGATGTTGGGAGGCGGAATATATAATCCCATATTAGAACTCCTCTCCAAGTAGCTTGTAATAAAGGAGTTCACATCCACTTCCTTTGTATCTCAACAAATCGAAAATATAAGTTCTAATGTCAACTATAGTTTGTATTGAACATTTCCAAAATACAAATTTAATTGACCAATTCAAATGACGGTCATCGATAATGACCTATATATCTGTATAGCCCTTGAATTCCCAATAACATTATTCAACAAACAAATAAATCATACAACAAATCCGCTTATTTAATCATCTCGTAAGAACCTCTATTCATCCATTGATAATGGTAATTATGATCATGAACCAATAATTATTTATTTGCAGAAATGAATCAGGTAATTAATTAGTTATTTTGATTTGTTACACACAGGGTGTAGTAAAGGAAGGTCCGAGTGGTGGTGGACACTTTGATCCTAATCCTGTCCCCGCTTCTTACACCGAAAAGGACATTGACCCGGACCAAAATGAGGTGAACCGCGTTACAAAGCTGATAATTGGCCATACGGAGACCTCCCTCGAATCCTTATATTTCGCCTATCAAAAAAAGGATGACGTTCATGGCGAAAGCGGTGTATGGGGTGCAAAAACAGGATCCAAAACACATGTAACAATTAATTTCCTTCAATGTCTTTTTTCTTCATGTCAGGAATTCTGATAAATTATTCCCGGATCGGGAAGCATTTCCGATACCCCTAACCCTAATGTGATATTACATACATGCCAATTGATCTAATGGTTAATTATGCCAGATAATTTGAATTTATTTGGTACCATTGAATTTCATGGAAAATTTAGAATTAAATGTATTTTGCATGTATGTGTTCTCTAACCGGGGTTTAACTAAGGTCGAAAAAATGCGCGTTTATTAATTGGGTCCGGGTATAAAATAACCTCGAACTATCTCATGTCGGGTTGAGTAGTACATATCCCTGGCCCCGTCGCACCCCGTCCACATCTCTGACTCGAGTGCTCACATCCATTTTTTCTCAACATTTTTTTCTCTTACAAAGAAATTGTGATAATCATATTAATGCTCAATCAACATGATTAGAAATTATTGATCAATTTAATTTTCTTCTTATGTACATTCCAGATTTATCTTTTACCTGATGAGTACATAACCCGTGTTAGCGGTCACTTTACTGATTGCATACAATCAATTACGATCCATACCAACCTTCATAACGGACTCGGTGCATATGGGCCATTTGGTAATACCGAAGGAACTGAGTTTAATTATACTGCTCGTCGGGGCGAAAGAATCGTTGGATTTCACGGAGCAGCCGGAGATGAATGCATCAAGTTTTTGGGAGTATACGTACTAGAGGCCGCTGGTTCGAGCTAAATTCTGCAAAAATAATGGGAAAAGAAAAAAAGAGGTTTACATTGGGCATGTTTGATTTGAGGGATTTTAAAATACATGGATATATCATATACATGTATTTGATAATCCATGTATTTTACAATCCATGCTAGTTGTTTGATTTGTTGGATTTCAATATCATGTATATACAAATTTGTTGTTTGATTCGTCTTGAAGATTTTGGATTTTGGATTTCAATATCATGTATATACAAATTTGTTGTTTGATTCGTCTTGAAGATTTTGGATTTTGGATTTCAATTATGTTAGTTATTATGATAAATGATTAGATAAAACATAATCACATTATTTTTTTAAACAAGCTTTTTATTGATTATAAATCACAAATTAAATTTATAAAATAACATCTTCAATTCAAGAGTGATTAAAAATCAAAACAATATATTACATACAAAAAAGAAAAAAAGAGGTTTACATTGTTGAAATTGAAAACTTGAAAGTACTTCTTTTCTTAAAATGTAATTTTTCATTACATAAGGCATGTGTGTATATTCATTTTTGTTATCAATTGGTGTAATGAGCATTATTAAGCACATTTTTAGGGTTTAAAATAATGGAATTAAATAATAAATAAACACAAAACCTTGCTATAATCTTAATATTTAATAATTCTTGAGGAAATACTTTAACGATGAATTTGTATTTATTTCAGGTAAAAAAAGACCAAATCTCCACAAACCAACTCCATGGCTAGATTCCTCGCGTAGGGACGAGCGTATTTCATATAAAGATCATACACTTTGGAGAAAGGAGGAAGAAGTTACAAACGAATTTGTGAAACGGGTCAGAAAACAATTCAAACCTGACTTGTTACACCCATGGCTACAAAGAAATTAGAACATCAAATCCTGACGACCCAAGCCAACAACTCATCACATGAAAGACCACACAGGGGTCAGTATTGACCCATTACACGAAATTGGTTGAACTCAAAGTTTATATCCTCATTTGACCCCATGTGGCAGTGCGACTGTGTGGTACCCACTACAAGTCATCTCCCTTCTCTCAGTACCAAGGATTACACGATCTCACACACACTATACGCCACAGAAAATCCCCAGTACTTTCAAAACAAACTCGCAACTGTTTATCCCGCGCCTCTCTCTCTCCATTTAATATAAACCAAACTCTCCAGTTTAGAATTATAGAAGAAAATAAAAAAGAGATTTTCCCCTGCAATTATTCTCTGAAATTCACTGGAGATGATGTAAACTCTTCGATCTCGAGCTCGTAACGACTTCTCTCGTCTCCAGAGCCTCGTACGACCTTCCTAACGCCGTCCTCTCGTCTCCATGGTCATCGTGGCACTGTGTGGGACCCCCCTGATCATTCTCTCCTCTCAATTTGATCTAAAACTCGTATCCGGTGCAATTCAGCCTATAAAACCCTGATCAAGCAACGAGAAAGAGGCACCCATTCAGAGGGCTTCACAGCCCTCACTCTATCTTCTCTCACTCTCCCCATCACCTCCTTGAGCTCCACCATTGCTGGTTCGAGCTGGTTCGTCGAGTTTCCTCAGAACCAGATCGCCGCAGCCAAGTTCTGACCCCAATCTCCTCCCTCGATCCATTCCATTCTCAATTCACCCTCTCTACACCTCCATACCCATCCTCTGAACGTGCTTGAATCCTCAATTTCATCAATTAGAGTTCAAGATTCGGGCTTTCTCATCTTCCTCATCTTTCTCATCAAGGTGATCAGTGGGTCGCACACCCTTCAAGCTTCAAACTGGTGCTTCTCAAGCTTTCTTGGAGTGCTAAGAATGGATCAAGAAGGCCTCACCTCAGTTCATGCATCTCCATCTCCATTTTTGGTATTATCTTTCTTTGTAGGGGCATTTTTGTAATTTTTCAGTTTTGTGTTCATGAATTTCTTGTTATTTCTGTTATGTGATGATATTTTGAATCTTGTTTAGTCATAGAAAAACTCATTTTCTCTTTTTGGAATTTTATAATATTTGTTCTTGTGAAATTGCTTTTAATTCTGATCAGTTTTGATAATTAGGTTAAAAATAGTTATAGATCTAGTTAAATCTCTTTTAAATGCTTTTCTGAATCTTTATACTGTCTAATTTCTGTATAATTTTAGTTCATAGCATTTCATAAATTTTCCTATTTGTTATTCAATTTTAAAATTGAGATCCTGAATTTCTAAATTTCTGTTTAGTGCTGTTTAGAAATTAGGTTAAAAATATTTTTAGATGTAGTTAAATCTCTTAAAAATATATTTCTGAATCTTGATCATATCTAGTTTCTGCAGGAATTTATTCCATGTTATTTCCTAAATTAGCCTATTTGTTATCTATTTTCAAAGTTTAGGATCTGAATTTCTGAGTTTCTGTTTAGGAATTGTAAATAAAAATCCATAAAAATTTCTGAGTTTAAGATCTAGAAAAAATCCATAAAAATTCATAAAAATCCATAAAAGTTTCTGTTTAGGAATTTCTGAGTTTAAGATCTAGAAAAAATCCATAAAAATGTTGGTAATACGGGATTCGAATATGGATTTCTAATAGGAATTTCTAATAAACAAAACTCTCTTTTATAATTCTAATAGTCTCTTACAAGTCTTTCTCTCTTTTCTAATTGATATTTGATATTATTTTCAATGTGTTTAATCCCTAAACATCTAAGACCTATTTATAGGCTTCATAAACTTGCATTACAAGGAATTAAACCTTGCCTTAAAACTTATTTCCTAAATTACTTTCCTATAATAAATCTTGCCCTATAATAATTTCCTAAATTACTTTCCTTAAAATAAACTTTCCCTAACATTAATCGGGCTAATTAAACTTAATAATTATTATTCGGGCTTGGGCTTATTAACAAAAAATTCATATTAGGTATTTTAGATACTGTAGATCATCTCTGACAAGTTTGGTAATTCTGCATTTATTTTCCATTTTCTATGATTTAATCTTTTCCTCTCTGAGTTTTCTGTCCAGTAACAACACTTCCATTTTTAGTTATTTCATCTATGCATAAAAAAATCCCATAAAAATAGGTTTCTAACTACAGATCATTTCTAGTTTGTGTACAAATTTATTGCACCTCATTTCCTTTAATTTTTGATTTGTTATGCATTTTTGAAATTTAGTTTCTGAGTCTCTAACTTTTCTGTCCAGTGGTTAATCTTTTATTTTTATTTAATTCAGTATTGCATAAAAAAATCTATAAACAATATGATGTCTGGCTTGTTCTGGTTTGGATCTGTGATAAAATTTTCAATTAATTTGGAATTGTGAATTGAGCTGTAAAAATTGTTGAATTGAGATTTGTTTTGTGATCCAGATTTTGAACACTACTTGTTTGGTGAAGTTTAGAAATTAATTGATTCATTAATAAACTCTGAAATTTTGAATATAACTTGTATTATTATTTATCTTACTGTGAAAAAAGTTTGGAAATTTAGTTCGTGATTTATATTTTATTGCACGTTAAATTGTGACAAGTTAGATTCTGCATCGGATCAATTATATTTTGAGTTTGAAATTTTTTGCAACTCTTTGTGATTTGAATTTGAACTTGAGAATTGGTCCTTACACTTGTGTGTTTGCAAGATATCGAGATAATTTTTGAACATAATTTTAGAATTAAAATCTTAATTGTACACCGTATTTCTCAGAGGAACGATACTCTCTACTTATCATTGTGCTAAGTTTAGAAAAATAATTAATTGTTGAAAGACTCAAATTAAGACATTAAAACGACACTTAAAAAAATGAGTTTTCAATTGGCGTTTATGCTTTTATGCTTGTATGCCTGATTTCCACGAAACATCGGTTAATCCACTTAATTAACAGTTGGATTAACTCATGTTATATGATCAACGTGATAATTAACATTCCTGGATTAACAAATGATAATTAATATTTTAAAATTATTAATTCAATATTTCTTGTTAATTGGGTTGTTAATTAAGTGAGTAAATTAAGAATTCGAGAATATTTCGTGGAAATCTGATGGCAAAGAATAATTTTCTTTTTTTTATGGGTAAAATAATATATCTTTTTCTTTATTAATGACGTGGATTATTATTATTGAATAGTTTTATGTTCAACTAAGTTTATTTAATTATAAAAATACAACATATATTAATATTATTTTAAGAACTTTAATTTTATATATCCATCTAATATTTTCGCTTCAATTTTCTCTTTTTATGACATCGATATTAACATCGTTCATGCATACCGTTATTTCTAATTCGAGTTTGTAAATATAATATATAAAAAAATACAATGAAAAATGCACATTTACATAATATAATTTTTCGGTTTTCATGTCTACCTGGACCTTGTATGTCACGCCACTGATTTTGTTTCTAGCCTCATATAACACATCCTTTTCTAATTCAATTAACCTATATTCACTGCAAAGCTGCAACTTCTTCTTGAACAAGGAGAAATTATTTTTCATATAGAATTTACGTGCTTCTTTCTCAATCGGATCGACCGACCACAATGCCGGTTCTTCCGTCACTTCTTTGTAGTCCTCATGGGACTCTCTAGAGTAAACTGATTGAACCATTTTATCAAATTGTACAACAAACTTATATATTGATGAATGTGAGAGTTCACCCAATTCTTAAGCAAAGCATTCATACTTTCGCTCCGTTGAGATGAGGACATATTTGCAAAAAATGTATTGCGAAAGTATGCTGGTACCCATCTATTGCGAGTGGTAAACATTAACTTAAGATGTCGATGTTCTTTCAAATCATATTTAGTGACAATTTCTTCCCAACGATGTATAAACTCCTCAACCGTCGAACTCTTGTTAATGCAATCAATTATTTCGTTTTTAAATCCATTGATTTGCCGGTATAGCGAACTCAAATGTTCTCTGGCTTTACGCATTACGTGCCATTGACAACATCTGTGCAATGTATCGGGAAATACTTTGTCTATTGCACATTTCATCGCGGGATCTTGGTCAGTAATTATTGCATTTGGTTTTTTCCCTTTCATTGCTTTTAACCATGTCCGAAAAAGCCATTCGAAATTCACCTTTCCCTCGTCTCTCAAAATAGCACACCCGAAAAACATTGACTGCCTTTGATGATTCACTCCAATAAAGGGGGCAAACGGCATTTTATATTTATTTGTGGAATACGTAGTGTCAAACGCATGGTTCGTAATATCGGCCGAGTAAAAAAAAACTCGGCCGAGTATATCGGACTCGGTGGCAACCGAAACGAGTCTCCCCCGATAATGTCGGACCCGAGTCATCGATTTTTTTTTTTTTTTTTTTTAGTTCATGCATCGAGATGATAAGATCTTGGTCTGAGGTCGCAAAATAATGGAGATAATTGATCTAATATTTGTCTTGTATTTTGGGTATGGAAACAAAGAGTGTAACAATATTGGAGAAATGTGTTTGACAGAGAAGAAGATGACTAATGTCCTCTCAGAAAAAAAAATACAACGTTTATAAAAACTCTAGGAGACTATTAAGCATCTTTTTATAAAAAGTACATTGAACATTAATTATTTATGTACATGTACGGTTTGTATGGTTTGTATTGAAGTTAAAAGCTCTATCATATTATTAGTTATTATTTTTCTTATAGAAGAGTTTTATTTAAAAAGAACACAAAATACATTCAACATTTATAAAACTAAGAACCTAATAAAGTTATGTATATATTATATTAATATAGCAAATTATAATTATTGTTAGATGATATTTTTTTAGTTATTATAATTACTATAATGAGAATAGTTTTAGATGACATTTTTTTTCAATATATTTTAGTTATTATAAATATCATATCATAATATTAATTATTATCATTTTCAAAAAAATGGTTTGTATATTATTTTATTTTATAACATTTTTTTTATCAAAATCCAATTTTTTAAATACAATACACACATTCAAATGCAAATATTTATAAACTATTCTATCATTAATTATAATATTTTTTACACAAATTTATTTATTTGTGTTCAATTTTGTTCTCAAATAATTTTCGAACTCGATTCCAAGTATTAAGACCATGCATTGTACTATGCTATGTCCTAGTTTGAGTTTTTTATTACTTGAATTTGTTTATATAATGTTTTTCAGTTTTTTAAATATATTTTTATAATTCTTTTCTATTTTCCCGATATTTTTTACCAACAATCCGATTGTTTTTTCTGACTCGTCCGAGTCCCGAGTCAACGGGACCGGCTGAGTCCGAGTCCGAGTCCGATATTCAGAACCATGGTCAAACGTTATCACATCCGAAAATATTTGGTAAGCCCTTCTTGACCTACCATCAATCCAAAATACATTCTTAACAACATTGTTTAGATCCTCCTCTATCTCATAAAAAAAACTCGGGATCTTTCTTTTGCACTTTAAGAAAATATGTGAGAGTACTCGAAACATCAACACCGCGAAGATTATTATTAGATCCTTGAATCTCATTTATCACATCTTTTTTTGTGCACCGCACCTTATCCGTACCGCCCTCCTTTTCTGCAATTACTGCCATGATTTGATCAACCCCCATATTCTGATCGCTCAACATGCGAATTAGTTTCTTTTGTTCCGATGTAATGAATCTTTGGGATGAAAAAAACCGTTTTTACAAGGACTTACAACTAATGCATGATTATGCTCGATCTTGAATCTACTTAATTCCCACTTTCCGCTTTCGCTCGGCTTAATATTGAAGAAAACCATACAACCGCATCTTTTATGTGGAAAAACTTTCTCGGGTGTTTTTTGAATTTCTGATCTTTCATCATTGGTTTTCTTTTCAATTTGACCTTTATCAAATCCTTCCCTTGAACACACAAATCTAGCAGATGTAACATCCCCCGACTTCCTTGATATGTACTTGTTACGTTTACGAATCGTAAATCCATTTTTCAACCCGTACAAGTTAAAATATCGATAACCATCTTCTACACTATCAAATTCCATGCTTAAAAATGGTTCACGGTTTCTCTCATCATCAACAATATCTAGATTATCATCAATATCATCAGATCGCTGCGCCTATCATTATTATTAAAAATATGTCAGTCGTGTGATATGTTATAATTTATATCGAATTTTATTCATAAATTTCACTTATTTACCTCTACGTCGTCGTCGTCGTCAAAATCGGATACATAATCACAAGAAATTGAACTACTAGAAGCCATTGTGAGTGTGAAAGTTTCAGACAGAGGAATTAATACAAAGATAATCTGATCAATAACTTGAGTTGCACAGAGAGAGGAACCACAACTCACGAGAGAGAGAGAGAGAGAGAGAGAGAGAGAGAGAGAGAGAGAGAGAGAGAGGCAAAAGAGGTGGCCGTAATTAGGGTTTAGAGGGAGAATAGTCAGGGTTATGATGTTTCTAAGTTTAGCATTCATGGAGAAGAAAGGTAGATGAATGAGATGGGTAGAGCTGGCAAAATCTGACCCGATCCGAAAAAATGATCCTACCCATCCGAACCGGAACCGGAACCCGAACCCGATCCGACCCGAAAATATTGAAAAGTCAACGACCAGAACCCGAACCCGAACCCGAAACTGAATGATCCGAACCCGAAATCGACCCGAAACCGAATG
This sequence comes from Luzula sylvatica, assembly GCA_946800325.1. Lineage (NCBI taxonomy): Eukaryota > Viridiplantae > Streptophyta > Magnoliopsida > Poales > Juncaceae > Luzula > Luzula sylvatica. Next base: position 22,093,895 of record OX326956.1, read on the forward strand.
ACCCGAACCCGAATGACCCGAACCCGAAATCGACCATAAACCGAATGATCCGAAACCCGAACGACCCGAACCCGAACTAACCCGTAACCCGAATGATCCGAAACTCACGACCCGAATGACCCGAAATTCACGACCCGAATAACACGAAAATTAAAATATTATTGTTAAAATCAATATAATATTGCTAAAATATCTCGGAATCAATAAAATAAATCAGAAATTATCCGAAAACTAAATTTTTGGAAAATTGAATGATTCGAAATCAAATTTTGTGAAATCTGAATTACTCGGAAATCAAAATAGTCACGACCCGAATGACCCGAAAATCGAAACGATCCGAATCCGAATGACCCGAAAACGAAAACGACCCGAATGATTCGAAAACCGAAACGACCCGAACCCGAACGACCCGAAAACCGAAACGACCCGAACCCGAACGACCCGAATACCGAAACGACCCGAACCCGAACGATCCGCAACCCGAAACGACCCGAACCCGACCCGACCCGCCCGATTGCCACATCTAGAGATGGGGACTAACATAACATCACACCGTTAATCACAAGTTAATCAAGTCTAGTTGATCTGCAAGAACATTACATTGATCAAACGGTTAAAACATTAATGGTACCAAAGACTTTGTACCATTTTAATAATACATATTTTTTTGTCATAGTAGACACACTCATATATAAAAAATAATTATACATATTTTTTGTAATTTTTGTTTAATAGCAAATATGCTAAAATTATATAGTTTAAATTTTAATAGAATCAATATAATAAATATCGAATATGCTTAGTAAATTTGTATAAGTACAAGACAAAAATTATGTTTTAGAAAATTTTAAGAATTATTACCGAAGCAGAACGAGGATCACATCTAGTATAAATAAAACTATATAGTATCATATAATTTTTTTAATTTTCATTTTGAAAAATAACTATACTATTCGAATAATGTTCATAAATTTAAGAAGTTATTTAGATAAATAAACTATTTTTTTTATTTCTATTAATATTTTTAAATTTTAATATTAAAATTATTTGAACAAAATACGAAAATAACCTACTTCATATTATATGTGATTTTTATAGTTATATTTTTTATTGAATAAATAAAAATAAACAGGAAATTATATTATGTAAATGTGCATTTTTCATTGTATTTTTTATATAATATATTTACAAATTCGAATTAGAAATAACGGTATGCATGAACGATGTTAATATCGATGTCAAAAAAAGAGAAAATTGAAGCGAAAATATTAGATGGATATATAAAATTAAAGTTCTTAAAATAATATTAATATATGTTGTATGGTTTTATAATATTATATATTAAATTATTAGTATTTCATGTATAATTTTTTTTTATTTAATTGCATTCACATTTGATCATATAGCCTAATTTGAATTGATAAATAATTAAATAAACTTAGTTGAACATAAAACTATTCAATAATAATAATTCACGCCATTAAAAAAGAAAGAGATATATTATTTTACCCATAAAAAAAAGAAAATTATTCTTTGCCATCAGATTTCCACAAAATATTCTCGAATTCTTAATTTACTCACTTAATTAACAACCCAATTAACAAGAAATATTGAATTAATAATTTTAAAATACTAATTTTCATTTGTTAATACAGATGAATGTTAATTATCACGTTGATCATATAACATGAGTTAATCCAACTGTTAATTAAAGAGATTAACCGATGTTTCGTGGAAATCAAGCATAAAAGCATAAAAGCATAAAAGCCAATTGATAACAAAAATGAACACACACAGGCCTTATGTAATGAAAAATGACATTTTAAGAAAAGAAGTACTTTCAAGTTTTCAATTTCAACAGTGTAAACCTCTTTTTTTTCTTTTCCCATTATTTTTGCAGAATTTAGTTCGAACCAGCGGCCTCTAGTACATATACTCCCAAAAACTTGATGCATTCATCTCCGGCTGCTCCGTGAAATCCAACGATTCTTTCGCCCCGACGAGCAGTATAATTAAACTCAGTTCCTTCGGTATTACCAAATGGTCCATATGCACCGAGTCCGTTATGAAGGTTGGTATGGATCGTAATTGATTGTATGCAATCAGTAAAGTGACCGCTAACACGGGTTATGTACTCATCAGGTAAAAGATAAATCTGGAATGTACATAAGAAGAAAATTAAATTGATCAATAATTTCTGATCATGTTGATTGAGCATTAATATGATTATCACAATTTCTTTGTAAGAGAAAAAAATGTTGAGAAAAAATGGATGTGAGCACTCGAGTCAGAGATGTGGACGGGGTGCGACGGGGCCAGCGATATGTACTACTCAACCCGACATGAGATAGTTCGAGGTTATTTTATACCCGGACCCAATTAATAAACGGGCATTTTTATCGACCTTAGTTAAACCCCGGTTATAGAACACATACATGCAAAATACATTTAATTCTAAATTTTCCATCGAAATTCAATGGTACCAAATAAATTCAAATTATCTGGCATAATTAACCATTTAGATTAATTGGCATTTATGTAATATCACATCAGGGTTAGGGGTACCGGAAGTGCTTCTAGCCGTAGCAGATCTTAATAGGGACTTGAGGTAATATTGTATTTTATGATGAAATTAGAAATACATGCAAACCCGCACTGTCTCCCGACCCGGGAATAATTTATCAGAATTCCTGACATGAAGAAAAAAGACATTGAAGGAAATTAATTGTTACATGTGTTTTGGATCCTGTTTCTACACCCCATACATCGCTTTCGCCATGAACGTCATCGTTTTTTTGATAGGCGAAATATAAAGATTTGAGGGAGGTCTCCGTATGGCCAATTATCAGCTTTGTAACGCGGTTCACCTCATTTTGCTCCGGGTCAATGTCCATTTCGGTGTAAGAAGCAGGGAAACTATTTCGATCAAAGTGTCCACCACTCGGACCTTCCTTTACTACACCCTGTATGTAACAAATCAAAATTAACTAATTAATTACATTATTCATTTCTGCAAATAAATAATGATTGGCTCAGGATCATAATTACCATTATCAATGGATGAATAGAGGTTCTTACGAGATGATGAAATAAACGGATTTGTTGTATGATTTATTTGTTTGTTGAATAATGTTATTGGGAATTCAAGGGCTATACAGATATATAGGTCATTATCGATGACCATCATTTTGGTCAATTAAATTTGTATTTTGGAAATGTTCAATACAAACTATAGTTGACATTAGAACTTATATTTTCGATATGTTGAGATACAAAGGGGGTGGATGTGCACTCCTTTATTACAAGCTATTTTTTTTTTTTTTTGCTCAATACTACAAGCTACTTGGAGGCAAGTTTTAATATGGGAAAATATACTAATTGGCTCCTAACTCATCTCTCTAGACTCTTGATGAGGTGGGAAATAGTGATTATGTGAGTTGATTAAATTTTTTAATTAACTTAATTAATGGTTAATTAAATGATCTATTGACACGTCAATAAATTATATTAGTACATATTAATTAATACGTCAATTCATTTAAACAGTTAAATAGTTTGTTAATTTAATTAATTATAAAATTATTTGACACCTCATCGAAACTACTTTTTGATGTCACGAAACTGAATATAAAACCCCTTTAGTATACATAATGGCAGCCTCAATTGCTCAAAAAGCAAGTAAAATCATTAATTAAGAAATTGTTTATTGAAGGGGATGCGTATGGCCAAGAATTTCCTGTCGGGTTGCGGGGCCCAAATTTTCTATAAATATTGAATTTACATATTAAATTCCATAAATATTTTGTTGGAATGTGTCATTTCCAACAAAAATAATTTATAATATTTAAATAATATATTAATATTAATATTAATATTGAAAACTATATAATATGTAAATTAACCTTCTCTCCTCTTTTATATTTTGAGAATATGGCGAGCTATTGTATACCGCAATTTGTATTACCAAAAAGTCTAAAATGCCAATAATCTTTTTTTGTTGATAACACATAATTTCTTTTAACATGTAATCATAAAAAGAAATTTTTTTTGTTTGTAACCAAGTTTGTAAAGTTTGTTCAAGAAATAATCATGCATGAAACAATATTTGAAAAATGACTTTTGCGCAGATTGATAGCCCGCCTGGCGGGGAATGGTTGCCCGATTTTCATTATTTACGTAATTAGTACAAACAAAAGGTAATTAACACATTTTACAGAATTTAAAACGAGGCGATTTTTGGTTATACGCCAGGCGCTGTATGAGATCCCGCCTGGCGCGGTTTCAAACTTCGCCTTATCTTGTTTGTTATTTTATTTTATATGATGTTAAATTTGTTTGATTTGTATGTTATAATTATGATGCTAATTAAATTAATTGATTGATAATATGTTATGTTAAATTTAGTTATGTTGAATATAATTTTGTTGATATTTTTATGATGTTAGTTATATTGATGTATTGAATTAATTTTTAATATGTGAAACAATGCATATTTTTAATAATGGTCACAAAAAAATAAAAAATTGATTGAAGATTGTAGGTGTCAGGATTCATTGAATAAAATGAGAGAATCCATATTTTTCATGAAAAACAAAGTATGACAAGACTTGACACTGTCATAGAAAACAAAAAAAATTAATTAAAGGTTATAAGATTCCTGAAATTAGGTATAGGGTTCAGGCTTTATGATACATATGGTAATTAAGTAAAAAATTTAGTTATATTAAAAGAGTTGCAAACTTGTTCATTTTTTTCATATTATTATTCTTGTTCATCTTCCTCTTGTTGTAGTTATTTATTTTCATTTCATCTTATTTCTATCATTTCATGGGATCTAACAGTTACAATCTCGAAGACATTACAAATCGATATTTGTTTTGGAATAACATGGCACGTGTCACCCTCTCCTTCGTTTGGAAAATTATGATATATATAATATAATAGTATAATTTATGCTAAAGTAAATTTTGATATTAATTACTAAATTACTTTCATTATTATTATTATGTTGAATATTGTTTATAAGGACAAAATTTTCAACATAGACAAGATAGGTTTGGAATTTACCAAATTAGACAACAAACTTTGAAAATTACTTAATTAACCCTCGACTTTTCAAAAATCTAGAGGATGTATAATTGTCGTTTTCATTTTCCTTAACACCCCAAATTGGGTAACGATATTATATTTGTTTTATATTATACTAGCTTTATCCCCGCGCAATTGCGCGGGATGTTTTTTATATAATTATTTAAATAGAATTAACGCGTGTGCGAATTAATGCACATGCGTTTGAACTAAATTAATCTAGTCATGACATATTTGGAAATATCATGATGTCAATAAATGCATAAGGTTCATGAAATTAGTCTATCACGGATATTATTTTCTAATATAATTTGTATAAATAACATTTGTTCATGTGCTTCTAAAATCGATTAAGATAATCATGACATATTCGCAAATTTTAATATGTATGTAAAATAGGAAAAAAAGACCAAATGTAAAAAAGGACCAAAATGTAAAATAAGAAAAAAAATCAAAATGTAAAAAAGGAACGATATGTAAATAAAAAAGGATCAAAATGTAAATTAAAACTAAAAAGGACCAAAGGACCAAAATGTAAAATAACAAAAAATGATCAAAATGTAAATTAAAACTAAAAAGAACCTTGTGTATACAATAAATTCAGTGGGAGTTCGGTCGTATTCCTCATCTTATACGTGGACGACATCTTACTCATTGGAAATGACATCCCAATGCTTAACCATGTTAATGTATATTTGGGAAGTCAATTCACAATGAAGGACTTAGGAGAAGACGCCTATATTCTAGACGTGAAGATCTATAGAGATAGATCGAGGAGACTTCTCGGACTAAGTCAAAGTACATATATTGACTGAGTGATAACTAAGTTTCACATGGAGCAATCCATGAAAGGATTTCTGCCAATGTCACATGGCATCGCTCTCACTAAGGATCAGTGTCCTTCAACGGACGCTGAACGTGAGCGAATGAGTCGGATCCCATACGCTTCGGCTATAGGATCGATCATGTATGCCATGATATGTACTAGACCAGATGTCGCATATGCGTTGAGTGTGACTTCCCGCTATCGGTCTAATCCCGGGGAAGTTCACTGGTCTGCAGTCAAGAGCATTCTTAAGTATCTCAGGAACACTAAAGATATGTTTCTTGTCTATGGAGGTTCGGAAGGAGATCTGATTATCCAAGGATATACAGATGCTAGTTTCCAAACTTGCCCGGACGATTTCCAATCTCAAAGTGGTTACGTCTTCACGCTCAATGGTGGAGCTGTTGTTTGGAAAAGTTCCAAACAGAAGACGGTGGCTGATTCTACAACTGAAGCGGAATACATCGCGGCTTCAGAAGCCACAAAGGAAGCTGTCTGGCTACAACAGTTCGTGATGGAACTTGGCGTTATGCCAAGCATCTCGGGTCCCATGAATGTCTATTGTGACAATAACGGAGCAATAGCACAATCCAAGGAACCGCGAGCACATCACAGGTCCAAGCATGTACTCCGGCGTTACCACTTGATTCGTGAGATTGCGAAGAGAGGTGACGTGAAAATAATGAAGATACCTACCGATGATAACGTGGCCGATCCATTTACGAAGTCACTATCACGTGCCAAGCATGAGCATCATGTCAGGGCGATAGGATTGGGATATCTATCGCAGTGTTAGATTGGGTGTTTTATTTATGTTTCTTATTGCATAAGGGGATTTGATCTGCCTAGTGCAAGTGGGAGAACACTTATTATGTCCTAGGCGTGTAATTGGGATTGTATTTGTTTATGAGACATATATTTATATTATTATTCATCATAAGACCTAAACCTTTATATTTCAAAATTTTTAAATAACAAGAAAGTGTGTGAAAGGTTATTCGATTATAATAATCGGATAGACCTTGAATTTTATTCTAGTTTAGTGCATCGAGTAAGTTGAGAATAATATGTTGCATGGCCATAGTCTGGCATATTGATTCGTCAATTGAATGATAGTAAGTTGAGAATAATATGTTGCATGGCCATAGTCTGGCATATTGATTCGTCAACATATTGAGAATAATATGTTGCATGGCCATAGTCTGGCATATTGATTCGTCAATTGAATGAATATAATTCTAAAACGTCCCTCGTGTATAAAGTTGTTCATAGGTTTGAACCAGTTAGTCCATTCACTGAATGGAGACTTTTACATACACTGGCATATTCGTAGATGAGATGATCAGGTTTTACTGATCTGGAACGGTAGCGTCGATTCTAGAATATGGATATACGCGGCGTCGTATATTGGACTGACCACTATATGAGTTTGTAACATGGTCAGAGTCATTGGAGACGAACTCATATCCAGATAGTGCGTTTTAGTTCTTCATACTTGAGTAATCTCACGGATACCTAGTATGTGAAAAGACAATGCTTTGATATAATTAACCCTACGCGTAACTGTGTAACAGAGATTATTATTGAGTATTATTTTTAGCATAGGCAAAGGATGTGAGGTTGCAAGATAGGAATTGTTCCTTTCTAGCCTTGAAAAAGGATAGAGGGAGATATCTCTCGGGCCCCTCGATTGAATTGAGATTGATGAAATGCTTGGCCAAGCTCTATGGAACTCAATAGAGTTCGCATTGTTATTATCAATATAATTCTTATCGAGAAAGAGTATATCTGATCAAAAGAAAAGAGGATGACTTGAAGTTTTAGGCTTCACCGTGACTCTTTTGATCGGAAGATATCGCGAACAAGAGGACTAGTAACACTTATCTGAGCTAGGTATGAAGATGTACTGCATCTGCATAAAGGTGTTCTCCACCTTTTTCGTGCTAATTCTGGGTAGGTATTAACGACAGTCTAGTGCTCGCAATACCTTGTGGATTGCTGCCATATCCACTGCCAGTCTTAAACGAACCTACAACGGTCACACCAAGATTTCGTAACATATCGGATTCTCAAGATAATGCTCATCAATACGTTTGTTGGACAAACAAAATGAAATCACGTGTGATTAGATCTCACGACATATGTTGGACATATGACCAAGTTGATTAAGTCTTAATCCAAGAGGGAGTTTGAAATAAAATATGGCTTAAGAATTAACTTGGAAGAATTTATATAGGCAAATATGCAGTCAGAATTGGGCCAGTTCGTAAATCCGGGCCCGTTCAGAACTTAGGGTTTTAACCTAATAATTATGGTTTAAACTTTTCGGGCCTATTCTGATAATTAGGCTTTTAACCTAATTTCGGCATGTTAGGGTTTAATCTAATTTTGGTTTAACCTAATCCTGCCTAGCCTATATATATATATATTCTGATTTTCATTTTTCTCTCTCTTGCTCTCAATTTTTCTGAAACCCTAATTCGGCCGCCGAATTTTTCTCTCTTTCATACAAAATAAAATTGAGATTTGGAGAGTTTTGAGTAGATAAATCTGAGCAAGTTCTTCAGAAAAATAATCGTGACGTCGAATAGAACGGCGTTGGCGGTTCCGATCAGACGAACATCAAGGTGGACACGAGTAGAGGGACTGCACGAGCAATCCTTGGAGAAGGTTCACGAATTTGGAGAAGAAGTTGACACGTACTAACTTGTACGAGGTAAAATTCTGAACAACTCTTCCTTTTTCATGGTTTTTCGAACGTGATCCAGGTAGAATTATGTTATACATGTGTAAATAATTCCGCTGCACACATAAATAATCATATGTATAACCCTACAATTTCCTTCCCCGCTGCGCGCCCCTCATTCAAGGTCTTCGAGACCATTTGATTCTTCAGAAAGTTGTTTCTTGCTTTTTCTTTCTAGGTCCAGCCTGTCCCGCAGAAAGATCTTTCCCCAACGCTTAGCCCCGCTAATTACCTGAGTTGGAGCGATCTTGTGGCCGGGTTTCATCATTACTTGCTGGTGGCAAAACCACTCATACAGAAGTGAATCAAGCATATATGATCGGTCCATGAACTCGACTTTCTCTATATCTTCTCCTCTTTGAAACGTCCTGGACTTGACTAGATGCAGCACTTCCCTGAGCTCGCAGTGAAAGCGAGTACGTCCTCTTCTCTGTCTTGGTCTCATTAATAAAGGAAGTAGCTCATATTGGATGTCTTGTCCTCATTGAAAATAAAAAGTAGTTCCTCGGTCAATGCTATTCAAAAGAAGAATTCCCTTACTGACTGAACTAGATTTCTTGATGCTGACAGGTCTCTCCAGGAGCTCGACACAACTTCACTCTAGGCCACTCATATTCGCCTGCCCCTAACCCTAAAGGAAAGAAGCAAGTTGACTGATATGATTGAGTGCTCTTTTCCTTAGTTTTGCCCTCCTTTCCATGGTTACCTCTCCTTTCTTTCCCAGAAGTGTAAGAGCTTGTGTGGGTGCTTGATTATTAGAAGAAAGAATGGTATATGAATGATTTGAAGAACCATAGAAGCCATCACTGCCCTGCCGGTGGGTGATGAATCATCTGTAGACTGGAAGAGTGCGATTTCCTTGCTTGGATGAAGTATGGTCGGAAAGTCGGGACTGGGGTCTGATACATTGGTGTCAAAGATGGAGCTTGGGAAGATAGACAAGGTCGGGACAAGGGAGACTGAACAGAGATGGACGGGCGGGCAGGGGAGGTAGATCCCAAGGACACGGTGAAGGAAATACAGTTTTGGATCATCGCTAAAATGGTACGTAGGACAAACGAACGTACGCGTTCGTGGGCATACGAAACAGATTAGTAAAACTGGTATAACTTTCAGTAGGAAACTCCGATTTGAATGGTTCAAATTGGGTTAGTTAGATAATGAGATTATCTAGAACTTTCATGTTGTAATATATTTCATTTGAGCGAAGTATCAGTATCGTTCTAATGAAATACCGAAAGGGTGCGACAGTTTGACATACAGTCAGTAAAACGGCCGTAACTTTCGGGTCCGAACTCCAATTGGGCTGGGCCAAATTGGGTTGGAAAGATAATTAGATTATCTACAACGTTCGTAAATGTTCAAAGTCGGTTGGAACGATTTAATATTTTCGTTCTGACAGATTACTGAAAGGGTGTATGCAGTTTTCTGTTTGAAAAGGTGTATAGAAGATATACATACCTTTTGGCCCATCCTTATCCTATGGAGTATATATAGGATGTTTCTCTCTCTCTCATCAGTCGAACCAGTTGAATAATTAGATTAGTTCAACCAGAAAATTAATGGAGTTAATTTAGAATTAATCCAGAAATTAAGAGACTCTAATCACTTGATGAAAGAGTGCGAAGAGATTGAGAGAGAAGGAGAAAAGAATTTTCTCCGTCTAGAGAATCGAAACGCAATCATGCAAGTTCGCCGGTGCATCGTCTAGGCAGGTGCATCCGCGACTGAGGTGCTACGACTCACGGTGGATACGGGTAGAGGAGCGACACATGTGGCTCTTCGTTGTGATCAAACCGGAGAAGTAATCGAGTAACGGGCTGTGGAATCATGCGGGCATGGAACGCACGAAAACAACCCGAGGCGTGTCGAAACGGTGGGAGACGTGCGGTATGGGACGTACGGGCTAGTCACCAACGTGACACCGAAGGAAATAGAAGGCGGCGATCAACCCTTCGTGTGCCATCAATTTGGCACTGGTATGAATCTGTCCTTCTATTCGCATCGTACCCTCGAAGTCGTGGCGTGATCTCGGGAATCGGGGAATCGAACCGGGCCTACATATCCGCTGCGCGGGCCCGGGGTCAAGGATATTACCCAACACACGGAGTCCCCTCTTTTCTCCTTTTGGCTTTGTCTCCTCCCTGCCTTATCCTGGAGAAAGTGGTCCACGACTTCAGGCTCTTCATGGTCTTTCTGATCATCTTATTCAAGAGAAGTGCCCGCTTCCCAGACCCTGGACCCTTTTTGATGCGTATTTTCATGTCATCGGCATATCGCTCATAGAAGACCGTACCTTGCTCCCAGGTCTCTAATTCACGATCCACAAATAGAGGTTCGTTAGAAAGGGTGATATTGGACTGCCCTACGGGATCCCTACCGTATCAAGAGATTAGGTATTTCCCTTCATGTCCACTATTGGCGTCTTCAGGAAGTGACCAATAAGATCTACCATTCCTGATTCCTGGTTCCCTAGCTTCTTGATAAAGAGAGAAAGTAGGAACCCATGCTCAATCCGAGCGAAGCATTTGATGATATCGAATTGATCAAAGATTTAGAGGGCTGGCCAGGCGTGGACTGCTTGGAAGAAGGAGTCAACAGGGATAATTGGAGTAGAAAGAACAAATGCTATCGAATCTAGCTCTTTCTGATAATTGGAGTAGAAAGAACAAAATTTTGGGACGGGCCGTAGCAAAAGAGAAAAACAGTCCCAAAATTTTTGGACGGGCCGTCCCAAAATTAAAACACCGTCCCAAAAGACAAACCCCGTCCCAAATGCTTTCTGACGGCCCGTCCCAAATATAATTTCCCGAACCAAACCGTTTTGCTACGGCCCGTCCCAAAATTTGAAACGTTACCCTTCCCCAAACCCTCTCTCTCTCTCTCTCTCTCTCTCTCTCTCTCTCTCTCTCAGCCACTAAACCCTCCTCTCTCAACCCCCTTTGATTTGGGACGGGCCGTAGCTAAATATCAGTCTTATTGGTATGGCCCGTCCCAAATACCGTCCCAAAATTTTGGGACGGGCCGTAGCAAAAGAGAAAAACTGTCCCAAAAATTTTGGACGGGCCGTCCCAAAATTAAAACACCGTCCCAAAAGACAAACCCCGTCCCAAATGCTTTCTGACGGCCCGTCCCAAATATAATTTCCCGAACCAAACCGTTTTGCTACGGCCCGTCCCAAAATTTGAAACGTTACCCTTCCCCAAACCCCCTCTGTCGTCTCTCTCTCTCTCTCTCTCTCTCTCTCTCTCTCTCTCAGTCTCTCAGCCACTAAACCCTCCTCTCTCAGCCCCCTCCTCTCTCTCTCTCTCAGCCCCATTTCTCCTCTCTCTCAGCCCTAAACCTAGAGGTGGCAAACATGCGGTTTGGGCGGTTTCGGGCTGAACCCAACAGGTTTCGGGCTAATTTTTGGGTTCGGATCTCATCGGATTAAGTCAATTCGGATCAAGGTGGGTTTGGATCGGATCATATTTGGTCGGATCAATTTCGGGTTGAAAATTATAGTCGGGTCGGGTTTTCAAGTTCGGGGTGATTGGCGGACGCGGTTTGTTCCGGATTCGGATTCTTTCGGAATTCGGGTAAGTCAAATTCGGGTTGTGTCGGATTTTTTTTAATGATTTTATAAATTAATTTTGTCAAAATATTGGATATAAAATTAAACTATTATCCAAATTCATGTCTCTGTTTTTTATTTGAAACAACGGTGTCATCTTACTCTCGAAAAATGTAATAAATATAATATTACAGAGATTAGTTAATAGATTGAATTAAAAAATGATAACACCGGGTCAATTTGGGTTCGGACTATTTGAGTTCGGACTTGTCATAATCGGGTTTATCGGGTTTCGGATAACTCGGATTCGGGTCGAGTTGGGTCGGAATAATAATTATAATATGTCACATCGGGTCAATTTTGGGTCGGACTTCTCGGGTTCGGGTCGGACGGGTTCGGTCGTTTGAATTTTCAAAAATTTTCGGGTCACGGGCGAGTCGGACCTCGGGCGAGTCGGGCGGTTTTTTCGGGTTCGGGCCAGATTTGCCACCTCTACCTAAACCCTCTCAGCCCGCAGTCTCTCGGTGCAATTTTCCTGTGGAGGATCTCGGCTAGGATCTCTGTGGAGGAGCCTCACAGGAGCTTCAGTCCCCTCTACAGGTAACGTTTTCACCTCTTAGTTTAGGTTTTTAGATCTGGTTGCTTTTTTTGGTATTTTATCTCTTTTTTTTGTTCTTTTAGAGGTTTTTTCGTTTTTTAGATCTGGCAGGATTTTTTTGAGCTTTCGTGGATTTTTTTTTAAGTTTTTTTAGATTATTTGTGTATTCTGGCAAGATTCTTTTGGTTTTTTTATCTCTTTTGTTGGTTTTTTAGATTTGGCAGGATTGTTTTGAGCTTTTGTGGATTTTTTTAATTTTTTTTAAAATTTTTTTGTATTTTTTTGGTTGTTTAGATCTGGCAGGATTAAAGTATTAAACTATTTGTGTATTTTGTTTTGAGGTTTTGTGTATTCTGGTAGGATTAAAATATTAAAATTTATTATTTTTGTGTTTATTTGTGTATTTTTTGAGTTTATTTTTTTAGTATTACTGTTAAATAATTTGAGGTTTACTGTTAAATAATTCTGGTAGGATTAAATTTGAGGTTTTACTGTTAAATAATTTTTTTTGTTGAATAATTTTTTTGTTGAATAATTTTAGACAGATTTTTGTACATATTTTTTTGTTGAATAATTTTTTTGTTGAATAAGATTTTTCTGTTGAATATTTTTTTTTTAGTTTAATCTGTTATTTACTTAGTTTTATTTTCGAAATTATAGGTTCGGGTTGTACTTGTGATATTTGACAGAATCGTGAGCAAAAGAGAAGGCGCAAAAGGTTAATATTTTTTTATAAACATGAAATTATTTTAGATCCACGAATCTAGGGTTTCAGATCCAGTATAATTTTCGTTAAAATCTGTTATAATTTTCGTTCAAATAAGGTATAATTTTCGAAAATTATTTATTTGTTCATTAATTTCGTTCAAATTCTCACATTTAAAATCAAAAATCTGATATTTATTTCTTTGTTCTTTAATTTCAGAAATTTAAGGAGGGAACTTGTGCTAACCAATATGCGTAGGCAACGAAATAGAGATTAAAACAGAAATCACGAACTTGTGCTAAAATAAAAAATCACGTGATTTGAATTTGAACTTGAGACTTCGTCCTTACACTTGTGTGTTTGCAAGATATCGAGACAATTTTTGAACATAATTTTAGAATTAAAATCTTAATTGTACACCGTATTTCTCAGAGGAACGATACTCTCTACTTATCATTGTGCTAAGTTTAGAAAAGTAATTAATTGTTGAAAGACTCAAATTAAGACATTAAAACGACACTTAAAAAAATGAGTTTTCAATTGGCGTTTATGCTTTTATGCTTGTTTGCCTGATTTCCACGAAACATCGGTTAATCCACTTAATTAACAGTTGGATTAACTCATGTTATATGATCAACGTGATAATTAACATTCCTGGATTAACAAATGATAATTAATATTTTAAAATTATTAATTCAATATTTCTTGTTAATTGGGTTGTTAATTAAGTGAGTAAATTAAGAATTCGAGAATATTTCGTGGAAATCTGATGGCAAAGAATAATTTTCTTTTTTTTTATGGGTAAAATAATATATATTTTTCTTTATTAATGACGTGGATTATTATTATTGAATAGTTTTATGTTCAACTAAGTTTATTTAATTATAAAAATACAACATATATTAATATTATTTTAAGAACTTTAATTTTATATATCCATCTAATATTTTCGCTTCAATTTTCTCTTTTTATGACATCGATATTAACATCGTTCATGCATACCGTTATTTCTAATTCGAATTTGTAAATATAATATATAAAAAAATACAATGAAAAATGCACATTTACATAATATAATTTTTCGGTTTTCATGTCTACCTGGACCTTGTATGTCACGCCACTGATTTTGTTTCTAGCCTCATATAACACGTCCTTTTCTAATTCAATTAACCTATATATATTCACTGCAAAGCTGCAACTTCTTCTTGAACAAGGAGAAATTATTTTTCATATAGAATTTACGTGCTTCTTTCTCAATCGGATCGACCGACCACAATGCCGGTTCTTCTGTCACTTCTTTGTAGTCCTCATGGGACTCTCTAGAGTAAACTGATTGAACCATTTTATCAAATTGTACAACAAACTTATATATTGATGAATGTGAGAGTTCACCCAATTCTTAAGCAAAGCATTCATACTTTCGCTCCGTTGAGATGTGGACATATTTGCAAAAAATGTATTGCAAAAGTATGCTGGTACCCATCTATTGCGAGTGGTAAACATTAACTTAAGATGTCGATGTTCTTCCAAATCATATTTAGTGACAATTTCTTCCCAACGACGTATAAACTCCTCAACCGTCGAACTCTTGTTAATGCAATCAATTATTTCATTTTTAAATCCATTGATTTGCCGGTATAGCGAACTCAAATGTTCTCTGGCTTTACGCATTACGTGCCATTGACAACATCTGTGCACTGTATCGGGAAATACTTTGTCTATAGCACATTTCATTGCGGGATCTTGGTCCGTAATTATTGCATTTGGTTTTTTCCCTTTCATGCTTTTAACCATGTCCGAAAAAGCCATTCGAAATTATAAAAACTCTAGGAGACTATTAAGCATCTTTTTATAAAAAGTACATTGAACATTAATTATTTATGTACATGTACGGTTTGTATGGTTTGTATTGAAGTTAAAAGCTCTATCATATTATTAGTTATTATTTTTCTTATAGAAGAGTTTTATTTAAAAAGAACATAAAATACATTCAACATTTATAAAACTAAGAACCTAATAAAGTTATGTATATATTATATTAATATAGCAAATTATAATTATTGTTAGATGATATTTTTTTAGTTATTATAATTACTATAATGAGAATAGTTTTAGATGACATTTTTTTTCAATATATTTTAGTTATTATAAATATCATATCATAATATTAATTATTATCATTTTCAAAAAAATGGTTTGTATATTATTTTATTTTATAACATTTTTTTATCAAAATCCAATTTTTTAAATACAATACACACATTCAAATGCAAATATTTATAAACTATTCTATCATTAAATATAATATTTTTTACACAAATTTATTTATTTGTGTTCAATTTTGTTCTCAAATAATTTTCGAACTCGATTCCAAGTATCCAGACCATGCATTGTACTATGCTATGTCCTAGTTTGAGTTTTTTATTACTTGAATTTGTTTATATAATGTTTTTCAATTTTTTAAATATATTTTTATAATTCTTTTCTATTTTCCCGATATTTTTTACCAACAATCCGATTTTTTTTTCTGACTCGTCCGAGTCTGGTCCGAATCCCGAGTCAACGGGACCGGCCGAGTCCGAGTCCGAGTCCGATATTCAGAACCATGGTCAAACGTTATCACATCCGAAAATATTTGGTAAGCCCTTCTTGACCTACCATCAATCCAAAATACATTCTTAACAACATTGTTTAGATCCTCCTCTATCTCATAAAAAAACTCGGGATCTTTCTTTTGCACTTTAAGAAAATATGTGAGAGTACTCGAAACATCAACACCGCGAAAATTATTATTAGATCCTTGAATCTCATTTATCACATCTTTTTTTGTGCACCGCACCTTATCCATACCGCCCTCCTTTTCTGCAATTACTGCCATGATTTGGTCAACCCCCATATTCTGATCGCTCAACATGCGAATTAGTTTCTTTTGTTCCGATGTAATGAATCTTTGGGATGAAAAAAACCTTTTTTACAAGGACTTACAACTAATGCATGATTATGCTCGATCTTGAATCTACTTAATTCCCACTTTCCGCTTTCGCTCGGCTTAATATTGAAGAAAACCATACAACCGCATCTTTTATGTGGAAAAACTTTCTCGGGTGTTTTTTGAATTTCTGATCTTTCATCATTGGTTTTCTTTTCAATTTGACCTTTATCAAATCCTTCCCTTGAACACACAAATCTTGCAGATGTAACATCCCCCGACTTCCTTGATATGTACTTGTTACGTTTACGAATCGTAAATCCATTTTTCAACCCGTACAAGTTAAAATATCGATAACCATCTTCTACACTATCAAATTCCATGCTTAAAAGTGGTTCACGGTTTCTCTCATCGTCAACAATATCTAGATTATCATCAATATCATCAGATCGCTGCGCCTATCATTATTATTAAAAATATGTCAGTTGTGTGATATGTTATAATTTATATCGAATTTTATTCATAAATTTCACTTATTTACCTCTACGTCGTCGTCGTCGTCGTCAGATACATAATCACAAGAAATTGAACTACTAGAAGCCATTGTGAGTGTGAAAGTTTCAGACAGAGGAATTAATACAAAGATAATCTGATCAATAACTTGAGTTGCACAGAGAGAGGAACCACAACTCACGAGAGAGAGAGAGAGAGAGAGAGAGAGAGAGAGAGAGAGAGAGAGAGGCAAAAGAGGTGGCCGTAATTAGGGTTTAGAGGGAGAATAGTCAGGGTTATGATGTTTCTAAGTTTAGCATGCATGGAGAAGAAAGGTAGATGAATGAGATGGGTAGAGCTGGCAAAATCTGACCCGATCCGAAAAAAAGATCCTACCCATCCGAACCCGAACCCGAACCCGATCCGACCCGAAAATATTGAAAATCAACGACCCGAACCCGAACCCGAAACCGAATGACCCGAACCCGAAATCGACCCGAAACCGAATGACCCGAACCCGAAATCGACCCGAAACGGAATGATCCGAAACCCGAACGACCCGAACCCGAACTAACCCGTAACCCGAATGATCCGAAACTCACGACCCGAATGACCCGAAATTCACGACCCGAATAACATGAAAATTAAAATATTATTGTTAAAATCAATATAATATTGCTAAAATATCTCGGAATCAATAAAATAAATCAGAAATTATCCGAAAACTAAATTTTTGGAAAATTGAATGATTCGAAATCAAATTTTGTGAAATCTGAATTACTCGGAAATCAAAATAGTCATGACCCGAATGACCCGAAAATCGAAACGATCCGAACCCGAATGACCCGAAAACGGAAACGACCCGAACCCGAATGACCCGAAAACGGAAACGACCCGAACCCGAACGACCCGAAAACCGAAACGACCCGAACCCGAACGATCCGAAAACCGAAACGACTCGAACCCGAACGATCCGAAACCCAAACGACCCGCGACCCGAACGACCCGCAACCCGAAACAACCCGAACCCGACCCGACCCGCCCGATTGCCACATCTAGAGATGGGGACTAACATAACATCACATCACACCGTTAATCACAAGTTAATCAAGTCTAGTTGATCCGCAAGAACATTACATTGATCAAACGGTTAAAACATTAATGGTACCAAAGACTTTGTACCATTTTAATAATACATATGTTTTGTCATAGTAGACACACTCATATATAAAAAATAATAATACATATTTTTTGTAATTTTTGTTTAATAGCAAATACGCTAAAATAATATAGTTTAAATTTTAATAGAATCAATATAATAAATATCGAATATGCTTAGTAAATTTGTATAAGTACAAGACAAAAATTATGTTTTAGAAAATTTTAAGAATTATTACCGAAGCAGAACGAGGGTCACATCTAGTATAAATAAAACTATATAGTATCATATAATTTTTTTAATTTTCATTTTGAAAAATAACTATACTATTCGAATAATGTTCATAAATTTAAGAAGTTATTTAGATAAATAAACTATTTTTTTATTTCTATTAATATTTTTTAATTTTAATATTAAAATTATTTGAACAAAATACGAAAATAACCTACTTCATATTATATGTGATTTTTATAGTTATATTTTTTATTGAATAAATAAAAATAAACTGGAAATTATATTATGTAAATGTGCATTTTTCATTGTATTTTTTTAAATAATATATTTACAAATTCGAATTAGAAATAACGGTATGCATGAACGATGTTAATATCGATGTCAAAAAAAGAGAAAATTGAAGCGAAAATATTAGATGGATATATAAAATTAAAGTTCTTAAAATAATATTAATATATGTTGTATGTTTTATAATATTATATATTAAATTATTAGTATTTCATGTATAAATTGTTTTTATTTAATTGCATTCACATTTGATCATATAGCCTAATTTGAATTGATAAATAATTAAATAAACTTAGTTGAACATAAAACTATTCAATAATAATAATCCACGCCATTAAAAAAGAAAGAGATATATTATTTTACCCATAAAAAAAGAAAATTATTCTTTGCCATCAGATTTCCACAAAATATTCTCGAATTCTTAATTTACTCACTTAATTAACAACCCAATTAACAAGAAATATTGAATTAATAATTTTAAAATATTAATTTTCATTTGTTAATACAGATGGATATTAATTATCACGTTGATCATATAACATGAGTTAATCCAACTGTTAATTAAGGAGATTAACCGATGTTTCGTGGAAATCAAGCATAAAAGCATAAAAGCATAAAAGCCAATTGATAACAAAAATGAATACACACACAGGCCTTATGTAATGAAAAATGACATTTTAATAAAAGAAGTACTTTCAAGTTTTCAATTTCAACAATGTAAACCTCTTTTTTTCTTTTCCCATTATTTTTGCAGAATTTAGCTCGAACCAGCGGCCTCTAGTACATATACTCCCAAAAACTTGATGCATTCATCTCCGGCTGCTCCGTGAAATCCAACGATTCTTTCGCCCCGACGAGCAGTATAATTAAACTCAGTTCCTTCGGTATTACCAAATGGCCCATATGCACCGAGTCCGTTATGAAGGTTGGTATGGATCGTAATTGATTGTATGCAATCAGTAAAGTGACCACTAACACGGGTTATGTACTCATCAGGTAAAAGATAAATCTGGAATGTACATAAGAAGAAAATTAAATTGATCAATAATTTCTAATCATGTTGATTGAGCATTAATATGATTATCACAATTTCTTTGTAAGAGAAAAAAATGTTGAGAAAAAATGGATGTGAGCACTCGAGTCAGAGATGCGGACGGGGTGCGACGGGGCCAGGGATATGTACTACTCAACCCGACATGAGATAGTTCGAGGTTATTTTATACCCGGACCCAATTAATAAACGGGCATTTTTATCGACCTTAGTTAAACCCCGGTTAGAGAACACATACATGCAAAATACATTTAATTCTAAATTTTCCATCGAAATTCAATGGTACCAAATAAATTCAAATTATCTGGTATAATTAACCATTTAGATTAATTGGCATTTATGTAATATCACATCAGGGTTAGGGGTACCGGAAGTGCTTCTAGCCGTAGCAGATCTTAATAGGGACTTGAGGTAATATTGTATTTTATGATGAAATTAGAAATACATGCAAACCCGCACTGTCTCCCGACCCGGGAATAATTTATCAGAATTCCTGACATGAAGAAAAAAGACATTGAAGGAAATTAATTGTTACATGTGTTTTGGATCCTGTTTCTACACCCCATACATCGCTTTCGCCATGAACGTCATCGTTTTTTTGATAGGCGAAATATAAAGATTTGAGGGAGGTCTCCGTATGGCCAATTATCAGCTTTGTAACGCGGTTCACCTCATTTTGCTCCGGGTCAATGTCCATTTCGGTGTAAGAAGCAGGGAAACTATTTCGATCAAAGTGTCCACCACTCGGACCTTCCTTTACTACACCCTGTATGTAACAAATCAAAATTAACTAATTAATTACATTATTCATTTCTGCAAATAAATAATGATTGGCTCAGGATCATAATTACCATTATCAATGGATGAATAGAGGTTCTTACGAGATGATTAAATAAGCGGATTTGTTGTATGATTTATTTGTTTGTTGAATAATGTTATTGGGAATTCAAGGGCTATACAGATATATAGGTCATTATCGATGACCATCATTTTGGTCAATTAAATTTGTATTTTGGAAATGTTCAATACAAACTATAGTTGACATTAGAACTTATATTTTCGATATGTTGAGATACAATTACAAAGGGAGTGGATGTGCACTCCTTTATTACAAGCTACTTGGAGACAAGTTCTATTATACATACATAATGGCAGCCCAAATTGCTCAAAAAGCAAGCAAAGTCAATTAATTAAGAAATTGTTTATTGAAGGAGATGAGGATGGCCAAGAATTTCCTCGGGTTGCGGGGCCCAAATTTTCTATAAGTATTGAATTTATATATTAAATTCCATAAATATTTTGTTGGAATGTGTCATTTCCAACAAAAATAATTTATAATATTTAAATAATATATTAATATTGAAAACTATATAATATGTAAATTAACCTTCTCTCCTCTTTTATATTTTGAGAATATGGCGAGCTATTGTATACCGCAATTTGTATTACCAAAAAGTCTAAAATGCCAATAATCTTTTTTTGTTGATAACACATAATTTTTTTTAACATGTAATCATAAAAATTATGTTGGAAATTAAATATTGTCATTTGGACAGCATGTTGGATGATAAGGTAAAACCATGTAGTTATATGCATCGTTCATAAATCCATCCGAGATAAAAAGAAAATATTGACCGAGTTGACTCGGACTCGGCCTCATCCGAGGCGAGTCTCGGTCGAGTACCTCGCCGGCAGAGTCCCCAATTTTTCTTAAGAGAAAGATGATCTATTTTCCATGCATAGTCCATATAATCGCGAGGAGAGTTGATTAAGAAGAGCAAAAACGAGGATAGTTTTGTGTTTCAGGCTAAAGTAAATTTTGATACTTAATTAAGTAGGTTAGTCTCTACACAAATGATGCAACATAAAATAAAAAAAACGACACGTGTCACCCTCTCCTTCGTTTGGAAAATTATGATATATAGTATAATAGTATAATATAATTTATGCTAAAGTAAATTTTGATATTACTTACTAAATTAATTCCATTATTATTATTATGTTGGATATTGTTTATAAGGAGAAATTTTTCAATATAGACAAGATAGATTTGGAATTAACCAAATTAGACAACAAAGTTTCAAAATTACTTAATTAACCCTCGACTTTTCAAAAATCTAGAGGATGTATAATTGTCGTTTTCATTATCCTTAACACCCCAAATTGTGTAACGATATTATATTTGTTTTATATTATACTACATTAAATTATATTGTTTTATATTAATTAATTGGGAAGTTCTATCATACACCCTTTTTGCTTATGATACATCCATTTTCAAGATTATTTGTGTAATTATCAATTAATGAGTATTTAAAGTAGCTTTTCGAATGTATTTATCAATAAATGATATGCTATATAGGAAATTTGAATTGTTCATGAAACAAAAAATATCTATAAAAAATAGAATTTATGATACATCTTTCTAAATACCCAAAATACCCTTTTGAAAGAGTGTATGATAGAACTCCCCTAATTATATTATTAAATATTATATTGTTATATGTTATGATATTATATAATATTGTTTTATATTATATAATATTATCTTATATTAAATTACATTACATTACATACACTATATAATATCATTAATTTATAATTATTTTATAATATAATATAATATAATATAATATAATTATTATTCATGTATTTAATTTGGAAAAATAATTTTATAATAAAATACATGAATATAACATTTTCGTGTATTTGAATTATCAATTTTTTTTTTTATTGTATTTCAACGTCATTTCACCAGAATACACTAAAATTTTGAACTTATGAAATACATCTCCATTTGGAAAATCCCTCAAATCAAAATACTATTGACATCTTCTGCGCCACCCACCAACTCACACAAAACTCAGTGACTGATACAAATTACAAAGTACACAGCACAATTGCACAAACAGCTTCCTCCCCTGTTCAATTCGTCCACTCCACATCAATTTAAACTTTCCCCAAAAAGCTGAATCTTTTGGTTTGAAAGAAAGTGAGAAGCTGAATCACTTTTCTCTGATACACTCACACACCAGTGACCAAACCATGTCAATGGCTCCAGCCCACGTTAACCTCTCCAACTCCGTTTCCGTTTCCACGATCAGCTCCGATTTGCTCTTGTTCGTAACCCTATCAATTTCACCTCCAAGATAATTACTCGTCTTTTCTTTTCCGGCATGAAGGGAGGACCGGTAACCAAAACCAATGTCGTCTGTGTAGGTACCGGCGCTGACGACCAAAGCTTTGTACCACCATCCTCCGTCGCATCTGAGTCTTCTAACAACAATGCCGTTTCATCACTTCAAATCGATGAGTTACAGCTTCACAATCGCAATAATGAAATCAATTTGTCTCAGAAGATACTCGATTGGGCACTATTGGTATCGCCATTCTTCTTCTGGGGCACGGCCATGGTCGCAATGAAGGAGGTCATCCCAAAGACGGGACCTTTTTTCGTCGCTTCGTTTCGTCTGGTGCCAGCTGGAATGCTTTTGATCGGTTTTGCTGCTTTCAAAGGGAGAAAACAACCATGGAGTCTTCTTGCTTGGGTCTCGATTTTTCTTTTCGGAATTGTGGATGCTTCTTGCTTTCAGGTGCGCAGGATTTTCTTGCACTAAACTTACAAAAGTAACGGCCTTTTGGACCGAAATGATGTAAATTCTAGTAAATTATAAATTTAACTGGAAGCATACCTTAAACCGTATTTGCGTAGAGAATTTAAGATGACGTCTAAATTGCAAATAATGTCTTTCGAAACTTTATGAACAACATGAAAGATATTTTAATCGTATTATTATATTCTTGATCTCCTTGTCTTTGTTGATGGGATATTAAAGAAATTATGGACTTGTTCATATGTTTCTCGGATCGAATTGCTTACACAATAAAAAACATTATTTCGGGGATGCCAATGGGACAGGGAATAATTGTTTTCGACGGGTACCTGATCCTAAGTGGGCGAACAATATCCATTTAAGCATACCCGTTGGCGGATAATACCTGGATCGAACCCATGGATATACCCGATCCGAACCCGACTATCAAAATTACTTGTATATTTTTTAAATTGGTTCCTGGTCGATTGCAAAATTAGTGGACTTGTCTTATAAAGTTTATGCATTACAAGATCGTAGAATGGTGTGCGAGTACTGCAAGCCATTTTGATGAAATGAAAAAATTTCTTTCAAAGAAGACTTGAATGTCGTAAAATGATAATGAAAACAGTTCGAATTTATGTCAAGGACAATGAGTCGCGTGAAGGTGATTTGGATGAAAGCGAAGACAATAACAACAAAATGAAGAAGATGATTAGATGAACTCGAAGATTGTGAATCAAGTAAAAGCGAAAACAAGATATTGTGTCGGATCAACGTAAGAATCGATCAATTGAGGGAAGCAATGAAAAACTCAAAGAAAACGAGTTATGTGGCGAGGAGGTATTGGTTAATCATGATGAGATGTTCTTGTCAAATTGTTCATTATTTGAAAGGCTTGAACCAGATATTGTGCGACTTAAGGGATATGATAGAATTGGATCCATATTTACTGACTCTTGTTCTCAAGACACATATGATATAATTGTGAGTCGAACCTTGACATTAGTTTCTCCGAATAGCTACTTCAGAAGGCACCTAGGAAGCGGAGCAGTAATCAGAAAGAGTCACGATTATAATAGTAATATATAGTAATAAATAATATTAAATATAAATAAGTTTTGGGAAGGCAATTATGGATCAATTACGAGTTGTTTAGGATCACAAATATAAGTTTTTGAGGGTGGTTATAAATGTCCCTCTAGAGTCAATTTTGAGTACCGATTATTGATATTTGATATGAAATCGAATTCAGATTTGTTCCCTATGTATAGTTTTTCCAATAGTGCTCATTGGTGAGCTCGTATCCAATTAAATCATAATGCGTCTTATTTTTCGTCAAATGAATTGCAAACCATAACTTTTGTTTCCGATTCAATAAATTCTTGCAAAATTAAGTCATGCCTACCACGGGCTATAACATAGAGCGAGAGAACTATAAGTATAGTTTAGCCTAATTATGTTTTCTGTATCCCTAAATTATACAAGCGGCAAAGCGTAAAACTTGGAATTAATCGAAATTGAACGAAAAATTTAGTAAAAATTCTCTAAGCATAATTTTTCTTTCATTCAAGTTTAGATTCATCATAACATAAGCGCACATTAAACCCTATTTGTGTACCGAGTTAGAGATGACACATAAAATGCAAACAATCTTCCAACATTTCATCAACCCTATGAGATATTTCTCTCTCTCTTACTAGTCTCACTCTCTCTCGATGGCATAGTAAGGACGGATTTGTTCTTGTCGGAACCAAATTTCTTAAATAATCAAAGCCATCATTTAGTTTCTAATTTGGATATTTCTATTTAAGCACCTCATAAAACTAGAAAAGACTACTTAATAACTCTACATAGCAATGCCCCCACCCCCACCTAAATGACACCTAATGTTCTTATATTCTTAGCCAAAGTTAATCGCTATAATTCGAACATATAATTAACAATATCACAAAGCTTTGATAGTTTACATATAAGATCAACGTTAGATTAATATTTCAACAGTTTTAAATTCTGAATTTCATTTATTTGTTCTGTTGGTAGGGATTTCTAGCAGAGGGATTGCAGAAGACTTCAGCTGGATTAGGAAGTGTAAATACAAAATTTCATATTTATTTCTCTAAATATCAGACAACAAATTATAAACTAACTAACTTTGCATCGAGTTTCAGGTGATAATAGACTCGCAACCTTTAACAGTTGCAATCCTCGCAGCGTTTCTATTTGGAGAATCAATTGGAATAATCGGGGCTGCTGGCCTTATATTAGGTGTAATTGGTCTTGTTCTGCTCGAGGTCATAAAATATACGCATTTGAATTCATACAATTACAAATATTCAAATCCACCCTTTCAAAATTAGAAATATTTCGAATAATCGAGCGATCATATAGGTACCTGTAATTTCGGTTGAAGGAAATAGTTCTAACATTTGGGGAGGTGTGTGGATGCTTTTGGCAGCACAAAGCATGGCAATTGGGACCGTTATGGCACGATGGGTTTTTAAATATTCTGATCCAATCATGGCCACTGGATGGGTACGTTACTAATTTATATTTCTTTCTAGGTGAAATGTTATGTGTATATCTTTCCAAAAAACCATATATAGCCTCCCAACAATACAAGTACCAAATTTTATTTTTGAAAACAAATATATCAAATTTACCTTTCCAAACCTTGGAGATATCAAATTTCTCCTTCGAACCCTTGATAATTCTTGGTGTATTTTGAAGCATATGGTTATCGGAGGGATTCCATTGTTGGTAATTTCAGCCCTTAATCACGACCCTGCTTTGCATGGAAATTTGTCGAATCTCACATTGAGTGGTTATTTGGCGCTTTTATACACTTCGATATTTGGAAGTGCCGTCAGTTACGGTCTTTATTTCTACAACGCCAATAGAGGTCACATTTCTCTCTTGTGTGTATAAATTGGATAACACTTAGGCTTATCTATGTATTTAGCAAATATGTCTTCTTGATTGTGATATGTATTTAAAGCATAAGCATGCATTAACTTGTTGATCATATCTTTCTTAAATTGATGTTACAGAATTACAAATCATCACCAATACAAATAAACAAAAATCCAACAATAACATACATACATATATTGATAATCAGCTTCATTTAAAAAGAAAAACAACTTTTTCAATATTATTAAAAAAAAAAATATTTTTCAATAATATACTCAAATTATCTAAATTAAGGAGTTCCTTTGATCCATGGATTCAATGGTTTCATTTTGGACCGTTTAATTAAGAAAGATGTGATGACTACAATGAATGAATAATTAAGTTTGAATAGATACCATAAGGCCATAAGTAAGGAGAAGTGTTTAGAAAAATTGGAAAATAAATGATTCTGCTCCAACTTATGTTTATTCATGTAATATTGAAAATACAGGTAGCTTGACTCAGTTGAGCTCGCTTACCTTTCTCACACCTATGCTTGCTTCGATTTTCGGGTAAAAGAAAAGATCATTTCATTTCATTTCGTTTGGTTTTATTTATTTTGAAAAAACTTCACTTTCTATTTTAAAATGTTTATTTTTTTATTTCAGATATTTTTTTCTCGGAGAGACATTTTCACCTATTCAGATAATTGGTGCATTGGTTACATTGGTGGCGATATATATGGTCAATTATCAAAGCATAACTAAGAAGAAATGAATAAATTGCAATATAATATGAAGATAATTATGAAGAAATCATAATTAAAGGTTGAAATATCCGAATATGACTGAAACTTTATCCAATAAAAAGAAATAAAGAAATAATATTGAAACATCTAATTCTCATATCATAATTGTACAATTTAGAATAAAACCCTCAGGCCCCATTTCGACAAAATTATTTTCTCGATTAATGATAAATTGATATCATGGACGTGGGCGCCAGGGCACGTCCTGTGTTTCTGAAGCCTATGGCGACCATTATCACGAGGCCATTAATTATTCTTCTTCATGACAAATAGACCTGAAACTATTTTTAGAAAAATTATATTGTATATTAAAAGTGCAAATAAGAACCTTCGTAAACTTTTTTTTTTTGCTCCATTGAAACGAATCTAGATTAATTTGTATCAAGACTCCTTAAACCGTAAAAAGGTAGGATTAGAATATAATTTATATCTAGACTCCTTAACTCGTCTCTGTTGTGACGTATTTCCTTGTTTGCTCGTCATCGTTCATGAAGAATACATACATTTATTTCTTTTCCAGGTTTACGAGCATGCTATATGTGACTTCGATAAAGTACCTAGAGTGGTAACTGGTTCCATGTCGTTGTTTCACTTTTCGACCATCGTGTATTAATGATTGAACAGTTTCAATATTTTTTTTTGGAAAGGAACGTAGAACACGAAACGTGTTCATGGAGTTCTTTAGTTATAAATAACGGAATCATTACAAGGGTTGCCTCTTAGTTAGGCCAATTCAACTAGATAATAACATACATTGCCATTGCCGTATTGTAATCCTAGGCCAAACCTATCTTCCAAAAACTACATAAATTCTTTATTTCTTGAGAGAGTAATATTGGCATTTTTGTTTTTTTTTGTTTGTTGAAAATTCCTGTTATTTCTTTATTTCCATGTGTACCATATCGCCGAAGCCCATGCTTGCTACCATAAACTGGGACTTCATCGTATCGAATCTGTTGAAAACAATTATAATAAAATGATATATTCGTACATTGATAAAGAATAAACTATAATAAAATATATCATTTAAATACTTATTTACATGTAACATCAATATACAAGAAATATAATCGTAAAATTGAAACCGTTTACCTGGATCGTGTGAACACTGTCATAAAACTTTATTTCGTCTATCGTACAGACATTGTGGAAACTCCCAAGATAATTCAGAAATGTCGTTATTTAGGATACATCCATGAGAACGACGGACTATTGACCATGGTTCGAAATCTCGGTATCGGAATCGGACTCGGTCGGGTCTGGAGACTCGGGACTCGGCTGACTCGGACAAGACTCGGACGAGTCAAAAAAAAAAATCGGACTGCTAGTAAAAAAATCGGAAAAAATAGAAAAAAATTAAAAAACTTATTTTAAAAATATATAAATATTCATAAACATAATACACACAAATTCAACTCATGAAACTCAAATTACTACATTAAAAAAATTACATTACCTAAGAAAATTACTAAATCAGTACATTAAAAATTTCTACTGCCAAAAACTGTGACGAGCGGGTTGCGTTGTATAATCATTATCTTCATATTGATCATGAGGAGGAAAATACATTTGTAAATTTGTATTGTCGAAAATGTTCATCATTGAGTCGAAGGGTGATCGGTTTTCGTGTTGTGTGTTACCAGTATACGGATCGGAATAGTTTTCATTATTTGCGCTTTCAGTTGAACTTATATCCATTCCTGAAAAATTAGATCCCTCACTATAATTAGAGCCGTCATAAAAATACGGTACCTGAAGGTTCCTCTGCATATCAGGATTGTCTTCCCTTTTCTTTTGCCTAGCCTGATCTCTTTCATACAAACTTGTGAGTCTCACATGGCGACGTGTACCATGTTCATGGATCCGATTTATCCGGGTTATCGGATCCGATTTACAAAGCATCTGTAGTAACAAAAATATATAACAATCTCAAAAAAATATATAACAAAATATATAACATCTATCTCTACAAAATAAACATATAAAAAAAAAAAAAAAAAAAAAAAAAAACCGGGTTATCGGATCCGATTTATCCGGGTCAATATCGGATCGGTGGGGTCCGAGTCCGAGTCAACTCGGCCGAGTTTTTTTTGACTCGGCCGAGATTTCGAACCATGCTATTGACTTCTTCAACACCCAACTCGAATTATATAATGTTTGTATAAAATAATATAATAATTATTTGTATGATTTTGTAAAGTCTTTTATTCATTAATTAATCAAATAATAGAAGTAGGACTTAATAGCTTACTTTATTTTTCTCAAAAAAATAATATAATAATTAATATGTAGGGGATCATAGAGCATGTAGAAGGGAGTGTATCAATTCTTCACCATACAGGTCTATTCTTCAAATCTCGCTGGAATCATGTTTTCTCAGTGGTATAGGAAATATATAGTGGTCACAGTATAATCAAGAGGTCAATTAATCGAGGCCTTTAATACTAATATTATGGCTACGGTTTCTATTGGTAACTTGGAGAGAAGGGCAAGAAATTTGAGTTAAGAAGATTAAAATACTTATGTAGCGGTTTATGTCAATGAATGAATGGATTAAAGAATTATGATATTAAATTTGAGTTTTATATTTGCTCTAACAGAATCGACAAATACTCTACAGATATGGGATGAGCTTTTATGGAACATTTTCAATTTCAATATTGCTAGCCATGATAGTTTTATTTCATGTTTCATTATCATTATTGGGCCGACAATGTTGAACCCGCAAGAACAATTAGGGATATGACTAAATATAAACATATTGTCGAACTAATTTAGCCGTGCACAATTTTTTTTTAGTAAATTCACCACCTAGTTAGGGGGTGTTTGGCAACAAGAAATTTGATAAGGAATTGGATTATATACTTTCACTCCATTTAATTTTTTGTTTGGCAAAAAAATATATAGTGGAATTATATTATTCTTGGATTTCCTTCTTCACACAAATTCTTTTTTTGATTTGATAATAATGGAGAAGGCTCATATGTCCTCCATCCATTGATGTCAATGGGGATCGAACCCACAACCTCTCACAACATATGATTTTTTGTGTCACACACTCAACCAACTAGGCTATGGATCCATTGACCTTCACACAAGTTCTTCAAATTATAATTTCAAAAATTTGGAGAATGTCAAGGTGGAGGTTATAATAATAATTATAATAATAATAATAACAATAATAATAATAATAATAATAATAATTATTATTATTATTATTATTGTTATTATTATTATTATTATTATTATTATTATTATTAATAATAAAATAATTGTTATTAAATGATTTCAGATAATAATAATCATATAATATTGCATAATAATAATTATTAAATTATCATAATATAATAATAAAAAATAAAAAATTATATAATAATAATATTAATTATAACAATATAACAATAATATTGTAATAATATTATAATAATAACTATATTATACAAATACAATAATAATATTATAATATTAAAATAATCATATTATTATTATTAATAATAATAAATAAATATATTATTAATAATTATATAATATAATGATCATATTATAACTAATATAATATTATATATATTAATATAATAATAAATAGTAAATATATTGTAATATTATTAATATATAAGGCGGAACAATAAATTATATAATATAATATTATATATTATTAATATTGTATATAATATAATATTATATATTATTAATATATAAGGCGGAACAATAAATTATATAATATAATATTAATATTGTAATAATATAATATTATATATTATTAATAATTATATAATATAATGATCATATTATAACTAATATAATATTATATATATTATTATAATAATAAATAGTAAATATATTGTAATATTATTAATATATAAGGCGGAACAATAAATTATAATCAAAGAATAATTATATTGTATGTATGAAATCTATAGAATTAATATAATATTATATATTATTATAGTAGTATAATAACTATTATACATAATAGTTATATTATATTTATATAATTAATATAATATATTATATATTATTATAAATAATAATATTACATGGATAAAATACAATGATATTACTATTTTGTATTTCCGTATAATTAATATAATATTACTTGTTATTATAACAATATATATTAAATGTTATAAATAGTAATTATATTATATATAATTAATATAATATAATATTTATAATTATAACTATAGAGAATATGATCATATTATATGGATAAAATATAATATTATAATACTTTAACAGTACATTTAATATTATTATATTATAATATAATTGTATATGTTATATAATTATAAGGACATAATAATATAATATAATCATTTATTATTATTATTATATAATTACTTATAATTTTTAATAGTATAATAATTATAAATTTTCAAAATTCCAGAATTTTTCAAACAACCAAACAAAAAATTATACTTTCCAGTATCTTATAATTCGGACATCCAAACAAACTGTGAAATTACTAATGCCAGTACTTTTTACTCCTCCACCTTATAATCCAATTCCACCCTACTAATTCCGCTTGCCAAACGGGCCCTTCAAGGATTTGATACGATGCCTCCAAATCCATCTCAATATCATTGATGCAAATTCTAAGGGTGTAACCATACCCCGTTCCAACATTTCGAGGACACGAGGCCCTCTCAAAAAAAGGACCTCGTGAATTTATC
Source organism: Luzula sylvatica (assembly GCA_946800325.1). Taxonomy (NCBI): domain Eukaryota; kingdom Viridiplantae; phylum Streptophyta; class Magnoliopsida; order Poales; family Juncaceae; genus Luzula; species Luzula sylvatica. The sequence continues at coordinate 22,125,531 of OX326956.1, forward strand.
CTTTTTAATGGTCGCGAGGAGAAGTGTATGGTCTCCATCAATTTTTAAGATGAAGATGTGGTCGCAAGAGGATTAGGAGTCCGGTCGCCAAGAGGGACGAGCAAGAGCTTTTCTATGTGAATTTGGCGATTCAAAGTGACGACATGGACAACTATTGCGCTAGAATTTCAATGGAGTTTGAAACGAGCAAAGGGCGAGAACGCGGGACAAAGACGAGAGAAGAGACCCGGGTCCTTTTTCAAAATGGATATTTTTTCATTCAAATGGCGTTCATTTTTTTCATTCAAAATCTTGTTCCAATAATAATTGGACCCAGGTCCAGCCGTCCAGGCCTAGTTGTAACAATTCAATTAACATAAACTGAACATGTAATTATTAATTAATAAGGAATTAACGTGTACGTTACTTGACGTGTACTAATTAACAATTAATTATGTGATACATTTTAATTATATATTAATTAAGTTGTTAATAATTCCAAATAAATATTTTTTCCGATAATATATTAATTATTATTAAAATTCACATCAAGAAAAGTTAAGATGAGTTTTAGAGGATCGTTATAATTCTCTAATATTAACATAGTAAAAAAAATAAATAATTCCTGTCAATATTCTGCTCATTCCTCAACTGTTAATTTGTTAATTAGCATGCAGTAAACCGGAATTTTTACTGTAGTAACCGTGTATGGAAAAAATATTCCCGAAATAACCAAATTTTTAACATAATTCTCAAAATGTCTTTTGCGGGGTACCATAGTTCGCTAGGCGGAGAACCATTCATCGCCTTTCTTAATTTCGTTCGTTAGTGCACTGACAAGTAATTAAATAGAAAATGTTGTGATTAACACAAAAGGCGAATAACCATTCCACGCTAGGCGATCAATCATAGCCCGCCTGGCGAACAACCATTCCACGCCAAATAGTTTTTGTTTATTTTTGTTGGTAAGATTAAAATTGTGTTTATATTATTGTTATGATGTTAATTAAATTAATTAATTGATAATATGTTTATGTGAGTATAGTTGCAAAAATAAATAATTAATTAAATAATTGAATATTATATTTGCAAAAATAAATAATTGAATATTATTGTTATTATAAATAATTAATTGATAATGTGTTTATATTATTTTTTATAAATAATTGAATATTATAATTATAATTTGATTTTTTATGAAACCACAACTAAAATTATAAAATTAATTAACAACCATCACAACATCACAAAATGAACAACCATCACAACATCACAACCATCACAACATCACAAAATGAACAATCATCACAACATCACAAAATGAACACTAGGTATATCACAACCATCATAACATGAAAGCAAGTATATCACAACATAAAAACAAATATATCAAAACCCTCACAACATCTAATTGTCCTCTCTCGGTGCATTTTGAGTGGGATCGAAATAGTCGGGACCGCCGCCATACGAAGTACTGCCGCCACCATACGAAGTGAAGTTCATGAAGTCCACGAAACCTGTACCGCCACCCATGCCATAATTCGGTCGCGAAGTGGTAACGTGGTCTGTGAATGGTGGTTGGACGATAGGTGGTTCCGTCGTGGGTGGAGTCGGTATGTCATGAGTGTGTGAACAGTCTAGCGACAACTCATCCAGCAAAACCGTCATTCTACCGCCCATCTGGTCCAAGATCATGCGAGATGGACAAGTCGGGGAACGAACGGCGAATATCAAGTTGTATCTCCTGAACCTATTGACGTGAATTTAAATATTATATAATAAAAATACTTTAATTTGATTTCATTACAATAAAATTAATAAATTATGACATACCATGGATCGCATCAGTGGGCCACTAGGTCGGAAGCTCACATCAGGACGACTAATTTTGTTGACCATCCACCGCCTCGTTATTTGCCAAAACCACCTCATAGTAACTCTTGTTTATTTTTCGATAAACCGCTATTACATGAGAGCACGGAAGATATTCCAATTGCGGTATTCCGCACGAGCAAGTACATTTCCTTCCCAACTCTGGCAAACGAACTTCATTAACTAGAGTCTCGGAACGATTATAATCATAAAACGAAACAGCAAATAATGTATTAGAGTGGTTAGTAATTTGCATATTTCTACTATCCATTTTTCTAGCATGAAGCAGCGATTCAATCTTTAAACCCAAACGTGTCTTGCATTCGTCGCCTTCTTTACGTCTCGTAAAAAATTAGGTATTTAGTCGACCACAAATCTGAGCAACCAATGATCTTATAGGCAAACCTCTAGCACCTTTCAATACACCATTAAAGCACTCCGAAATGTTAGTGGTCGTAATACCCAATCTACGACCACCATCATGTGATACAGCCCATAAATTTTTGGGACCTACATTTCTATCCAAATATTCAATCACTTCGGGTTTCATCAGTCTCATTCTTTCCAACACCCCTTCGAATCCCTCAATTCTACGTTTAGTGGCCGCTGTCCAAAATACTTCACCCAACTCTTTATTACCAAATTTTTTAGCAATGTTCTGTTGAACATGTCGAATGCAATATCGCATCGCGTGTCCTTCCTCACTCGGGAAAATTTGGTTGATTACCGCTCGATGACCTGACCATCTATCCGTAACTATACAAACGGGTAAACCATTTGTAACGAAATCTTTTACCCGAACCAAAAACCATTGCCAAGAAGAACTATTTTCATTCTCGACAATTGCAAATGCTACGGGAAATATCCCTCTATTTGCATCCATTCCAGTAGCTATTAAAAGAGTACCCAAATACGTCCCATGCAAATGTGTACCATCGACACTCAAAACCGGACGACAATGTTGGAAACCTTTAATTGATGCCCCCAAAGCCCAAAACACGCGTTTGAAATGTATTTTACCACGACGACCGTCACCGTAATCGAAATCGACAACGGTACAAGGATCTCTCATTTGTAACATCTTCATAAACGATGGCAAATCGGCATAAGAATCCTCCCATTTTCCGTAAATTATCCCAATCGCTTTTGACCGTGCTTTCCATGCAACCTTATAACTAATTTCGATATGATATTCCTTATGAACCAATTCTTTAATGTTATGAGGATCAAGAGTTATATCTTGGCGTAAATTGGGAAGGATCATCAAAGAAATGTGTTCCGCATTCAATTGACGATTCTGAGACGCAACCCCCGAATTAACACACGTATGCCCTCCTTTGAATTTAGTAATTTTCCACGAGATTCCAGATTTGGGCACAATTGCACGCAGTCCCCACTCACATTCTTCTTGAACACATCGAATTTGATATTCCCTCGTATTACTTTTCTGAGTCCGAAACTCAACAAAATTCTTAATCGACCAATCTCTCAATTCCCTTTGCATTTCTTTCTTCGTTGCAAACAATAGCCCATGCCAAGATTTCTCGGATGACAAAATATTTCTTTCATCAATGTCGTCATCTCCTTCTTCACATACCATTAAATCCACCCATTCGTCATCTTTAAAAATTTCGGGCATATCCTCCGTCATATTCATTCCATTTATCCACTCTCCCCCTTGGCTAGATTGATGAACCACGTAATCGATATCAATTTCTGGAACACTACTTTCGCTACAACCCTCATCTTCCTCCGTTTCTTCTTCTTCTTCTTCTTCTTCTTCTTCTTCTTCTTCTTCCTCCACATCTTCCTCAAATTCTACGTGACTCTCATTTGCAACGGGTTCCGAGGGCCCAGCAAATTGTTCGGACGATCCGGGACGACCCGAATAATATGCGGAATCGTATCCAGAATCGGAAGAATGACCGGGATAATTATAACCAAAAACAGCATTATTATGATAGGGATTAAATTTCGCTCTTTGTTCAACAAACAATTGGTTATAACCTCCGGTAATAGTTGTCATCATCATGTTTAAACTTGAATCATCATTAATTTCAACAATATCCCAAATCCCTGATGGAAATGGCCAATTCGTTTTCAATATTATATCATACATTTCTGTATTTATTCCGATGCAATTACGAACCAAATTTATCAAATCCGTAAAATTACTTCTATTTGGTAAAATTACTAACGTACTTCTACCTCCTTCATAACGGGGTATATTTCCCTCCCTAACAATATTCCCGTCCCAAAATATGTAAAAGGACGTCCCTTCCATGCTTGCACTACATGTTGTTCTTGTATCAAATTTATTTTCAATTATAAATTTTAATTATCTATTCAAACCATAATTTTCTATTCAAAACCCTAAATTATATTTTTTTATCCTAATTTGTTTATCCTAATTAAATAAATTTCAACCTAAATTAAATAAATTAAATTAAATAAATAAATTATATTTTATCCTAAATTATATTTTTTTATCCTAATTTGTTTATCCTAATTTTTTTTTATCCTAAATACAACCCGAAATTAAACCCTAATTTAAATAAATTTTTGTAAATCTCTAAAATAATATAGCTAATTCCTAAAACAAATCTATAGCAAAAATCATAATACAAACTATATTCACATATCAACAATTAAATACAAAACAACAAATTTACCTTGGAATCGAAAACGAACAAGCTTCAAGAATTTTCTTTGAAATCGCCAAAAAAACTGCCTCAAAAATCTGTCATTTCAATCAAAAAACACATATAACATCAAGTATACAAACAGATCTAAAAAAATATAATAAATACTTGTATTCCACAATCTTCACCGGATGAAAACGAAGAAGAAAGAAGAAGAAAAGAGGAAGAAAAAGAAAAGAGGAAGAGAAAGAAAAAGAAAGAAAGGACGGTGCGGTTTTGGATTTATGTGAAAGGCGGAGAACCAAACAGCGCCTAGCGCTCAACCAAACGTCGCCTTTGGACACGTGGCTTCGCAGGAAAAGAAGGCGGTGAACCAAACCACGCCTAGCGCTGAACCAAACCTCGCTTTTTTTAAACCCCAGATTAACGGTCCAATTACCAATTTAACTCTATTTAATGATAAGGCGATGTATGGTTCTCCGCCTGGCGAGCTATGGTACCCCGCAAAAGACATTTTGAGAATTATGTTAAAAATTTGGTTATTTCAGGAATAATTTTTTCAAACAGAGCTACTACAGTAAAATTCCCCAGTAAACCGGATAAGGTCTTGCAAGTAAATCCCTCTCCACCACTCACCGACTCACAAGCACCCATTACACACAGGTTTGGGGGTTTCGTCCCTGTTTCCTCCACCTCAATCTCTCCAAACTTTCCGCAAGAAAGCTGAATCTTTCTTTTGAAAGAGAAGAATAAGATAATATATTATTTTTCCTCTGATGCATTCGCACACACCAATGACCATGTCAATGGCTCCAGCCGTCGTCTACCTTGACCCTTCCAACTCCATTTCTTGTTCGAAGATCAAGTCCAGTTTCCCCCCTTTGTTAACCTTATCGTTCTCACCTCCAAGAAAAAAGACTCGTCTTTTCTGCTCCAGAATGAAGGGAGAACCATCGACTCAATCCGATGTCGACTGTGTTGGTACCGGCGGTAACGTGGAATGCTTCATCCAACCAATCTCCGTAGAATCCGACTCTGAATCTTCCAAGCTGTTGTCTAACAAGAATGCCGTTTCTTCATTTGAATTTGATGAATTACAAAATCGTGATACCGAAATCAATTTGGCTCGAAAGATACTCGATTGGGCACTATTGGTATCGCCATTCTTCTTCTGGGGCACGGCCATGGTCGCAATGAAGGAGGTCATCCCAAAGACCGGCCCTTTTTTCGTCGCTTCGTTTCGTCTGGTGCCAGCTGGCATGATTCTGATCGGTTTCGCTACTTTCAAAGGAAGAAAACAACCATCCAGTCTTCTCGCTTGGGTCTCGATTTTGCTTTTCGGTATTGTCGATGCTTCTTGCTTTCAGGTGCGCAGGATCTTCGCCTAAACATTAAAAAGTAAGAACCTTTGACCGAAACATTTTTAAAAAATCTTTAAATTCTGAAATTTCATTTCTTTGTCTTTTTAGGGATTTTTAGCTGAGGGCTTGGAGAAGACTTCAGCTGGATTAGGAAGTGTAAATATAAAAATTCTTTTTTTTTCATGTTTAATTTTCTAAATAATTAATAAACTAACTAACAATTCATTAAATTTCAGGTGATAATAGACTCGCAACCTCTAACAGTTGCAATCCTTGCAGCAATTCTATTCGGAGAATCAATTGGAATAATTGGGGCTGCCGGCCTTTTACTGGGTGTAATTGGTCTTCTTCTACTCGAGGTAATTCTTTTTTCATTTATTCAAATTATTTAAGGGTAAATTTGATATTATGAGTTTTGAAATGATATATGTGAAAAAATAACATTTATGGTATACATACAGTTACCAACAATTTCGGTTGAAGGAAATAATTCGGGGATTTGGGGAAGTGGAGAGTTGTGGATGCTTTTGGCAGCACAAAGCATGGCAGTTGGTACCATTATGGTTCGATGGGTTTCTAAATATTCCGATCCTGTCATGGCCACCGGTTGGGTATGTTACTATTTTATATTTCTTGCTTCGCAAATATTTCATATATACCCCTAAAGTATTATATTTATCCTCACAAAACTGCAAATATCAAATTTAGCCTCGTAACTTTAGTTTTGAAATACCGGCTTTGATTAAGGAAATTAATGAAATAAAATAGTCTAAACAAAATATAAAATTTTGTAGTTATAAATTTAATTCGAAAATAATAAAAATTGTAATTAGAACGTTTTTAACCCAAGCGAGCGACCTCTGGTGTATTTCCCTCACGTACCAGATAGTTCGAAACCAGCTCAAAATACAGCCTTCTTCAATACCAAACTCAAAATTGAATAGCATATGCTTTATAAATTAAGATCTTGGAAGAATGTAGTGTAGCTTTTTTTCTCCTTAAACATCTTTTAATTGAGTAACGATACAAATCCCATATTTGTTCTCCGAATTTTTACTCGCCCGCCACGTGGCATTCATTGATTGGATGTGGGTAAGTACAAACAGCCATTCAGAGACTGCCACATGGCAGGTGAGGATAAATTCTTGGTAAAAAATTAAAATAGCGGTTTGTGTCAATACTCCTTTTAATTGGATTATATTGATAGCAGTCAATGAAATTGTGGCGCTATAACGCACAATAGCGGAAATGACAACTAAAATGCAATAGTGCAATCAATTAAATAGCGGTGTTATATTGCTGCTATAGGGCAATAGTGGGAATCGCATGTAAACTACAATCAAAGCGACACGAACCGCTATATCGCAACACAGAACATTTGAGATACAAATATACTCAACCATGAGAAATACGAATATAACGAGTGCAAGTTACAAATATCATTAAAGAGATATAATGCCATGAAATAGCATGGATGGGCGTTAACCGTTTAGTATTGGTAAATCTACAAATATTATTATACACGGGCAAAATAGCCTAATTGAAGAGAATAAGAATGTTCAACTGGTTAGTGTAATTAACGACCTCTTTATTAAGTACAATAATATTGGTAATAAATTGAAGCGTTCAATGGGTACAAATCGGAAATGACAACTAATATACCGTAACTATATGTTATTCGTAGTATAATGTTATTAATTAGAATTTGGGAAGATTCGAGGGACATGACCAAATAACCGGTACTTATCATATTGAGTTGTCTGTATTATTTCTATCCACCACGAACTGAAAATATGTTAAAAATACAATTTATTGTTAAAAAAATAAGTTTTTAGGTGTTTATACTACAAATCATTGGAAGTGCTCTGCAAAACTTGAATTTCAATTAATGATAAAGTTGCCACTTTATTTTAATGTAATGATCTATATAAAAATTATTTATTGCATTTTAATGAAACCTTTATTTTATTTTATTTTGAAGCATATGATTATTGGAGGGCTTCCATTATTGGCAATTTCTGCTTTTAATCATGACCCCGCTCTAAATGGAAATTTATCGAATCTCACGACGAGTGATTATTTAGCGCTTTTATATACTTCAATATTTGGAAGTGCTCTCAGTTATGGTGTTTATTTCTACAATGCCACTAGAGGTCACATTTCTCTCCTATGTTTTTAAATTAATTTCTAAATTAAAAATTGAAAAGTAATGTTTATTGTATGCAATAATGGATATACAATACAGGTAGCTTGACTCAATTGAGTTCGCTTACATTTCTCACTCCAATGTTTGCTTCCATTTTCGGGTAAAAAAGAAAGTCTTTTAATTTTGGTTTTTTAAATTTGAAAAAGGTTTTATTTATTTATTAAATGTTTTTTTCGGATTTCAGATACTTCTATCTGGGAGAGACATTTTCGCCTATTCAATTAGTTGGTGCGTTAGTTACATTGGTAGCGATATATATGGTTAATTTTCAAAGCATAACTGAGAAGAAATGATTCATTTGCAATATCATTTGAAGAAATCATAATTTCAAGGTTTAATTTCAGAATAAAAAAGACTGAAACTTTGAATAAAAAAGAAACATAAAGAAAAAAGAAAAATACTGAAACAAATAATCCCCCATTTCAATAAGATCATGTCCTTTATTAATGAGTTGCGAAGAAATTGAAATCATTATGGGCTACACGGAGTTGCCAGAGCCACGAGCTGGCAGCTCGGAGGAGAGAAGCAGTTAATACATCATCGCCGATGTCAGCATTGTACCAAAGAGTCCCTTCGGTCTTATGTGTGGCTAGGCCGAATGGAGGCAATGAGATCGTCATAAATTCTTTGTTCTGTTTTGTTTTGTTTCTGCTTGTTGGCGAATTTTTCGGTGTCACGGCTAGGGTTTCATGAATTTCATCTGAGCAAAAATTAAATAAATGTGATCTATCCAAATATAGTATACGGATCAACTTTTATTGATTAATTTGAAGTAGTCACCTTGGAATGAAGAGGAAAGAGTGTGATAGGTTAGAAAACATGCAGATAAGTCCTTCGCATTGTACTGCATCGGAATATGATAAATAGGGTACCTAAATTTGTTTCGAACAAAAATGTTCAAAAATATATAATCATAAAAAATGTAAAAAAAAGACGTATTCTATTGACCCGACAATTTTGAATGCGAATGCGGATACCGTAAGAATTGTTTGCGAAACCACAAAAATAACGAAAATTAAATACATTTATAAAATGAATTCTTCCGAAAAGGAAAGATACTTAATGGTAATACTTGTGGAAAATTTTAATCAAACCAAATATCATAATGTGTTTTTGAAAAAGAATTAATTAAATTTACCAAGCGATCGACATCCAGCTGGCAGGCGAAAGCTCCACGCTTTTAAGCGACTCCAATCCGGGAAAGCTCTTAGCTAGTTCATGCACCTAAATTTTCCGAATTCCACAAAAAATATAATTTGTAAACTTGTAACTTTTTGGATGTTTAAGTTATATGGAATATAAAAACGAATTACCTTATCCGCAAGGGGGATCCTCGTGTAAGGAGAAGATATTTCAAAATATTCGAAGTACATTTCTCCGAGATTTTTCTTACAATCACCGAGATCCAATTTGCTCAAAACAGAATCCTCAGACAAAGTGCTCAAAGACCTACATGATTTGTGTTCGACAAGATAAATATAAAAAGGTAAGTAAAATATGAGTTATACGTGAATTTCGATTACCAAGTATATTATTGGTACCTTGATAGCATAGAGTTCGAATAATCATTGTCGCTACCGTATTCCGTTCCACATTGTGTACCGAAACTCCTAAATTAAAGAAAATGTCATCTTTTTACTTTCTTTTAAAAAAATGAAGAAAATGAAGTTAAGAAAAACCTTGAGGTAGTAAGGTTCTTTCCGGAGGCATATAATTGAATACCAGAAAGATACGGTGCGAAATATTGTACCACCATTTCGCCATTTGGTAGCATAACGTCCGTGCCGACTCCATATGCACTCCATTCGTACATCGAGTCCCAGAGATCAGAGAGCACGAAATACTCGACACACTTCTCCTTTCCCCATCGGTGCCAAATTGCATGCGATGAAGACGGCTGTTACATTAACATAAATTTATTATTATTTAAATAAAATTGGATATATTGGTATTAAATTCATATTAAAAAAACATGTAGTGGAGAAATTAGAGAGAGAGAGAGACCTTGTTAAGGAGATGGGACTCCACTGAAGGTGTGATACTATCCAAAAAACACTGCAAATTAGATTGCCTACAATCCATTTGTCCTTCTCAATGGCCCACACTTCACACTCAAAATCTCTAAGAGTCAAGTATATTTCCAAACCCCACAAAGAAAGAACTCCCTAAATTAGAAGCTTTTATTGTTTTTATCTCAATACTCTGTGCTTAGTCAAAAAGAATTAGAATTTCCATTTACAAGATAGAGGTATATATAGGCCAAAGGGGGCAAGAAGGATGTTCCACGTGTCAGTGAGTTGCTTGTTCCATTGAAATCTCCAATTGGATTCACTATTAATGAGAAAATGGACTTCACATTTGAGTCCCTGATTTTCAATACCGGTATATAACACGGTGTACCAACATAGAACCTATCGAGAATATTCACCATGGAGGAGAGGATTAGAGATAAAGAGAAAAGATTCAGTAATGGAGATTTGGAGAGAAAAAATAACAAGCGATTCGCCACGTGTATGAGAAACTGATGAGGAGTTTTGTTTGTGATTTTATCTGTTAATTTCTATGATGCGATATGTGTAGCAAGTCAAATATTATATTTTCCATGATCTCGCTACATTGAATTCAATGATAAATGAATATAAACTTTTGTTTTCAGTTGTTCAAAATTTGCATGGCTTTTGATACTAAGACCAAAAATTAAAGAGGTGACTTTTGCTATAAATCCCCCACTTATTTCTCCTATTTATTCAATTCCACTTTCAATTATTTTTTATAGATAACAATTCATGTTTACCAAAAACTATTATACTGGATTTAATGAAAGGATAAATTGTATTTAATGTGGAACAAACAGTGAGTCAAAATTAAAGCAAATACAGAATTAAATAAAAATCTATGTTATTTATTAAGCATTTATGAAAAATATGTGATTTGGTTATTTAATTGTTGAGATATATATATTTAATTCATGTAAAGCTCAGAATTAACTATCATTAATTTTCAATTAATGATAACTTGCATTGAAGATATGTATTATTGTTTTTTTTTTACTTAATGATATCTATCTAATATATAATGCAAGGGGATTTGCTGCCTCCTGGTGCAGCCACGTCACCAGGGGCCTATTTGTAAAAACAAATATTTTTTTATATTCTGGTCCTTTTTTATTTACAAATTAGTCCTTTTTTAGAAAAAAAATTACATTTTGATCATTTTTTTTTATATTTTGGTCCTTTATATTTGCATTTTGGCCCTTCGAAGTTTTGAAATTTATATTTTAGTCCAGGGGCCTCAAATTGGTACTATTTTTTAAAAAAAATTATATTTTGGTCCTTTTTTCACATTTTGGTCCTTTATATTTGCATTTTGGTCCTTCGAAGTTTTAAAATTTACATTTTGGTCCTTTATTATTTTTCTTGCCTGGTGCAGCCACGTCACCAGAGGCCTATTTGTAAAACTTTTTACATTTTGGTCCTTTTTTATTTACAAATTGATCCTTTTTTAGAAAATTACATTTTGGTCCTTTTTTATTTACAAATTAGTCCTTTTTTCGAGAAAAAAATTACATTTTGGTCCTTTTTTATTTACAAATTAGTCCTTTTTTCGAAAAAAAATTACATTTAGGTCCTTTTTTTTACATTTTGGTCCTTTATATTTGCATTTTGACCCTTCGAAGTTTTGAAATTTACATTTTAGTCCAGGGGCCTCAAATTGGTCCTATTTTTAAAAAAAAATTATATTTTGTTCCTTTTTTCACATTTTGGTCCTTTATATTTGCATTTTGGTCCTTCGAAGTTTTAAAATTTACATTTTGGTCCTTTATTATTTTTCTTGCCTGGTGCAGCCACGTCACCAGAGGCCTATTTGTAAAACTTTTTACATTTTGGTCCTTTTTTATTTACAAATTGATCCTTTTTTCGAAAATTACATTTTGGTCCTTTTTTATTTACAAATTAGTCCTTTTTTTGAGAAAAAAATTACATTTTGGTCCTTTTTTATTTACAAATTAGTCCTTTTTTCGAAAAAAAATTACATTTAGGTCCTTTTTTTACATTTTGGTCCTTTATATTTGCATTTTGACCCTTCGAAGTTTTGAAATTTACATTTTAGTCCAGGGGCCTCAAATTGGTCCTATTTTTAAAAAAAAATTATATTTTGGTCCTTTATATTTGCATTTTGGTCCTTCGAAGTTTTAAAATTTACATTTTGGTCCTTAATTATTTTTCTTGCCTGGTGCAGCCACGTCACCAGGGGCCTATTTGTAAAACTTTTTACATTTTGGTCCTTTTTTATTTACAAATTGGTCATTTTTTCGAAAAAAAATTACATTTTGGTCCTTTAGATTTGCATTTTGGCCCTTCGAAGTTTTGAAATTTACATTTTAGTCCAGGGGCCTCAAATTGGTCCTATTTTTTAAAAAAAATTATATTTTGGTCCTTTTTTCACATTTTGGTCCTTTATATTTGCATTTTGGTCCTTCGAAGTTTTAAAATTTACATTTTGGTCCTTTATTATTTTTCTTGAAAAACTAAAATAAAATTATAATAAGTTAAACAATATTAATAAAAGAACATCTTGCAAATATTTAAAAATAAAATATCACAAAACTATTAAAAAATACATAAAAAGAAAACTAAAATAAAAAATAGATGTTTAAATAGATATTTTCTATGAATATATTTGCAAGATGTTTATTTATTATCATTTAATGTTAGTTTTTTTATGAATAAAGAATGTAATATTAAAATTATATAAACAAAATATGTAATAATTTAAATTTTTTTAAATCACTACGTGTTAAGAAGTGTTTATGAATTTTCTTAAAATTAATAAAAAATAACAAAAATAAGTCTTAATTATTACATATGAGATTTGGAGGGTATTTTGGGAAAAAAAAAATTAATATCATCCATAAGGAGTATTTTAAAATAAAAGTTTGGTAAAGAGTTTTTTTTTTTTGGAGTTTACGAAAAGATAGAGAATTTTTTATAATATCCAAAAAAAATTAGGGGGTTAAAAATATACCAAATCATGGATGTGCGAATAATCATGACATAATTTAAATTAAAGGTTCGAACGAAACGGTTAGCGATGACATCGTCAAACTTTGTTGTTGGCTGACCACACAAAGGACGAAAAATATTTGTGCTGAATATGTAGCGAAATTAAGGATTTGTGAAATTAAAAACACTTTTTTTTTCAGCAATGTTTTCTGAACTATTATGTTCTTAATAAATTTCATGACGACTCATTCGTTCTTTTTCCTTATTTTACTTATGAAGTATAAAATATAGATAATTTTTTTAGCAATAACCGTTTGAATTATTCAAGAAATCCGGCTCTTAAAATATTCAAACGATTTTTGCTACAAAATTTCACTCGCACACAACACACTAAATTACCCATATAATAATGATTACAAAAAGAAAGTCACATACACAAAATGAACAACAATTTTTTTCAACTACATTACTTATAAACCCGAACAGCCCCGCGCAATTGCGCGGGGGTAATGCTAGTATGTATTATTTGAGGGAGGCTAACATACTTAATTAAGTACCAAACTTTTGGTATTTAATGTTTTTTTACCATTGAATTTGCATTTAGATTTGTGCATTTAATGATGTGCACAAATTTTCATGATCATCATGAAAAAACTCAAATCGCAATACAAATATAATGGTGAAAAAACATTAAGTACCAAAGTTTCGGTACTTAATTAAATAGGTTAACCTCCCTCGTATTATTTTTAATATTTATATATTTATGTATGTTTTGAAAATAAAACAGCATAGTTTTATTTTTTTCCATTATTTGGAAAACTAATTGTAGAACATTGTTGAATACCATCTAATTTTTTATATTATTTATTCGATAAAAGTTGGATTAGTTGGAAAAAAAAAACCAGTAACCTTTGCACTCTATTTTTGTTTCAATGTATTATTAATGTGAAAAAAGTTCGTTCTTGTAGTTTGGTATAAAAAATTGAGCATGAAAATGTTTCGCTAACATAATTAATACATACCTTCTACCAAAAGTTTAATATATATGATATATAATTTTATATTTAAGATGGAGTAATATTTGCTTATGTAAATTTATTCTTAAGAAATATTTTAAGTATGTTTAAGCAAATGTTTTCATATCAAACAATGAATATATACTAGGATAATACTCGCACTACGCGGCAACTGTAATAATTATATTTTTCATTTAAATACAAGTACTATTTTTTATGATTATGAAATTTGTTTCTCGCAATAGGCAGTCGTATCAATCTATTTAGGCATCATAGAGTCCAAATAATGCGTTTTTGAGATTGTTGATATCGAATGTTTTAGTACGCAAATTTTCACTAAATTGTACAAACAGTACAAACATTACAAAATTTTGTATTTCAAAAAGGCAGTTTTAGCAATCTATTTAGACATTATGGAGTCCAAATAATGTGTTTTTGAGATCGTTTGTATCATATGTTTTAGTACGTAAATTTTCACCAAATTGTACAAATATTACGAAAGTTTGTTTTTCGCAATAGGCAGTTTTAGGAATCTATTTAGCCCTCAAGGAGTCCAAATATTGTGTTTTTGAGATTGTTTTTATCGAATGTTTTAGTAAGTAAATTTCCACCAAATTGTACGAATATTACGAAAGTTTGTTTTTCCGCAAGAGGTAGTTTTAGCAATCATTTAGTGTTTGGGGAGTCCAAATATTTGTTTAGATCGTTTTCATTGAATGTCTTAGTATGCACCTTTTCACCAAATTGAAAAAAACATCCCGAAATTTTGTTTTTCGCAATAGACAAGTTGTAGCAAACCTATTATGCTTTATGAAGTCCAAATATTGTGTTTTTATGAGATCGTTTGTATAGAATGTTTTAGTACGCAAATTTTCACCAAATTGTACAAAAATTATGAAAGTTTATTTTTAGCAACAAGAAGTTTTTGCAATTAATTGCGCTTTGGGGAGTCGAAATATTGTTTTTTAGATCTTTTCATCGAATGTACGCAATTTTTCCCCAAATTGTACAAATATTATGAAAGTTTGTTTTTCGCAAGGGGCAGTTTAAGCAATTTATTTAGGCTTCTGGGAGTCAAAATATTTGTTTTTGAGACCGTTTGCATCAAATGATTTAGTACGCGACTTTTCACCAAATTGTAGAAGCATTACGAAAGTTTGTTTCCCGCAATAGTCAGTTGTAGCAATCTTTTTAGGCATTATGGAGTCCAAATAATGTGTTTTCGAGATCGTTTGTATCGAATGTTTTAGTACGCAAATTTTCATCAAATTGTACAAACATTACGAAAGTTTCTATTTCGAAAAGGTAGTTTTAGCAATCTATGTAGACATTATGGAGTCCAAATAATGTGTTTTTGAGATCGTTTGTATCATATGTTTTAGTAAGCAAATTTTCACCAAATTGTACAAACATTACGAAAGTTAGTTTTTCGCACTAGGCTGTTTTAGCAATGTATTTTGGCCCTAGGGAGTCCAAATATTTTATTTTTTATATCGTTTGTATCGAATGTTTCAGTATGCAAAATTTCACCAAATTGTACAAACATTAAGAAAATTTGTTTATCGCAATAGGCAGTTGCAGCAATCTATTCAGGCATTAAAGAGTCCAAATAATGTGTTTTTGAGATCGTTTGTATGGAATGTTTTAGTACACAAAATTTCACGAACATTACGAAAGTTTGTTTTTCGCAAGAGGCAGTTTTAGCAATCTATTTAGGCTTTATGGAGTCCAAATATTGTGTTTTTTATATCGTTTTCGTCGACTATTTTTGTACGCAACTTTTCACCAAATTGTACAAATATTTTGAAAGTTTGTTTTTGCAAGACCCAGTCTTAGATATATATTTAGACTTCGGGGATTCCAAATATTGTAATTTTTAGATCGTTTGTATCGGCTGTTTTTACACGCAAAGTTTCATAAAATTATACAAACATTACATAAGTTTGTTTTTCGCAGGAGGCAGTTTAAGAAATCTATTTAGGCTTTGGGTTGTCCAAATATTAGTTTTTCAGATCGTTTTGATCGAATGATTCAGTACACAACTTTTCACCAAATTGTACAAACATTATGAAAGTTTGTTTCTCGCAATAGGAAGTCATAGAAATCTTTTTAGGCATTATGGAGTCCAAATAATTTGTTTTTGAGATCGTTTGTATAGAAAATTTTAGTACGCAATTTTCACCAAATTGTACAAACATTATGAATATTTGTTTTCAAAAAGGTAGCTTTAGCAATCTATGAAGGCATTATGGAGTCTAAATAATATTTTTTGAGATCGTTTATATCATATGTTTTAGTACGCAAATTTTCACTAAATTGTAAAAACATTACAAAAGTTTGTTTTTAGAAACAAGCAGTTTTAGCAATCTATTTAGACTTTGGGGAGTCCAAATATTGTGTTTTTTAGATCGTTTTCATCAAATATTTTAGTACTCAATTTTTCCCCAATTTTTACAAACATCATGAAAGTTTGTATTTCGCAATAGGCAATTTTACGAATTTATTTAGACGTTGGGAAGTACAAATATTATATTTTTTAGATAATTTGTATCGAATGTTTTAGTATGCAACTTTTCACTAAATTGTACAAAACATTAAGAAAGTTTGTTTGTCGCAAGAGGTAGTTTTAGCAACCTATTATAATGAGCATAATTGAGCACCTTTTTAGGGTTTAAAACAATGAAATTAAATAATAAATAAACACAAAACCTTGCTATAATCTTAATATTTAATAATTCTTGAGGAAAATACTTTAATGATGAATTTGTGTTTATTTCAGGTAAAAAAGACCAAAACTCAACAAACCAACCCCATGACTGGATTCCTCCCATCGAGACGAGCAATTTTCATATAAAAATCGTACTTTTTGGTGGAAGGACGAGAAAGATACAAAGGTTCTAATGAAACGGGTCACAACTCCTATTCAAAATGACTCGTTACACTCAGGGCTACACCAGCTCAACAGATCCTGACAACCCTTAAACATGATCCACCGAATGAAAGACCACACAGGGGTCGGTAATGACTCATTACACGAAATAGTTTTAAGTCAAAGGTTTATATGCTCATTTGACCCCATGTGGCAGTGTAACTGTGTGGTACCCACTACAAATCATCTCCCTTCTCTCAATACCAAGGATTACACGATCTCACACACACCATATGCCACAGAAAATCATGAGTCTTTTCAAAAAAAATCTCCAACTGAATTAGTGAATTATCCCGCCTCTCTCTCTCTCTCTCTCTCCAGTGAAACAGTAACGGACACCTCCATATTCCTGGTTTCTTCAGTAATAAGAACTGAACTCTTTATCTGAAATTCTTCTCGTGCAATTGACCTGGAGGTGATCCAGAATTTCACTGTCTTGCAATTAACGACTCTGATCTGGCTTCGCTCACCTCCAGAGCGTCGTACGACCTTCGTGGCACCTTTCTCTCGTCTCCATGACCTTCGTACCCCGGTGTGGACCCCATTGGTGATTTTTCTCTTCTCAATTTGACCTGAATCGAGCTTTCTCCAATAAAAAACGAGCCTATTTAAGACCTGCCATGGCGAAGCTTCAAGACACCCATTCAAAGGGCTTCAAAGCCCTCACTCTATCTTCTCTAATATTCCCCATACTCTCCTTCATCTCCACTATCAGTGGTTTGAGCCGAGCTCTCGAGTTCTCTCAGAACCAGATCACCACAGTCAAGTTCTAACCCAATCTCCTCCCTCGATCCATTTCATTCTCAATTCACCTTCTCAACACCTCAATACCCATCTCCTGAACCTATCCCACACTTCAATTTCATTGATTAAGAGGAAAGTTTCGAGTTTTCTCAATTTCTCCTCTGATTAAAAACTGGCAAAAGGTTCAGTGGGTCCCACACCTCTCAAGGTCCAACCTGGTGCTTCTCAAGCTTCCTTGGAGTGCCAAGAAGGGATCAAGAAGGCCTCACTCCATTACATGCATCTCTTTCTCCATTTTGGTATTATCTTTCTTTGTAGGGGTGTTTTTGTAATTTTGCAGTTTTGAGTTCATGAATTTCTTGTTATTCCTGTTATGTGATGATCTTTTGAATCTTGTTTAGTGATAGAAACACTCATTTTCTCTTTTTGGAATTTTATAACATTTGTTCTTTTCATTATATTTGTGGAATTGCTTTTATTTCTGATCAGTTTAGTAAATTAGGTTAAAAATAGTTCTATATCTAGTTAAATCTCTTTGAAATGCTTTTCTGAATCTTGATAATGTCTAGTTTCTGTAGAATTTTAGTTTATATAATTTCATAAAGTTTCCTATTTGTTATTCAATTTCAAATTTGAAGATCTGAATTTCTGTTTAGTGCTGATTAGAAATTAGGTTAAAAATAGTTTTATATCCAGTTAAATCTCGTAAAAATATGTTTCTGAATCTTGATGATGTCTAGTTTCTGTAGAAATTTATTCCATGTTATTTCCTAAATTTTCCTATTTGTTATACATTTTTAAAGTTTAAGATCTGAATTTCTGAGTTTCTGTTTAGGAATTGTAAATAAAATAGTTTTGGATCTAGAAAAAATCCATAAAAATTTTAGGTATATTAGGTACTGTAGATCATCTCATCAAGTTTGGTAATTTTTGCATTTATTTTCAATTTTCTAAGATTTAATCTTTTTCTCTCAGAGTTTTCTGTCCAGTAATCACTCTTCCATTTTTAGTTAATTCATATATGCATATAAAATCCCATAAAAATACGTTTCTAACTCTAGATCATTCCTAGTTTGTGTACAAATTTATTTCACCTCATTTCCTTTAGTTTTTGATTTGTTATGTATTTTTGAAATTTAGTTTCTGAGTTTCTAACTTTTCTGTCCATTGTTTCATCTTTTATTTTTAATTAATTCATTTATCCATAAACAATTCTATAAAAAATATGATGGCTTGTTTTTTTGATTTCTGATCTGTGAGAAAAGTTTCAATAAATTTGGAGTTATGATTTGATCTATATAATTTGTTGAAATGAGATTTGCCTTGTGATCCAGATTTTGAACAATGCTTGTTTGGTAAATTTTAGAAATTAATTTGTTCCTTCATAAACTCTGAAATTTTGAATATAACTTGGATTATTGTTGATATTCCTGTGCAAAAGTTTGGAAATTTAATTCGTGATTTATATTTTATTGCACATTTAATTGTGACAAGTTAGATTCTGCATTGGATCAATTATATTGTTGAGTTTGGAAAATTGTGAAAATCATTGTGATTTGAATTTGAACTTGAAACTTGGTCCTTACACTTGTGTGTTTGCAAAAGACATCAAGATAATTTTTCGTAAATTTTTGGAGTTAGAAAAGAAATTTAGAATTAAAATCTTAATTGTACACCGTATTTCTCAGAGGAACGATACTCTCTACTTATCATTGTGCTAAGTTTAGAAAAGTAATTAATTGTTGAAAGACTCAAATTAAGACATTAAAACGACACTTAAAAATTGAGTTTTCACCTATTTATGTTTTAGAAGTACAAATATTGTGTTTTTGATATTGCTTTCATCGAATTTTTTAGTATGCAACTTTTCACCAAATTGTACAAACATTACAAAAGTTTGTTTTTCGCAAGATGCAGTTTTAGCAATCAATTTAGGCCTTGGGGAGTCCAAATATTTGTTTTTGAGATCGTTTTCATTCAATGTTTTAGTACGCAACTTTTCACCAAATTGTACAAACACTACAAAATTTTGTTTTTCGCAACATGCAGTTTTAGCAATCAGTTTAGGATTTGGAGAGTCCAAATTTTTGTTTTTGAGCTCGTTTTCATTGAATGTTTTTGTACGCCAGTTTTCCCAAATTGTACTAAAAGATTCGATCCAAATTATCTCACAAACACGTTATTTGGACTCCTCAAATCTTAAAAAGATTCTTATGAATCGAAAAACAAACTTTCTTAGTGTTTGTACAATTTGGTGAAAAGTTACGTAATAAAAGATTCGATCCAAACAATCTAAAAAACACGTTAGTTGCACTCCTCAAAGCGTAAAAAGATTGCTTTGAATCGAAAAACAAACTTTCTTAGTGTTTTTTAAAATTTGGCGAAATCTTACGTAATAAAAGATTCGATCAAAACAATCTCAAAGTCGCGTTTCTGGACTCCTCAAAGCTTAAAAAAGTTGCTATGAATCGAAAAAACAAACTTTCTAAGTGTTTGTAAAATTTGGTAAAAAATTACATAGTAAAAGATTCGATCCAAAAGATCTGAAAAACACGTTATTTGGACTCCTCATATCGTAAAAAGATTGCTATGAATCGAAAAACAAACTTTCTTAGTGTTTGTAAAATTTTGTGAAAAGTTATGTAGTAAAAGATTTGATACAAACGATCTCAAAACCACATTAGATGAACTCTCCTCAAAGCTTAAAAAGATTGAAACCTTGGAATTGTATTAAAAAATATGATAAGTGATATTTTCGAAGGTGTGAGACTTCACGTATTGTATTTTTGCATTTTTTTTGAGAAAAATAGAAATTCGCATGTGTTAGTCTTCCATTTTTCTGTTTTAGTAAGGAAATATGAAAATTATGTATTTTATTTGTTTTAGACAGTAATTTTGGCATTTTGTAGAACAATATGATAATTGATATTTTTGAAGGTGTTAGACTTCACTTTTTGCATTTTTCTTTTTTGAACAAAACAAATAGAAATTCGCATGTGTTAGTCTTCAATTTTGAAGTTCTCCTGAGGAAAACCAGAAAATTAAGTATTTTGTTCATTTTATACAATTATTTTTGTATATATTAGATACATATGATAAATAATTTTTTGATGGTGTTCGACTTCACGTTTTCCATATTTGTTTCATATTTTTTGAAAAAAAAAAGAAATTCGAATGAGTTTGTCTTCAATTTTTAATTTTTTTTTAGAAAAAATAAAAATTAAGTATTTTGCCCGTTCTAGAGAGAAATCTTGGAAATGTTTTGAAAAATATGATAATTGATAGTTTTGAAGGTAGACTTCACTTTTCTGCGTTTTCCAAAACTTTTGAAAAAATAGAAATTTGCATGTGTTAGTCTTCTATTTTGGAGTATTTTTAAGGAAAACATGAAAATTAAGTGTTTCGTTCGTTATAGATATTAATTTTGGAATTTATTAGAAAAATATGATAATTTTTTTTGAAGGTATTACTTCACAATTAGCATAGTTTATCAATTTTTTTTTGAATAAATATTGAAATTCGCTTGTGATAGTCTTCAATTTGGAGAGATTTTTTTAATAAAACATGAAAATTAAGTATTTTTCTTGTTCTTGACACAAATGTTGGAATTGTTTTCAAATATGTGATAAGTGATATTTTCGAAGGTGTTAGACTTCACGTATTGGATTTTTGCATTTTTTTTAAAAAAATAGAAATTCGCATGTGTTAGTCTCCCATTTTCGAGTTTTTTTTTAAGGAAAACATGAAAATTATGTATTTTGTTTGTTTTAGACAGTAATTTTGGCATTTTCTATAAAAATATGATAATTGATATTTTTGAAGGTGTTAGACTTCACTTTTTGCATTTTTTCAACTTTTTTCATCAAAACAAATAAAAATTCACATGTGTTAGTCTTCAATTTTGGGGTTTTCTTGAGGAAAACATGAAAATTAAGTATTTTGTTCGTATTAGACATCAATTTTGATATTTATTAGAAAAAATGATAAATGACTTTTTGAAGGTGTTAGATATCATTTTTTGCACATTTGTTTTAAAAAAATAGAAATTCGCATGAGTTGGTCTTCAATTTTTGAGTTTTTTTTGAAGAAATTAAAATTAAGTGTTTTGCTCGTTGTAGACAGAAATCTTGGAAATATTTTGAAAAATATGATAATTGATAGTTTTGAAGGTGTTAGACTTCACTTTTCTGCGTTTTTCAAAATGTCTTGAGAACAAAATAGAAATTTGCTTGTGTTAGTCTTAAATTTTGGTGTATTTTTTAAGGAAAACATGAAAATTAAGTATTTCGTTCGTTATAGACATCAGTTTTGGAATTTATAAGAAAAATACGATAATTGTTTTTTTGAAGGTGTTAGACTTCACATTTTGCATTTTGTTTTCCATTTTTGTAGAAAAAAATTGAAATTCGCATGTGTTAGTCATCAAATTTTGAGATAGTTTTAATAAAACACGAAAATTAAGTATTTTTCTTATTCAAGATTGAAACCTTGGAATTGTTTTAAAAAATATGATAAGTGATATTTTCGAAGGTGTTAGACTTCACGTATTGGCCTTTTACATTTGTTTTGAAAAAAATAAAAATTCACATGTGTTTGTCTTCCCTTTTTGAGCTTTTGTAAGGAAACATGAAAATTATGTATTTATTTTGTTTTAGACAATAATTTTGGCTTTTTCTAGAAAAATATCACAATTGATATTTTTGAAGGTGACTTCACTTTTTGCATTTTTGTTTAACTTTTTTGAACAAAACAAATAGAAATTCGCATGTGTTAGTCTTCAATTTTGGAGTTTTCTTGAGGAAAACATGAAAATTAGGTATTTTGTTCGTTTTATACATCAATTTTGGTATTTATTAGAAAAATATGATAAATGATTTTTTGAAGGTGTTAGACTTCAAATTTTGCATTTTTGTTTCATATTTTTTTGAAAAAAAAATAGAAATTCGCACGAGTTAGTCTTCAATTTTTGAGTTTTTTTAGAAAAAATGAAAATTATGTATTTTGCTCGTTCCAGATAGAAATCTTGGAAATGTTTTGAAAAATATGATCATTGATAGTTTTGAAGGTGCGAGACTTCAATTTTCTGCGTTTTTCCAAATTGTTTGAAAAAATAGAAAATTGCATGTGTTAGTCTTCAATTTTGGATATTTTTTACGAAAAACATAAAAATTAAGTATTTCGTTTGTTATAGACATCAATTTTGGAATTTATTAGAAAAATATGATAATTGTTTTTTTTAAGGTGTTAGACTTCACATTTTGCATTTTTTTTCTTTTTTTTTTGATAAAAATAGAAATTTGCTGGTGTTAGTCTTCAATTTTTGACATAGTTTTAATAAAACACGAAAATTAAGTAATTTTCTTATTCAAGATTGAATCCTTGGAATTGTTTTCAGAAATATGATAAGTGATATTTTTGAAGGTGTGACTTCACGTATTGGATTTTTGCAATGTTTTTGAAAAAAATAGAAATTCGGATGTGTTAGTCTTCCATTTTTGAGTTTTTTAAGGAAAACATGAAAATTGTGTATTTTGTTTGTTTTAGACAGTAATTTTGGATTTTTCTAGAAAAATATCACAATTGATATTTTTGAAGGTGTTAGAATTCACTTTTTGCATTTATGTTTAACTTTTTTAAACAAAACAAATAGAAATTCGCATGTGTTTGTCTTCAATTTTGGAGTTTTCTTGAGGAAAACATGAAAATTAAGTATTTTGTTCGTTTTATACATCAATTTTGGTATTTATTAGAAAAATTTAATAAATGATTTTTGAAGGTGTTAGACTTCGTGTTTTGAATTTTTGTTTCAAGTTAAGTTTTGTTATAAAAAATGAAAATTAAGTATTTTGCTCGTTCTAGACAGAAATCTTGGAAATGTTTTGAAAAATGCCAAAATTGATAGTTTTGAAGGTACTTCACTTTTCTGCGTTTTTCCAAATTGTTTGAAAAAAATAGAAAATTGCATTTGTTAGTCTTCAATTTTGGAGTATTTTTTTAAGGAAAACATGAAAATTAAGTATTTCGTTCGTTATAGACATCAATTTTGGAATTTATTAGAAAAATATGATAATTGTTTTTATGAAGGTGTTAGACTTTGCATTTTGCATTTTTTTTTCTTTTTTTTTTTTTAAATTGAAATTCGCATGTTTTAATCTTCAATTGTTGAGATAGTTCAAATAAAATAGGAAAATTTAATTTTTTTCTTATTCAAGACAGAAACCTTGGTATTGTTTTCAAAAAAATATGATAAGTGATATTTTCGAAGGTGCGAGACTTCACGTATTGAATTTTTGCATTTTTTAGAAAAAAATAGAAATTCGCATGTGTTAGTCTTCCATTTTTGATTTTTTGTAAGGAAACATGAAAATGATGTATTTTGTTTGTTTTAGACAATACTTTTAACATTTTCTAGAATAATATGATAATTGATATTTTTGATGGTGTTAGACTTCACTTTTTGCATTTTTTTAACTTTTTTGAACAAAACAAATAGAAATTCGCATATGTTAGTCTTCAATTTTGGAGTTCTCCTGAGGAATACATGAAAATTAAGTATTTTGCTTGTTTTATACAACAATTTTGGTATTTTTTAGAAAAATAGATAAATGATTTTTTGAAGATGTTCGACTTCACGTTTTGCATTTTTGTTTCATATATATGTTTAAAAAAAATAGAAATTCGCATGAGTTAGTCTTCAATTTTTAAATTTTTTTAGAAAAAATAAAAATTAAGTATTTTGCCCGTTCTAGACAGAAATCTTGGAAATGTTTTGGAAAATATGATAATTGATAGTTTTGATGGTGTTAGACTTCACTTTTCTGCGTTTTTCCAAAACTTTTGAAAAAATAGAAATTTGCATGTGTTAGTCTTCTATTTCTTCTATTTTGGAGTATTTTTAAGGAAAACATGAAAATTAAGTGTTTCTTTCGTTATAGACATTAATTTTGGAATTTATTAGAAATATATGATAATTTTTTTTTAGGAATTATACTTCACGTTTAGCATAGTTTTTCAATTTTTTTGAAAAAATATAGAAATTCCATTGTGTAAGTCTTCAATTTGGATATATTTTTAATAAAACATGAAAATTAAGTATTTTTCTTGTTCTTGACAGAAATGTTGGCATTTTCTAGAAAAATATGATAATTGATATTTTTGAAGGTGTTAAGACTTCAATTTTTGCATTTTTTTTAGCATTTTTGAACAAAACAAATAGAAATTCGCATGTGTTAGTCCTCAATTTTGAAATTTTCTTGAGGAAATCATGAAAATTAATTATTTTGTTAGTTTTATACATCATTTTTGGTATTTATTAGAAAAATGTGATAAATGATTTTTTGAAGGTGTTAGACTTCACGTTTTGGATTTTTGTTTATATTTTTTGAAAAAATAATAGAAATTCGCATGAGTCAGTATTCAATTTTTATGTTTTTTTAGAAAAAATGAAAATTAAGTATTTTGCTCGTTCTAGACAGAAATCTTGGAAATGTTTTGAAAAATATGATAATTGATAGTTTTGAAGGTGCTAGACCTCTCTTCAATGTTGAAGTTTTCTTGAGGAAAATATGAAAATTAAGTATTTTGTTCGTTTTATACATCAATTTTTGTATTTATTAGAAAAATGTGATAAATGATTTCTTGAAGGTGTTAGACTTCACGATTTGCATTTTTGTGTCGTATTTTTGATAAAAAAAATAGAAATTCGCATTAGTCAGTCTTCAATTTTTAAGTTTTTGAGAAAAAATGAAAATTAAGTTTTTTGCTCTTTGTAGACAGAAATCTTGGAAATGTTTTGAAAAATATTATAATTGATAGTTTTGAAGGTGTCAGACTTCATTTTTCTGCGTTTTTCCAAATTTTATGAAAAAATAGAAATTTTAATGAGTTAGTCTTCTATTTTGGAGTATTTTTAAGGAAAACAAGAAAATTGAGTGTCTCGTTCGTTATAGACATTAATTTTGGAAATTAATAGAAAAATATGATAATTGTTTTTTTAAGGTGTTATACTTCACATTTAATATAGTTTTTCAATATTTTTGAAAAAATATAGAAATTCGCTTGTGTAAGTCTTCAATTTGGAGATATTTTTAATAAAACATGCAAATTGAAGTATTTTTCTCGTTCTTGACAGAAAGGTTGGAATTGTTTTAAAAATTGTGATAAGTGATATTTTTGAAGGTGTTAAACTTCACGTATTGGGTTTTTGTAATTTAAAAAAAAAAAAATAGAAATTCGCATGTGTTAGTCTTCCATTTTTGAGTTTTTTTAAGGAAAACATGAAAATTATCTATTTTGTTTGTTTTAGACAGTAATTTTGGGATTTTCTAGAAAAATATGATAATTGCTATAATTGAAGGTGTTAGACTTTACTTTCTTTATTTTTTCAACTTTTTTGGACAAAACAAATAGAAATTTACTTGTGTTAGTCTTCAATTTTGGGGTTTTCTTGTGGAAAACATTAAAATTAAGTGTTTTGTTCGTTTTAGACATCAATTTTTGTATTTATTAGAAAAATATGACAAATGATTTTTTGAAGGTGTTAGACATCAATTTTTGCACATTTGTTTTCAAAAAATAGAAATTCGCATGAGTTAGTCTTCAATTTTTGAGTTTTAAAAAAAAAAAATGAAAATTAAGTATTTTGCTCGTTGTAGACAGATATCTTGGAAATATTTTGAAAAATATGAGAATTGATAGTTTTGAAGGTGTTAGACTACACTTTTCTGCATTTTTCCAAATGTTTTGAGAAAAGAAAATAGAAAATTGCATGTGTTAGTCTTCAATTTCGGAGTATTTCTTAAGGAAAACATGAAAATTGAGTATTTCGTTTGTTGTAGACATCAATTTTGGAATTTATTAGAAAATCATGATAATTATTTTTTTGAAGGTGTTCGACTTCACATTTTGCTTTTTTTATTTTCTTTTTAAAAAAAAAAAATCTAAATTCGCATTTGTTAGTGTTCAATTTTTGAGAAAGTTTTAATTAAACACGAAAAGTAAGTAATTTTCTTATTCAAGAATGAAACCTTGGAATTGTTTTCAAAAATATGATAAGTGATATTTTCGAGGACTTCACGTATTTGATTTTTCCATTTTTTTAGAAAAAATCGAAATTCGCATGTGTTAGTCTTCCTTTTTTGAGTTTTTGTAAGGAAACATGAAAATTATGTATTTTGTTTGTTTTAGACAATAATTTTGGCATTTTCTAGAATAATATGATAATTGATATTTTTGATGGTGTTAGACTTCACTTTTTGAATTTTTTTAACTTTTTTGAACAAAACAAATATAAATTCGCATATGTTAGTCTTAAATTTTGGAGTTCTCCTGAGGAAAACTTGAAAATCAAGTATTTTGCTCGTTTTATACAACAATTTTGGTATTTATTAGAAAAATAGATAAATGATTTTTTGGAGATGTTCGACTTCACGTTTTGCATTTTTGTTTCATATTTTTTTTAAAAAAAAATAGAAATTCGCATGAGTTAGTCTTCAATTTTTAAATTTTTTTAGAAAAAATAAATATTAAGTATTTTGCACGTTCTAGACATAAATCTTGAAAATATTTTATAAAAAACTATGATAATTGATATTTGTTAGTGTTCACTTTTCTGCGTTTTTCCAAATGTTTTGAGAAAAAAATAGAAATTTGCAAGTGTTAGTCTTCTATTATGGAGTATTTTTTGAGGAAAACATGAAAATTAAGTATTTTGTTCATTTTATACATCAATTTTGGTATTTATTAGGAAAATATGATAAATGATTTTTGAAGGTGTTAGACTTCATGTTTTTCATATTAAGTTTTTTTAGAAAAAATGAAATTTTGCTCGTTCTAGACAAAAATCTTGGAAATGTTTTGAAAAATATGATAATTGATAGTTTTGAAGGTGTTAGAATTTACTTTTCTGCGTTTTTCCAAATTGTTTAAAAAAAATAGAAATTTGCATGTGTTAGTCTTCATTTTTGAAGTATTTTTTTAAGGAAAACATGAAAATTAAGTATTATGTTTGTTATAGACATCAATTTTTGAATTTATTAGGAAAATATGCTAATTGTTTTTTTGAAGGTTAGACTTCATATTTTGCATTTTTTTTTCTTTTTTTTTTTGAATAAAATTGACATTCGGATGTGTTAGTATTCAAATTTTGAGATAGTTTTAATAAAACATGAAAATTACGTATTTTTCTTATTGAAGATAGAAACCTTGGAATTGTTTTAAAAAATATGATAAGTGATATTTTCGAAGGTGTTAGACTTCACGTATTGGATTTTTGCATTTAAAAAAAAAATAGAAATTCGCATGTGTTAGTCTTCCATTTTTGAGTTTTTGTAAGGAAACATGAAAATTGTGTATTTTGTTTGTTTTAGACAGTAATTTTGGCATTTTCTAGAAAAATATGATAATTGCTATTTTTGAATGTGTTAGACTTCACTTTTTGCATTTTTTTCAACTTTTTTGAACAAAACAAATACGAATTCGCATGTGTTAGTCTTTAATTTTGGAGTTTTCTTGAGGAAAACATGAAAATTAAGTATTTTGTCGGTGTTATACATCAATTTTTGTATTTATTAGAAAAATATGATAAATGATTTTTAGAAGGTGTTAGACTTCATGTTTTGCATTTTTGTTTCATATTTTTTGAAAAAAAAAAATAGAAATTCGCATGAGTTAGTCTTCAATTTTTAAGTTTTTTTAGAAAAAATAAAAATTAAGTATTTTCCTCGTTCTAGACAGAAATCTTGGAAAAGTTTAAAAAAAATATAATAATTGATAATTTTGAAAGACTTCACTTTTCTGCGTTTTTCCAATTGTTTTGAGAAAAAAAATAGACATTTGCAGCGGTTAGTATTAATTTTTGGAGTATTTTTTTAAGGAAAACATGAAAGCTAAGTATTTTGTTTGCTATAGACATCAATTTTGGAATTTATTATAAAAATATTATAATTGTTTTTTTGAAGGTGTTAGACTTCACATTTTGCATTTTTTTGTCTTATTTTTTGAAAAAAATTTAAATTCGCATGTGTTAGTCTTCAATTTTTGTGATAGATTTAATAAAACACGAAAATTAAGTATTTTTCATATTCAAGATAGAAACCTTGGAATTGAATTAAAAAATATGATAAGTGATATTTTCGAAGCTGTTAGACTTCTCGTATTGGATTTTTGCATTTTTTTTGAAAAAATAGAAATTCGCATGTGTTAGTTTTCCATTCTTGAGTTTTTTTAAGGAAATCATTGAAAATTATGTAATTTGTTTGACTTAGACAGTAATTTTGGCATTTTCTAGAAAAATATGATAATTGATATTTTTGAAGGTAATTTTGACTTAGACTTCACTTTTTGCATTTTTAAATTTTTTTTTGAACAAAACAAATGGAAATTCGCATGTGTTAGTCATCAATTTTGGAATTTTCATGAGGAAATAATGAAATAAAGTATTTTGTTCGTTTTATACATCAATTTTGGTGCTTATTAGAAAAATGTGATAAATAATTTTTGCAAGGGGTTAGGCTTCACGTTTTGCATTTTTGTTTTTAAAAAATAAAAATTCGCATGAGTTAGTCTTCAATTTTTGAGTCTTTTTTTTGAAAAAAATGAAAATTCAGTATTTTGCTCGTTGTAGACAAAAATCTTGGAAATGTTTCGAAAAATATGATAATTGATAGTTTTGAAGGTGTTAGTCTTCACTTTTCTGCGTTTTTCCAAATGTTTTGAGAAAAAAAATAGAAATTTGCATGTGTTAGTCTTCAATTTTGGAGTATTTTTTGAGAAAAACAAGAAAATTAAGTATTTCGTTCGTTATAGACTTCAATTTTGGAATTTATTAGAAAAAAATGATTATTGTTTTATTTAAGGTGTTAGACTTCATATTTTGCATTTTTTTTTAGAAAAATTGAAATTCGCATGTGTTAGTCTTCAAATTTTTTAGATAGTTTTAATAAAGCACGAAAATTAAGTATTTTTCTTATTCAAGATAGAAACCTTGGAATTGTTTTCAAAAATATGATAAGTGATATTTTGAGTATTTAGAGTGTGTGTTAGTCTTCAATTACGGAGTATTTTGAGTTCGACATGAAAATTGAGTATTTTTGTTGTGTTATACTTCAATTTTAATATTTTCTAAAAACATATCATAATGGAATTTTTTGAAGGTGTTAGACTTCTATTTTTGCATTTTTAAGAAATCTTCGAAAAAATTGAAATTTGTGTGTGTTAGTCTTCAATTATGGAGTATTTTGAGCACGGCATGAAAATTGAGTATTTTACTTGTGTTACACTTCAATTTTAAAATTAAAAAAAAATATCATAATTGAATTTTTTGAAGGTGAGATTTAAGTTTTTGCATTTTTAAGAAAGTTTTGAAAAAATTGAAATTTGTGTGTGTTAGTCTTAAATTAGGGAGTATTTTGAGTACGACATGAAAATTGAGTATTTCGCTTGTGTAACACTTCAATTTTAATATTTTTTTAAAAAAAATCATAATTGAATTTTTTTGAAGGTGTTAGACTTCTATTTTTGCATTTTTAAGAAATTTTTGAAAAAAATTAAAATTTGTGGGTGTTAGTCTTCAATTATGGAGTATTTTGAGTCCTACATGAAAATTGAGTATTTTGCTTGTGTTACACTACAATTTTAACATTTTTAAAAAAATATCTTAATTGAATTTTTTGAAGGTGTTAGACTTCAGTTTTACCAGTTTTAAGAAAGTTTTGAAAAAATTAAAATTGGTGTGTGTTAGTCTTCAATTACGGAGTATTTTGAGTACGACATGAATATTGAGTATTTTTGTTGTGTTACACTTAAATTTTAACAATTTTTACAAAAATATCTTAATTGAATTTTTTTGAAGGTGTTAGACTTTTGTTTTTGCATTTTCAAGAAATTTTTGAAAAAAATTTAAATTTGTGTGTGTTAGTCTTCAATTACGGAGTATTTTGAGTTCGACATGAAAGTTGAGTATTTTTGTTGTGTTACACTTCAATTTTAATATTTTTGGAAAAAATATCATAATTGATTTTTTTGAAGGTGTTAAGACTTCTGTTTTTGTATTTTGAAGAAATTTTTGAAAAAATTAAAAATTGTGTGTGTTAGTGTTCAATTACGGAGTATTTTGAGTACGACATGAAAATTGAGTATTTTGTTTGTGTTATACTTACATTTTAACAATTTAAAAAAAAATACTTTTATTGATATTTTTGAAGTTGTTAGACTTCAGTTTTTGCATTTTTAAGAAATGTTTGAAAAAATTGAAATTTGTGTGTGTTAGTATTCTATTATGGAGTATTTTGAGTACTACATGAAAATTGGGTATTTTGCTTGTGTTACACTTCAATTTTAACATTTTTTTAAAAAAATATCTTAATTTAATTTTTTGAAGGTGTTGGACTTCTGTTTTTGCATTTTTAAGAAAGTTTTGAAAGAATTGAAATTTTTGTGTGTTTGTCATCAATTACGGAGTATTTTGAGTACAACATGAAAATTGAATATTTTCCATGTGCTATACTTCCATATTAAATTTTTAAAAAAATATCTTAATTAAATTTTTTCAAGGTTAGACTTCTGTTTTTGCATTTGTAAGAAATTTTGGAAACAAATGAAAATTTGTGTGTCTTAGTCTTGAATTATGGAGTATTTTGAGCACGACATGAAAATTGAGTATTTTGAATGTGTTACACTTAAATTTTAATTTTTTTTAAAAAAAAAACTTAATTGAATTTTTTGAAGGTGTTAGACTTCAGTTTTTGCATTTTTATGAAATGTTTGAAAAAATTGAAATTTGTGTGTGTGTTAGTCTTCAATTATGGAGTATTTTGAGTACGACATGAAAATTGAGTACTTTACTTGTGTTACACTTCAATTTTAAATTTTTTTAAAAAAAATATCTCAATTGAATTTTTTGAAGGTGTTAGACTTTAGTTTTTGTATTTTTAAGAAAGTTTTGAAAAAAATTCAAATTTGTGTGTGTTAGTCTTCAATTTGGTTGTATTCTGAGTACGACACGAAAATTGAGTATTTTCCTTGTGTTACACTTACATTTTAACAATTTAAAAATAAAATACCAAAATTGAATTTTTTGAAGATGTTAGACTTCGATTTTTGCATATTTAAGACATGCTTGAAATTTTTGAAATTTGCGTGTGTTTGTCTTCAATTACGGAGTATTTTGAGTACGACATGAAAATTGAGTATTTTTGTTGTGTTACACTTAAATTTTAACAATTTTTACAAAAATATCTTAATTGAATTTTTTGAAGGTTCTAGACTTCTGTTTTTGCATTTTCAAGAAATTTTGATAAAAATAGAAATTTGTGTGTGTTAGTCTTCAATTACGGAGTATTTTGAGTTCGACATGAAAATTGAGTATTTTTTGTTGTGTTACACTTCAATTCTAATATTTTCTGAAAAAAATATCATAATTGAAATTTTTGAAGGTGTTAGACTTCTGTTTTTGCATTTTAAAGAAATTTTTAAAAAAATTGAAATTTGTGTGTGTTAGTCCTCAATTACGGAGTATTTTGAGTACGACATGAAAATGAGTATTCTGTTTGTGTAACACTTAAATTTTAACAATTTTTTAGAAAATTCCTTAATTGAATTTCTTGAAGGTGTTAGACTTCAGTTTTTGCATTTTTGAGAAATGTTTGAAAAAATTGAAATTCATGTGTGTTAGTCTTCAATTATGGAGTATTTTTTGAGTACTACATGAAAATTGAGTATTTTTCTTGTGTTATACTTCAATTTTAAAATTTAAAAAAAAAATATCTTAATTGAATTTTTTGAAGGTGTTAGACTTCAGTTTTACCATTTTTAAGAAAGTTTTGAAAAAATTGAAATTTGTGTGTGTTAGTCTTCAATTACGGAGTTTTTTTTTGTACGACATGAAAATAGAGTATTTTTGTGTGTTACACTCAAATTAAATTTTTTTTTTTAAAAATATCTTAGTTGAATTTATTGAAGGTGTTAGACTTCTGTTTTTGAATTTTCAAGATATTTTTGAAAAAAATTGAAATTTGTGTGTGTTAGTTTTCAATTACGGAGTATTTTGAGTTCGACATAAAAGTTGAGTATTTTTGTTGTGCTACACTGCAATTTTAATATTTTTTGAAAAAATGTCATAATTGAATTTTTTGAAGGTGTTAGACTTCCGTTTTTGCATTTTTAAGAATTAATTGAAAAAATTTAAATTTTTGTGTGTTAGTCTTCAATTAAGGAGTATTTTGAGTACGAAATGAAAATTAAGTATTTTGCATGTGTTATACTTCCATTTTAACTTTTTTTTTAAATATCTTAATTACATTTTTTTAAGGTGTTAGACTTCTGTTTTTCCATTTGTAAGAAATTTTGGAAAAAAATTGAAATTTGTGTGTCTTAGTCTTCAATTATGGAGTATTTTGAGTACGACAAGAAAATTGAGTATTTTGAATGTTTTACACTTAAATTTGAACTTTAAAAAAAAAAATATCTTGATTGAATTTTTTGAAGGCGTTACACTTCCGTTTTTGCATTTTTAAGAAATATTTGAAAACATAGAAATTTATGTGTGTTAGTCATCAATTATGGAGTATTTTGAGTACGACATGAAAATTGAGTATTTTGCTTGTGTTGCACTTCAATTTTAACATTTTTTCAAAAAATATCTTAATTGAATTTTTTGAAGGTGTTAGACTTCAGTTTTAGCATTTTAAAGAAAGTATTGAAAAAATTGAAATTTGTGTGTGTTAGTCTTCAATTACGGAGTATTTTGAGAACGACAAGAAAATTGATTATTTTTCTTGCGTTACACTTCAATTTTAATATTTTTTAAAAAAATATCATAATTGAGTTTTTTGAAGGTGTCAGACTTCTGTTTTTGCATTTTTAAGAAATTTTTGAAAAAATTGAAATTTTTGTGTGTTAGTCTTCAATTACGGAGTATTTTGAGTACAACATGAAAATTGAATATATTGCATGTGTTATCCTTCCATTTTAACTTCTTTTAAAAATATCTTAATTAAATTTTTTTTAGGTGTTGGACTTCTATTTTTGCATTTGTAAGAAATTTTGGAAAAAAAAGAAAATTCGTGCGTCTTAGTCTTCAATTATGGAGTATTTTGAGTACGACATGAAAATTGAGTATTTTGAATGTGTTACACTTAAATATTAATTTAAAAAAATAAATAATTTCATTGAATTTTTTGAAGGTGCTAGACTTCAGTTTTTGCATTTTTAAGAATTTTTTGAAAAAATTGAAATTTGTGTGTGTTACTCTTCAATTACTGAGTATTTTGAGTACGACAAGAAAATTGATTATTTTTCCTGCGTTACACTTCAATTTTAATATTTTTTTAGAAAATATCATAATGCAATTTTTTGATGGTGTCTGACATCTGTTTTTGCATTTTTAATAAATTTTTGAAAAAAAAGAAATTTGTGTGTGTTAGTCTTCAATTACGGAGTCTTTTGAGTGCGACATGAAAATTAAGCATTTAGCTTCTGTTACACTTCAATTTTAAGAATTTTAAAAAAATTCCGTAATTGAATTTTTTTGAAGGTGTTAGACTTCCATTTTTGCATTTGTAAGAAATTTCGGAAAAAATTGAAATTTGTGTGTCTTAGTCTTCAATTACGGAGTATTGTGAGTTCGACATGAAAATTGATTATTTTGAATGTGTTACAGTCAAATTTTAATTTTTTTTTTAAAAATAACATAATTGAATCTTTTGAAGGTGTTAGACTTCAGTTTTTGCATTTTTAAGAAATGTTTGAAAAAATTGAAATTTGTGTGTGTTAATCTTCAATTATGGAGTATTTTAAGTACGACATGAAAATTGAGTATTTTGCTTGTGTTACACTTCAATTTTAATATTTAAAAAAAAAATATCGTAATTGAATTTTTTGAAGGTTTTAGACTTCTGTTTTTGCATTTTTATGAAAGTTTTGAAAAAATTGAAATTTGTGTGTGTTAGTCTTTAATTAGGGAGTATTTTGAGTACGACACGAAAATTGAGTATTTTTCTTGTGTTACACTTCAATTTATATATTTTTTTTTAAAAAAATTATAATTGAATTTTTTTGAAGGTGTTAGACTTCTGTTTTTGCATTTTTAAGAAATTTTTGAAAAAAATTTAAATTTGTGTGTGTTAATCTTCAATTACTGAGTATTTTGAGAATGACATGAAAATTGAGTATTTTGCTTGTGTTACACTTACAATTTAACAATTTAAAAAAAAAATACCTTAATTGAATTTGTTGAAGGAGTTAGACTTCAATTTTTGCATTTTTAAGAAATGTTTGAAAAATTTGAAATTTGCATGTGTTAATCTTCAATTATGGAGTATTTTGAGTACGACACGAAAATTGAGTATTTTCATTGTGTTAAACTTCAATTTTAACATTTAAAAAAAGAAAATATCATAATTGAATTTTTTGAAGGAATTAGACTTCAGTTTTTGCATTTTTAAGAAAGTTTTGAAAAAATTGAAATTTGTGTTTGTTAGTCTTCAATTAGGAAGTATTCTGTGTACGACACGAAAATTGAGTATTTTGCTTGTGTTACACTTCAATTTTAATATTTTTAAAAAAAAATCAGAATTGAATTTTTTTGGAAGGTGTTAGACTTGTGTTTTTGCATTTTTAAGAAATTTTTGAAAAAATTGAAATTTGAGTGTGTTAGTCTTCAATTACTGAGTAGTTTGAGTATGGCATGACAATTGAGTATTTTGCTTGTGTTATAGTTCAATTTTAACATTTTTTAAAAAATATCGTTATACTTCAGTTTTTGCATTTTCAAGAAATTTTTGAAAAAATTTAAATTTTGTGTGTGTTTGTCTTCAATTACGGAGAATTTTGAGTACTACATGAAAATTGAGTATTTTGCTTGTGTTACACTTCAATTTTCAAATTTTTTTGAGAAATATCATAATTGAATTTTTTGAATGTCTTAGACTTCTGTTTTTGTTTTTTTATGAAATTTCTGAAAAAAATTGAAATTTTTGTGTGTTAGTCTTCAATTACGGAGTATTCTGAGTACAACATGAAAATTGAGTATTTTGCATGTGTTACACTTAAATTTTAACATTTTTAAAAAAAATATCTAAATTGAATTATTTCGAGGTGTCAGACTTGCGTTTTTGCATTTTTAAGAAAGTTTTTAAAAAATTGAAATTTGTGTGTGTTAGTCTTCAATTAGGGAGTATTTTGAGTAAGACATGAAAATTGAGTATTTTTCTTGTGTTATACTTCAATTTTAATATTTTTTAAAAAAAAATCATAATTGAATTTTTTTGATGGTGTTAGACTTCTGTTTTTGCATTTTTGAGAAATTTTTGAAACAATTGAAATTTGTGTGTGTTAGTCTTCAATTACTGAGTATTTTGAGTACGACAAGACAATTGAGTATTTTTCTTGTGTTATACTTCAATTTTAACATTTTTTTAAGAAATATCATAATGGAATTTTTTGAATGTGTTAGACTTCGGTTTTTGCATTTTTATGAAATTTTTGAAAAAATTTAAATTTGTGTGTGTTAGTATTCAATTACGGAGCATTTTGAGTACGACATGAAAATTGAGTATGTTACTTGTGTTACACTTCAATTTTAACATTTTATGGAAAATATCAAAATTGAATTTTTTGAAGGTGTTAGACCTATGTTTTTGCTTTTTATGAAATTTTAGAAAAAATTGAAATTTTTGTGTGTTAGTCTTCACTGACGGAGTTTATTGAGTACGACATGAAAATTGAGTATTTTTCTTGTGTTACACTTCAATTCTAATATTTTTTTTAAAAAATCATAATTGAATTTTTTGAAGGTGTTAGACTTCTATTTTTGCATTTTGAAGAAGTTTTTGAAAAATTGAATTTTGTGTGTGTTAGTCTTCAATTATGGAGTATTATCAGTACAACATGAAAATTGAGTATTTTTCTTGTGTTACACTTGCATTTTAACAATTTTAAGAAAATACTTTAATTGAATTTTTTGAAGGTGTTAGACTTCAGTTTTTGCATTTTAAAGAAAAGTTTGAAAAAATTGAAATTTGTGTGTGTTAGTCTTCAATTAAAGAGTATTTTGAGTTGGACATAAAAATTGAGTATGTTGCTTGTGTTACACTTCAGTTTTAACATTCTTTGAAAAAATATCATAATTGAACTTTTTGAAGGTGTTAGACTTCAATGTTTGCATTTTTAAGAAAGTTTTGAAAAAAATTGAAATTTGTGTGTGTTAGTCTTCAATTACGGTGTATTTTGAGTACGACATGAAAATTGAGTATTTTACTTGTGTTACACTTCAATTTTAACATTTTTAAAAAAAATATCATAATTCAATTTTTTTTGAAGGTGTTAGACTTCTGTTTTTGCATTTTTAAGAAAGTTTTGAAAAAATTGAAATTTGTGTGTGTTAGTCTTCAATTACTGAGTATTTTCAGTACGACAAGACAATTGAGTACTTTGCTTGTGTTATACTTCAATTTTAACATTTTTTAAAAAATATCATAAATGATTTTTTTGAATGTGTTAGACTTCTGTTTTTGCATTTTGATGAAATTTTTAAAAAAATTTAAATTTGTGTGTGTTAGTCTTCAATTACAGAGTATTTTGAGTACCACATGAAAATTGAGTATTTGATGAGCGGGTTTTTGGCGTGTAAAATTATCGTTGTATTCGAAAACCCGATTCAATCAACAAGTGTGAAAATATATGTGTATAGTGGAAAATATGCAAGTTCGTTCCACGAGGAGTATATGCGTCAAATAATGAACCAAAACTAGATGAGAAATAACGAAGAAAATTCACAGAACATAGTCCGTTACAACGGAAGTGGGTTCCGTTACAACGGACTTGAGTGAAAATTCTGTCGCTAAAAGTGAGATGAACGTCCGTTACAACGGAGGCAACTCCGTTATAACGCACTATACTTGTCCGTTATAACGAACAGTGGTTGCGTTGCAACGGATTGGTTAATCCGTTACAACGGACCGCGATGTCCGTTACAACGCACTTGTATTGATTCCTTTGAATAAAAATTCTGACTAGTCCGTTACAACGGAACTCTAGTTGCGTTACAACGGAAGTATAACCAACTGAATATTAAAGGACCAACCGTCTAGTCCGTTGTAACGCAATGTGAGTCCGTTATAACGGAAGTAGTTCTGGATTTCTGATTTGAGATTTGATTTGGGAGCAATTTGATGGTTTGTTTTGGATTCAAATTTAGAAGTAATTAAACTAAGTAACAAGCACTAAGATCACACAAACAAACAAAGAGGATTTAAAGCAAAGAAAAAGAACTAAAGATTCGTTAAACCGAGAATTCTTTACACAACAAAATCCAATCAAACAACAATTAATCAAGTAATTGAAAAGGAGTACACCTAGTTGAGAAAGCCTCGAAGTGAAGCTCCTTGTCTCCTTGCCTCGCACCGAAAGATCCTTGCTCCTTGTCTCGAGAGTGATGGATTGTCCCGAAAGGATGAAGCTCCCTTGTCTCGGATCGCAATCACTTCGAAGAAACGCGGATCGAGTCACGGCACTTCTTCTCAAATCCACCGTAGGGAATAGCTCCTTGTCACGGCCCGATCTTCGAAGGATGAGAGGGATTCGTCGAAGGGATGAGCTCCCTTGTCTCGACTAGTCCTTGAGAGATTTTTCTTGATTGATCTTGAAGTATCTTGAAGGTTCTTGATTGTGCTTCACGGTTCTTGGAAGTTCTTGACGGTTCTTGGAAGTTCTTGAGAGGGAGAGAGAAGAGAGAGAGAGAAAGTGCTCCGAAGAGCGGGGAGAAGGGCCCTCAACTCGTGGCCCTTTTGGTCTTATTTATAGCACTCACGGAGTCTTCTTATTGGTCACGAGTTGGTGGAGAGGATTGGGGGTAATGAAGTAATTTCCACCAAAGGTAGGTGGGAAGGATAAGGGCTAAGGATTGAGTGGTTTTCGTGTGGACTTTTGTGTAAGTCTTTATCATGATGATTGTTTGCCTCCCGTCTCATTCATGTACCGAATATATCGGTACAATATATCGTTTTCATTCCTCTTGACGTGTTGGAGACAACTACACTTTCCAAATTCCCAGAATTTCCTTCTAAAACCTGTAATTAATCAATAAAACACACTTAGTGACGAAATATTCTTGTTATCTCAAATATGAACAATTGTATATATAAAGTTGTGATTCAAAAGGGCTAAAATCCCCAAATTAGATATCAAAAAGGTGCTTTATTTTCCTCGTATCAGTATTTTGTTTTTGTTACACTTCAATTTCAAAATTTTATTGTAAAATATCATTATTGAATTTTTTGAATGTCTTAGACTTCTGTTTTTGCTTTTTATGAAATTTCTGAAAAAAATAGAAATTTTTGTGTGTCAGTCTTCAATTACAGAGTATTTTGAGTACGACATGAAAATTGAGTATTTTGCATGTGTTACACTTAAATTTTAACATTTTTTAAAAAAATATCTAAATTGAATTATTTCAATGTGTTAGACTTCCGTTTTTGCATTTGTAAGAAAGTTATTAAAAAATTGAAATTTGTGTGTGTTAGTCTTCTATTAGGGAGTATTTTGAGTAAGACATGAAAATTGAGTATTTTGTTTGTGTTATACTTCAATTTTAATATTTTAAAAAAAAAATCATAATTGAATTTTTTTGAAGGAGTTAGACTTCTGTTTTTGAATTTTTTAGAAAATTTTGAAACAATTGAAATTTGTGTGTGTTAGTCTTGAATTACTGAGTATTTTGAGTACGACAAGACAATTGAGTATTTTGCTTGTGTTATACTTCAATTTTAACATTTTTTTAAGAAATATCATAATGGAATTTTTTGAATGTGTTAGACTTCGGTTTTTGCATTTTCATGAAATTTTAGAAAAAATTTAAATTTGTGTGTGTTAGTCTTCAATTACGGAGCATTTTGACTATGACATGAAAATTGATTTTTTTGCTTGTGTTACACTTCAATTTTAACATTTTTTGGAAAATATCAAAATTGAATTTTTTGAAGGTGTTAGACTTATGTTTTTGCTTTTTGTGAAATTTCTAAAAAAATTGAAATTTCTGTTTGTTAGTCTTCAATGATGGAGTATTTTGAGTACGACATGAAAATTGAGTATTTTTCTTGTGTTACACTTCAATTTTAAATTTTTTTGGAAAATATCATAATTGAATTTTTTGAATGTGGTAGACTTCTGTTTTTTGATTTTTATGAAATTTCTGAAAAAAATTGAAATTTCTTTGTGTTAATCTTCAATTACGGAGTATTTTGAGTACGGCATGAAAATTGAGTATTTTGCACGTGTTACACTTAAATTTTAACATTTTTTTAAAAAATATCTTAATTGAATTATTTCAAGGTGTTAGACTTCAGTTTTTTGCATTTTTAAGAAAGTTTTGAAAAAATTGAAATTTGTGTGTGTGTTAGTCTTCAATTAGTGAGTATTTTGAATACAACATGAAAATTGAGTATTTTACTTGTGTTACACTTCAATTTTAACATTTTTTTGAAAATATCATAATTGAATTTTTTGAAGGTGTTAGACTTATGTCTTTGCTTTTTATGAAATTTCTAAAAATTGAAATTTCTGTGTGTTAGTCTTCAATGACGGAGTATTTTGAGTATGACATGAAAATTGAGTATTTTTCTTGTGTTACACTTCAATTTTAATATATTTTAAAAAAAATTCATAATTGAATTATTTGAAGGTGTTAGACTTTTATTTTTGCATTTTGAAGAAATTTTTGAAAAAATCAAAATTTGTGTGTGTTAGTCTTCAATTATGGAATTTTTTGAGTACAACATGAAAATTGAGTATTTTGCTTGTGTCACACTTACATTTTAACAATTTTAAGAACATACCTTCATTGAATTTTTTGAAGGTGTTAGACTTCAGTTTTTGCATTTTTAACAGAAGTTTGAAAAAATTGAAATTTGTGTGTGTTAGTCTTCAATTACGGAGTATTTTGAGTACGACATGAAAATTGAGTATTTTTGCTTGTGCTACACTTCCATTTTAACAAATTTAAAAAAAATATGTTAATTGAATTTTTGGAAGGTTTTAGACTTAAGTTTTTGAATTTTTTCTGAAATGTTTGAAAAAATTCAAATTTGTGTGTGTTAGTCTTCAATTATGGAGTATTTTGAGAATGACATGAAAATTGAGTATTTTGCTTGTGTTACACTTCAATTTTAATATTTTTTAAAAAAATTTATAATTGAATTTTTTGAAGGTTAACGATTTCTGTTTTTGCATTTTGAAGAATTTTTTGAAAAAATTGAAATTTGTGTGTGTTAGTCTTCAATTAAGGAGTATTTTGAGTACGACATGAAAATTGAGTATTTTGCTTGTGTTACACTTACATTTTAACAATTTTTAAAAAAAATACCTAAATTGAATTTTTTGAAGGTGTTAGACTTCAGTTTTTGCATTTTTAAGAAAATTTTGAAAAAATTGAAATTTGTGTGTGTTAGTCTTCAATTACAGAATATTTTGAGTACGACATGAAAATTGAGTATTTATCTTGTGTTACACTTCAATTTTTATATTTTTTGAAAAAATATCATAATTGAATTTTTTGAAGGTGTTAGACTTCTGTTTTTGCTTTTTATGAAATTTGTGAAAAAAATGAAATTTCTGTGTATTAGACTTCAATTATGGAGTATTTTGAGAACGACATGAAAATTGAGTATTTTGCTTGTGTTACACTTCAATTTTAATATTTTTTAAAAAAAATCATAATTGAATTTTTTGAAGGTGTTAGACTTCTGTTTTTGCATTTTGAAGAAATTTTTGAAAAAATTGAAATTTGTGTGTGGTAGTCTTCATTTATGGAGTATTTTGAGAACGACATGAAAATTGAGTATTTTGCTTGTGTCACACTTCAATTTTAATATTTTTTAAAAAAAATCATAATGGAATTTCTTTGAAGGTGTTAGACTTCGGTTTTTGTATTTTTAAGAATTTTTTAAAAAAATTTAAATTTGTGTGTGTTAGTCTTCAATTAAGGAGTATTTTGAGTACGACATGAAAATTGAGTATTTTGCTTGTGTTACACTTATATTTTAATAATTTTGAAAAAAATACCTAAATTGAATTGTTCGAAGGTGTTAGACTTCAGTTTTTGCATTTTTCGGAAATGTTTGAAAAAATTGAAATTTGTGTGTGTTAGTCTTCAATTATGGAGTATTTTGAGTACGACATGATAATTGAGTATTTTGCTTGTGTCACACTTCAATTTTATCATTTTTAAAAAAAATATCATAATCGAATTTTTTTGAATGTGTTGAACTTCTGTGTTTGCATATCTAAGAAATTTTTGAAAAAATTGAAATTTGTTTGTGCTAGTCTTCAATTACTGAGTGCTTTGAGTACGACAAGACATTTGAGTATTTTGCTCGTGTAATTATTAAATTTGAACATTTTTAAAAAAAATATCATAATTGAATTCTTTGAATGTGTTGGACTTCAGTTTTTGCATTGTTATGAAATTTGGAAAAAAATTTAAATTTGTGTGTGTTAGACTTCAATTACGGAGTATTTTGAGTACGACATGGAAATTGAGTATTTTGCTTGTGTTACCCTTAAATTTTAACATTTTTTTGAAAAATATCATAATTGAATTTTTTTAAGGTGTTAGACTTCTGTTTTTGATTTTTACGAAATTTCTTAAAAAATTGAAATTTCTGTGTTTTAGTCTTCAATTACGGAGTATTTTGAGTACGAAAAGACAATTGCGTATTTTGCATGTGTTACACTTAAATTTTAATATTTAAAAAAAATACCTTAATTGAACTATTTGAAGCTGTTAGACTTCATTTTTTGCATTTTCAAGAAAGTTTTGAAAAAGTTGAAATTTGTGTGTGTTAAGACTTCAATTACTGAGTATTTTGAGTACGACATGAAAATTGAGTATTTTTGTTGTGTTACAATTAAATTTTAACAATTTTTACAAAAATATCTTAATTGAGTTTTTTGAAGGTGTTATACTTCTGTTTTTACATTTTTAAGAAAATTTTCAAAAAATTGAAATTTGTGTGTGTTTGTCTTCAATTACAGAATATTTTGAGTACGACATGAAAATTGAGTATTTTTCTTGTGTTACACTTCAATTTTAATATTTTATGAAAAAAATATCATAATTGAGTATTTTGTGTTACCATTAAATTTTATCAATTTTTACAAAAATATATTAATTGAGTTTTTTGAAGGTGTTAGACTACAGTTTTTGCATTTTTCAGAAATGTTTGAAAAAATTGAAATTTGTGTGAGTTAGTCTTCAATTATGGAGTAGTTTGAG
Organism: Luzula sylvatica; assembly: GCA_946800325.1. Taxonomy (NCBI): domain Eukaryota; kingdom Viridiplantae; phylum Streptophyta; class Magnoliopsida; order Poales; family Juncaceae; genus Luzula; species Luzula sylvatica. The sequence goes on from OX326956.1 coordinate 22,168,550, forward strand.
TATGACATAAAAATTGAGTATTTTGCTTGTGTTACACTTCAATTTTAACATTTTAAAAAAAAGTATCATAATCAATTTTTTTGAAGGAGTTAGACTTTTGTTTTTGCATTTTTAAGAAATTTTTGAAAAAAATGAAATTTGTGTGTGTTAGTCTTCAATTACAGAATATTTTGAGTACGACATGAAAATTGAGTATTTTTCTTGTGTTACACTTCAATTTTTATATTGTTTGAAAAAATATCATAATTGAATTTTTTGAAGGTGTTAGACATCTATTTTTGCTTTTTATGAAATTTCTGAAAAAAATGAAATTTCTGTGTATTAGCCTTCAATTACGGAGTATTTTGAGTACTACATGAAAATTGAGTATTTCTCATGTGTTACACTTAATTTTTAACATTCTTTTAAAATATATCTTAATTGAATTATTTGAATGTGTTAGACTTCAGTTTTTGCATTTTTAAGAAAGTTTTGAAAAAGTTGAAATTTGTGTGTGTTAGTCTTCAATTACGGAGTATTTTTGAGTACGATATGAAAATAGATTATTTTTGTTGTGTTACAATTAAATTTTAACAATTTTTGCAAAAATGTCTTAATTTAGTTTTTTGAAGGTGTTAGACTTCTGTTTTTGCATTTTTAAGAAATTTTTGAAAAAATTGAAATCTGTGTGTGTTAGTCTTCAATTACAGAATATTTTCAGTATGACATGAAAATTGAGTATTTTGCATGTGTTACATTTACATTTTAAATTTTTTATAATAAGTAAGTTAGTTGAATTTTTTGAAGGTGTTAGACTTAAGTTTTTGCATTTTTAAAAAAGTTACGAAAAAGTTGAAATTTGTGTGTGTTAGTCTTCAATTACTGAGTATTTTGAGTACGACATGAAAATTGAGTATTTTTGTTGTGTTACAATTAAATTTTAACAATTTTTACAAAAATATCTTAATTGAGTTTTTTGAAGGTGTTAGATTTCTGTTTTTGCATTTTTAAGAAATTTTTGTGAAAATTGAAATTTGTGTGTGTTAGTCTTCAATTACAGAATATTTTGAGTACGACTTGAAAATTGAGTATTTTTTGTGTACACTTCAATTTTAATATTTTTTGAAAAATATCATAATTGAATTTTTTGAAGGTGTTAGACTTTTGTTTTTGCTTTTTATGAAATTTCTGAAAAAATTGAAATTTCTATGTGTTAGTCTTCAATTATGGAGTATTTTGAGTACGACATGAAAATTGAGTATTTCGCACGTGTTACCCTTAAATTTTAACATTATTTTAAAAAATATCTGAATTGAATTATTTGAATGTGTTAGACTTCAGTTTTTGCATTTGTAAGAAAGTTTTGAAAAAGTTGAAATTTGTGTGTGTTAGTCTTCAATTACGGAGTATTTAGAGTACGATATGAAAATTGAGTATTTTTGTCGTGTTATAATTAAATATGAACAATTTTTACAAAAATATCTTTATTTAGTTTTTTGAAGGTGTTAGACTTCTGTTTTTGCATTTTTAAGAAAATTTTGAAAAAATTGAAATTTGTGTGTGTTAGTCTTCAACTACAGAATATTTTGAGTACGACATGACAATTGAGTATTATGCATGTGTTACACTTACATTTAAAATTTTTTAAAATAAATAACTTAGTTGAATTTTTTGAAGGTGTTTGACTTCAGTTTTTGCATTTTTCAGAAATATTTGAAAATTTTGAAATTTGTGTGTGTTAGTCTTCAATTATGGAGTATTTTGAGTACGACATGAAAATTGAGTATTTTTCCTTGTGTTACCCTTCAATTTTAATATTTAAAAAAAAAAATCATAATTGAATTTTTTTGAAGGTGTTAGACTTCTGTTTATGCATTTTTAAGAAATTTTTGAAAAAATTGAAATTTGTGTGTGTTAGGCTTCACTTACGGAGTATTTTGGGTACGACATGAATATTGGGTATTTTCCTTGTGTTACACTTACATTTTAACAATTTTAAAAAAATTACCTTAATAGAATTTTTTGAAGGTGTTAGACTTCAGTTTTTGAATTTTTCAGAAATGTTCGAAAAAATTGAAATTTGTGTGTGTTAGTCTTCAATTATGGAGTATTTTGAGTAAGACATGAAAATTGAGTATTTTGCTTGTGTTACACTTCAATTTTGACATTTTTTTAAAAAATATCATAATTAAATTTTTGAATGTGTTGGACTTCTGTTTTGGCATTTTTAAGAAATTTTAGAAAAAATTGAAATTTGTGTGTGTTAGTCTTCAATTACTGAGTATTTTGAGTACGACAAGACAATTGAGTATTTTGCTTGTGTTATATTTCAATTTTAACATTTTGAAAAAAAATATAATAATTGAAATTTTTGAATGTGTTGGACTTCAGTTTTTGCATTTTTATGAAATTTTGGAAACAATTTAAATTTGTCTGTGTTAGTCTTCAATTACGGAGTATTTTGATTATGACATGAAAATTGAGTATTTTTCTTTTGTTACACTTCAATTTTAACATTTTTTTGGAAAATATCATAATTGAATTATTTGATGGTGTTAGACTTCTGATTTTTCATTTTTAAGAAATTTCTGAAAAAATGGAAATTTCTATGTGTTAGTCTTCAATTACGGAGTATTTTGAGTACGACAAGACATTGGAGTATTTTGCATGTGTTAGACTTAAATTTTAAATTTTTTTTAAAAATACCTTAATTGAATTATTTTAAGGTGTTAGACTTCAGTTTTTGCATTTTTAAGAAAGTTTTGAAAAAGATGAAATTTGTGTGTGTTAGTATTCAATTACTGATTATTTTGAGTACGACATGAAAATTGAGTATTTTTGTTGTGTTACAATTAAATTTTAACAATTTTTACAAAAATATCTTAATTGAGTTTTTTGAAGGTGTTAAGACTTCTGTTTTTGTATTTTTAAGAAATTTTTGAAAAAATTGAAATTTGTGTGTGTTTGTCTTCAATTACAGAATATTTTGAGTACGACATGAAAATTGAGTATTTTTATTGTGTTACACTTCAATTTTAATATTTTTTGAAAAAATATCATCATTCAATTTTTTGAAGGTGTTAGACTTCTGTTTTTGAATTTTGAAGAAATTGAAATTTGTGAGTGTTAGTCTTCAATTACATAGTATTTTGAGTACGACATGAAAATTGAGTATTTTTGTTGTTTTACAATTCAATTTTAACAATTTTTACAAAAATATCTTAATTGATCTTTTTTAAGGTGTTAGACTTCTGTTTTTGTATTTTTAAGAATTTTTTGGAAAAATTGAAATTTGTGTGTGTTAGTCTTCATTTACAGAATATTTTGAGTATGACATGAACATTGAGTATTTAGCATGTGTTCACTTACATTTTAAAATTTCTAAAATAAATACCTTAATTTCATTTTTTGAAGGTGTTAGACTTTAGTTTTTGCATTTTTCAGAAATGTTTGAAAAAATGGAAATTTGTGTGTGTTAGTCTTCAATTTTGGAGTATTTTGAGTGCGACATGAAAATTGAGTATTTTGCTTATGCTACACTCCAATTTTAATATTATTTAAAAAAATCATAATTGAATTTTTTGGAAGGTGTTAGACTTCTGTTTTTGCATTTTGAAGAAATTTTTAAAAAAATTGAAATTAGTGCGTGTTAGTCTTCAATTACGTAGTATTTTGAGTACGACATGAAAATTGAGTATTTTGCTTGTGTTACACTTACATTTTAACAATTTCTAAAAAAATACCTTAATTGAATTTTTGAAGGTGTTAGACTTCAGTTTTTGCAATTTTCAGAAATGTTTGAAAAAATTTAAATTTGTGTGTGTTAGTCTTCAATTACGGAGTATTTTGAGTACGACAAGACAATTGAGTATTTTGCATGTGTTACACTAAAATTTTAACACTTTTTTGAAAAATACCTTAATTGAATTATTTGATGGCGTTAGACTTCAATTTTTGCATTTTTAAGAAAGGTTTGAAAAATTTGAAATTTGTGGGTGTTAGTCTTCAATTCCTGAGTATATTGAGTACGACAAGACAATTGAGTATTTTGCTGGTGTCATACTTCAATTTTGACATTTTTTTGAAAAATATCATAATTGAATTTTTTGAAGGTGTTAAACTTCTGTTTTGGCTTTTTATGAAATTTCTGATAATTTTTAAATTTGTGTGTGTTGGTCTTCAATTACGGAGTATTTTGAGTACGACATGAAAATTGAGTATTTTGCATGTGTTACACTTAAATTTTAACATTGTTAAAAAAAATATTTTAATTGAATTATTTGAAGGTGTTAGACTTCAGTTTTTGCATATTATAGAAAGTTTTGAAAAAGTTGAAATTTGTGTGTGTTAGTCTTCAATTACGGAGTATTTTTAGTACGACATGAAAATTGTGTATTTTTGTTGTGTTACAATTAAATTTTAACAATTTTTACAAAAATATCATAATTGAGTTTTTTCAAGGTGTTAGACTTCTGTTTTTGCATTTTTTAGAAATTTTTAAAACAATTGATATTTTTGTGTGTTAGTCTTCAATTACTGGGTATTTTGAGTACGACAAGACAATTGAGTATTTTTCTTGTGTTATAATTCAATTTTAACATTTTTTTAAAAAATTAAATTTTTTGAATGTGTTGGACTTCTGTTTTTGCATTTTAATGAAGTTTTTGAAAATAATTTAAATTTGTGTGTGTTAGTCTTCAATTACGGAGTATTTTGAGTACGACATGAAAATTGAGTATTTTTGTTGTGTTACAATTAAATTTTAACAATTTTTACAAAAATATCTTAATTGAGTTTTTTGAAGGTGTTAAGGCTTCTGTTTTTGCATTTTTAAGAAATTTTTGAAAAAATTAAAATTTGTGTGTGTTTGTCTTTAATTACAGAATATTTTGAGTACGACATGAAAATTGAGTATTTTTCTTGTGTTACACTTCAATTTTAATATTTTTTGAAAAAATATCATCATTCAATTTTTTGAAGGTGTTAGACTTATGTTTTTGAATTTTGAAGAAATTGAAATTTATGAGTGGTAGTCTTCAATTACATAGTATTTTGAGTACGACTTGAAAATTGAGTATTTTTGTTGTGTTACAATTCAATTTTAACAATTTTTAATAAAATATCTTAATTGATCTTTTTGAAGGTGTTAGACTTCTGTTTTTGCATTTTTAAGAATTTTTTGGAAAAATTGAAATTTGTGTGTGTTAGTCTTCATTTACCGAATATTTTGAGTACGACATGAAAATTGAGTATTTAGCATGTGTTCACTTACATTTTAAAATTTCTAAAATAAATACCTTAATTTCATTTTTTGAAGGTGTTAGACTTCAGTTTTTGCATTTTTCAGAAATGTTTGAAAAAATGAACATTTGTGTGTGTTAGTCTTCAATTTTGGAGTATTTTGAGTGCGACATGAGAATTGAGTATTTTGCTTGTGTTCCACTTCAATTTTAACATTATTTAAAAAAATCATAATTGAATTTTTTTGAAGGTGTTAGACTTCTGTTTTTGCATTTTGAAGAAATTTTAAAAAAAATTGAAATTAGTGCTTGTTAGTCTTCAATTACGGAGTATTTTGAGTAGGACATGAAAATTGAGTATTTTGCTTGTGTTACACTTACATTTTAACAATTTCTAGAAAAATACCTTCATTGAATTTTTTGAAGGTGTTAGACTTCAGTTTTTGCAATTTTCAGAAATGTTTCAAAAAATTTAAATTTGTGTGTGTTAGTCTTCAATTACGGAGTATTTTGAATACGACAAGGCAATTGAGTATTTTGCATGTGTTACACTAAAATTTTAACACTTTTTTGAAAAATACCTTAATTGAATTATTTGATGGTGTTAGACTTCAGTTTTTGCATTTTTAAGAAAGTTTTGAAAAATTGGAAATTTGTGGGTGTTAGTCTTCAATTCCCGAGTATACTGAGTACGACTAGACAATTGAGTATTTTGCTGGTGTTATACTTCAATTTTAACATTTTTTTGAAAAATATCATAATTGAATTTTTTGAAGGTGTTAAACTTCTGTTTTTTGCTTTTTATGAAATTTCTGATAATTTTTAAATTTGTGTGTGTTGGTCTTCAATTACAGAGTATTTTGAGTACGACATGAAAATTGAGTATTTTGCATGTGTTACACTTAAATTTTAACATTTTTTTAAAAAATATTTTAATTGAATTATTTGAAGGTGACTTCAGTTTTTGCATATTATAGAAAGTTTTGAAAAAGTTGAAATTTGTGTGTGTTAGTCTTCAATTACGGAGTATTTTTAGTACGACATGAAAATTGTGTATTTTTGTTGTGTTACAATTAAATTTTAACAATTTTTACAAAAATATCATAATTGAGTTTTTTCAAGGTGTTAGACTTCTGTTTTTGCACTTTTTAGAAATTTTTTAAAAAATTGATATTTGTGTGTGTTAGTCTTCAATTACTGGGTATTTTGAGTACGACAAGACAATTTAGTATTTTTCTTGTGTTATAATTCAATTTTAACATTTTTTAAAAAATTGAATTTTTTGAATGTGTTGGACTTCTGTTTTTGCATTTTTATGAAATTTTTGAAAATAATTTAAATTTGTGTGTGTTAGTCTTCAATTACGGAGTATTTTGAGTACGACATGAAAATTGAGTCTTTTGCTTGTGTAACACTTCATTTTTAACTCTTTTTGAAAAATACCATAATTGAATTTTTTGAAGCTGATAAACTTCTGTTTTTGCTTTTTATGAAATATCTGATAAATTGAAATTTATGTGTGTTAGTCTTCAATTACGGAGTATATTTAGTACGACATGAAAATTGAGTATTTTGCATGTGTTACACTTAAATTTTAACATTTAAAAAAATATATCTTAACTGAATTATTTGAAGGTGTTAGACTTCTGTTTTTGCCTTTTTAAGAAAGTTTTAAAAAAGATGAATTTTGTGTGTGTTAGTCTTCAATTATGGAGTATTTTGAGCACGATATGAAAATTGAGTATTTTTCTTGTGTTACACTTCAATTTGAATATTTAAAAAAAAATCATAATTGAATTTTTTTTTAGGGTGTTACACTTTTGTTTTTGCATTTTGAAGAAATTTTTAAAAAAATTGAAATTAGTGTGTGTTACTCTTCAATTATGGAGTATTTTGAGTACGACATGAAAATTGAGTATTTTTGTTGTATTACAATTTAATTTTAACAATTTTTACAAAAATATCTTAAGTGAGTTAAAGGTGTTAGACTTATCTTTTTGCATTTTTAAGAAATTTTTGGAAAAATTGAAATTTGTGTATGTTAGTCTTCAATTACAGAATATTTTGAGTACGACATGAAAATTGAGTATTTTTCTTGTGTTACACTTCAATTTTAATATTTTTTTAAAAAAATCATAATTGAATTTTTTTGAAGGTGTTACACTTCTTTTTTTGCATTTTGATGAAAATTTTGAAAAAATTGAAATTTGTGTGTATTACTCTTCAATTACGGAGTATTTTGAGTACGACATGAAAATTGAGTATTTTGCTTGTGTTACACTTACAGTTTAACAATTTTAAAAAAAATACGTCAATTGAATTTTTTGAAGGTGCAAACGCTTTCAGTTTTTGCATTTTTCAGAAATCTTTGAAAAAATTGAAATTTGTGTGTGTTAGTCTTCAATTATGGAGTATTTTGAGTACGACATGGAAATTGAGTATTTTCCTTGTGTTACACTAGAATTTTAACTTTTTAAAAAAAAATATATCATAATCGAATTTTTTGAATGTGTTGGACTTCTGTTTTTGCATTTTTAAGAAATTTTTGAAAAAATTGAAATTTGTGTGTGCTAGTCATCAATTACTGAGTATTTTGAGTACGACAAGACAATTGTGTATTTTCTTGGTGTTACCCTTCAAATTGAATATTTAAAAAAAAAAATCAGAATTGAATTTTTTTGAAGGTGTTAGACTTCTGTTTTTGCATTTTTAAGAAATTGTTGAAAAAATTAAAATTTGTGTGTGTTAGTCTTCAATTACGGAGTATTTTGAGTACGACAAGACAATTGAGTATTTTTCTTGTGTTATACTTCAATTTTAACATTTTTTTTAAAAATATAATAATTTAATTTTTTGAATGTGTACGCATTCAGTATTATTTTTCAGAAATCTTTGAAAAAATTGAAATTTGTGTGTGTTAGTCTCCATTTATGGAGTATTTTGAGTACGACATGAAAATTGAGTATTTTGTTTGTGTTACACTTCATTTTTAACATTTTTAAAAAAAAATATCATAATCGAATTTTTTTAATGTGTTGGACTTCTGTTTTGGCATTTTTAATAATTTTTTGAAAAAAATGAAATTTGTGTGTGTTCGTCTTCAATTACATAATATTTTGAGTACAACATGAAAATTGAGTACTTTTCTTGTGTTACACATCAATTTTAATATTTTTTATAAAAATATGATAATTGAATTTTTTGAACGTGTTAGACTTCTGTTTTTGAATTTTGAAGAAAGTTTTGAAAAAATTGAAATTTGTGTGTGTTAGTTTTCAATTACGGAGTATTTTGAGTATGACATGAAAATTGAGTATTTTGATTGTGTTACACTTCAATTTTAACATTTTTAAAAAAAATATCATAATCGAATTTTTTGAATGTGTTGGACTTCTGGTTTTGCATTTTTAAGAAATTTTTTAAAAAATTGAAATTTGCGTGTGTTGGTCTTCAATTACTGAGTATTTTGAGTACGACAAGACAATTGAGTATTTTGCTGGTGTTACCCTTCAGATTTAATATTTTTTTGACAAAAATCATAATTGAATTTTTTTGAAGGTGTTAGACTTCTGTTTTTGCATTTTTTAAATTTTTTTGAAAAAATTGAAATTTGTGTGTGTTAGTCTTCAATTACGGAGTATTTTGAGTACGACATGAAAATTGAGTATTTTGCATGTGTTACACTTAAATTTTAACATTTTTTTAAAAAATATTTTAATTGAATTATTTGAAGGTGTTAGACTTCTGTTTTTGAATTTTGAAGAAAGTTTTGAAAAAATTGAAATTTGTGTGTGTTAATTTTCAATTACGGAGTATTTTAAGTACGACATGAAAATTGAGTATTTTGATTGTGTTACAATTCAATTTTAACATTTTTAAAAAAATATCATAATCGAATTTTTTGAATGTGTTGGACTTCTGTTTTTGCATTTTTAAGAAATTTTTTAAAAAATTGAAATTTGCGTGTGTTAGTCTTCAATTACTGAGTATTTTCAGTACGACAAGACAATTGAGTATTTTGCTGGTGTTACCCTTCAAATTTAATATTTTTTTGAAAAAAATCATAATTGAATTTTTTTGAAGGTGTTAGACTTTTGTTTTTTCATTTTTTAAATTTTTTTGAAAAAATTGAAATTTGTGTGTGTTAGTCTTGAATTACGGAGTATTTCGAGTACGACATCAAAATTAAGTATTTTGCTTGTGTTACACTTACAGTTTAACAATATTTAAAAAAATACCTTCATTGAATTTTTTCAGGGTGTAAACGCTTTCAGTTTTTGTATTTTTCTGAAATGTTTGAAAATATTGAAATTTGTGTGTGTTAGTCTTCAATTATGGAGTATTTCGAGTACGACATGAAAATTGAGTATTTTGCTTGTGTTACACTTACAGTTTAACAATTTAAAAAAAAATACGTCAATTGAATTTTTTGAAGGTGCAAACGCATTCAGTTTTTGCATTTTTCAGAAATCTTTGAAAAAATTGAAATTTATGTGTGTTAGTCTTCAATTATGGAGTATTTTGAGTACGACATGAAAATTTAGAATTTTCCTTGTGTTACACTTCAATTTTAACATTTTTTAAAAAAATATCATAATCGAATTTTTTGAATGTGTTGGACTTCTGTTTTTGCATTTTTAAGAAATTTTTGAAAAAATTGAAATTTGTGTGTGCAAGTCATCAATTACTGAGTATTTTGAGTACGACAAGATAATTGTGTATTTTGATGGTGTTACCCTTCAAATTTAATATTTAAAAAAAAAAAATCAGAATTGAATTTTTTTGAAGGTGTTAGACTTCTGTTTTTGCATTTTTAAGAAATTTTTGAAAAACATTAAAATTTGTGTGTGTTTGTCTTCAATTACGGAGTATTTTGAGTACAACAAGACAATTGAGTATTTTTCTCGTGTTATACTTCAATTTTAACATTTTTTTTAAAAATATCATAATTGAATTTTTTGAATGTGTACGCATTCAGTTTTTGCATTTTTCAGAAATCTTTGAAAAAATTGAAATTTGTGTGTGTTAGTCTCCAATTATGGAGTATTTTGAGTACGACATGAAAATTGAGTATTTTGCTTGTGTTACACTTTATTTTTAACATTTTTTTAAAAAAATATCATAATCGAATTTTTTTAATGTGTTGGACTTCTGTTTTGGCATTTTTAATAATTTTTTGAAAAAATTGAAATTTGTGTGTGTTCGTCTTCAATTACATAATATTTTGAGTACCACATGAAAATTGAGTACCTTTCTTGTGTTACACATCAATTTTAATATTTTTTGTAAAAATATGATAATTGAATTTTTTGAAGGTGTTAGACTTCTGTTTTTGAATTTTGAAGAAAGTTTTGAAAAAATTGAAATTTGTGTGTGTTAGTTTTCAATTACGGAGTATTTTGAGTACGACATGAAAATTGAGTATTTTGATTGTGTCACACTTCAATTTTAACATTTTTTTAAAAAATATCATAATCGAATTTTTTGAATGTGTTGGACTTCTGTTTTTGCATTTTTAAAATTGTTTTTAAAAAATTGAAATTTGCGTGTGTTAGTCTTCAATTACTGAGTATTTTGAGTACGGCAAGTCAATTGAGTATTTTGCTGGTGTTACCCTTCAAATTTAATATTTTTTTGAAAAAAATCATAATTGAATATTTTTGAAGGTGTTAGACTTATGTTTTTGCATTTTTTAAATTTTTTTAAAAAAATTGAAATTTGTGTGTGTTAGTCTTCAATTACGGAGTATTTCGAGTACGACATGAAAATTGAGTATTTTTCTTGTGTTACACTTACAGTTTAACAATTTTTAAATAAATACCTTCATTGAATTATTTGTGGGTGTAAACGCTTTCTGTTTTTGCATTTTTCAGAAATGTTTGAAAAAATTGAAATTTGTGTGTGTTAGTCTTCAATTATGGAGTATTTTGAGTACGACATGAAAATTGAGTATTTTTCTTGTGTTACACTTCAATTTTTACATTTTTAAAAAAAATATCATAATCAAATTTTATTAATGTGTTAGACTTATGTTTTTGCATTTTTAAGAATTTTTTGAAAATATTGAAATTTGTGTGTGTTAGTCTTCAATTTAAGAATATTTTGAGTACCACATGAAAATTGAGTACTTTTCTTGTGTTACACATCAATTTTAATATTTTTTGTAAAAATATTATAATTAATTTTTTTGAACGTGTTAGACTTCTGTTTTTGAATTTTGAAGATATTTTTGACAAAAATTGAAATTTGTGTGTGTGTTAGTCTTCAATTACGGAGTATTTTGAGTATGACATGAAAATTGAGTATTTTTGTTGTGTTACAATTAAATTTTTACAATTTTTACAAAAATATCTTAATTGAGTTTTTTTGAAGGTGTTAGACTTATGTTTTTGCATTTTTAAGAAATTTTTGGAAAAATTGAAATTTGTGTATGTTAGTCTTCAATTACAAAATATTTTGAGTACGACATGAAAATTGAGTAATTTTCTTGTGTTACACTACAATTTTAATATTTTAAAAAAAAATCATAATTGAATTTTTTTGAAGGTGTTACACTTCTGTTTTTGCATTTTGAAGAAAGTTTTGAAATAATTGAAATTTGTGTGTGTTACTCTTCAATTACGGAGTATTTTGAGTACGACATGAAAATTGAGTATTTTGCTTGAGTTACACTTACAGTTTAACAATTTTAAATAAAATACCTTAATTGAATTTTCTGAAGGTGTAAACGCTTTCAGTTTTTGCATTTTTCAGAAATGTTTGAAAAAATTGAAATTTGTGTGCGTTAGTCTTCAATTATGGAGTATTTTGAGTACGACATGAAAATTGAGTATTTTGCTTGTGTTACACTTCAATTTTAACATTTTTTTTTTAAATATCATAATTGAATGTTTTTAATGTGTTGGACTTCTGTTTTTGCATTTTTAAGAATTTTTTAAAAAAATTGAAATTTGTGTGTGTTAGTCTTCAATTACTGAGTATTTTGAGTACGACAAGACAATTGAGTATTTTGCTTGTGTTATACTTCAATTTTAACATTTTAAAAAAAAGTACCATAATTGAATTATTTGAATGTGTTGGACTTCAGTTTTTGCTTTTTTATGAAATTTTGGAAAAAAATTTAAATTTGTGTGTGTTTGTCTTCAATTACGGAGTATTTTGAGTACGACATGAAAATTGAGTATTTTGCTTGTGTTACACTTCAATTTTTGCATTTTTTTGAAAAATATCAAAATTTTATTTTTTTCAAGGTGTTAAGACTTCATCTTTTGCTTTTTATGAAATTTCTGAAAAAATTGAAATTTGTGTGTGTTAGTCTTCAGTTATGGAGTATTTCGAGTACGGCATGAAAATTGAGTATTTTGCATGTTTTACACTTAAATTAATTTTTTTTTTAAACAATATCTTAATTGAATTATTTGAAGGTGTCAGACTTCAGTTTTTGCATTTTGTAAAAAAATATCATAATCGAATTTTTTGAATGTGTTGGACTTCTGTTTTCACATTTTTAAGAAATTTTTTAAAAAATTGAAATTTGTGTGTGTTAGTCTTCAATTACGGAGTATTTTGAGTACGACATGAAAATTTAGTATTTTTGTTGTGTTACAATTAAATTTTAACAATTTTAACAAAAATATCTTAATTGAGGTTTTTGAAGGTGTTAGACTTATGTTTTTGCATTTTTAAGAAATTTTTGGAAAAATTGAAATTTGTGTATGTTAGTCTTCAATTACAGAATATTTTGAGTACGACATGAAAATTGAGTATTTTTCTTGCGTTACACTTCAATTTTAAATTTTTTTTTTAAAAATATCATAATTGAATTTTTTGAATGTGTACGCTTTCAGTTTTTGCATTTTTCAGAAATCTTTGAAAAAATTGAAATTTGTGTGTGTTAGTCTCCAATTATGGAGTATTTTGAGTACGACATGAAAATTGAGTATTTTGCTTGTGTTACACTTCATTTTTAACATTTTTTTTAAAAAAATATCATAGTCGAATTTTTTTAATGTGTTGGACTTCTGTTTTGGCATTTTTAATAATTTTTTAAAAAAAATGAAATTTGTGTGTGTTCGTCTTCAATTATAGAATATTTTGAGTACCACATGAAAATTGAATACTTTTCTTGTGTTACACATCAATTTTAATATTTTTTGTAAAAATATGATAATTGAATAATTTGAAGGTGTTAGACTTCTGTTTTTGAATTTTGAAGAAAGTTTTGAAAAAATGAAATTTGTGTGTGTTCGTCTTCAATTACGGAGTATTTTGAGTACGACATGAAAATTGAGTATTTTGATTGTGTTACACTTCAATTTTAACATTTTTTTTAAAAATATCATAATCGAATATTTTGAAGGTGTTGGACTTCTGTTTTTGCATTTTTAAGAAATTTTTTAAAAAATTGAAATTTGCGTGTGTTAGTCTTCAATTAATGAGTATTTTGAGTACGACATGAAAATTGAGTATTTTGCATTTGATAAACTTACATTTAAATTTTTTTAAAATAAATACCTTCATTGAATTTTTTGAAGTTGTTAGACTGCAGTTTTTTCATTTTTCAGAAATGTTTGAAAAAATTGAAATTTGTGTGTGTTAGTCTTCAATTATGGAGTATTTTGAGTACGACATGGAAATTGATTATTTTGCTGGTGTTACCCTTCAATTTTAATATATTTTAAAAAAAATCATAATTGAATTTTTTTTTAAGGTGTTAGACTTCTGTTTTTGCATTTTGAAGAAATTTTTGAAAACATTGAAATTTGTGTGTGTTAGTCTTCAATTGAGGAGTATTTTGAGTACGACATGAAATTTGAGTATTTTGCTTGTGTTACACTTACATTTGAAATTATTTTAAAAAAAAACCTCGATTGAATTTTTTGAAGGCGTTAGACTTCTGTTTTTGCCTTTTTAAGAAATTTTTGAAAAAATTGAAATTTGTGTGTGTTAGTCTTCTAGTATGGAGTATTTTGAGTGCGACACGAAAATTGAGTATTTTGATTGTGTTACACTTCAATTTTGACATTTTATTAAAAAATATTATAATTGAATTTTTTGAAGGTGTTTGCTTTCAGTTTTTGCATTTTTCAGAAATGTTTGAAAAAATTGAAATTTGTTGGTGTTAGTCTTCAATTATGGAGTATTTTGAGTACGACATGAAAATTGAGTATTTTGCTTGTGTAACACTTCAATTTTAACCTTTTTAAAAAAAATATCATAATTTAATTTTTTTGATGGTGTTAGACTTCTATTTTTGCTTTTTATGAAATTTCTGAAAAAATTGAAATTTCTGTTTGTTAGTCTTCAATTACGAAGTATTTTCAGTATGACAAGATAATTGAGTATTTTGCATGTGTTACAATTAAATTTTAACATTTTTTTTGAAAAATATTATAATTGAATTTTTTGAATGTGTTGGACTTCAGTCTTTGCATTTTTATGAAATTTTGGAAAAAATTTAAATTTGTGTGTGTTTGTCTTCAATTACGGAGTATTTTGAGTACGACATGAAAATTGAGTATTTTTCATGTGTTACACTTAAATTTTAACATTTTTTTAAAAAATATCTTAATTGAATTATTTGATGGTGTCGGACTTCTGTTTTTCCATTTTTAAAAAAGTTTTGAAAAAGTTGAAATTGGTGTGTGTTAGTCTTCAATTACAGAATATTTTGAGTACGACATGAAAATTGAGTATTTTTCTTGTGTTACACTTCAATTTTAATATTTTTTGAAAAAATATCATAAATTAATTTTTTGAATGTGTTAGACTTCTGGTTTTGTATTTTGAAGAAATATTTGAAAAAAATTGAAATGTGTGTGTGTTAGTCTTGAATTACGGAGTATATTCAGTACGACATGAAAATTGATTTTTTTTGTTGTATTACAATTAAATTTAAACAATTTTTATAAAAATATATTAATTGAGTTTTTTAATGGTGTTAGACTTCTGTTTTTGTATTTTTAAGTAATTTTTGGAAAAATTGAAATTTTTGTGTGTTAGTCTTCAATTACAAAATATTTTGAGTACGACATGAAAATTGAGTATTTTGCATGCGTTACACTTACATTTTAAATTTATTAAAAAATACCTTCATTGAATTTTTCGAAGGTGTTAGACTTCAGTTTTTGCATTTTTCAGAAATGTTTGAAAAAATAGAAATTTGTGTGTATTAGTGTTCGATTATGGAGTATTTTAAGTATGACACAAAAATTGAGTATTTTGCTTGTGTTACCCTTCAGTTTTTGAATTTAAAAAAAAATCGTAATTGAATTTTTTTGAATGTGTTGGACTTCTGTTCTTGCATTTTTAAGAAATTTTTCAAAAATTGAAATTTGTGTGTGTTAGTCATCAATTACGGAGTATTTTGAGTACAACATGAAAATTGAGTATTTTTGTAGTGTTACAGTTAAATTTTAACAATTTTTATAAAAATATCTTAATTGAGTTTTTTGATGGTGTTGGACTTCTGTTTTTGCATTTTTTAAGAAAGTTTTGAAAAAGTTGAAATTTTTGTGTGTTAGTCTTCAGTTATGGAGTATTTTGAGTACGACATGAAAATTGAGTATTTTGCATGTGTTTCAATGAAATTTTAACATTTAAAAAAAAATATCTTAATTGAATTATTTGAAGGTGTTAGACTTCAGTTTTTCATTTTTACGTAAGATTTCAAAAAGTTGAAATTTGTGTGTGTTAGTCTTCCATTACAGAATATTTTGAGTACGACATGAAAATTGAGTATTTTTCTTGTGTTACACTTCAATTTTAATATTTTTTGAAAAAATATCATAAATGAATTTTTTGAATGTGTTAGACTTCTGGTTTTGTATTTTGAAGAAATATTTGAAAATAATTGAAATGTGTGTGTGTTAGTCTTGAATTACGGAGTATATTCAGTACGACATGAAAATTGATTTTTTTTGTTGTATTACAATTAAATTTAAACAATTTTTATAAAAATATATTAATTGAGTTTTTTAATGGTGTTAGACTTCTGTTTTTGTATTTTTAAGTAATTTTTGGAAAAATTGAAATTTTTGTGTGTTAGTCTTCAATTACAAAATATTTTGAGTACGACATGAAAATTGAGTATTTTTCATGCGTTACACTTACATTTTAAATTTTTTAAAATAAATACTTTAATTGAATTTTTTGAAGGTGATGGACTTCAGTTTTTGCATTTTTCAGAAATGTTTGGAAAATTGAAATTTGTGTGTGTTAGTCTTCAATTATGGAGTATTTTGAGTACGACATGAAAATTGAGTATTTTCCTTGTGTTACCTTTCAATTTAAAAAAAAAAAAATATCATAATTGAATTTTTTTAATGTGTTGGAGTTCTCTTTTTGCATTTTTAAGAAATTTTTGAAAAAAATGAAATTTGTTTGTGTTAGTCTTCAATTACGGAGTATTTTGAGTACGAGATGAAAATTGAGTATTTTTGTTGTGTCACAATTAAATTTTAACATTTTTTGTAAAAATATTTTAATTGTGTTTTTTGAAGGTGATAGACTTCTGTTTTTGCATTTTTAAGAAATTTTTGGAAAAATTGAAAGTTGTGTGTGTTAGTCTTCAATTACATAATATTTTGAGTACGACATGAAAATTGAGTATTTTGCACGTGTTACACTTACATTTTAACAATGTTTTAAAAAATACCTTAATTGAACTTTTCGAAGGTGTTAGACTTCAGTTTTTGCATTCTTCAGAAATGTTTGAAAAAATTGAAATTTGTGCGTGTTAGTCTTCAATTATGGAGTATTTTGAGTACGACATGAAAATTGAGTATTTTGCTTGTGTTACCCATCAATTTTAGAATTTTTTAAAAAAATATCATAATTGAATTTTTTGATTGTGTTGGACTTCGGTTTTTTCATTTTTAAGAAATTTTAGAAAAAATGGAAATTTGTGTGTGTTAGTCTTCAATTATGGAGTGTTTTGAGTACGACATGAAAATTGAGTATTTTCCTTGCGTTACACTTCAATTTTAATATTTTTTTAAGAAAATCATAATTGAATTTTTTTGAAGGTGTTAGACTTCTGTTTTTGCATTTTGAAGAAATTTTTAAAAAAATTAAAATTTGTGTGTGTTAGTCTTCAATTACGGAGTATTTTGAGTACGACATGAAAATTAAATATTTAGCTTGTGTTAATCTTTCATTTTGACAATTTTTAAAAAAAATACCGTAATTGAATTTTTTGAAGATGTTAGACTTCAGTTTTCGCATTTTTCAGAAATGTTTGAAAAAATTGAAATTTGTGTGTCTTAGTCTTCAATTATGGAGTATTTTGAGTACCACATAAATATTGAGTATTTTGCTTGTTTTACCTTAAATTTTAGAATTAAAAAATAATAATATCATAATTGAAATTTTTGTATGTGTTGGACTTCTGTTTTTGCATTTTTTAGAAATTGAAATTTGTGTGTGTTGATCTTCAATTATGGAGTATTTTGAGTATGACATGAAAATTGAGTATTTTCCTTGTTTTACCCTTCTATTTTAGAATTTTTTTAAAAAATATCAAAATTGAATTTTTTTGAATGTGTTGGACTTCTGTTTTGCATTTTGAAGAAATTTTTGAAAAAAATTGAAATTTTTGTGTGTTAGTCTTAAATTATGGGGTATTTTGAGTACGACATGAAAATTGAGTGTTTTTGTTGTATTACAATTAAATTTAAACAATTTTTATAAAAATATCTTAATTGAGTTTTTTGATGGTGTTAGACTTCGGTTTTTGCATTTTTAAGAAATTTTAGAAAAAATTGAAATTTGTGTGTGTTAGTCTTCAATTATGGAGTGTTTTGAGTACGACATGAAAATTGAGTATTTTGCTTGTGTTACACTTCAATTTTAATATTTTTTTAAGAAAATCATAATTGAATTTTTTTGAAGGTGTTAGACTTCTGTTTTTGCATTTTGAAGAAATTTTTAAAAAAATTAAAATTTGTGTGTGTTAGTCTTCAATTACGGAGTATTTTGAGTACGACATGAAAATTAAGTATTTAGCTTGTGTTAATCTTTCATTTTGACAATTTTTTTAAAAAAATACCGTAATTGAATTTTTTGAAGATGTTAGACTTCAGTTTTTGCATTTTTCAGAAATGTTTGAAAAAATTGAAATTTGTGTGTCTTAGTCTTCAATTATGGAGTATTTTGAGTACCACATAAATATTGAGTATTTTGCTTGTGTTACCTTCAATTTTAGAATTAAAAAAAAATAATATCATAATTGAAATTTTTGTATGTGTTGGACTTCTGTTTTTGCATTTTTTAGAAATTGAAATTTGTGTGTGTTGATCTTCAATTATGGAGTATTTTGAGTATGACATGAAAATTGAGTATTTTCCTTGTGTTACCCTTCTATTTTAGAATTTTTTTTAAAAATATCAAAATTGAATTTTTTTGAATGTGTTGGACTTCTGTTTTTGCATTTTGAAGAAATTTTTGAAAAAAATTGAAATTTTTGTGTGTTAGTCTTGAATTATGGGGTATTTTGAGTACGACATGAAAATTGAGTATTTTTGTTGTATCACAATTAAATTTAAACAATTTTTATAAAAATATCTTAATTGAGTTTTTTGATGGTGTTAGACTTCTGTTTTTGTATTTTTAAGAAATTTTTGGAAAAATTGAAATTTTTGTGTGTTAGTCTTCAATTACAGAATATTTTGAGTACGACATGAAAATTGAGTATATTGTTTGTCTTACACTGACATTTTAAATTTTTTAAAATAAAAACTTTAATTGAATTTTTTGAAGGTGTTGGACTTTAGTTTTTGCATTTTTAAGAAATGTTTGAAAAAATTGAAATTTGTGTGTGTTAGTCATCAATTATGGAGTATTTTGAGTACGACATGAAAATTGAATATTTTCCTTGTGTTACCTTTCAATTTAAAAAAATTTCATAATTGAATTTTTTTAATGTGTTGGACTTCTGGCTTTCATTTTTAAGAAATTTTTGAAAAAAATTAAATTTGTGTGTGTTAGTCTTCAATTATGGAGTATTTTGAGTACGACATGAAAATTGAGTATTTTTGTTGTGTTACAATTAAATTTTAACATTTTTTGTAAAAATATTTTAATTGAGTTTTTTGAAGGTGTTAGACTTCAGTTTTTGCATTTTTAAGAAATGTTTGAAAAAATTGAAATTTGTGTGTGTTAGTCTTGAATTATGGAGTATTTTGAGTACGACATGAAAATTGAGTATTTTCCTTGTGTTACACTTCAATTTTAGAATTGTTTTGAAAAATATCATAATTGAATTTTTTGAATGTGTTGGACTTATGTTTTTGCATTTTTAAGAAATTTTTGAAAAAATTGAAATTTGTGTGTGTTAGTCTTCAATTACGGAGTATTTTGAGTACGACATGGAAATTGAGTATTTTTGTTGTGTTACAATTAAATTTTAACAATTTTTGTTAAAATATCTTAATTGAGTTTTTTGAAGGTGTTAGACTTCTGTTTTTTCATTTTTTAGAAATTTTTGGAAAAATTGAAAGTTGTGTGTGTAAATCTTCAATTACAAAATATTTTGAGTACGACATGAAAATTGAGTATTTTGCACGTGTTACAAATATATTTTAACAATTTTTTAAAAAATACCTTCATGGAATTTTTCGAAGGTGTTAGACTTCAGTTTTTGCATTTTTCAGAAATGTTTGAAAAAATAGAAATTTGTGTGTATTAGTCTTCGATTATGGAGTAATTTAAGTACGACACAAAAATTGAGTATTTTGCTTGTGTTGCCCTTCAGTTTTTGAATTTAAAAAAAAATTATCATAATTGAATTTTTTTGAATGTGTTGGACTTCTGTTCTTGCATTTTTAAGAAATTTTTCAAAAATTGAAATTTGTGTGTGTTAGTCTTCAATTACGGAGTATTTTGAGTACAACATGAAAATTGAGTATTTTTGTAGTGTTACAGTTAAATTTTAACAATTTTTATAAAAATATCTTAATTGAGTTTTTTAATGGTGTTGGACTTCTGTTTTTGCATTTTTTAAGAACGTTTTGAAAAAGTTGAAATTTTTGTGTGTTAGTCTTCAGTTATGGAGTATTTTGAGTACGACATGAAAATTGAGTATTTTGCATGTGTTTCAATGAAATTTTAACATTTAAAAAAAAATATCTTAATTGAATTATTTGAAGGTGTTAGACTTCAGTTTTTCATTTTTACGTAAGATTTGAAAAAGTTGAAATTTGTGTGTGTTAGTCTTCCATTACAGAATATTTTGAGTACGACATGAAAATTGAGTATTTTTCTTGTGTTACACTTCAATTTTAATATTTTTTGAAAAAATATCATAAATGAATTTTTTGAATGTGTTAGACTTCTGGTTTTGTATTTTGAAGAAATATTTGAAAATAATTGAAATGTGTGTGTGTGTTAGTCTTGAATTACGGAGTATATTCAGTACGACATGAAAATTGATTTTTTTTGTTGTATTACAATTAAATTTAAACAATTTTTATAAAAATATATTAATTGAGTTTTTTATTGGTGTTAGACTTCTGTTTTTGTATTTTTAAGTATGTTTTGGAAAAATTGAAATTTGTGTGTGTTAGTCTTCAATTACAAAATATTTTGAGTACGACATGAAAATTGAGTATTTTGCATGCGTTACACTTACATTTTAAATTTTTTAAAATAAATACTTTAATTGAATTTTTTGAAGGTGATGGACTTCAGTTTTTGCATTTTTCAGAAATGTTTGGAAAATTGAAATTTGTGTGTGTTAGTCTTCAATTATGGAGTATTTTGAGTACGACATGAAAATTGAGTATTTTCCTTGTGTTACCTTTCAATTTAAAAAATAAAATATCATAATTGAATTTTTTTAATGTGTTGGAGTTCTCTTTTTGCATTTTTAAGAAATTTTTGAAAAAAATGAAATTTGTGTGTGTTAGTCTTCAATTACGGAGTATTTTGAGTACGAGATGAAAATTGAGTATATTTGTTGTGTCACAATTAAATTTTAACATTTTTTGTAAAAATATTTTAATTGTGTTTTTTGAAGGTGATAGACTTCTGTTGTTGCATTTTTAATAAATTTTTGGAAAAATTGAAAGTTGTGTGTGTTAGTCTTCAATTACAGAATATTTTGAGTACGACATGAAAATTGAGTATTTTGCACGTGTTACACTTACATTTTAACAATGTTTTAAAAAATACCTTAATTGAACTTTTCGAAGGTGTTAGACTTCAGTTTTTGCATTCTTCAGAAATGTTTGAAAAAATTGAAATTTGTGTGTGTTAGTCTTCAATTATGGAGTATTTTGAGTACGACATGAAAATTGAGTATTTTGCTTGTGTTACCCTTCAATTTTAGAATTTTTTAAAAAAATATCATAATTGAATTTTTTGATTGTGTTGGACTTCGGTTTTTGCATTTTTAAGTAATTTTAGAAAAAATTGAAATTTGTGTGTGTTAGTCTTCAATTATGGAGTGTTTTGAGTACGACATGAATATTGAGTATTTTGCTTGCGTTACACTTCAATTTTAATATTTTTTTAAGAAAATCATAATTGAATTTTTTTGAAGGTGTTAGACTTCTGTTTTTGCATTTTGAAGAAATTTTTAAAAAAATTAAAATTTGTGTGTGTTAGTCTTCAATTACGGAGTATTTTGAGTACGACATGAAAATTAAGTATTTAGCTTGTGTTAATCTTTCATTTTGACAATTTTTAAAAAAAATACCGTAATTGAATTTTTTGAAGATGTTAGACTTCAGTTTTTGCATTTTTCAGAAGTGTTTGAAAAAATTGAAATTTGTGTGTCTTAGTCTTCAATTATGGAGTATTTTGAGTACGACATGAAAATTGAGTATTTTGCTTGTGTTACCCTTCAATTTTAGAATTTTTTAAAAAAATATCATAATTGAATTTTTTGATTGTGTTGGACTTCGGTTTTTGCATTTTTAAGAAATTTTTGAAAAAATTGAAATTTGTGTGTGTTAGTCTTCAATTATGGAGTGTTTTGAGTACGACATGAAAATTGAGTATTTTGCTTGCGTTACACTTCAATTTTAATATTTTTTTAAGAAAATCATAATTGAATTTTTTTGAAGGTGTTAGACTTCTGTTTTTGCAAAGAAATTTTAAAAAAAATTAAAATTTATGTGTGTTAGTCTTCAATTACGGAGTATTTTGAGTACGACATGAAAATTAAGTATTTAGCTTGTGTTAATCTTTCATTTTGACAATTTTTAAAAAAAATACCGTAATTGAATTTTTTGAAGATGTTAGACTTCAGTTTTTGCATTTTTCAGAAATGTTTGAAAAAATTGAAATTTGTGTGTCTTAGTCTTCAATTATGGAGTATTCTGAGTACCACATAAATATTGAGTATTTTGCTTGTGTTACCTTCAATTTTAGAATTAAAAAAAAATAATATCATAATTGAAATATTTGTATGTGTTGGACTTCTGTTTTTGCATTTTTTAGAATTTGAAATTTGTGTGTGTTGATCTTCAATTATGGAGTATTTTGAGTATGACATGAAAATTGAGTATTTTCCTTGTGTCACCCTTCTATTTTAGAATTTTTTAAAAAAATATCAAAATTGAATTTTTTTGAATGTGTTGGACTTCTGTTTTTGCATTTTGAAGAAATTTTTGAAAAAAATTGAAATTTTTTTGTGTTAGTCTTGAATTATGGGGTATTTTGAGTACGACATGAAAATTGAGTATTTTTGTTGTATCACAATTAAATTTAAACAATTTTTATAAAAATATCTTAGATGAGTTTTTTGATGGTGTTAGACTTCTGTTTTTGTATTTTTAAGAAATTTTTGGAAAAATTGAAATTTTTGTGTGTTAGTCTTCAATTACAGAATATTTTGAGTACGACATGAAAATTGAGTATTTTGTTTGTCTTACACTGACATTTTAAATTTTTTAAAATAAAAACTTTAATTGCATTTTTTTGAAGGTGTTGGACTTTAGTTTTTGCATTTTTAAGAAATGTTTGAAAAAATTGAAATTTGTGTGTGTTAGTCATCAATTATGGAGTATTTTGAGTACGCCATGAAAATTGAGTATTTTCCTTGTGTTACCTTTCAATTTAAAAAAAATTTCAAAAAATATCATAATTGAATTTTTTTAATGTGTTGGACTTCTGTTTTTGCATTTTTAAGAAATTTTTGAAAAAAATGAAATTTGTGTGTGTTAGTCTTCAATTATGGAGTATTTTGAGTACGACATGAAAATTGAGTATTTTTGTTGTGTTACAATTAAATTTTAACATTTTTTGTAAAAATATTTTAATTGAGTTTTTTGAAGGTGTTAGACTTCAGTTTGTGCATTTTTAAGAAATGTTTGAAAAAATTGAAATTTGTGTGTGTTAGTCATCAATTATGGAGTATTTTGAGTACGACATGAAAATTGAGTATTTTCCTTGTGTTACACTTCAATTTTAGAATTGTTTTAAAAAATATCATAATTGAATTTTTTGAATGTGTTGGACTTATGTTTTTGCATTTTTAAGAAATTTTTGAAAAAATTGAAATTTGTGTGTGTTAGTCTTCAATTACGGAGTATTTTGCGTACGACATGGAAATTGAGTATTTTTGTTGTGTTACAATTAAATTTTAACAATTTTTAGTAAAATATCTTAATTGAGTTTTTTGAAGGTGTTAGAATTCTGTTTTTGCATTTTTTAGAAATTTTTGGAAAAATTGAAAGTTGTGTGTGTAAATCTTCAATTACAAAATATTTTGAGTACGACATGAAAATTGAGTATTTTGCACGTGTTACAAATACATTTTAACAATTTTTTAAAAAATACCTTCATTGAATTTTTCGAAGTTGTTAGACTTCAGTTTTTGCATTTTTCAGAAATGTTTGAAAAAATAGAAATTTGTGTGTATTAGTCTTCGATTATGGAGTATTTTAAGTACGACACAAAAATTGAGTATTTTGCTTGTGTTGCCCTTCAGTTTTTGAATTTAAAAAAAAATTATCATAATTTAATTTTTTTGAATGTGTTGGACTTCTGTTCTTGCATTTTTAAGAAATCTTTCAAAAATTGAAATTTGTGTGTGTTAGTCTTCAATTACGGAGTATTTTGAGTACAACATGAAAATTGAGAATTTTTGTAGTGTTACAGTTAAATTTTAACAATTTTTATAAAAATATCTTAATTGAGTTTTTTGATGGTGTTGGACTTCTGTTTTTGCATTTTTTAAGAAAGTTTTGAAAAAGTTGAAATTTTTGTGTGTTAGTCTTCAGTTATGGAGTATTTTGTGTACGACATGAAAATTGAGTATTTTGCATGTGTTTCAATGAAATTTTAACATTTAAAAAAAAATATCTTAATTCAATTATTTGAAGGTGTTAGACTTCAGTTTTTCATTTTTACGTAAGATTTGAAAAAGTTGAAATTTGTGTGTGTTAGTCTTCCATTACAGAATATTTTGAGTACGACATGAAAATTGAGTATTTTTCTTGTGTTACACTTCAATTTTAATATTTTTTGAAAAAATATCATAAATGAATTTTTTGAATGTGTTAGACTTCTGGTTTTGTATTTTGAAGAAATATTTGAAAAAAATTGAAATGTTTGTGTGTTAGTCTTGAATTACGGAGTATATTCAGTACGACATGAAAATTGATTTTTTTTGTTGTATTACAATTAAATTTAAACAATTTTTATAAAAATATATTAATTGAGTTTTTTAATGGTGTTAGACTTCTGTTTTTGTATTTTTATGTATTTTTTGGAAAAATTGAAATTTTTGTGTGTTAGTCTTCAATTACAAAATATTTTGAGTACGACATGAAAATTGAGTATTTTGCATGCGTTACACTTACATTTAAAATTTTTTAAAATAAATACTTTAATTGAATTTTTTGAAGGTGATGGACTTCAGTTTTTGCATTTTTCAGAAATGTTTGGAAAATTGAAATTTGTGTGTGTTAGTCTTCAATTACGGAGTATTTTGAGTACGAGATGAAAATTGAGTATTTTTGTTGTGTCACAATTAAATTTTAACATTTTTTGTAAAAATATTTTAATTGTGTTTTTTGAAGATAGACTTCTGTTTTTGCATTTTTAAGAAATTTTTGGAAAAATTGAAAGTTGTGTGTGTTAGTCCTCAATTACAGAATATTTTGAGTACGACATGAAAATTGAGTATTTTGCACGTGTTACACTTACATTTTAACAATGTTTTAAAAAATACCTTAATTGAACTTTTCGAAGGTGTTAGACTTCAGTTTTTGCATTCTTCAGAAATGTTTGAAAAAATTGAAATTTGTGTGTGTTAGTCTTCAATTATGGAGTATTTTGAGTACGACATCAAAATTGAGTATTTTGCTTGTGTTACCCTTCAATTTTAGAATTTTTTAAAAAAAATATCATAATTGAATTTTTTGATTGTGTTGGACTTCGGTTTTTGCATTTTTATGAAATTTTAGAAAAAATTGAAATTTGTGTGTGTTAGTCTTCAATTATGGAGTGTTTTGAGTACGACATGAAAATTGAGTATTTTGCTTGCGTTACACTTCAATTTTAATATTTTTTTAAGAAAATCATAATTGAATTTTTTTGAAGGTGTTAGACTTCTGTTTTTGCATTTTGAAGAAATTTTTAAAAAAATTAAAATTTGTGTGTGTTAGTCTTCAATTACGGAGTATTTTGAGTATGACATGAAAATTAAGTATTTAGCTTGTGATAATCTTTCATTTTGACAATTTTTTAAAAAAATACCGTAATATAATTTTTTGAAGATGTTAGACTTCAGTTTTTGCATTTTTCAGAAATGTTTGAAAAAATTGAAATTTGTGTGTCTTAGTCTTCAATTATGGAGTATTTTGAGTACCACATAAATATTGAGTATTTTGCTTGTGTTACCTTCAATTTTAGAATTAAAAAAAAATAATATCATAATTGAAATTTTTGTATGTGTTGGACTTCTGTTTTTGCATGTCGTAATTGAAGACTAACACACACAAATTCCAATTTTTTGAAAAATTTCTTAAAAATGCAAAAACAGAAGTCCAACACATTTAAAAAATTCAATTATTATATTTTTTAAAACAATTCTAAAATTGAAGGGTAACACAAGAAAAATACTCAATTTTCATGTCGTACTCATAATACTCCATAATTGAAGACTAACACAGACAAATTTCAATTTTTTCAAACATTTCTGAAAAATGCAAAAACTGAAATCTAACATCTTCAAAAAATTCAATGACGGAATTTTTTTAAAAAATTGTTGAAATGAAAGATTAACACAAGCTAAATACTCAATTTTCATGTCGTACTCAAAATACTCAGTACTTGAAGACTAACACACACAAATTCCAATTTTTTAAAATATTTCTTCAAAATGCAAAAACAGAATTCTAACACCTTAAAAAAAAATTCAATTAAGATTTTCTTAAAAAAATATTAAAATTGAAGTGTAACGCAAGCAAAGTACTCAATTTTCATGTCGTACTCAAAATACTCTGTAATTGAAGAATAACACACACAAATTTCAATTTTTTAAAAAATTTCTTCAAAATGCAAAAACAGTAGTCTAGCACCTTCAAAGAAATTCAACTATGATTTATTTAAAAAAATATTAAAATTGATGTGTAACACATGCAAAATACTCAATTTTCATGTCGTACTCAAAATACTCCATAATTGAAGACTAACACACAGAAATTTCAATTTTTTCAGAAATTTCATAAAATGCAAAAACAGAAGTCCAACACCTTCAAAAAAACTCAATTAAAATATTTTTGTAAAAAATGTTAAAATTTAATTGTAACAAAACAAAAACACTCAATTTTCATGTCGTACACAAAATACTCCGTAATTGAAGACTAATACACACAAATTTCAAATTTTTCAAAACTTTCTTAAATATGAAAAAACAGTAGTCCAACACCTTCAAAAAACACAATTAAGATATTTTTATAACAATTGTAAAAATTTAACTGTAACACTACAAAAATACTCAATTTTTATGCCGTACTCAAAATACTCCGTAATTGAAGACTAACACACACAAATTTCAATTTTTTAAAAATTTCTTAAAAATGCAAAAACAGAAGTCCATCACATACAAAAAATTCAATTATGATATTTTTTTAAAAAATTCTAAAATGGAAGGGTAACACAAGCAAAATACTCAATTTTCAAGTCGTACTCAAAATACTCCATAATTGAAGACTAACACACACAAATTTCAATTTTTTTCAAACATTTCTTCAAAATGCAAAAACAGAAGTCTAACACCTTCAAAAAATTCATTTATGATATTTTTTCCAAAAATATTAAAATTGAAGTGTAACACAAGAAACAAATACTCAATTTTCATGTCGTACTCAAAATATTCTATAATTGAAGACTAACACACACAAATTTCAACTTTTTCAAATCTTACGTAAAAATGAAAAAACTAAAGTCTAACACCTTCAAATAATTCAATTGAGATATATTTTTTTAAAATGTTAAAATTTCAATGTAACACATGCAAAATACTCAATTTTCATGTCGTACTCAAAATACTCCATAATTGAAGACTAACACACAGAAATTTCAATTTTTTCAGAAATTTCATAAAATCAAAAACAGAAATCCAACACCTTCAAAAAAACTCAATTAAGATATTTTTATAAAAAATGTTAAAATTTAATTGTAACACGACAAAAACACTCAATTTTCATGTCGTACTCAAAATACTCCGTAATTGAAGACTAACACACACAAATATCAACTTTTTCAAAACTTTCTTAAAAATGCAAAAATAGAAGTCCAACACCTTCAAAAAACTCAATGAAGATATTTTTATAAAAATTGTTAAAATTTAATTGTAACACTACAAAAATACTCAATTTTCATTCCGTACTCAAAATACTCCATAATTGAAGACTAACACACACAAATTTCAATTTTTTAAAAATTTCATAAAAATGCAAAAACAGAAGTCCAACACATTCAAAAAATTCAATTATGATATTTTTTTAAAAAATTCTAAAATTGAAGGGTAACACAAGAAAAATACGCAATTTTCATGTGGTACTCAAAATACTCCATAATTGAAGACTAACACGCACAAATTTCAATTTTTTCAAACATTTCTGAAAAATGCAAAAACTGAAGTCTACTATCTTCAAAAAATTCAATTATGGTATTTTTTCAAAATTTGTTAAAATCTAAGTGTAACACAAGCTAAATACTAAATTTTCATGTCGTACTCAAAATACTCCATAATTGAGGACTAACACACACAAATTTCAATTTTTTCAAAAATTTCTTCAAAATGAAAAAACATAAGTCTAGCACCTTCAAAAAAATTCAATTATGATTTTCTTAAAAAAATATTAAAATTGAAGTGTAACGCAAGCAAAATACTTAATTTTCATGTCGTACTCAAAATACTCCATAATCGAAGACTAATACACATAAATTTCTATTTTTTCAAACATTTCTTAAAAATGCAAAAACTGAAGTCTAACACCTTCGAAAAATTCAATGAAGGTATTTTTTAAAAAAAATGTTAAAATGTATGTGTAACACGTGCAAAATACTCAATTTTCATGTCGTATTCAAAATATTTTGTAATTGAAGAATAACACACACAAATTTCAATTTTTCCAAAAATTTCATAAAAATGCAAAAACAGAAGTCTAACACCTTCAAAAACTCAATTAAGATATTTTTACAAAAATTGTTAAAATTTAATTGTAACACAACAAAAATACTCAATTTCCATGTCGTACTCAAAATACTCCGTAATTGAAGAGTAACACACACAAATTTCAATTTTTTCAAAAATTTCTTAAAAATGCAAAAACAGAAGTCCAACACATTAAAAAAATTCAATTATGATATTTTTTAAAACAATTCTAAAATTGAAGGGTAACACAAGGAAAATACTCAATTTTCATGTCGTACTCAAAATACTCCATAATTGAAGACTAACACACACAAATTTCAATTTTTTCAAACATTTATGAAAAATGCCAACACTGAAGTCTCACCTTCAAAAAAATCAATTAAGGTATTTTTTTTTTAAATTTTAAAATGTATGTGTAACACAAGCAAAGTACTCAATTTTCATGTCGTACTCAAAATACTCTGTAATAGAAGAATAACACAAACAAATTTTAATTTTTTCAAAAATTTCTTCAAAATGCAAAATCAGAAGACACCTTCAAAATAAATTCAATTATGATTTTTTTAAAAAAATATTAAAATTGAAGTGTAACACAAGCAAAATACTCAATTTTCATGTCGTACTAAAAATACTCCATAATTGAAGACTAACACACAGAAATTTCAATTTTTTCAGAAATTTCATTAAATGCAAAAACAGAAGTCCAACACCTTCAAAAAAACTCAATTAAGATATTTTTGTAAAAAATGTTACAATTTAATTGTAACACAACAAAAACACTCAATTTTCATGTCGTACTCAAAATACTCCGTAATTGAAGACTAATACACAGAAATTTCAACTTTTTCAAAACTTTCTTAAATATGCAAAAACAGAAGTCCAACACCTTAAAAAAACTCAATTAAGATATTTTTATAAAAATTGTTAAAATTTAACTGTAACACTACAAAAATACTCAATTTTCATGCCGTACTCAAAATACTCCGTAATTGAAGACTAACACACACAAACTTCAATTTTTTAAAAATTTCTTAAAAATGCAAAAACAGAAGTCCAACACATTCAAAAAATTCAATTATGATATTTTTTTAAAAAATTCTAAAATTGAAGGGTAACACAAGAAAAATACTCAATTTTCATGTCGTACTCAAAATACTCCATAATTGAAGACTAACACACACAAATTTCAAAATTTTCAAACATTTCTGAAAAATGTAAAAACTGAAGTCTAACAT
Organism: Luzula sylvatica; assembly: GCA_946800325.1. Taxonomy (NCBI): domain Eukaryota; kingdom Viridiplantae; phylum Streptophyta; class Magnoliopsida; order Poales; family Juncaceae; genus Luzula; species Luzula sylvatica. The sequence goes on from OX326956.1 coordinate 22,198,618, forward strand.
CTTCAAAAAATACAATTACGGTATTTTTAAAAAATTGTTAAAATGTAAGTGTAACACAAGATAAATACTCAATTTTCATGTCGTATTCAAAATACTCCGTAATTGAAAACTAACACACACAAAGTTTAATTTTTTCAAAAATTTCTTCAAACTGAAAAAACATAAGTCTAACGCCTTCAAAAAAATTCAATTATGATTTTCTTAAAAAAATATTAAAATTGAAGTGTAACGCAAGCAAAATACTCAATTTTCATGTCGTACTCAAAATACTCCGTAATTGAAGACTAACACACACAAATTTTAATTTTTTCAAAAATTTCTTCAAACTGAAAAAACATAAGTCTAACGCCTTCAAAAAAATTCAATTATGATTTTCTTAAAAAAATATTAAAATTGAAGTGTAACGCAAGCAAAATACTCAATTTTCAAGTCGTACTCAAAATACTCTGTAATTGAAGAATAACACACACAAATTTCAATTTTTTAAAAAATATCTTCAAAATGCAAAAACAGAAGTCAAGCACCTTCCAAAAAATTCAATTATGATTTTTTTTAAAAAATATTAAAATTTAAGTGTAACACAAGCAAAATACTCTATTTTCATGTCGTACTCAAAATACTCCATAATTGAAGACTAACACACAGAAATTTCAATTTTTTCAGAAATTTCGTAAAATGCAAAAACAGAAGTCGTTGCATGAAAAAAAACTCAATTAAGAAATTTTGTTAAAAAATGTTAAAATTTAATTGTAACACGACCAAAACACTAAATTTTCATGTCGTACCCAAAATACTCCGTAATTGAAGACTAATACACACAAATTTTAACTTTTTCAAAACTTTCTTAAATATGCAAAAACAGAAGTCCAACACGTTTAAAAAACTCAATTAAGATATTTTTATAAAAATTGTTAACATTTAACTGTAACACTACAAAAATACTCAATTTTCATGCCGTACTCAAAATACTCTGTAATTGAAGACTAACACACACAAATTTCTTAAAAATGCAAAAACAGAAGTCCAACACATACAAAAAATTCAATTATGATATTTTTTTTTTAAATTCTAAAATTGAAGGGTACCACAAGCAAAATACTCAATTTTCATGTCGTACTCAAAATACTCCATAATTGAAGACTAACACACATAAATTTCAATTTTTTCAAACATTTCTGAAAAATGCGAACACTGAAGTCTAACATCTTCAAAAAATTCAATTACGGAATTTTTTAAAAAAAAAATTTGTTAAAATGGAAGATTAACACAAGCTAAATACTCAATTTTCATGTGGTACTCAAAGTACTCCGTAATTGAAGACTAACACACACAAATTCCAATTTTTTAAAAAATTTCTTCAAAATGCAAAAACAGAAGTCAAACACCTTCAAAAAAATTCAATTATGATTTTCTTAAAAAAATATTAAAATTGAAGTGTAACGCAAGCAAAATACTCAATTTTCATGTCGTACTCAAAACACTCCATAATTGAAGACTAACACACTCAAATTTCAATTTTTTAAAAAATTTCTTCAAAATGCAAAAACAGAAGTCTAACACCTTCAAAAAATTCAATTATGATTTTCTTAAAAATATATTAAAATTGAAGTGTACCGCAAGCAAAATACTCAAATTTCATGTCGTAGTCAAAACACTCCATAATTGAAGACTAACACACACAAATTTCAATTTTTTCAAAAATTTCTTAAAAAAGCAAAAACCGAAGTCCAACACATTCAAAAAATTCAATTATGATATTTTTTAAAAAAATTCTAAAACTGAAGGGTAACACAAGCTAAATCCTCAATTTTCCTGTCGTACTCAAAATACTCCATAATCGAAGACTAATACACACAAATTTCTATTTTTTCAAACATTTCTGAAAAATGCAAAAACTGAAGTCCAACACCTTCAAAAAAACTCAATGATGGAATTTTTTAAAAAAATTGTTAAAATGAAAGATTAACACAAGCTAAATACTCAATTTTCATGTCGTACTCAAAATACTCCGTAATTGAAGACTAACACACACAAATTCCAATTTTTTCAAAAATTTCTTAAAAAAGCAAAAACCGAAGTCCAACACATTCAAAAAATTCAATTATGATATTTTTTAAAAAAATTCTAAAACTGAAGGGTAACACAATCTAAATACTCAATTTTCCTGTCGTACTCAAAATACTCCATAATCGAAGACTAATACACACAAATTTCTATTTTTTCAAACATTTCTGAAAAATGCAAAAACTGAAGTCTAACATCTTCAAAAAATTCAATGACGGAATTTTTTAAAAAAATTGTTAAAATGAAAGATTAACACAAGCTAAATACTCAATTTTCATGTCGTACTAAAAATACTCCGTAATTGAAGTCTAACACACACAAATTCCAATTTTTTCAGAAATTTCATAAAATGCAAAAACAGAAGTCCAACACCTTCAAAAAAACTCAATTAAGATATTTTTGTAAAAAATATTACAATTTAATTGTAACACAACAACAACACTCAATTTTCATGTCGTACTAAAAATACTCCGTAATTGAAGACTAATACACACAAATTTAAAATTTTTCAAAACTTTCTTAAATATGCAAAAACAGAAGTCCAACACCTTCAAAAAACTCAATTAAGATATTTTTATAAAAATTGTTAAAATTTAACTGTAACACTACAACAAATACTCAATTTTTATGCCGTACTCAAAATACTCCGTAATTGAAGAATAACACACACAAATTTCAATTTTTTAAAAAATTTCTTCAAAATGCAAAAACAGAAGTCAAGCACCTTCCAAAAATTTCATTTATAATTTTTTTTTAAAAATATTAAAATTTAAGTGTAACACAAGCAAAATACTCAATTTTCATGTCGTACTCAAAATACTCCATAATTGAAGACTAACACACAGAAATTTCAATTTTTTCAGAAATTTCGTAAAATGCAAAAACAGAAGTCGTTGCATGAAAAAAAACTCAATTAAGATATTTTTGTAAAAAATGTTAAAATTTAACTGTAACACAACCAAAACACTCAATTTTCATGTCGTACCCAAAATACTCCGTAATTGAAGACGAATACACACAAATTTCAACTTTTTCAAAACTTTCTTATATATGCAAAAACAGAAGTCCAACACCTTTAAAAAACTGAATTAAGATATTTTTATAAAAATTGTTAACATTTAACTGTAACACTACAAAAATACTCAATTTTCATGCCGTACTCAAAATACTCTGTAATTGAAGACTAACACACACAAATTTCTTAAAAATGCAAAAACAGAAGTCCAACACATACAAAAAATTCAATTATGATATTTTTTTTTTAAATTCTAAAATTGAAGGGTACCACAAGTAAAATACTCAATTTTCATGTCGTACTCGAAATACTCCATAATTTAAGACTAACACACATAAATTTCAATTTTTTCAAACATTTCTGAAAAATGCAAACACCGAAGTCTAACATCTTCAAAAAATTCAATTTCGGAATTTTTTAAAATTTTTTTTTGTTAAAATGGAAGATTAACACAAGCTAAATACTCAATTTTCATGTCGTACTCAAAGTACTCCGTAATTGAAGACTAACACACACAAATTCCAATTTTTTAAAAAATTTCTTCAAAATGCAAAAACAGAAGTCAAACACCTTCAAAAAAATTCAATTATGATTTTCTTAAAAAAATATTAAAATTGAAATGTAACGCAAGCAAAATACTCAATTTTCATGTCGTACTCAAAACACTCCATAATTGAAGACTAACACACAAAAATTTCAATTTTTTAAAAAATTTCTTCAAAATGCAAAAACAGAAGTCTAACACATTCAAAAAATTCAATTATGATTTTCTTAAAAATATATTAAAATTGAAGTGTACCGCAAGCAAAATACTCAAGTTTCATGTCGTAGTCAAAACACTCCATAATTGAAGACTAACACACACAAATTTCAATTTTTTAAAACATTTCTTCAAAATGCAAATACAGAAGTCTAACACCTTCAAAAAATTCAATTAGGATTTTCTTAAAAATATATTAAAATTGAAGTGTACCGCAAGAAAAATACTCAAGTTTCATGTCGTAGTCAAAACACTCCATAATTGAAGACTAACACACACAAATTTCTATTTTTTAAAAAATTTCTTAAAAAAGCAAAAACCGAAGTCCAACACATTCAAAAAATTCAATTATGATATTTTTTAAAAAAATTCTAAAACTGAAGGGTAACACAAGCTAAATACTCAATTTTGCTGTCGTACTCAAAATACTCCATAATCGAAGACTAATACACACAAATTTCTATTTTTTCAAACATTTCTGAAAAATGCAAAAACTGAAGTCTAATATCTTCAAAAAATTCAATGACGTAATTTTTTAAAAAAATTGTTAAAATGAAAGATTAACACAAGCTAAATACTCAATTTTCATGTCGTACGCAAAATACTCCGTAATTGAAGACTAACACACACAAATTCCAATTTTTTCAGAAATTTCGTAAAATGCAAAAACAGAAGTCCAACACCTTCAAAAAAACTCAATTAAGATATTTTTGTAAAAAATGTTACAATTTAATTGTAACACAATAACAACACTCAATTTTCATGTCGTACTAAAAATACTCCGTAATTGAAGACTAATACACACAAATTTCAAAATTTTCAAAACTTTCTTAAATATGCAAAAACAGAAGTCCAACACCTTTAAAAAACTCAATTAAGATATTTTTATAAAAATTGTTAAAATTTAACTGTAACACTACAAAAAATACTCAATTTTTATGCCGTACTCAAAATACTCCGTAATTGAAGACTAACACACACAAATTTCAATTTTTTAAAAATTTCTTAAAAATGCAAAAACAGAAGTCCATCACATACAAAAAATTCAATTATATTATTTTTTTTAAAAATTCTAAAATTGAAGGGTAACACAAGCAAAATACTCAATTTTCATGTCGTACTCAAAATACTCCATAATTGAAGACTAACACACACAAATTTCAATTTTTTCAAACATATCTAAAAAATGCAAAAACTGAAGTCTAACATCTTCAAAAAATTCAATGACGGAATTTTTTAAAAAAATTGTTAAAATGAAAGATTAACACAAGCTAAATACTCAATTTTCATGTCGTACTCAAAATACTCCGTAATTGAAGACTAACACACACAAATTCCAATTTTTTAAAATATTTCTTCAAAATGCAAAATCAGAAGTCTAACACCTTAAAAAAAATTCAATTATGATTTTCTTAAAAAAATACTAAAATTTAAGTGTAACGCAAGCAAATTACTCAATTTTCATGCCGTACTCAAAATACTCTGTAATTGAAGAATACCACACACAAATTTCAATTTTTTAAAACATTTCTTGAAAATGCAAAAACAGAAGTCTCCTAACCTTCAAAAAAATTAAATTATGATTTTTTTTAAAAAAAATTAAAATTGAAGTGTAACACAAGCAAAATACTCAATTTTCATGTCTTACTCAAAATACTCCACAATTGAAGAATAACACACAGAAATTTCAATTTTTTCAGAAATTTCGTAAAATGCAAAAACGGAAGTCCGACACATTCAAAAAAACTCAATTAAGATATTTTTGTAAAAAATGTTAAAATTTAATTGTAACACAACAAAAACACTCAATTTTCGTGTCGTACACAAAATACTCCGTAATTGAAGACTAATACACACAAATTTCAACTTTTTCAAAACTTTCTTAAATATGCAAAAACAGAAGTCCAACACCTTCAAAAAACTCAATTAAGATATTTTTATAAAAATTGTTAAAATTTAACTGTAACACTACAAAAATACTCAATTTTCATGCCGTACTCAAAATACTCCGTAATTGAAGACTAACATGCACAAATTTCAATTTTTTAAAAATTTTTTAAAAATGCAAAAACAGAAGTCCAACACATACAAAAAAATTGAATTATGATATTTTTTTTTTAAATTCTAAAATTGAAGGGTACCACAAGCAAAATACTCAATTTTCATGTCGTACTCAAAATACTCCACAATTGAAGACTAACACACACAAATTTCAATTTTTTCGAACATTTCTGAAAAACGCAAAAACTGAAGTCTAACATCTTCAAAAAATTCAAATACGGAATTTTTTAAAAGATTTGCTAAAATGGTAGATTAACACAAGCTAAATACTCAATTTTCATGTCGTACTCAAAATACTCCGTAGTTGAAGACTAACACACACAAATTCCAATTTTTTAAAAAATTTCTTCAAATTGCAAAAACAGAAGTCTAACACCTTCAAAAAAATTCAATTATGATTTTCGTAAAAAAATATTAAAATTGAAGTGTAACGCAAGCAAAATACTCAATTTTCATGTCGTACTCAAAACCCTCCATAATTGAAGACTAACACACACAAATTTCAATTTTTTAAAAAATTTCTTCAAAATGCAAAAACAGAAGTCTAACACATTCAAAAAAATTCAATTATGATTTTCTTAAATATATATAAAAATTGAAGTGTAACGCAAGCAAAATACTCAATTTTCATGTCGTACTCAAAACACTCCATAATTGAAGACTAACACACACAAATTTCAATTTTTTCTAAAATTTCTTAAAAAAGCAAAAACCGAAGTCCAACACATTCAAAAAATTCAATTATGATATTTTTTTAAAAAATTCTAAAACTGAAGGGTAACACAAGCTAAATACTCAATTTTCATGTCGTACTCAAAATACTCCATAATCGAAGACTAATACACACAAATTTCTATTTTTTCAAACATTTCTGTAAAATGCAAAAACTGAAGTCTAACACCTTCGAAAAATTCAATGAAGGTATTTTTTAAAAAATTGTTAAAAAGTAAGTGTAGCACGTGCAAAATACTCAATTTTCATGTCGTACTCAAAATATTTTGTAATTGAAGACTAGCACACAGAACTTTCAATTTTTTCTAAAATGTCATAAAAATGCAAAAATAGAAGTCTAACACCTTCAAAAAACTCAATTAAGATATTTTTACAAAAATTGTTAAAATTTAATTGTAACACAACAAAAATACTCAATTTCCATGACGTACTCAAAATACTCCGTAATTGAAGACTAACACACACAAATTTAAATTTTTTCAAAAATTTATTAAAAATGCAAAAACAGAAGTCCAACACATTCAAAAAATTCAATTATGATATTTTTTAAAACAATTCTAAAATTGAAGGGTAACACAAGGAAAATACTCAATTTTCATGTCGTACTCAAAATACTCCATAATTGAAGACTAACACATACAAATTTCAATTTTTTCAAACATTTCTGATAAATGCAAATACAGAAGTCTCAACTTCAAAAAATTCAATTAAGGAATTTTTTTTTAAAAATGTTAAAACGTATGTGTAACACAAGCAAAGTACTCAATTTTCATGTCGTACTCAAAATAGTGTGTAATAGAAGAATAACACGCACAAATTTCAATTTTTTCTAAAATTTCTTCAAAATGCAAAAACATAAGTGTAGCACCTTCAAAATAATACAATTATGATTTTTTAAAAAAAATATTAAAATTGAAGTGGAACACAAGCAAAATACTCAATTTTCATGTCGTACTCAAAATACTCCATAATTGAAGACTAACACACAGAAATTTCAATTTGTTCAGAAATTTCATAAAATGCAAAAACAGAAGTCCAACACCTTCAAAAAAACTCAATTAAGATATTTTTGTAAAAAATGTTACAATTTAATTGTAACACAACAAAAACACTCAATTTTCATGTCGTACTAAAAATACTCCGTAATTGAAGACTAATAAACACAAATTTCAAAATTTTCAAAACTTTCTTAAATATGCAAAAACAGAAGTCCAACACCTTCAAAAAACTCAATTAAGATATTTTTATAAAAATTGTTAAAATTTAACTGTAACACTACAAAAAATACTCAATTTTTATGCCGTACTTAAAATACTCCGTAATTGAAGACTAACACACACAAATTTCAATTTTTTAAAAATTTCTTAAAAATGCAAAAACAGAAGTCCATCACATACAAAAAATTCAATTATGATATTTTTTTTTAAAATTCTAAAATTGAAGGTTAACACAAGCAAAATACTCAATTTTCATGTCGTACTCAAAATACTCCATAATTAAAGACTAACACACACAAATTTCAATTTTTTCAGAAATTTCGTAAAATGCAAAAACGGAAGTCCGACACATTCAAAAAAACTCAATTAAGATATTTTTGTAAAAAATGTTAAAATTTAATTGTAACACAACAAAAACACTCAATTTTCATGTCGTACTCAAAATACTCCGTAATTGAACACTAATACACACAAATTTCAACTTTTTCAAAACTTTCTTAAATTTGCAAAAACAGAAGTCCCACACCTTCAAAAAACTCAATTAAGATATTTTTATAAAAATTGTTAAAATTTAACTGTAACACTACAAAAATACTCAATTTTCATGCCGTACTCAAAATACTCCGTAATTGAAGACTAACACACACAAATTTCAATTTTTTAAAAATTTCTTAAAAATGCAAAAACAGAAGTCCAACACATACAAAAAAATTCAATTATGATATATTTTTTTTAAATTCTAAAATTGAAGGGTACCACAAGCAAAATACTCAATTTTCATGTCGTACTCAAAATACTCCATAATTGAAGACTAACACACACAAATTTCAATTTTTTCAAACATTTCTGAAAAATGCAAAAACTGAAGTCTAACATCTTCAAAAAATTCAATTACGGAATTTTTTAAAAAATTTGTTAAAATGGAAGATTAACACAAGCTAAATTCTCAATTTTCATGTCGTACTCAAAATACTCCGTAATTGAAGACTAACACACACAAATTCCAATTTTTTAAAAAATTTCTTCAAAATGCAAAAACAGAAGTCTAACACCTTCAAAAAAATTCAATTATGATTTTCGTAAAAAAATATTAAAATTGAAGTGTAATGCAAGCAAAATACTCAATTTTCATGTCGTACTAAAAACACTCCATAATTGAAGACTAACACACACAAATTTCAATTTTTTAAAAAATTTCGTCAAAATGCAAAAACGGAAGTCAAACACCTTCAAAAAAATTCAATTATGATTTTCTTAAAAATATATTAAAATTGAAGTGTAACGCAAGCAAAATACTCAATTTTCATGTCGTACTCAAAACACTCCATAATTGAAGACTAACACAGACAAATTTAAATTTTTTCTAAAATTTCTTAAAAAAGCAAAAACCGAAGTCCAACACATTAAAAAAATTCAATTATGATATTTATAAAAAAAATTCTAAAATTGAAGGATAACACAAGCAGAATACTCAATTTTCATGTCGAACTCAAAATACTCCATAATTGAAGACTAACACACACAAATTTCAATTTTTTCAAACATTTCTGAAAAAAGCAAAAACTAAAGTCTAACACCTTCGAAAAATACAATTATGGTATTTTTTAAAAAAATGTTAAAATGTAAGAGTAACACGTGCAAAATACTCAATTTTCATGTCGTACTAAAAATAGTCTGTAATTGAAAACTAACACACACAACTTTGAATTTTTCCAAAAATTTCTTAAAAATGCAAAAACAGAACTCTAACACCTTCAAAAAACTCAATTAAAACATTTTTACAAAAAATGTTAAAATTTAATTGTAACACAACAAAAGTACTCAATTTTCATGTCGTACTCAAAATACTCCGTAATTGAAGACTAACACACGCAAATTTCATTTTTTTTCAAATATTTCTTAAAAATGCAACAACAGAAGTCCAACACATTAAAAAAATTCAATTATGATATTTTCTTTAAAATTTTTAAAATTGAAAGGTAACACAAGGAAAATACTCAATTTTCATGTCGTACTCAAAATACTACATAATTGAAGACTAACACATAAAAATTTCAATTTTTTCAAACATTTCTGAAAAATGCAAAAACTGAAGTCTAACACCTTGAAATAATTCAATTAAGGTATTTTTTCAAAAAGTGTTAAAATGTTTGTGAAACACAAGCAAAGTACTCAATTTTCATGTCGTACTCAAAATACTATGTAATTGAGGAATAACAGACACAAATTTCAATTTTTTCAAAAATTTCTTCAAAATTCAAAAACAGAAGTCTAGCACCTTCAAAAAAATTCAATTATGATTTCTTTTAAAAAATATTAAAATTGAAGTGTAACACAAGCAAAATACTCAATTTTTATGTCGTACTCAAAATACTCCATAATTGAAGACTAAAACACAGAAATTTCAATTTTTTCAGAAATTTCATAAAATGCAAAAACAGAAGTCCAACACCTTCAAAAAAACTCAATTAAGATATTTTTGTAAAAAATGTTACAATTTAATTGTAACACAACAAAAACACTCAAATTTCATGGCGTACTCAAAATACTCCGTAATTGAAGACTAATACACACAAATTTCGACTTTTTCAAAATTTTCTTAAATATGCAATAACAGAAGTCCAACACCTTCAAAAAACTCAATTAAGATATTTTTATAAAAATTGTTAAAATTTAACTGTAACACTACAAAAATACTCAATTTTCATGCCGTACTCAAAATACTCCGTAATTGAAGACTAACACAAAAAAATTTCAATTTTTTAAAAATTTCTTAAAAATGCAAAAACAGAAGTCCAACATATTCAAAAAATTCAATTATGATATTTTTTTAAAAAATTCTAAAATTGAAGGGTAACACAAGAAAAATACTCAATTTTCATGTCGTACTCAAAATACTCCATAATTGAAGACTAACACACACAAATTTCAAATTTATCAAACATTTCTAAAAAATACAAAAACTGAAGTCTAACATCTTCAAAAAATTCAATTACGGTATTTTTTAAAAAATTGTTAAAATGTAAGTGTAACACAAGCTGAATACTCAATTTTCATGTCGTACTCAAAATACTCCGTAATTGAAGACTAACACACACAAATTTCAATTTTTTCAAAAATTTCTTAAAAATGAAAAAACAGAAGTCCAACACATTCAAAAAATTCAATTATGATATTTTTTAAAACAATTCTAAAATTGAAGGGTAACACAAGGAAAATACTTAATTTTCATGTCGTCCTCAAAATACTCCATAATTGAAGACTAACACATACAAATTTCAATTTTTTCAAACATTTCAGATAAATGCAAATACTGAAGTCTCAACTTCAAAAAATTCAATTAAGGTATTTTTTTTTTTAAATGTTAAAATGTATGTGTAACGCAAGCAAAGTACTCAATTTTCATGTCGTACTCAAAATACTCTGTAATTGAAGAATAACATGCACAAATTTCAATTTTTTCAAACATATCTTCAAAATGCAAAAACAGAAGTCTAGCACCTTCAAAAAAATTCAATTATGATTTCTTTTAAAAAATATTAAAATTGAAGTGTAACACAAGAAAAATACTCAATTTTTATGTCGTACTCAAAATACTCCATAATTGAAGACTAAAACACAGAAATTTCAATTTTTTCAGAAATTTCATAAAATGCAAAAACAGAAGTCCAACACCTTCAAAAAAACTCAATTAAGATATTTTTGTAAAAAATGTTACAATTTAATTGTAACACAACAAAAACACTCAAATTTCATGGCGTACTCAAAATACTCCGTAATTGAAGACTAATACACACAAATTTCGACTTTTTCAAAATTTTCTTAAATATGCAAAAACAGAAGTCCAACACCTTCAAAAAACTCAATTAAGATATTTTTATAAAAATTGTTAAAATTTAACTGTAACACTACAAAAATACTCAATTTTCATGCCGTACTCAAAATACTCCGTAATTGAAGACTAACACAAAAAAATTTCAATTTTTTAAAAATTTCTTAAAAATGCAAAAACAGAAGTCCAACATATTCAAAAAATTCAATTATGATATTTTTTTAAAAAATTCTAAAATTGAAGGGTAACACAAGAAAAATACTCAATTTTCATGTCGTACTCAAAATACTCCATAATTGAAGACTAACACACACAAATTTCAAATTTATCAAACATTTCTAAAAAATACAAAAACTGAAGTCTAACATCTTCAAAAAATTCAATTACGGTATTTTTTAAAAAATTGTTAAAATGTAAGTGTAACACAAGCTGAATACTCAATTTTCATGTCGTACTCAAAATACTCCGTAATTGAAGACTAACACACACAAATTTCAATTTTTTAAAAATTTCTTCAAAATGAAACAACATAAGTCTAACGCCTTCAAAAAAATTCAATTATGATTTTCTTAAAAATATATTAAAATTGAAGTGTAACGCAAGCAAAATACTCAATTTTCATGTCGTACTCAAAATACTCTGTAATTGAAGAATAACACACAGAAATTTCAATTTTTTCAGAAATTTCGTAAAATGCAAAAACAGAAGTCCAACACATTAAAAAAAACTCAATTTAGATATTTTTGTAAAAAATGTTAAAATTTAATTGTAACACAACCAAAACACTCAATTTTCATGTCGTACTCAAAATACTCCGTAATTGAAGACTAATACACACAAATTTCAACTTTTTCAAAACTTTCATAAATATGCAAAAACAGAAGTCCAAGACCTTCAAAAAACTCAATTAAGATATTTTTATAAAAATTGTTGAAATTTAACTGTAACTCTACAAAAATACTCAATTTTCATGCCGTACTCAAAATACTCTGTAATTATATTGAAGACTAACACACACAAATTTCAATTTTTTTAAAATTTCTTAAAAATGCAAAAAAAAGAAGTCCAACACATACAAAAAATTCAATTATGATATTTTTTTTAAAAATTCTAAAATTGAAGGGTACCACAAGCAAAATACTCAATTTTCATGTCTGTACTCAAAATACTCCATAATTGAAGACTAACACACACAAATTTCAATTTTTTCAAACATTTCTGAAAAATGCAAAAACTAAAGTCTAGCATCTTCAAAAAATTCAATTACGGAATTTTTTAAAAAATTTGTTAAAATTGAAGATTAACACAAGCTAAGTACTCAATTTTCATGTCGTACTCAAAATACTCCGTAATTGAAGACTAACACACACAAATTCCAATTTTTTAAAAATTTTCTTCAAAATGCAAAAACAGAAGTCAAACACCTTCAAAAAAATTCAATTATGATTTTTTTAAAAATATATTAAAATTGAACTGTAACGCAAGCAAAATACTTAATTTTCATGTCGTACTCAAAACACTCCATAATTGAAGACGAAGACACACAAATTTCATTTTTTTCAAAAATTTCTTAAAAATGCAAAAACAGAAGTCCAACACATTCAAAAAATTCAATTAGGATATTTTTTTTAAAATTATAAAATTGAAGGGTACCACAAGCAAAATACTCAATTTTCATGTCGTACTCAAAATACTCCATAATTGAAGACTAACACTCACAAATTTCAATTTTTTAAAAAATTTCTTCAAAATGCAAAAACAGAAGTCTAGCACCTTCAAAAAAATTCAATTATGATTTCCCTAAAAATATATTAAAATTGAAGTGTAACGCAAGCAAAATACTCAATTTTCATGTCGTACTGAAAACACTCCATAATTGAAGACTAACACACACAAATTTCAATTTTTTCAAATATTTCTTAAAAAAGCAAAAACCGAAGTCCAACACATTCAAAAAATTCAATTATGATATTTTTAAAAAAAATTCTAAAACTGATGGGTAACACTAGCAAAATACTCAATTTTAATGTCGTACTCAAAATACTCCTTAATCGAAGACTAATACACACATATTTCTATTTTTTCAAACATTTCTGAAAAATGCAAAAACTGAAGTCTAACACCTTCGAAAAATTCAATGAAGTGATTTTTTAAAAAATTGTTAAAATGTAAGTGTAACACGTGGAAAATACTCAATTTTCATGTCGTACTCAAAATATTTGGTAATTGAAGACTAACACAGACAACTTTCAATTTTTCCAAAAATGTCTTAAAAATGCAAAAACAGAAGTCTAACACCTTCAAAAAACTCAATTAAGATATTTTTACAAAAATTGCTAAAATTTAATTGTAACACAACAAAAATACTCAATTTTCATGTCGTACTCAAAATACTCTGTAATTGAAGAATAACACGCACAAATTTCAATTTTTTTAAACATATCTTCAAAATGCAAAAACAGAAGTCTAGCACCTTCAAAAAAATTCAATTATGATTTTTTTTAAAAAATATTAAATTTGAAGTGTAACACAAGCAAAATACTCAATTTTCATGTCGTACTCAAAATACTCCATAATTGAAGACTAACACACAGAAATTTCAATTTTTTTCAGAAATTTCATAAAATGCAAAAACAGAAGTCCAACACCTTCAAAAATACTCAATTAAGATATTTTTGTAAAAAATGTTACAATTTAATTGTAACACAACAAAAACACTCAATTTTCATGTCGTACTCAAAATACTCCGTAATTGAAGACTAATACTCACAAATTTCAACTTTTTCAAAACTTTCTTAAATATGCAAAAACAGAAGTCCAACACCTTCAAAAAACTCAATTAAGATATTTTTATAAAAATTGTTAAAATTTAACTGTAACACTACAAAAATACTCAATTTTCATGCCGTACTCAAAATACTCCGTAATTGAAGACTAACACACAAAAATTTCAATTTTTTAAAAATTTCTTAAAAATGCAAAAACAGAAGTCCAACATATTCAAAAAATTCAATTATGATATTTTTTTAAAAAATTCTAAAATTGAAGGGTAACACAAGAAAAATACTCAATTTTCATGTCGTACTCAAAATACTCCATAATTGAAGACTAACACACACAAATTTCAATTTTTTCAAACATTTATGAAAAATGCAAAAACTGAAGTCTAGCATGTTCAAAAAATTCAATTACGGAATTTTTTAAAAAAATTGTTAAAATTGAAGATTAACACAAGCTAAGTACTCAATTTTCATGTCGTACTCAAAATACTCCGTAATTGAAGACTAACACACACAAATTCTAATTTTTTTAAAATTTTCTTCAAAATGCAAAAACAGAAGTCAAGCACCTTCAAAAAAGTTCAATTATGATTTTTTTAAAAATATATTAAAATTGAACTGTAACGCAAGCAAAATACACAATTTTCATGTCGTACTCAAAACACTCCATAATTGAAGACGAAGACACACAAATTTCATTTTTTTCAAAAATTTCTTAAAAATGCAAAAACAGAAGTCCAACACATTCAAAAAATTCAATTATGATATTTTTTTTAAAAATTATAAAATTGAAGGGTACCACAAGCAAAATACTCAATTTTCATGTCGTACTCAAAATACTCCATAATTGAAGACTAACACTCACAAATTTCAATTTTTTTAAAAATTTCTTCAAAATGCAAAAACAGAAGTCTTGCACCTTCAAAAAAAATTCAATTATGATTTCCTTAAAAATATATTAAAATTGAAGTGTAACGCAAGCAAAATACTCAATTTTCATGTCGTACTCAAAACACTCCATAATTGAAGACTAACACACACAAATTTCAATTTTTTCAAAAATTTCTTAAAAAAGCAAAAACCGAAGTCCAACACATTCAAAAAATTCAATTATGATATTTTTAAAAAAAATTCTAAAACTGATGGGTAACACTAGCAAAATACTCAATTTTAATGTCGTACTCAAAATACTCCATAATCGAAGACTAATACACACATATTTCTATTTTTTCAAACATTTCTGAAAAATGCAAAAACTGAAGTCTAACACCTTCGAAAAATTCAATGAAGGTATTTTTTAAAAAATTGTTAAAATGTAAGTGTAACACGTGAAAAATACTCAATTTTCATGTCGTACTCAAAATATTTTGTAATTGAAGACTAACACAGACAACTTTCAATTTTTCCAAAAATGTCTTAAAAATGCAAAAACAGAAGTCTAACACCTTCAAAAAACTCAATTAAGATATTTTTACAAAAATTGTTAAAATTTAATTGTAACACAACAAAAATACTCAATTTCCATGTCGTACTCAAAATACTCCGTAATTGAAGACTAACACACACAAATTTCAATTTTTTCAAAAATTTCTTAAAAATGAAAAAACAGAAGTCCAACACATTCAAAAAATTCAATTATGATATTTTTTAAAACAATTCTAAAATTGAAGGGTGACACAAGGAAAATACTTAATTTTCATGTCGTACTCAAAATACTCCATAATTGAAGACTAACACATACAAATTTCAATTTTTTCAAACATTTCTGATAAATGCAAATACTGAAGTCTCAACTTCAAAAAATTCAATTAAGGTATTTTTTTTTTTAAATGTTAAAATGTATGTGTAACGCAAGCAAAGTACTCAATTTTCATGTCGTACTCAAAATACTCTGTAATTGAAGAATAACATGCACAAATTTCAATTTTTTCAAACATATCTTCAAAATGCAAAAACAGAAGTCTAGCACCTTCAAAAAAATTCAATTATGATTTTTTTAAAAAAATATTAAAATTGAAGTGTAACACAAGCAAAATACTCAATTTTCATGTCGTACTCAAAATACTCCATAATTGAAGACTAACACACAGAAATTTCAATTTTTTCAGAAATTTCATAAAATGCAAAAACAGAAGTCCAACACATTCAAAAAAACTCAATTAAGATATTTTTGTAAAAAATTTTACAATTTAATTGTAACACAACAAAAACACTCAATTTTCATGTCGTACTCAAAATACTCCGTAATTGAAGACTAATACTCACAAATTTCAACTCTTTCAAAACTTTCTTAAATATGCAAAAACAGAAGTCCAACACCTTCAAAAAACTCAATTAAGATATTTTTATAAAAATTGTTGAAATTTAACTGTAACTCTACAAAAATACTCAATTTTCATGCCGTACTCAAAATACTCGGTAATTATATTGAAGACTAACACACACAAATTTCAATTTTTTAAAAATTTCATAAAAATGCAAAAAAAGAAGTCCAACACATACAAAAAATTCAATTATGATATTTTTTTTAAAAATTCTAAAATTGAAGGGTACCACAAGCAAAATACTCAATTTTCATGTCGTACTCAAAATACTCCATAATTGAAGACTAACACACACAAATTTCAATTTTTTCAAACATTTCTGAAAAATGCAAAAACTAAGGTCTAGCATCTTCAAAAAATTCAATTACGGAATTTTTTAAAAAATTTGTTAAAATTGAAGATTAACACAAGCTAAGTACTCAATTTTCATGTCGTACTCAAAATACTCCGTAATTGAAGACTAACACACACAAATTCCAATTTTTTTAAAATTTTCTTCAAAATGCAAAAACAGAAGTCAAACACCTTCAAAAAAATTCAATTATGATTTTTTTAAAAATATATTAAAATTGAACTGTAACGCAAGCAAAATACTTAATTTTCATGTGGTACTCAAAACACTCCATAATTGAAGACGAAGACACACAAATTTCATTTTTTTCAAAAATTTCTTAAAAATGCAAAAACAGAAGTCCAACACATTCAAAAAATTCAATTATGATATTTTTTTTTAAAATTATAAAATTGAAGGGTACCACAAGCAAAATACTCAATTTTCATGTCGTACTCAAAATACTCCATAATTGTAACACAACAAAAACAGAAGTCCAACACCTTCAAAAAAACTCAATTAAGATATTTTTGTAAAAAATGATACAATTTAATTGTAACACAACAAAAACACTCAATTTTCATGTCGTACTCAAAATACTCCGTAATTGAAGACTAATACTCACAAATTTCAACTTTTTCAAAACTTTCTTAAATATGCAAAAACAGAAGTCCAACACCTTCAAAAAACTCAATTAAGATATTTTTATAAAAATTGTTAAAATTTAACTGTAACACTACAAAAATACTCAATTTTCATGCCGAACTCAAAATACTCCGTAATTGAAGACTAACACACACAAATTTCAATTTTTTAAAAATTTCTTAAAAATGCAAAAACAGAAGTCCAACATATTCAAAAAATTCAATTATGATATTTTTTTAAAAAATTCTAAAATTTAAGGGTAACACAACAAAAATACTCAATTTTCATGTCGTACTCAAAATACTCCATAATTGAAGACTAACACACACAAATTTCAAATTTATCAAACATTTCTGAAAAATGCAAAAACTGAAGTCTAACATCTTCAAAAAATTCAATTACAGTATTTTTTAAAAAAATGTTAAAATGTAAGTGTAACACAAGCTAAATACTCAATTTTCATGTCGTACTCAAAATACTCCGTAATTGAAGACTAACACACACAAATTTCAATTTTTTCAAAAATTTCTTCAAAATGTAAAAACATAAGTCTAACGCCTTTAAAAAAATTCAATTATGATTTTCTTAAAAATATATTAAAATTGAAGTGTAACACAAGAAAAATACTCAATTTTCATGTCGTACTCAAAACACTCCATAATTGAAGACGAAGACACACAAATTTCAATTTTTTCAAAAATTTCTTAAAAATGCAAAAACCGAAGTCCAACACAATCAAAAAATTCAATTATGATATTTTTTTTAAAAATTCTAAAATTGAAGGGTAACACAAGCAAAATATTCAATTTTCATGTCGTACTCAAAATACTCCATAATTGAAGACTAACACACACGAATTTCAATTTTTTCAAACATTTCTGAAGAATGCAAAAACTGAAGTCTAACACCTTCGAAAAGTTCAATTAAGGTATTTTTTAAAACATTGTTAAAATGTAAGTGTAACACGTGCAAAATACTCAATTTTCCTGTCGTACTCAAAATATTATGTAATTGAAAACTAACACACACAACTTTCAATTTTTCCAAAAATTTCTTAAAAATGCAAAAACAGAAGTCTATCACCTTCAAAAAACACAATTAAAATATTTTTACAAAAAATGTTAAAATTTAATTGTGACACAACAAAAATACTCAATTTTCATCTCGTACTCAAAATACTCCGTAATTGAAGACTAACACACACAAATTTCATTTTTTTCAAAAATTTCTTAAAAATGCAAAAAGAGAACTCCAACACATTAAAAAAATTCCATTATGATATTTTTATTTTTTTTTAAATTGAAAGGTAACACAAGGTAAATACTCAATTTTCATGTCGTACTCAAAATACTCCATAATTGAAGACTAACACACACAAATTTCAATTTTCCAAACATTTCTGAAAAATGCAAAAACTGAAGTCCATCACCTTCAAAAAATTCAATTAAAGTATTTATTTTAAAAAATTTAAAATGTAAGTGTAACGCATGCAAAATACTCAATTTTCATGTCGTACTCAAAATATTTTGTAATTGAAGACTAACACACAAAAATTTCAATTTTTCCAAAAAATACATAAAAATACAAAAAACAGAAGTCTAACACCATTAAAAAACTCAATTAATATATTTTTATAAAAATTGTTTAAATTTAATTGTATTACAACAAAAAAAATCAATTTTCATGTCGTACTGAATATACTCCGTAATTCAAGACTAACACACACACATTTCAATTTTTTTCAAATATTTCTTCAAAATACAAAACCAGAAGTCTAACACATTCAAAAAATTCATTTATGATATTTTTTCAAAAAATATTAAAATTGAAGTGTAACACAAGAAAAATACTCAATTTTCATGTCGTACTCAAAATATTCTGTAATGGAAGACTAACACACACAAATTTCAACTTTTTCAAATCTTACGTAAAAATGAAAAACTGAAGTCTAACACCTTCAAATAATTGAATTAAGATATTTTTTTTTTAAATGTTAAAATTTCATTGAAACACATGCAAAATACTCAATTTTCATGTCGTACTCAAAATACTCCATAACTGAATACTAACACACAAAAATTTCAACTTTTTCAAAACTTTCTTAAAAAATGCAAAAACAAAAGTCCAACACCATCAAAAAACTCAATTAAGATATTTTTATAAAAATTGTTAAAATTTAACTGTAACACTACAAAAATACTCAATTTTCATGTTGTACTCAAAATACTCCGTAATTGAAGACTAACACACACAAATTTCAATTTTTGAAAGATTTCTTAAAAATGCAAGAACAGAAGTCCAACACATTCAAAAAAATTCAATTATAATAATTTTTTTTTAAATTCAAAAACTGAAGGGCAACACAAGCAAAATACTCAATTTTTGTGTCGTACTTAAAATACTCCATAATCGAAGACTAATACACAAAAATTTCTATTTTTTCAAACATTTCTGAAAAATGCAAAAACTGAAGTCTAACACCTTCGACATATTCAATGAAGGTATTTTTTAAAAAATTGTTAAAATGTATTTGTAACACGTGCAAAATACTCAATTTTCATGTGGTACTCAAAATATTTTGTAATTGAAGATTTACACACACAACTTTCAATTTTTCCAAAAATATCTAAAAAATGCAAAAACAGAAGTCTAACACCTTCAAAAAACTCAATTAAGATATTTTAACAAAAATTGTTAAAATTTAATTGTAACACAACAAAAATACTCAATTTCCATGTCGTACTCAAAATACTCCGTAATTGAAGACTAACACACACAAATTTCAATTTTTTCAAAAATTTCTCAAAAATGCAAAAACATAAGTCCAACACATTCAAAAAATTCAATTATGATACTTTTTAAAACAATTCTAAAATTGAAGTGTAACACAAGGAAAATACTCAATTTTCATGTCGTACTCAAAATACTCCATAATTGAAGACTAACACACACAAATTTCAATTTTTTCAAACATTTCTTAAAAATGCAAAAACTGAAGTCTAACACCTTCAAAAAACTCAATTAAAATATTTTTACAAAAAATGTTAAAATTTAATTGTAACACAACAAAAATACTCAATTTTCATGTCGTACTCAAAATACTCCATAATTGAAGACTAACACACACAAATTTCATTTTTTTCAAAAATTTCTTAAAAATGCAAAAACAGAAGTCCAACACATTAAAAAAATTCAATTAAGATATTTTTTGAAATTTTTTTTAAATTGAAAGGTAACAGAAGGAAAATACTCAATTTTCATGTCGTACTCAAAATACTCCATAATTGATGACTAACACACACAAATTTCAATTTTTTCAAACATTTCTTAAAAATGCAAAAACTAAAGTCCAACACATTCAAAAAATTCAATTAAAGATTTTATTTTAAAAAATTTAAAATGTCAGTGTAAGACAAACAAAATACTCAATTTTCATGTCGTACTCAAAATATTCTGTAATTGAAGACTAACACACAAAAATTTCAATTTTTCCAAAAATTTCTTAAAAATACAAAAACAGAAGTCTAACACCATAAAAAAACTCAATTAAGATATTTTTATAAAAATTGTTTAAATTTAATTGTGATACAACAAAAATACTCAATTTTCATGTCGTACTCAAAATACCCCATAATTCAAGACTAACACACAAAAATTTCAATTTTTTTCAAAAATTTCTTCAAAATGCAAAAACAGAAGTCCAACACATTCAAAAAAATTCAATTTTGATATTTTTTAAAAAAATTCTAAAATAGAAGGGTAACACAAGGAAAATACTCAATTTTCATGTCATACTCAAAATACTCCATAATTGAAGATCAACACAAACAAATTTCAATTTCTAAAAAATGCAAAAACAGAAGTCCAACACATACAAAAATTTCAATTATGATATTATTTTTTTTTAATTCTAAAATTGAAGGTAACACAAGCAAAATACTCAATATTTATGTGGTACTCAAAATACTCCATCTTGAAGACTAAGACACACAAATTTCAATTTTTTCAAACATTTCTGAAAAATGCAAAAACTGAAGTCTAACATCTTCAACAAATTCAATTACGGTATTTTTTTTTAAAATTGTCAAAATGAAAGATTAACACAAGCTAAATACTTAATTTTCATGTCGTACTCAAAATACTCCGTAATTGAAGACTAACACACACAAATTTTAATTTTTTTAAAAATTTCTTCAAAATGCAAAAACAGAAGTCTAACACCTTCAAAAAAATTCCATTATGATTTTCTTAAAAAAATATTAAAATTGAAGTGTAACGCAAGCAAAATACTCAATTTTCATGTCGTACTCAAAACACTCCATAATTGAAGACTAACACACACAAATTTCAATTTTTTCTAAAATTTCTTAAAAATGCAAAAACCGAAGTCCAACACAATAAAAAAATTCAATTATGATATTTTTTTAAAAAATTCTAAAATTGAAGGGTAACACAAGCAAAATACTCAATTTTCATGTCGTACTCAAAATACTCCATAATTGAAGACTAACACACACAAATTTCAATTTTTTCAAACATTTCTGAAGAATGCAAAAACTGAAGTCTAACACCTTCAAAAAGTTCAAATAATTGAATTAAGATATTTTTTTTTTAAATGTTAAAATTTCATTGAAACACATGCAAAATACTCAATTTTCATGTCGTACTCAAAATACTCCATAACTGAATACTAACACACAAAAATTTCAAATTTTTCAAAACTTTCTTAAAAAATGCAAAAACAGAAGTCCAACACCATCAAAAAACTCAATTAAGATATTTTTATAAAAATTGTTAAAATTTAACTGTAACACTACAAAAATACTCAATTTTCATGTTGTACTCAAAATACTCCGTAATTGAAGACTAACACACACAAATTTCAATTTTTGAAAGATTTCTTAAAAATGCAAGAACAGAAGTCCAACACAATCAAAAAAATTCAATTATGATAATTTTTTTTAAATTCAAAAACTGAAGGGCAACACAAGCAAAATACTCAATTTTTGTGTCATACTTAAAATACTCCATAATCGAAGACTAATACACACAAATTTCTATTTTTTCAAACATTTCTGAAAAATGCAAAAACTGAAGTCTAACACTTTCGAAAAATTCAATGAAGGTATTTTTTAAAAAATTGTTAAAATGTATTTGTAACACGTGCAAAATACTCAATTTTCATGTCGTACTCAAAATATTTTGTAATTGAAGATTTACACACACAACTTTCAATTTTTCCAAAAATTTCTAAAAAATGCAAAAACAGAAGTCTAACACCTTCAAAAAACTCAATTAAGATATTTTAACAAAAATTGTTAAAATTTAATTGTAACAGAACAAAAATACTCAATTTCCATGTCGTACTCAAAATACTCCGTAATTGAAGACTAACACACACAAATTTCAATTTTTTCAAAAATTTCTTAAAAATGCAAAAACATAAGTCCAACACATTAAAAAAATTCAATTATGATATTTGTTAAAACAATTCTAAAATTGAAGTGTAACACAAGGAAAATACTCAATTTTCATGTCGTACTCAAAATACTCCATAATTGAAGACTAACGCACACAAATTTCAATTTTTTCAAACATTTCTTAAAAATGCAAAAACAGAAGTCCAACACATTAAAAAAATTCAATTATGATATTTTTTGAAATTTTTTTTAAATTGAAAGGTAACACAAGGAAAATACTCAATTTTCATGTCGTACTCAAAATACTCCATAATTGATGACTAACACACACAAATTTCAATTTTTTCAAACATTTCTTAAAAATGCAAAAACAGAAGTCCAACACATTCAAAAAAATTCAATTTTGATATTTTTTAAAAAAATTCTAAAATAGAAGGGTAACACAAGGAAAATACTCAATTTTCATGTCATACTCAAAATACTCCATAATTGAAGATCAACACACACAAATTTCAATTTCTAAAAAATGCAAAAACAGAAGTCCAACACATACAAAAATTTCAATTATGATATTATTTTTTTTTAATTCTAAAATTGAAGGTAACACAAGCAAAATACTCAATATTTATGTGGTACTCAAAATACTCCATAATTGAAGACTAAGACACACAAATTTCAATTTTTTCAAACATTTCAGAAAAATGCAAAAACTGAAGTCTAACATCTTCAAAAAATTCAATTACGGTATTTTTTTAAAAAATTGTCAAAATGAAACATTAACACAAGCTAAATACTTAATTTTCATGTCGTACTCAAAATACTCCGTAATTGAAGACTAACACACACAAATTTTAATTTTTTTAAAAATTTCTTCAAAATGCAAAAACAGAAGTCTAACACCTTCAAAAAAATTCAATTATGATTTTCTTAAAAAAATATTAAAATTGAAGTGTAACGCAAGCAAAATACTCAATTTTCATGTCGTACTCAAAACACTCCATAATTGAAGACTAACACACACAAATTTCAATTTTTTCTAAAATTTCTTAAAAATGCAAAAACCGAAGTCCAACACAATCAAAAAATTTAATTATGATATTTTTTTAAAAAATTCTAAAATTGAAGGGTAACACAAGCAAAATACTCAATTTTCATGTCGTACTCAAAATACTCCATAATTGAAGACTAACACACACAAATTTCAATTTTTTCAAACATTTCTGAAGAATGCAAAAACTGAAGTCTAACACCTTCGAAAAGTTCAATTAAGGTATTTTTTAAAACATTGTTAAAATGTAAGTGTAACACGTGCAAAATACTCAATTTTCATGTCGTACTCAAAATATTCTGTAATTGAAGACTAACACACACAACTTTTAATTTTTCCAAAAATTTCTTAAAAATGCAAAAACAGAAGTCTATCACCTTCAAAAAACACAATTAAAATATTTTTACAAAAAATGTTAAAATTTAATTGTGACACAACAAAAATACTCAATTTTCATCTCGTACTCAAAATACTCCGTAATTGAAGACTAACACACACAAATTTCATTTTTTTCAAAAATTTCCTTAAAATGCAAAAAGATAACTCCAACACATTAAAAAAATTCAATTATGATTTTTTTTTTTTTAAATTGAAAGGTAACACAAGGAAAATACTCAATTTTCATGTCGTACTCAAAATACTCTATAATTGAAGACTAACACACACAAATTTCAATTTTCCAAACATTTCTGAAAAATGCAAAAACTGAAGTCCATCACCTTCAAAAAATTCAATTAAAGTATTTATTTTAAAAAATTTTAAATGTAAGTGTAACGCATGCAAAATACTCAATTTTCATGTCGTACTCAAAATATTTTGTAATTGAAGACTAACACACAAAAATTTCAATTTTTCCAAAAAATACATAAAAATACAAAAACAGAAGTCTAACACCATTAAAAAACTCAATTAATATATTTTTATAAAAATTGTTTAAATTTAATTGTAATACAACAAAAAAAATCAATTTTCATGTCGTACTGAATATACTCCGTAATTCAAGACTAACACACACACATTTCAATTATTTTCAAATATTTCTTCAAAATACAAAACCAGAAGTCTAACACATTCAAAAAATTCATTTATGATATTTTTTCAAAAAATATTAAAATTGAAGTGTAACACAAGAAAAATACTCAATTTTCATGTCGTACTCAAAATATTCTGTAATGGAAGACTAACACACACAAATTTCAACTTTTTGAAATCTTACGTAAAAATGAAAAACTGAAGTCTCACACCTTCAAATAATTCAATTAAGATATTTTTTTTTAAATGTTAAAATTTCATTGAAACACATGCAAAATACTCAATTTTCATGTCGTACTCAAAATACTCCATAACTGAAGACTAACACACAAAAATTTCAAATTTTTCAAAACTTTCTTAAAAAATGCAAAAACAGAAGTCCAACACCATCAAAAAACTCAATTAAGATATTTTTATAAAAATTGTTAAAATTTAACTGTAACACTACAAAAATACTCAATTTTCATGTTGTACTCAAAATACTCCGTAATTGAAGACTAACACACACAAATTTCAATTTTTGAAAGATTTCTTAAAAATGCAAGAACAGAAGTCCAACACATTCAAAAAAATTCAATTATGATAATTTTTTTTAAATTCAAAAACTTAAGGGCAACACAAGCAAAATACTCAATTTTTGTGTCGTACTTAAAATACTCCATAATCGAAGACTAATACACACAAATTTCTATTTTTTCAAACATTTCTGAAAAATGCAAAAACTGAAGTCTAACACCTTCGAAAAATTCAATGAAGGTATTTTTTAAAAAATTGTTAAAATGTATTTGTAACACGTGCAAAATACTCAATTTTCATGTCGTACTCAAAATATTTTGTAATTGAAGATTTACACACACAACTTTCAATTTTTCCAAAAATTTCTAAAAAATGCAAAAACAGAAGTCTAACACCTTCAAAAAACTCAATTAAGATATTTTAACAAAAATTGTTTAAATTTAATTGTAACACAACAAAAATACTCAATTTCCATGTCGTACTCAAAATACTCCGTAATTGAAGACTAACACACACAAATTTCAATTTTTTCAAAAATTTCTTAAAAATGCAAAAACATAAGTCCAACACATTAAAAAAATTCAATTATGATATTTGTTAAAACAATTCTAAAATTGAAGTGTAACACAAGGAAAATACTCAATTTTCATGTCGTACTCAAAATACTCCATAATTGAAGACTAACGCACACAAATTTCAATTTTTTCAAACATTTCTTAAAAATGCAAAAACAGAAGTCCAACACATTAAAAAAATTCAATTATGATATTTTTTGAAAATTTTTTTAAATTGAAAGGTAACACAAGGAAAATACTCAATTTTCATGTCGTACTCAAAATACTCCATAATTGATGACTAACACACACAAATTTCAATTTTTTCAAACATTTCTTAAAAATGCAAAAACAGAAGTCCAACACATTCAAAAAAATTCAATTTTGATATTTTTTTAAAAAATTCTAAAATAGAAGGGTAACACAAGGAAAATACTCAATTTTCATGTCATACTCAAAATACTCCATAATTGAAGATCAACACACACAAATTTCAATTTCTAAAAAATGCAAAAACAGAAGTCCAACACATACAAAAATTTCAATTATGATATTATTTTTTTTTAATTCTAAAATTGAAGGTAACACAAGCAAAATACTCAATATTTATGTGGTACTCAAAATACTCCATAATTGAAGACTAAGACACACAAATTTCAATTTTTTCAAACATTTCAGAAAAATGCAAAAACTGAAGTCTAACATCTTCAAAAAAATTCAATTACGGTATTTTTTTAAAAAATTGTCAAAATGAAACATTAACACAAGCTAAATACTTAATTTTCATGTCGTACTCAAAATACTCCGTAATTGAAGACTAACACACACAAATTTTAATTTTTTTAAAAATTTCTTCAAAATGCAAAAACAGAAGTCTAACACCTTCAAAAAAATTCAATTATGATTTTCTTAAAAAAATATTAAAATTGAAGTGTAACGCAAGCAAAATACTCAATTTTCATGTCGTACTCAAAACACTCCATAATTGAAGACTAACACACACAAATTTCAATTTTTTCTAAAATTTCTTAAAAATGCAAAAACCGAAGTCCAACACAATCAAAAAATTCAATTATGATATTTTTTTAAAAAATTCTAAAATTGAAGGGTAACACAAGCAAAATACTCAATTTTCATGTCGTACTCAAAATACTCCATAATTGAAGACTAACACACACAAATTTCAATTTTTTCAAACATTTCTGAAGAATGCAAAAACTGAAGTCTAACACCTTCGAAAAGTTCAATTAAGGTATTTTTTAAAACATTGTTAAAATGTAAGTGTAACACGTGCAAAATACTCAATTTTCATGTCGTACTCAAAATATTCTGTAATTGAAGACTAACACACACAACTTTCAATTTTTCCAAAAATTTCTTAAAAATGCAAAAACAGAAGTCTATCACCTTCAAAAAACACAATTAAAATATTTTTACAAAAAATGTTAAAATTTAATTGTGACACAACAAAAATACTCAATTTTCATCTCGTACTCAAAATACTCCGTAATTGAAGACTAACACACACAAATTTCATTTTTTTCAAAAATTTCCTTAAAATGCAAAAAGATAACTCCAACACATTAAAAAAATTCAATTATGATATTTTTTTTTTAAATTGAAAGGTAACACAAGGAAAATACTCAATTTTCATGTCGTACTCAAAATACTCCATAATTGAAGACTAACACACACAAATTTCAATTTTCCAAACATTTCTGAAAAATGCAAAAACTCAAGTCCATCACCTTCAAAAAATTCAATTAAAGTATTTATTTTAAAAAATTTAAAATGTAAGTGTAACGCATGCAAAATACTCAATTTTCATGTCGTACTCAAAATATTTTGTAATTGAAGACTAACACACAAAAATTTCAATTTTTCCAAAAAATACATAAAAATACAAAAACAGAAGTCTAACACCATTAAAAAACTCAATTAATACATTTTTATAAAAATTGTTTAAATTTAATTGTAATACAACAAAAAAAATCAATTTTCATGTCGTACTGAATATACTCCGTAATTCAAGACTAACACACACACATTTCAATTTTTTCAAATATTTCTTCAAAATACAAAACCAGAAGTCTAACACATTCAAAAAATTCATTTATGATATTTTTTCAAAAAATATTAAAATTGAAGTGTAACACAAGAAAAATACTCAATTTTCATGTCGTACTCAAAATATTCTGTAATGGAAGACTAACACACACAAATTTCAACTTTTTCAAATCTTACGTAAAAATGAAAAACTGAAGTCTAACACCTTCAAATAATTGAATTAAGATATTTTTTTTTAAATGTTAAAATTTCATTGAAACACATGCAAAATACTCAATTTTCATGTCGTACTCAAAATACTCCATAACTAAAGACTAACACACAAAAATTTCAACTTTTTCAAAACTTTCTTAAAAAATGCAAAAACAGAAGTCCAACACCATCAAAAAACTCAATTAAGATATTTTTATAAAAATTGTTAAAATTTGACTGTAACACTACAAAAATTCTCAATTTTCATGTTGTACTCAAAATACTCCGTAATTGAAGACTAACACACACAAATTTCAATTTTTGAAAGATTTCTTAAAAATGCAAGAACAGAAGTCCAACACATTCAAAAAAATTCAATTATGATAATTTTTTTTTAAATTCAAAAACTGAAGGGCAACACAAGAAAAATACTCAATTTTTGTGTCGTACTTAAAATACTCCATAATCGAAGACTAATACACACAAATTTCTATTTTTTCAAACATTTCTGAAAAATGCAAAAACTGAAGTCTAACACCTTCGAAAAATTCAATGAAGGTATTTTTTAAAAAATTGTTAAAATGTATTTGTAACACGTGCAAAATACTCAATTTTCATGTCGTACTCAAAATATTTTGTAATTGAAGATTTACACACTCAACTTTCAATTTTTCCAAAAATTTCTAAAAAATGCAAAAACAGAAGTCTAACACCTTCAAAAAACTCAATTAAGATATTTTAACAAAAATTGTTAAAATTTAATTGTAACAGAACAAAAATACTCAATTTCCATGTCGTACTCAAAATACTCCGTAATTGAAGACTAACACACACAAATTTCAATTTTTTCAAAACTTTCTTAAAAATGCAAAAACATAAGTCCAACACATTCAAAAAATTCAATTATGATATTTTTTAAAACAATTCTAAAATTGAAGTGTAACACAAGGAAAATACTCAATTTTCATGTCGTACTCAAAATACTCCATAATTGAAGACTAACACACACAAATTTCAATTTTTTCAAACATTTCTTAAAAATGCAAAAACTGAAGTCCAACACATTAAAAAAATTCAATTATGATATTTTTTGAATTTTTTTTTTAATTGAAAGGTAACACAAGGAAAATACTCAATTTTCATGTCGTACTCAAAATACTCCATAATTGATGACTAACACACACAAATTTCAATTTTTTCAAACATTTCTTAAAAATGCAAAAACAGAAGTCCAACACATTCAAAAAAATTCAATTTTGATATTTTTTTAAAAAATTCTAAAATAGAAGGGTAACACAAGGAAAATACTCAATTTTCATGTCATACTCAAAATACTCCATAATTGAAGATCATGGAAATTGAGTATTTTTGTTGTGTTACAATTAAATTTTAACAATTTTTTTAAAAATCTCTTAATTGAGTTTTTTGAAGGTGTTAGACTTTTGTTTTTGCATTTTTAAGACATTTTTGGAAAAATTGAAAGTTGTGTGTGTTAGTCTTCAATTACAAAATATTTTGAGTACGACATGAAAATTGAGTATTTTGCACGTGTTACACTTACATTTTAACAATTGTTTAAAAAATACCTTCATTGAATTTTTCGAAGGTGTTAGACTTCCGTTTTTGCATTTTTCAGAAATGTTTGAAAAAATAGAAATTTGTGTGTATTAGTCTTCGATTATGGAGTATTTTGAGTACGACATGAAAATTGAGTATTTTGCTTGTGTTACCCTTCAGTTTTAGAATTTTTTTAAAAAATATCATAATTGAATTTTTTGAATGTGTTGGACTTCGGTTTTTGGTTTTTTAAGAAATTTTTGAAAAAACTGAAATTTGTGTGTGTTAGTCTTCAATTATGGAGTGTTTTGAGTACGACATGAAAATTGAGTATTTTGCTTACGTTACACTTCAATTTTAATATATTTTTAAGAAAATCATAATTGAATTTTTTTGAAGGTGTTAGACTTCTGTTTTTAAATTTTGAAAATTTTTTAAAAAAAATTGAAATTTGTGTTTGTTAGTCTTCAATTATGGAGTGTTTTGAGTACGACATGAAAATTGAGTATTTTGCTTGCGTTACACTTCAATTTTAATATTTTTTTAAGAAAATCATTATTGAATTTGTTTGAAGGTGTTTGTCTTCTGTTTTTGCATTTTGAAGAAATTTTTTAAAAAATTGGAATTTGTGTGTGTTAGTCTTCAATTACGGAGTACTTTGAGTACGACATGAAAATTGAGTATTTAGCTTGTGTTAATCTTCCATTTTAACAAATTTTATAAAAAATTCCGTAATTGAATTTTTTGAAGATGTTAGACTTCAGTTTTTGCATTTTTCAGAAATGTTTGAAAAAATTGAAATTTGTGTGTGTTAGTCTTCAAGTACTGAGTATTTTGAGTACGACATGAAAATTGATTATTTAGCTTGTGCTAATCTTTCATTTTAACAATTTTTTTAAAAAATTCCGTCATTGAATTTTTTGAAGATGTTAGACTTCAGTTTTTGCATTTTTCAGAAATGTTTGAAAAAATTGAAATTTGTGTGTGTTAGTCTTCAATTATGGAGTATTTTGAGTACGACATGAAAATTGAGTATTTTGCTTGTGTTACCCTTCAATTTCAGAATTTAAAAAAAAAATATCATAATTGAATTTTTTGTATGTGATGGACTTCTGTTTTTGCATTTTTAAGAAATTTTTAAAAAATTGAAATTTGTGTGTGTTAGTCTTAAATTACGGAGTATTTTGAGTACGGCACAAAATTGAGTATTTTTGTAGTGTTGCAGTTAAATTTTAACAATTTTTATAAAAATATCTTAATTGAGTTTTTTGAAGATGTTAGACTTCAGTTTTTGCATTTTTCAGAAATGTTTGAAAAAATTGAAATTTGTGTGTGTTTGTCATCAATTATGGAGTATTTTGAGTACGACATGAAAATTGAGTATTTTGCTTGTGTTACCCTTCAATTTTAGAATTTTTAAAAGAAATATCATAATTGAATTTTTTATATATGATGGACTTCTGTTTTTTGCATTTTTAAGAAATTTTTAAAAAATTGAAATTTGTGTGTGTTGGTCTTCAATTACGGAGTATTTTGAGTACGGCATAAAAATTGAGTATTTTTGTAGTGTTACAGTTAAATTTTAACAATTTTTATAAAAATATCTTAATTGAGTTTTTTGAAGGTGTTGGACTTCTGTTTTTGCATATTTAAGAAAGTTTTGAAAAAGTTCAAATTTTTGTTTATTAGTCTTCAATTACGGAGTATTTTGAGTACGACATGAAAATTGAGTGTTTTGGTTGTGTTACAATTAAATTTTAACATTTTTTACAAAGATATCTTAATTAAGTTTTTTTTAATGTGTTGGACTTCTGTTTTAGCATTTTACGAAATTTCTGAAAAAATTGAAATTTCTGTGTCTTAGTCTTCAATTATGGAGTATTTTGAGTACGACATGAAAATTGAGTATTTTGCTTGTGTTACACTTCAATTTTAATATTTTTTTTAAAAAATCATAATTGAATTTTTTTGAAGGTACTAGACTTCTGTTTTTGCATTTTGAAGAAATTTTTTAAAAAATTGAAATTTGTGTGTGTTATTCTTCGATTACAGAGTATTTTGAGTACGACACGAAAATTGAGTACTTTTCTTGTGTTACACATACATTTTAACATTTTAAAAAAAACTTACCTTAATTGAATTTTTTGAAGGTGAGACTTTAGTTTTTGCATTTTTCAGAAATGTTTGAAAAAATTGAAATTTGTCTGTGTTAGTCTTCAATTATGGAGTATTTTCAGTACGACATGAAAATTGAGTATTTTCCTTGTGTTACCCTTCAATTTTAGAATTGTTTTAAAAAATATAATAATTGAATTTTTTTAATGTGTTGGACTTCTGTTTTTGCATTTTTAAGAAATTTTTGAAAAAATTGAAATTTGTGTGTGTTAGTCTTCAATTACGGAGTATTTTGAGTACGACATGGAAATTGAGTATTTTTGTTGTGTTACAATTAAATTTTAACAATTTTTTTAAAAATCTCTTAATTGAGTTTTTTGAAGGTGTTAGACTTCTGTTTTTGCATTTTTAAGACATTTTTGGAAAAATTGAAAGTTGTGTGTGTTAGTCTTCAATTACAAAATATTTTGAGTACGACATGAAAATTGAGTATTTTGCACGTGTTACACTTACATTTTAACAATTGTTTAAAAAATACCTTCATTGAATTTTTCGAAGGTGTTAGACTTCCGTTTTTGCATTTTTCAGAAATGTTTGAAAAAATAGAAATTTGTATGTATTAGTCTTCGATTATGGAGTATTTTGAGTACCACATGAAAATTGAGTATTTTGCTTGTGTTACCCTTCAGTTTTAGAATTTTTTTAAAAAATATCATAATTGAATTTTTTGAATGTGTTGGACTTCGGTTTTTGGTTTTTTAAGAAATTTTTGAAAAAACTGAAATTTGTGTGTGTTAGTCTTCAATTATGGAGTGTTTTGAGTACGACATGAAAATTGAGTATTTTGCTTACGTTACACTTCAATTTTAATATATTTTTAAGAAAATCATAATTGAATTTTTTTGAAGGTGTTAGACTTCTGTTTTTGCATTTTGAAAAAAAATTTTAAAAAATTGAAATTTGTGTTTGTTAGTCTTCAATTATGGATTGTTTTGAGTACGACATGAAAATTGAGTATTTTGCTTGCGTTACACTTCAATTTTAATATTTTTTTAAGAAAATCATTATTGAATTTTTTTGAAGGTGTTTGACTTCTGTTTTTGGATTTTGAAGAAATTTTTTAAAAAATTGGAATTTGTGTGTGTTAGTCTTCAATTACGGAGTACTTTGAGTACGGCATGAAAATTGAGTATTTAGCTTGTGTTAATCTTCCATTTTAACAAATTTGATAAAAAATTCCGTAATTGAATTTTATGAAGATGTTAGACTTCAGTTTTTGCATTTTTCAGAAATGTTTGAAAAAATTGAAATTTGTGTGTGTTTGTCATCAATTATGGAGTATTTTGAGTACGACATGAAAATTGAGTATTTTGCTTGTGTTAACCTTCAATTTTAGAATTTTTAAAAGAAATATAATAATTGAATTTTTTATATATGATGGACTTCTGTTTTTTGCATTTTCAAGAAATTTTTAAAAAATTGAAATTTGTGTGTGTTAGTCTTCAATTACGGAGTATTTTGAGTACGGCATAAAAATTGAGTATTTTTGTAGTGTTACAGTTAAATTTTAACAATTTTTATAAAAATATCTTAATTGAGTTTTTTGAAGGTGTTGGACTTCTGTTTTTGCATATTTAAGAAAGTTTTGAAAAAGTTGAAATTTTTGTGTATTAGTCTTCAATTACGGAGTATTTTGAGTACGACATGAAAATTGAGTGTTTTGGTTGTGTTACAATTAAATTTTAACATTTTTTACAAAAATATCTTAATTAAGTTTTTTTTAATGTGTTGGACTTCTGTTTTAGCATTTTACGAAATTTCTGAAAAAATTGAAATTTCTGTGTCTTAGTCTTCAATTATGGAGTATTTTGAGTACGACATGAAAATTGAGTATTTTGCTTGCGTTACACTTCAATTTTAATATTTTTTTACGAAAATCATAATTGAATTTTTTTGAAGGTGTTAGACTTCTGTTTTTGCATTTTGAAGAAATTTTTTAAAAAATTGGAATTTGTGTGTGTTAGTCTTCAACTACGGAGTATTTTGAGTACGACATGAAAATTGAGTATTTAGCTTGTGTTAATCTTCCATTTTAGCAAATTTTTTAAAAAATTCCGTATTTGAATTTTTTGAAGATGTTAGACTTGAGTTTTTGCGTTTTTCAGAAATGTTCGAAAAAATTGAAATTTGTGTGTGTTAGTCTTCAATTATGGAGTATTTTGAGTGCGACATGAAAATTGAGTATTTTGCTTGTGGTACCCTTCAATTTTAGAATTTAAAAAAAAAATATCATAATTCAATTTTTTTGTATGTGTTGGACTTCTGTTTTTGCATTTTTAAGAAATTTTTAAAAAATTGAAATTTGTGCGTGTTACTCTTCAATTACGGAGTATTTTTAGTACGGCATGAAAATTGAGTATTTTTGTAGTGTTACAGTTAAATTTTAACAATTTTTATAAAAATATCTTAATTGAGTTTTTTGAAGGTGTTGGACTTCTGTTTTTGCATATTTAAGAAAGTTTTGAAAAAGTTGAAATTTTTGTGTATTAGTCTTCAATTACGGAGTATTTTTAGTACGACATGAAAATTGAGTGTTTTTGTTGTGTTACAATTAAATTGTAACATTTTTTACAAAAATATCTTAATTGAGTTTTTTTTAAGGTGTTGGACTTCTGTTTTTGCATTTTATGAAATTTCTGAAAAAATTGAAATTTATGTGTGTTAGTGTTCAATTATGGAGTATTTTGAGTACGACATGAAAATTGAGTATTTTGCATGTGTTACACTTCAATTTTAATATTTTTTAAAAAAAATCATAATTGAATTTATTTTGAAGGTGCTAGACTTCTGTTTTTTGCATTTTGAAGAAATTTTTGAAAAAATTGAAATTTGCGTGTGTTATTCTTCAATTACAGAGTATTTTGAGTACGACATGAAAATTGAGTACTTTACTTGTGTTACACATACATTTTAACATTTTTAAAAAAAAAATACCTGAATTGAATTATTTGAAGGTGAGACTTCAGTTTTTGCATTTTTCAGAAATGTTAGAAAAAATTGAAATTTCTGTGTGTTAGTGTTCAATTATGGAGTATTTTGAGTACGACATGAAAATTGAGTATTTTCCTTGTGTTACCCTTCAATTTTAGAATTGTTTTAAAAAATATCATAATTGAATTTTTAGAATGTGTTGGACTTCTGTTTTTGCATTTTTAAGAAATTTTTGAAAAAATTGAATTTTGTGTGTGTTAGTCTTCAATTACGGAGTATTTTGAGTACGACATGGAAATTGAGTGTTTTTGTTGTGTTACAATTAAATTTTAACAATTTTTGTAAAAATATCTTAATTGAGTTTTTTGAAGGTGTTAGACTTCTGTTTTTGCATTTTTAAGACATTTTTGAAAAAATTGAAAGTTGTGTGTGTTAGTCTTCAATTACAAAATATTTTCAGTACGACATGAAAATTGAGTATTTTGCACTTGTTACACTTACATTTTAACAAATTTTAAAAAAATACCTTCATTGAATTTTTCGAAGGTGTTAGACTTCAGTTTTTGCATTTTTCAGAAATGTTTGAAAAAATAGAAATTTGTGTGTATTAGTCTTCGATTATGGAGTATTTTGAGTACGACATGAAAATTGAGTAATTTTTTTGTGTTACAATTAAATTTTAACATTTTTTGTAAAAATATCTTAATTGAGTTTTTTTAAGGTGTTAGACTTCTGTTTTTGCATTTTTAAGCAATTTTTGGAAAAATTGAAAGTTGTGTGTGTTAGTCTTCAATTACAAAATATTTTGAGTACGACATGAAAATTCAGTATTTTGCACGTGTTACACTTACATTTTAACAATTTTTTAAAAAATACCTTCATTGAATTTTTCGAAGGTGTTAGACTTCAGTTTTTGCATTTTTCAGAAATGTTTGAAAAAATAGAAATTTGTGTGTATTAGTCTTCGATTATGGAGTATTTTGAGTACGACATGAAAATTGAGTATTTTGCTTGTGTTACCCTTCAATTTTAGAATTTTTTTAAAAAATATCATAATTGAATTTTTTTAATGTGTTGGACTTCTGTTCTTGCATTTTTATGAATTTTTTGAAAAAATTGAAATTAGTGTGTATTTGTCTTCAATTATGGAGTATTTTGAGTACGACATGAAAATTGAGTATTTTTCTTGCGTTACACTTCAATTTTAATATTTTTTTAAGAAAATCATAATTGAATTTTTTCGAAGGTGTTAGACTTATGGTTTTTCATTTTGAAGAAATTTTTGAAAAAATTGAAATTTGTGTGTGTTAGTCTTCAATTACGAAGTATTTTGAGTACGACATGAAAATTGAGTATTTAGCTTGTGTTACACTTACCTTTTAACAATTTTTTAAAAAATACCGTAATTGAAATTTTTGAAGATGTTAGAATTCAGTTTTTTGCATTTTTCAGAAATGTTTGAAAAAATTGAATTTTTTGTGTGTTAGTCTTCAATTATGGAGTATTTTGAGTACGACATGAAAATTCAGAATATTTATTGTGTTACCCTTCAATTTTTGAATTTTTAAAAAAAATATCATAATTGAATTTTTTGAATGTGTTGGACTTCTGTTTTTGCATTTTTAAGAAATTTTTGAAAAAATTGAAATTTGTGTGTGTTAGTCTTCAATTACAGAGTATTTTGAGTACGACAAGACAATTGAGTATTTTGCTTGTTATACTTCAATTTTAACATTTTAAAAAAAAATATCATAATTGAATTTTTTTAATATGTTGGACTTCAATTTTTGCATTTTTATGATATTTTTGAAAAAATTTAAATTTGTGTGTGATAGTCTTCAATTACGGAGTATTTTGAGTACAAAAAGAAAATTGATTATTTTGCTTGTGTTACACTTCAATTTTAACATTTTTGAAAAATATCATAATTGAATTTTTTTTCAAGCTGTTAGACTTTTGTTTTGGTTTTTACGAAATTTCTGAAAATATTGAATTTTTTTGTGTTAGTCTTCAATTACGGAGTATTTTGAGTACGACATAAAATTGAGTACTTTGCATGTGTTACACTTAAATTTTAACATTTTTAAAAAAAAAATATCTTAATTGAATTATTTGAAGTTCTTAGACTTCAGTTTTTGCATTTTTAAGAAAGTTTTGAAAGAGTTGAAATTTGTGTGTTAGTTTTCAATTATGGATTATTTTTAGAACGACTTGAAAATTGAGTATTTAGCTTGTGTTAATCTTCCATTTTAACAAATTTTTTAAAAAATTCCGTAATTGAATTTTTTTGAAGGTGTTAGACTTCAGTTTTTGCATTTTTAAGAAATTTTTGAAAAAATTGAAATTTGTGTGTGTTAGTCTTCAATTACGGAATATTTTGAGTACGACATGAAAATTGAGTATTTTTCTTGTGTTACACTTACATTTTAATAATTTAAAAAAAATACCTTAATTGAATTTTTTTTGATGGTGCTAGACTTCTGTTTTTTCCTTTTTAAGAATTTTTTGAAAAAATTTAAATTTGCGTGTATTAGTCTTTAATTACTGAGTATTTTGAGTACGACAAGACAATTGTGTATTTTTGTTGTGTTACAATTAAATTTTAACAATTTTTACAAAAATATCTTAATTGAGTTTTTTAATGGTGTTAAACTTCTGTTTTTGCATTTATTAAAAAATTTTGAAAAAATTGAAATTTGTGTGTGTTAGTCTTCAATTACGGAGTATTTTGAGTACGACATGAAAATTGAGTATTTTGCTTGTGTTACACTTACATTTTAACAATTTAAAAAAATACCTTAATTGAATTATTTTGAAGGTGTTAGACTTCTATTTTTCCATTTTTAAGAAATTTTTGAAAAACTTGAAATTTGTGTGTGTTAGTCTTCAATTACGGATTATTTTGAGTACGACATGAAAATTGAGTACTTTTGTTGTGTTACAATTAAATTTTAACAATTTTTACAAATATATCTTAATTGAGTTTTTTGAAGGTGTTAGACTTCTATTTTTGCATTTTTAAGAAATTTGAACAAATTGAAATTTGTTTGTGTTTGTCTTCAATTACGGAGTAATTTGAGTCGGATATGCAAATTAAGTATTTTGCTTGTGTTACAGTTACATTTTAACAATTTAAAAAAAAATACCTCAATTGAATTTTCTTAAGGTGTTAGACTTCAGTTTTTGAATTTTTAAGAAAGTTTTCAAAAAGATGAAATTTGTGTGTGTTAGTCTTCAATTAAGGAGTATTTTTAGTACGACATGAAAATTGAGTATTTAGCTTGTGTTATACTTACATTTTAACAATTTTTTAAAAAATACCGTAATTGAATTTTTTGAAGATGTTAGAATTCAGTTTTTGCATTTTTCAGAAATGTTTGAAAAAATTGAAGTTTTTGTGTGTTAGTCTTCAATTATGGAGTATTTTGAGTACGACGTGAAAATTGAGAATTTTTATTGTGTTACCCTTCAATTTTTGAATTTTTAAAAAAAATATCATAATTGAATTTTTTGAATGTGTTGGACTTCTGTTTTTGCATTTTTAAGAAATTTTTTATAAAATTGAAATTTGTGTGTGATAGTCTTCAATTACAGAGTATTTTGAGTACGACAAGACAATTGAGTATTTTGCTTGTTATACTTCAATTTTAACATTTTAAAAAAAAATATCATAATTGAATTTTTTTTAATGTGTTGGACTTCAATTTTTGCATTTTTATGATATTTTTGAAAAAATTTAAATTTGTGTGTGAGTCTTCACTTACGGAGTATTTTGAGTACAAAATGAAAATTGATTATTTTGCTTGTGTTACACTTCAATTTTAACATTTTTGAAAAATATCATAATTGAATTTTTTTCAAGCTGTTAGACTTCTGTTTTGGTTTTTACGAAATTTCTGAAAATATTGAATTTTTTTGTGTTAGTCTTCAATTACGGAGTATTTTGACTACGACATAAAAATTGAGTACTTTGCATGTGTTACACTTAAATTTTATCATTTTAAAAAAAAAAATATCTTAATTGAATTATTTGAAGTTCTTAGACTTCAGTTTTTGCATTTTTAAGAAAGTTTTGAAAGAGTTGAAATTTGTGTGTTAGTTTTCAATTATGGATTATTTTTAGAACGACTTGAAAATTGAGTATTTAGCTTGTGTTAATCTTCCATTTTAACAAATTTTTTAAAAAATTCCGTAATTGAATTTTTTGAAGATGTTAGACTTCAGTTTTTGCATTTTTAAGAAATTTTTGAAAAAATTGAAATTTGAGTGTGTTAGTCTTCAATTACGGAATATTTTGAGTACGACATGAAAATTGAGTATTTTTCTTGTGTTACACTTACATTTTAACAATTTAAAAAAAATACCTTAATTGAATTTTTTTGATGGTGCTAGACTTCTGTTTTTGCCGTTTTAAGAATTTTTTGAAAAAATTTTAATTTGCGTGTATTAGTCTTTAATTACTGAGTATTTTGAGTACGACAAGACCATTGAGTATTTTTGTTGTGTTACAATTAAATTTTAACAATTTTTACAAAAATATCTTAATTGAGTTTTTTAATGGTGTTAAACTTCTGTTTTTGCATTTTTTAGAAATTTTTGAAAAAATTGAAATTTGTGTGGGTTAGTCTTCAATTACGGTGTATTTTGAGTACGACATGAAAATTGAGTATTTTGCTTGTGTTACACTTACATTTTATGAATTTAAAAAAATATCTTAATTGAATTATTTTGAAGGTGTTAGACTTCTGTTTTTGCATTTTTAAGAAATTTTTGAAAAACTTGGAATTTGTGTGTGTTAGTCTTCAATAACGGATTATTTTGAGTACGACATGAAAATTGAGTACTTTTGTTGTGTTACAATTAAATTTTAACAATTTTTACAAATATATCTTAATTGAGTTTTTTGAAGGTGTTAGACTTCTATTTTTGCATTTTTAAGAAATTTTGAACAAATTGAAATTTGTTTGTGTTTGTCTTCAATTACGGAGTATTTTGAGTAGGACATGCAAATTGAGTATTTTGCTTGTGTTACACTTACATTTTAACAATTTAAAAAAAAATACCTCAATTGAATTTTTTTAAGGTGTTAGAATTCAGTTTTTGCATTTTTAAGAAAGTTTTCAAAAATATGAAATTTGTGTGTGTTAGTCTTCAATTACGGAGTATTTTTTGTACGACATGAAAATTGAGTATTTTTGTTGTGTTACTATTAAATATTAACAATTTTTACAAAAATATTTTACTTGAGTTTTTTGAAGGTCAACGACTTCTGTTTTTGCATCTTTAAGAAATTTTTGAAAAAATTGCAATTTGTGTGTGTTAGTCTTCAATTACGGAGTATTTTGAGTACGACATGCAAATTGAGTATTTTGCTTGTGTTACACTTACATTTTAACAATTAAAAAAAAATACCCTAATCGAATTTTTTGAAGGTGTTAGACTTCTGTTTTTGCATTTTTAAGAAATTTTTGAAAAAGTTGAAATTTGTGTGTGTTACTCTTCAATTACGGATTATTTTGAGTACGACATGAAAATTGAGTACTTTTGTGGTCTTACAATTAAATTTTTACAATTTTTACAAATATATCTTAATTGAGTTTTTTGAAGGTGT
Source organism: Luzula sylvatica (assembly GCA_946800325.1). NCBI lineage: Eukaryota > Viridiplantae > Streptophyta > Magnoliopsida > Poales > Juncaceae > Luzula > Luzula sylvatica. Next base: position 22,239,482 of record OX326956.1, read on the forward strand.
TAGACTTCTGTTTTTGCATTTTTAAGAAATTTTTAAAAAAATTGAAATTTGTGTGTGTTAGTCTTCAATTACTTAATATTTTTAGTACGACTTGAAAATTGAGTACTTTTCTTGTGTTACACTTCAATTTTAATATTTTTTAAACAAATCATAATTGAATTTTTTTGAAGGTGTTAGACTTATGTTTTTGCATTTTTAAGATATTTTTGAAAAAGTTGGAATTTGTGTGTGTTAGTCTTCAATTACGGATAATTTTCAGTACGACATGAAAATTGAGTATTTTTGTTGTGTTACAATTAAATTTTAACAATTTTTACAAATATGTCTTAATTGAGTATTTTGAAGGTGTTAGACTTCTGTTTTTGCATTTTTAAAATTTTTTTTAAAAAATTGAAATTTCTGTGTGTTAGTCTTCAATTACATAATATTTTTAGTACGACTTGAAAATTGAATATTTTTCTTGTGTAACACTTCAATTTTAATATTTATAAAACACTGTCATAATTGAATTTTTTGAAGGTGTAAGACTTCAGTTTTTGCATTTTGAAGAAATTTTTGAAAACATTGAAATTTGTGTGTGTTAGTCTTCAATTACGGAGTATTTTGAGTAAGACATGAAAATTGAGTATTTTGCTTGTGTTACACTTACATTTTAAAAAAATGCACAAAAATGACTTAATTGAATTTATCGAAGCTGTTAGACTTCAGTTTTTGCATTTTTCAGAAATGTTTGAAAAATTTGACATTTTTGTGTGTTAGTCTTCAATTACGGAGTATTTTGAGTACGACATGAAAATTGAGTATTTTGCATGTGTTACACTTACATTTTAAATTTTTTTAATAAAATACCTTAATTGAATTTATTGAAGCTTTTAGACTTCAGTTTTTTCATTTTTAAGAAAGTTTTGAAAAGGTCAAAATTTGTGTGTGTTAGTCTTCAATTACGTATTATTTTGAGTACGACATGAAAATTGAGTATTTTTGTTATGTTACAATTAAATTTGAACATTTTTTACAAAAATGTCTTAATTGAGTTTTCTTAAGGTGTTAGACTTCTGTTTTTGCATTTTTAATAAATTTTTGAAAAAATTGAAATTTGTGTGTGTTAGTCTTCAATTACAGAGTATTTTGAGTACGACATGAAAATTGAGTATTTTGCTTGTGTTACACTTACATTTTAAAAAATTTATAAAAAATCTTCATTCAATTTTTTGAAGGTGTTAGACTTCTGTTTTAGCATTTTTAAGAAATTTTTGAAAAAATTGAAATTTGTGTGTGTTAGTCTTCAATATCTGAGTATTTTGAGTACGACAAGACAATTGAGTATTTTTGTTGTGTTACTATTAAATATTAACAATTTTTACAAAAATATCTTAATTGAGTTTTTTGAAGGTCAACGACTTCTGTTTTTGCATGTTTAAGAAATTTTTGAAAAAATTGAAATTTGTGTGTGTTAGTCTTCAATTACGGAGTATTTTGAGTACGACATGCAAATTGAGTATTTTGCTTGTGTTACACTTACATTTTGACAATTTAAAAAAAAATACCTCATTTGAATTTTTTGAAGGTGTTAGACTTCTGTTTTTGCATTTTTAGGAAATATTTTGAAAAAGTTGAAATTTGTGTGTGTTAGTCTTCAATTACGGATTATTTTGAGTACGACATGAAAATTGAGTATTTTTGTTGTGTTACAATTAAATTATGACAATCTTTACAAATATATCTTAATTGAGTTTTTTGAAGGTGTTAGACTTCTGTTTTTGCATTTTTTAGAAATTTTTAAAAAAATTGAAATTTGTGTGTGTTAGTCTTCAATTACTTAATATTTTTAGTACGACTTGAAAATTGAGTACTTTTCTTGTGTTACACTTCAATTTTAATATTTTTTAAACAAATCATAATTGAATCTTTTTGAAGGTGTTAGACTTATGTTTTTGCATTTTTAAGATATTTTTGAAAAAGTTGGAATTTGTGTGTGTTAGTCTTCAATTACGGATTATTTGCAGTACGACATGAAAATTGAGTATTTTTGTTGTGTTACAATTAAATTTTAACAATTTTTACAAATATGTCTTAATTGAGTATTTTGAAGGTGTTAGACTTCTGTTTTTGCATTTTTAAAATTTTTTTTAAAAAATTGAAATTTCTGTGTGTTAGTCTTCAATTACATAATATTTTTAGTACGACTTGAAAATTGAGTATTTTTCTTGTGTAACACTTCAATTTTAATATTTATAAAAAACTATCATAATTGAATTTTTTGAAGGTGTAAGACTTCAGTTTTTCCATTTTGAAGAAATTTTTGAAAACATTGAAATTTGTGTGTGTTAGTCTTCAATTACGGAGTATTTTGAGTACGACATGAAAATTGAGTATTTTGCTTGTGTTACACTTACATTTTAAAAAATTAAAAAAAATACCTTAATTGAATTTATTGAAGCTGTTAGACTTCAGTTTTTGCATTTTTCAGAAATGTTTGAAAAAATTGAAATTTGTGTTTGTTAGTCTTCAATTACGGAGTATTTTGAGTACGACATGAAAATTGAGTATTTTGCATGTGTTACACTTACATTTTAAAAAAATTTAAAAACATACCTTAATTGAATTTATTGAAGCTGTTAGACTTTGGTTTTTGCATTTTTAAGAAAGTTTTGAAAAAGTTGAAATTTGTGTGTGGTAGTCTTCAATTACGGATTATTTTGAGTACGACATGAAAATTGAGTATTTTTGTCATGTTACAATTAATTTTTAACAACTTTTACAAAAATGTCTTAATTGAGTTTTTTTAAGGTGTTAGACTTCTGTTTTTGCATTTTTAATAAATTTTTGAAAAAATTGAAATTTGTGTGTGTTAGTCTTCAATTACAGAGTATTTTGAGTACGACATGAAAATTGAGTATTTTGCTTGTGTTACACTTACATTTTAACAATTTTATAAAAAAATCTTCATTGTATTTTTTGAAGGTGTTAGACTTCTGTTTTAGCATTTTTAAGAAATTTTTGAAAAAATTGAAATTTGTGTGTGTTAGTCTTCAATTACTGAGTATTTTGAGTACGACAAGACAATTGAGTATTTTTGTTGTGTTACTATTAAATATTAACAATTTTTACAAAAATATCTTAATTGAGTTTTTTGAAGGTCAACGACTTCTGTTTTTGCATTTTTTAAGAAATTTTTGAAGAAATTGAAATTTGTGTGTGTTAGTCTTCAATTACGGAGTATTTTCCTTGTGTTACACTTACATTTTAACAATTTAAAAAAAATACCTTAATTGAATTTTATTTAAGGTGTTAGACTTCTGTTTTTGCATTTTTAAGAAATTTTAGAAAAAGTTGAAATTTGTGTGTGTTAGTCTTCAATTACGGATTATTTTGAGTACGACATCAAAATTGAGTATTTTTGTTGTGTTTCAATTAAATTTTGACAATTTTTACAAATATATCTTAATTGAGTTTTTTGAAGGTGTTAGACTTCTGTTTTTGCATTTTTGAGAAATTTTTAAAAAAATTCAAATTTGTGTGTGTTAGTCTTCAATTACATAATATTTTTAGTACGACATGAAAATTGAGTATTTTTCTTGTGTTACACTTACATTTTAACAATTTAAAAAAAAATCTTCATTGAATTTTTTGAAGGTGTTAGACTTCTGTTTTAGCATTTTTAAGAAATTTTTGAAAAAATTAAAATTTGTGTGTGTTAGTCTTCAATTACTAAGTATTTTGAGTACGACAAAACAATTGAGTATTTTTGTTGTGTTACTATTAAATATTAACAATTTGTTCAAAAATATCTTAATTGAGTTTTTTTTAAGGTGTTAGACTTCTGTTTTTGCATTTTTAAGAAATTTTTGAAAAAATTTAAATTTGTGTTTGTTAGTCTTCGATTACGGAGTATTTTGAGTACGACATGCAAATGGAGTATTTTGCTTGTGTTACACTTACATTTTAACAATTTAAAAAAGTACCTTAATTGAATTTTTTGAAGGTGTTCGACTTCTGTATTTGCATTTTTAAGAAATATTTGAAAAAGTTGAAATTTGTGTGTGTTAGTCTTCAATTACGGATTATTTTGAGTACGACATGAAAATTGAGTATTTTTGTTTTGTTACAATTAAATTTTAACAATTTTTACAAATATATCTCAATTGAGTTTTTTGAAGGTGTTAGACTTCAGTTTTTGTATTTTTAAGAAGTTTAAAAAAAAATTGAAATTTGTGTGTGTTAGTCTTCATTTACATAATATTTTTAGTACGACATGAAAATTGAGTATTTTTCTTGTGTTACACTTCAATTTTAATATTTTTTCAAAAATATCATAATTTAATTTTTTTAATGTGTTAGACTTCTATTTTTGAATTTTGAAGAAATTTTTGAAAACATTGAAATTTGTGTGTGTTAGTCTTCAATTACTGAGTATTTTGAATACGACAAGGCAATTGAGTAGTTTACTTGTTATACTCCAATTTTAATATTTTTTAAAAAAAAATTCATAATTGAATTTTTTGAATGTGTTGGACTTCTGTTTTTGCATTTTTAAGACGGTATTGAAAAAGTTGAAATTTGTGTGTGTTAGTCTTCAATTACTGAGTATTTTGAGTACGACAAGACAATTGAGTATTTTTCTTGTGTTATACTTCATTTTTAACATTTTTTTTAAAAAATATCACAATTGAAATTTTTTAATGTGTTGGACTTCAATTTTTTCATTTTTATGAAATTTTTGAAAATATATAAATTTGTGTGTGTTAGTCTTCAATTACGTAGTATTTTGAGTACGACGTGAAAATTGAGTATTTTGCTTCTGTTACACTTCAATTTTAACATTTTTTTGAAAAATATCATAATTGAATATTTAGAAGGTGTTAGACTTAAGTTTTTGCATTTTTTTAGAAATGTTTGAAAAAATTGAAATTTGTGTGTGTTAGTCTTTAATTATGGAGTATTTTGAGTACGGCACGTAAATTAAGTATTTTGCTTGTGTTACTCTTCAATTTTAACATTTTAAAAAAAAAATATCATAATTGAATTTTTTGAATGTGTTGGACTTCAGTTCTTGTATTTTTATGTAATTTTTCAAAAAAATTGAATTTGTGTGTGTTAGTCTTCAATTACGGAGTATTTTGAGTAAGACATGAAAATTGAGTATTTTTCTTGTGTTACACTTCAATTTTAATATTTTTTTAAAAATATCATAATTGAATTTTTTTGAAGCTGTAAGACTTCTGTTTTTTCTTTTTATGAAATTTCTGAAAAAATTGAATTTTTCTATGTTAGTCTTCAATTACGTAGTATTTTTACTACGATAAGACAATTGAGTATTTTGCATATGTTATACTTAAATTTTAACATTTTTTAAAAATATATCATAATTAAATTCTTTTTAATGTGTCGGACTTCAGTTTTTGCATTTTTATGAAATTTTGGAAAAATTTTAAATTTGTGTGTGTTAGTCTTCAATTACGGAGTATTTTGAGTACGGCATGAAAATTGAGTATTTTTCTTGTGTGACACTTCAATTTTAACATTTTTTTTGAAAAATATCATAATTGGATTTTTTGAAGGTGTGAGACTTCTGTTTTTACTTTTTATGAAATTTCTGGAATAATTGAAATTTTCGTGTGTTAGTCTTCAATTACGGAGTATTTTGAGTACGACATGAAAATTGAGTATTTTGCATGTGTTACACTTAAATTTTTACATTTTTAAAAAAAATATCCTTATTGAATTATTTGAAGGTGTCAGACTTCAGTTCTTGCATTTTTAAGACTGTTTTGAAAAAGTTGAAATTTGTGTGTGCTAGTCTTCAATTACGGAGTATTTTGAGTGTCAAATGAAAATTGAGTATTTTGCTTGTGTCATACTTCAATTTTAACATTTTTTTAAAAAATATCATAATTGAATTTTTTGAATGTGTTGGACTTCTGTTTTTGCATTTTTATGAAATTTTTGAAAAAATTGAAATTTGTGTGTGTTTGTCTTCAATTACATAATATTTTGAGTACGACATGAAAATTGAGTATTTTTCTTGTGTTACACTTCAATTTCAATATTTTTTAAAAAAATATCATAATTGAATTTTTTGAAGGTGTTAGACTTCCGTTTTTGCATTCTGAACAAATATTTGAAAAAATTGAAATTTGTGTGTGTTAGTCTTCAATTACGGAGTATTTTGAGTACGACATGAAAATTGAGTATTTTGCATGTGTTACACTTAAATTTTAACATTTTTAAAAAAAATATCTTTATTGAATTATTTGAAGGTGTTAGACTTCAGTTCTTGCATTTTTAAGACTGTTTTGAAAAAGTTGAAATTTGTGTGTGTTAGTCTTCAATTACGGAGTATTTTGAGTGTCACATGAAAATTGAGTATTTTGCTTGTGTCGTACTTCAATTTTAACATTTTTTTAAAAAATATCATAATTGAATTTTTTTAATGTGTTGGACTTCTGTTTTTGCATTTTTATGAAATTTTTGAAAAAGTTGAAATTTGTGTGTGTTAGTCTTCAATTACATAATATTTTGAGTACTACATGAAAATTGAGTATTTTCTAGTGTTACACTTCAATTTCAATATTTTTTAAAAAAATATCCTAATTGAATTTTTTGAAGGTGTTAGACTTCAGTTTTTGCATTCTGAAGAAATTTTTGAATAAATTGAAATTTGTGTGTGTTAGTCTTCAATTACGTAGAATTTTGAGTACGACATGAAAATTGAGTATTTTGCTTGTGTTACACTTACATTTTAACAATTTAAAAAAAAAATACCTTCATTGAATAATTTGAAGGTGTTAGACTACAGTTTTTGAATTTTTATGACAGTTTTGAAAAATTAGAAATTTGTGTGTGTTAGTCTTCAATTACGGAATATTTTGAGTATGACATGAAAATTGAGTATTTTTGTTGTGTTACAATTATATTTTTATAATTTTTACTAAAAGATCTTAATTGAGTTTTTTGAATTGGATGTTATTTACATTTTGTTCCATGAGCTTTTATATTTTTCACTTAGAAGTGTTCAAGAAGATGCACTTGGTCTTGAACCGCAGAACTTTAAGTGATAATAAATATTGAACTCTAAAATGTTCACATGTCTTGGATATTAGCAGGAACACTAATATACATAATAAGAATGTCGTGTTGATTAAAAGTACGTTGCAGTTCTGCAAACGTTGATAAAAGATTATCATTTAATAACACGAATATATGAAAAGCTTCATATATTGAACAGACCTAATAGATGAAACATTATATGGATTGTGTTAGTGTCATTAATGTTTTCATCGTGTCTCTGGTTCTAAGATTGAGAGATGTATCTCTTTCACATGAGTAATGCATAACGTAATTATTATTAAAAGCTGCTTATTAATAAGTGGTGATAAAAGTAATAGTTCTTTATACGTAACTTGTGCTGGAAAGAGAGTACATATCAATAACATCGTTGCCACTCATTCATTATGAGAAATGATATTATGGGCCCCTTGATAAAGTAGAATTATGAATGGATCCAATATAACTGAAGTGCAGTTATATATTTATAATTTACTTAATAGAGATCAAGAAATGATTATAATACAAAGATGACACATCATTACTTTGTATATTGATCACAATATCATAAAGACAAGGAATGGACACAATCAATATCACAAGGATTACGTTTCGTAAAAGGGTTACTAAACATCTAAGTTATTTGGGTAACCGTAATGTATAGCTAGAATACCGCTTACGGTTTATGGAATAAAATATTTTATTTCATTGCCAACATAACATAGATCCTCGATATAGGTCACACCAACTGAATGGGAAACAAGAAATATATTATATATTTTTCTATGTATAAATATTTCATCTTGTATGAAATACAGATACAAATAGAAAATATGTAAAATATTATGTCATATGAGATGATTACTTAGCATGGAAATAAATTAAATGAAATGTGCATATTATGAAAATAATATATGTAGCACATATCATAATTTGTTTCAATCCCAAGCCCAAAACATATTGAGAAGAGAAATTGACAAGTCCAAATAAACATGAATCATGACCATAAATTCGAGACAGATTTTTAGGCATGTTTGAACAAATATTTGAAATAGCAAAAATTTACCATTCTGTTCAAATGACCTATGTAAATTATAGCCATCTGAATGTAGTTTCTAATGGTGAAAAGTTCAAGTCATTTGGAATTTTCTAGAAACAGTGACCAATGGTCAGGAGTTAATGTGCTGCTTCGAATTTTGTTCAAGCCTTGATTACGAATTTTCAAAGGGTTTTGACCTAATGTTTAGGGACTATAAATATGAGACCTGGCTAAACATTTTGTAACAAGAATTTTCTCTCTATAGCCAGTCTCTCTTTCTCTTGAAATGTTTGTTGAAACGTTGATTGATTAAGCAATCGATCAGAAACGGGCGACGGAGCTAGGTGAGGACAAGAGGACGCTAGCACGGACTCGACGCCGTTCTAGTTTCGGATTCAAGGGTGAACCAAAGAGGACCAGACCTACGTTAAAGATCTTCGGTATTGTATTCTAATCCTTCTTGTAGGATAAATAAAATAAATTAGAGTAGAAAGTTGGCTTAAGTAAGACGATTCCCGACTTTGTTGGAATAAATTTTTGATATTTACTCTGACGACATGAAAATTGAAATTTGTGTGTGTTAGTCTTCGATTACGGAGTATTTTGAGTACGACATGAAAATTGAGGATTTTGCTTGTGTTATACTTACATTTTAACAATTTTTAACAAAATACCTTAATTCAATTTTTTGAAGGTGTTAGACTTCAGTTTTTGTATTTTTAAGAAATGTTTGAAAAAATTGAAATTTGTGTGTGTTAGTCTTCAATTACAGAGTATTTTGAGTACGACAAGAAAATTGAGTATTTTTTTTGTGTTACACTTAAATTTTAACAATTTTTACAAATATATCTTAATTGAATTTTTTGAAGGTGTAGACTTCTATTTTTGCATTTTCAAGAAATTTTTGAAAAAAATTGAAATTTGTGTGTGTTAATCCTCAATTAAGGCGTATTTTGAGTTCGACATGAAAATTGAGTATTTTTGTTGTGTAACACATCAATTTTAATATTTTTTAAAAAAATATCATAACTGAATTTTTTGAAGCTGTTAGACTACTGTTTTGCATTTTTAAGAAATTTTTGAAAAAATTGAAATTTGTGTGTGTTAGTCTTCAATTACGGAGTATTTTGACTACGACCTGAAAATTGAGTATTTTGATTGTGTTATACTTACATTTTGACATTTTTTTTAAAAATACCTTAATTGAATTTTTTTGAAGGTGTTACACTTCAGTTTTTGTATTTATAAGAAATGTTTGAAAAAATTTAAATTTGTGTGTGTTAATCTTCAATTATGGAGTATTTTGAGTACTACATCAAAATTGAGTACTTTGCTCGTGTGACACTTCAATTTTAACATTTTTTTAAAAATATCTTAATTGAATTTTTTGAAGATGTTAGACTTCAGTTTTTGCATTTTGAAGAAAGTTTTGAAAAAATTGAAATATGTGTGTGTTAGTCTTCAATTACGGATTATTTTGAGTACGACTTGAAAATTGAGTATTTTTTTCTTGTGTTACACTTCAATTTTAACATTTTTTAAAAAAATATCATAAGTGAATTTTTTGAAGGTGTTAGACTTTTGTTTTTGCATTTTTAAGAAAGTTTTGAAAAAATTGAAATTTCTGTGTGTTAGTCTTGAATTACAAAGTATTTTGAGTACGACATGAAAATTGAGTATTTTGCATGTGTTATACTTCTATTTTAACATTTTTTTAAAATATCTTCATTAAATTTTTGTAAGTTGTTAGACTTCTGTTTTTGCATTTGTAAGACATTTTGGAAAAAAAATTGAAATTTGTGTCTTTTGAGTACGACATGAAAATTGAGTATTTTGAATGTGTTACACTTAAATTTTAACATTTTTTAAAAAAATATCTTCATTGAATTTTTTGAAGGTAGACTTCAAGTATTGGATTTTTGTATTTTTTTTTAAAAAAAAATTGAAATTCGCATGTGTTAGTCAATTAAATAAGCACTCCATGTCGTTGCTGCAACGTGCAATATCTGAAATCACATGTAATTTGCATGAAAACTGTTACGCAATGTTAAATCGCAACATAAAACATTTAAAATACTAAAAATAGTACATAAAAGCCAATTATGTATGTGTGCGTCTCTCTCTCTCTAAATAGTACATATGAACCGTTAAATCGCTAATTGAGTCAATTAATAATACTAATCAATTCACTTACCTCTCATTTACTGTCAAATAAGGAATACTATTTTTCTCCACGGCCAAATTCCTCTACGCGACCTTTAGTCGATAAACTAGGCAATGATGTGCCTAACAAGTGTAAATCTTTTCTCGACGGAACATTACGAGAATCGTTCCCCGTCAGCCTCGTTGTGATAGGACAACTTCTTAACGAAAAGACCGCTCCTTCGATAACAAACTGGCCGACCAAGGGTAAAAGGTATCAGCGAACAGAGTATGTCATGGACATATAACACGAAGGTTAATACATATTTATATAATTTTAACACCATTATTTAAAATACCTATCTATAGATGTTAAAAACTAACTATAATGGTGTTAACTAAAATGTGATATCTATATAATTTTAATAGTTTATTTATTATATATTTTTTCAAGAAAAATTAACATCAAATAATAATAAAATAACGACAATACTAAAAATACCTTGAAAGTATATTGATCAAAAATGTCTTTCTAATATCTACCTTTTAATAATAATTATTATTCTTATGATTATTATTATCATCATCATTATTATTGTTAAGTTTTTTCTGGCCAATTGAAATGAGGGAATTTGTTTTCATCTCATTTGTAGAGCAAAAGAGTTTCGTGCAAGATCAGGTAAAAAGAAAAGAGATAAAAAAGATAAGAAAATGAATTTGTTAATATTAAAAAATATCATGTATTTTCTCGGAATTTGCTTTCTCTCAATTTTTCTCGTATCAAACCGCCCCATGGTGACTTCGGTTGGTACATCGTACTTCTCCGCTGGCAATTTGACAAGCCCTTTGTCCATGAGAAAAATTAATTACATGTCCCCAACTGTTTTGGTTGTGCCATTTAAAATCCAAAACAATATTCTTGGAACACAGCTCATATATCATTTCGAATTTAATATCTGATGTTTGATTTGATATACGTAGGTACATGACTATTTCAAATATAGATATTTTGTATTTTATATATTTGGCAAATGACAAATCACATGACTTCTTTGATTCATTCAGATGTACTCTCGAATCGGCACCATTAATCACGCATTCCAAATGATTTCCTTTAAAAACATGTTTCTCTGTTAAAGAATGCCAATTTCTATGTACCTACATATCCGAGATAATAGGGAAGGAGTATCCGGCAAATTGGCAGGATTAGATAGGTGTTAGTTACCTAAATTTTCAAAGAAAATCCCGTAATTTTGATGTAATTGTACCTAAGGACTTTTATGCCAACAAAAAAAATATCTATGCACTTTAAGGTCCACGATAAAGCACATTTGAAGGGAGTTTAGTCTACATTGCACGGATAAAAATGTGTTGTTTTGTTCATTTGAGTATAGAAAATATAAATATGCATTAACCTTTGTGTTATATGTCCATGACGAGTACGACTATGTTCGCTGATACCTTTTATCCTTGGTCGGCCAGTTTAGTTCCAGTTTAGTTTCAGTTTTAGTTTCAGTTTCGTTTGTCTCTCACACTTTAATTCCTTTTTCTTTGAGCAAAATAGAGTAGACTCAAAGTCCTACGTTTATTATTTTCATTAAACCAAAATGTTTTACATATACTATATTGGGAAATTATATTTTTATTAGGAGAAGCAGGGTTCATTACCATGTTATTGAAGGAGCGGCCTTTTGGTTTAGAAGTTGTCCTGGCACAACGAGGCTGACGGGAAACGATTCTCGTAATGTTCCGTCCAGAAAAATTTAGACTTGTTAGGTACATCATTGCCTAGTTTATCGACTAAAGGTCGCGTAAAGGAATTTGGTCGTGAAGAAAAATATTATTCTTTATTTCAAAATTCATTTATGTGGTTATATATACAGTTCCTCAAACTCAAAATAACATCCTTGATGAGGTGGCAAATGACTGGTAAGTAAATTAATTAGTATTATTAATTGACTCAATTAATGATTTAATTGTTCGTATGTACTATTTATAGAGAGAGAGAGAGAGAGAGAGAGATGCACAAACACATAATTGAGTCTTGTGTACTATTTTTAGTATTTTTTTATGTTTTATGTTGCGGTATAACGTTTCGTAGCAGTTTTCGTGTAAATTACATGTGATTTCAGATATTGCGCGCTACTTATAGCAACAACATGGAGTACCTATTTAATTGATTGTGGCATTGTGCACTATAGTGATGCTATAGCGCCTCTATTTACTTGACTGGTTTGTTTTCATTTTTTGAGTAGTAATGTAATGGTACGTAATGCTTTGGCGGGAATTTACCTATGACTCGTGCTATTGCGCAATATAGAAGCGTTATAGTGCCGCTATTTAATTGATTGAAATCGTTTTAGTTGTGATTTTCGCTATTGTTCGATATAGAGATGTCAAAACGTTGTAATTGAATTGACCGGTATATTGAGTAGGTTATAGTTATGTGTTGTTTTGATGTTACAATTTTAGAAATTAATCAAAATGAAAAATAATGTTAGCCAAATTGAAGTAAGTATAAATGATGGTAGATTTAAATTCAAAAGAATATATTGATGATTTCTTTAATACTAGCTTTATCCCCGCGCAATTGTGTGGGACAACATATCTATTTGTTTACATGTTTTTTATATAATTATTTAAATAGAATTAACTCGTGTGCGAATTAACGCGCGTGTGTTTGAACTAAATTAATCTAATCATGACATATTTGCAAATATCATGATGTCAATAGATGCATAAGATTCATGAAATTAATCTATCACGGATATTATTTTTTGATATAATTTGTATAAATAGCATTTGTTCAGGTGCTTTTAAAATCGATTAATATAATCAGGACATATTCGCAAATATATTTGATGTCAATAGATGCATTATATATTAACTCGCATAAATTTGTGGGTACAAAATTTCATATATACCCGTGCAAAATGAGCAAATACAAAAAAATTGAAAAGCAAAAAAAGGACCAAATTGTAAAAAGGAAAAAAAATTGGGTAAAAAGGAAAATTACAATAAAAAAAAATTGAACTTACGAAATTGCATACATAACCCTGCCCAATGAGCAAATAAAAAAAAAGATTGGAAAATAAGAAAAAATGTAAAAAAGGACCAAAATATAAAAAAAAAGATCAAAATGTAAAAAAAGACCAAAATATAAAATAGGAAAAAAGGATCAAAATGTAAAAAAGGACCAAAATGTAAATAAACCAAAAAAGGACCAAAATATAAAATAAGAAAAAAGGACCGAAACGTAAAAAATGACCAAAATGTAAATAAAAAAGGACCAAAATATAAATAAACCAAAAAAAGGACTAAAATGTAAAGGAGGTGATGTGGCCACATGTATGATCAAGAATTTTCTTTACTTTATACATAAGTACTAGCTTTATCCCCGCGCAATTGCGCGGGATTTTTTTATATAATTATTTAAATGGAATTAACGCGTGTGCGAATTAATGCGCATGTGTTTGAACTAAATTAATCTAATCATGACATATTTGCAAATATCATGATGTCAATAGATGCATAAGGTTCATGAAATTAGTCTATCACGGATATTATTTTCTAATATAATTTGTATAAATAGTATTTGTTCATGTGTTTATAAAATCGATTAATATAATCAGGACATATTCGCAAATTTTAATATGTATGTAAAATACGAAAAAAAGACCAAATGTAAAAAAAGACCAAAATGTAAAATAAGAAAAAAAGATCAAAATGTAAAAAAGGATCGAAATGTAAATTAAAAAGGACCAAAATGTAAATAAAAAGGACCAATGTACATTAAAACTAAAAAGGATCAAAATGTAAATAAAAAGGACCAAAATGTAAATTAAAAAATGTAAAAAAAGACCGAAATGTAAATAAAAAGGACCAAAATGTAAACAAAAAGGACAAAAATGTAAATTAAAACTAAAAAAGACAAAAATGTAAATAAAATGGACCAAAATGTAAATTAAAAAAATATTTTTTTACAAAAAAATCCCCTGATGATTTGGAAGCTTAGAATTGCAAGAATTTTGTCCACTTTATACATAAGATTAATGTCATAATATTTATAGGTTCTATATGGGTATTCATGATTTTTCGTTTTGAAAATAAATGATTCCTAATTGTGATATTATGAGTGTATTCGGAATAGATTCTTTAAAAAAAAGCTGAAAATATTCTCTAGAATTGGAATTTTATTTTGTTTGTGTGTGTCTATGTTTGGCTTCAAATTTGGCCTAGGAATGATATTTCAACAGTTGGTGGTTCAGAAGTAATTATAAAATATTAATATGAGAAGAGTGCAGTTGAATTAATATTTCTTTCTTTTTCTTTTTTTGTGCCTTCAAGTTGAATTAATATATACAGCTCGAATTTAATTTCGTTATAAATACATTTTGCACGGATTGGAAACTTAGAGATCTCAGTTCCAGCTCTTCTCAAGTACTTATCAAATGGACAGGAATTTTTGTCTGTTGATAATTAACATCATATTTATTCAAAAAAAAAAGATGATTAACATCATATTTTTTTCATTTCCCCTTAAGATGAGCCGTTATTTATGATTTATTTTCTTGTTTTGTTGCATGCTTATTATGCCTAAGTAAGTAAGAGTTTCAAACGTAGATACTTTGTTCTCTATGCACACAAAACATCAAAACATCATTAATTAAGATTACTTACAGACAAAAAAAAAGTATATATATGATATATTTTCTAAATTTTCTACAAGGTATGCATGACAATTAAAAATTTAGCAGGGGGTCCCATGAAATTGTCCCCAATATTTATCATTATTGAAAGACAAATTAAAGTTCCACCGCCATGAATTTGAGGGATTTCAGTTTTCAGCCTAACTCGACAAGGGAAAATGACTGCAATTAGGTCACACAAACAAAAACATGTATGAATAGTGATGAGAGAGAGAGATCTAGTGAGGAAGAGAGAGAGAGAAATCTCTTTCCACATAATTAAATGCACAGGGCCAACATCCAACTATCCTATTAAATGCAGTAATCTATCCCCTTCAATTAATTCCTTAATTGCTCATTCATACTCAACATGATCTCACTTTTAACGTAACTTTATTAACAACGTACTAATAATATTGGTGTCCATGCTTCACAATTCATCTTAACATGCAATCCTTTAGAATCTTGTCACGATGATGGTTGAGACTTCCCCATATTCTAGAGGGATGGTACCCCTTATCTCTGTTACAATTTACAATGATGATAATTTGATAGAGGTCATTCATAACCCCCCCCCCCCCCCCCCCCCCCCCCCCCCCCCCAAATATTTAACCACAAATCCAATAGATTTTATATACTTACTAACATATGGCACATAATTATCTTGAAAATTATATTAATTACTCTACATAAATTATGTGGTACATGCTAACTAATTATGCAACGGTTCAACCACACATGAAGTAGTGAAAGAGTGATTATTCAATTTTATTTCATTAACGTTCCGTAAAATAAATTAATAAAATCGAGAAAGAGAGGGGTTAAAATAATTTTTTTTATTTGAAAGGAAAATACAAGGAGAGAAAATTCATCTAAGTTAAAATACTGTTTGATCTCTTAATTTTCTTTGTTTTAATCTTTGTTCAGCGAAATAAACTTCCATATTTTTCCATTATTTCATCCTTATTCATATTGCCAAACAAGAATTTACATACTAATTATCCATGTTAATTATGAATTAAGGATGTTTTTGGTGAAATATGGGGACAAAGTAATATTCCCCTATTTGATAGTGACTTGTGCCTTGGAAATTAAATATTATTTATTAAAGAATTATATTATATTTTAATAAGTTATGAACTGAGTATAAAAAAACAAAACCCATAACTAATTTAGGGTTCCATCTGCATGCTTCCTTCCTCGGTCAAAATACACACCACCCATCCATCCATCTTAAATTCTCCCTCTCTCTCATGCCTTCCTTATTTCTCCTTCGGCCCATCTCTCACTATCTCTCTCATCACTTTGTTTCCTCTCTGTTCTAACTACTCTTACTTTGCTTTAAACCATTCTTCTTCTACGCATCTCTCTCCTTTTATAAATATCCATGCCAAATATATATCCTCTTAGTTCCTAAAAGATCTAGCAATATACCTTTTAAAATAAGAATATTCTTTTTGAAACTCCAGCTTTTTATTTTATAAAAGCTAAGCATACTTAGATTTCTCGTCTACACACGTATTTGTTCATTTCTGAAAGATGAGAGGGGAAGAGATGAGAGAAACGGCGGGTCAAGTGATAGGAGATCTCGAGAGAAGCAAACCGGCCGGTACCGGCATGGTAGTTGCCGGGCTCAGCCCACTTAGTGAGACTCTATGGAAGGATAAAACAAACACAGAGTTCATAGGTATACTACTATAATATTGGATTTTTTTTTTTTCATGAATAGCTTTTTTTTTCCACACATATATTATTTGAAGCCAACAAAAATTGGACACATATCATATGATTTATTGTGTTATAGACTTGATCATTTGAGCTGTGATCTCTGATTTTTCAAATCCAATCTTATCTTTTAAGGTATCTATCAAGCAATAAATTAGAAAACATGAAGAGTTTCATTTCTCTAAATGTATAGAAGGAATCTTTCAGTCCAAATAAGGCAGTTATGTTTGAGTTAGATTTGATTGAACTTGCATCGATCTGAATTTATTGTGTTAGTTATAGGGTATCCAGTCCCATATCTCGATTATTATTAGTCTTTAGCACCTTTTACTGTAATATGTGTAGTCAGCCATTATAAAAAAACATTTTTTATGATTTATCAAAATAATAGGTGATGTTTCGGCAAGGTTGACATGGAAGGATGTGACAGTGACAGTGGCATTAGGAGGAGGGATGCAAACTGTTTTAGAGGGCATGACCGGGTACGCGGAGCCGGGTACGCTTACTTCGTTAATGGGTCCATCGGGATCTGGTAAATCAACTTTGCTTGATGCGCTGGCGAGTCGACTTGCTGCCAATGCTTTCCTTACTGGCACCATATTGCTCAATGGTCGTAAGAGCAAGCTCTCTTTTGGCAACGCGGTGAGTTCGTAAACTACATACAATTATTTTAATTTTTTGATAAATTGTGCAGGGCTTGATTGTCCCTATTGAATTGAAGTGACCAAAATACAACAATCTTAGTTTCTCTAGTTTTTTTTTAAGAAAAATAAATTAGGCTCTTATGTCCTACTTATATTGTATAATATATATTGATCATTAGTTCATACAAGTAAGAAGGTATTTGCTCTAAAAATAAAAAACTACTCTTAAATATCTTCTATTTTTTACCTATATGCTCTAATAATCAATTATTATAATTCCTGAATTTTAACAAAACCAGGATTAGGTTTCCGATAAACTTTATATGGCCTAGAATGCCTGACTTTCAATTCTAGATTGTAAACAAAATCAGAACAAGGTGTCCGGTGAACCATTTAGTTTCTCTTGTTACGTATCGGTTACCTTTTGGAACTATGTTTGTTTTGTTGTTTTGATTTATTTTATTTTTTTGTTGATTTTTATTTTCATGATTAAGCATTGCAATTTGTATGATTAATGTTTATTTTGCTATGCTTCTCATATTATTTGCTAATATTGGTCATTAGTTAAAGTCTTATGTACTTAATTTAGAAGCCTATCTACCAACCTTTGTACTTTTTCTCTATGTTTTTTATTTATTATTATTTTGACAAGCTCTTTGGGGTGTTTGATATGGTGCCCCACTCTTACTTAAATATTTTTGATGTGTCAATCTAGATCGAGGGTATTTAAATAAATTGATTAGCATCTAAATTAATAGTTAATTGAATTAATTCGATCAAGAGATCTAATCAATCTAATTAAACATTTTTGATTGACGCATCAAAAGTGTTTGAGTGAATTGGGAGCATAGTATATTTTCCCTATATTTGGTGGTTAAGAAGAATTTGTATCTACTTTTAGAATCGGAAAACTCTGTATTTGTTTAGTTTAAAAACATGTTCCATTTCACCATCTCTGATTATTATTCATGAATTAATGGCATTTTTTTAAATAATATTTTGTATTTCAAAAAATGTTCTCTAACTCATTTATAAAAAAACTAACTTTGTTTAACCAATACTTAAGTTTCCCTTTTTTTTAATATATATCAGGCTTATGTGACACAAGATGATAACTTGATCGGTACCCTAACCGTGAGAGAAACAATCTCGTACTCGGCGAGGCTAAGGTTGCCAGATAAAATGCCAAGGGAAGAAAAGCGTGCCTTGGTCGAAGGTACGATAGTCGAAATGGGACTTCAGGATTGTGCCGATACGGTCATAGGAAATTGGCATTTAAGAGGAATAAGTGGAGGCGAAAAGAGAAGAGTTAGCATTGCTTTGGAGATCCTCATGCGCCCTCGCCTCCTCTTTCTGGACGAACCCACTAGTGGTCTTGATAGGTAATTTAAATTTTCAATTTGAGTAAATAAGTGATGTGTTGGAATGCGATAAGCAAAATTTGTTCATTGCCACGCAGTGCTTCGGCCTTTTTCGTGACTCAAACTTTACGAGCTCTTGCCCGAGATGGCCGTACCGTCATTGCTTCAATTCATCAACCAAGCAGCGAGGTGTTTGAGTTATTTGATCGCCTTTGTCTCCTATCCAACGGCAAAACCGTTTATTTTGGCCAAGCTTCTGAGGCATATGAGGTAAGTGATTGAATTAAATCACATTGGTCACGGTTTGGTTAAAGTTCATTCTATCATGCATTTGTTACATTATCATTAATAAAAAATTGTAGTTTTTTGCTCAAGCTGGATTTCCGTGTCCGTCTCTGAGGAACCCGTCAGACCATTTTCTTCGATGTGTAAATTCAGATTTCGATAAGGTTAAAGCAACTCTAAAGGGATCAATCAAAACAAGAGTAAGCCTTACGAATTATCCTAATTTAAATCCTAAATTAATGAGTCGTATGTAAATTTTAGTAATATAATAGTGAAAAATAATTCTTTCGTGTATCTGTTTCTGAATTTTTAGTTTGAGAGATCTGATGATCCGTTGGAAAAAATTACAACCACAGAGGCCATTAAACAATTAATCGAGTTCTACAAACATTCTCAATACTACTATTCAGCAAGGGAGAAAGTTGAAGAAATTTCCCGCGTTGTAAGATATTTTACGCAGTCTCATATCTAAATGCTATGATCTATATTTTTTCCCGATTTTACCCCTAATATTCTTCTTCGTTTTGTTTGCAGAAAGGTACGGTGTTGGAAGCAGGGGGGAGCCAGGCAAGTTTCGGCATGCAAGCTTATACACTCACAAAAAGATCTTTCGTGAATATGTCTCGAGATTTTGGCTATTATTGGCTACGGCTTGTTATCTACCTTGTTGTTACCGTATGTATTGGTACGATATATTTGAATGTTGGCACGGGATATAGCTCTATTCTCGTAAGATTTTAGAAAGTTTTTGCAATCAAACATTTTTGAATTATTAACTCTAATTTTGGCAATTCATCAAGGTCTTTCTCGTTTGTTACACAGGCTAGAGGAGCATGCGCATCTTTTGTCTTTGGCTTTGTAACATTCATGTCAATCGGAGGCTTTCCTTCATTTGTCGAAGATATGAAGGTTTAGCCCCATTTTCAAAGGTTACTCATAAAGTGCAAAACTAAACTTCGAAATTTGTTCGTGTAGGTTTTTCAACGAGAGAGGCTTAATGGACATTATGGAGTGTTGGCATTTGTGATAAGCAACACTATATCAGCGTTACCATTTCTTATATTAATCACGTTTTCGTCCGGGACAATTTGCTATTTTATGGTTCGCCTTCATTCTGGGTTCACGCATTATCTTTTTTTCGTTCTTTGTCTATATGCAAGTGTAACCGTCGTAGAGAGTCTCATGATGGCTATCGCGAGTGTCATACCGAACTTCCTTATGGGTATCATTATTGGAGCTGGAATTCAGGTAATTCTTATACATTTCTAATTGTGTTTTTATTATTTTATTCTAATTTGATCCGTAAGAATAAAAGTTACTGAAATTATATTTTAAACAGGGAATTTTCATGCTTGTTTCGGGTTATTTTCGGCTTCCTAATGACATTCCAAAGATATTTTGGAGGTATCCAATGTCATATATTAGCTTCCATTTCTGGGCTCTCCAGGTAACCAATTTGATCTATTAGACATTGATTTTTGATTTTACAAATTTGTATTTGCTCAAACAAATATTCTTGAACATTACAGGGCCAGTATCAGAACGATCTAATAGGACTTGTATTTGACAACCAAACACCCGAACAACCGAAGATTCCTGGAGAATACGTTCTACAATATGTGTTTCAAATCGATGTGAACCGATCAAAATGGACTGATTTGTCGGTATTATTCAGCATGATAATAATATATCGCCTTCTCTTCTTTATCATGATTAAGGTTAGCGAGGATGTTACTCCATGGTTTAGAGGTTTCATTGCGAGAAGAAGATTACAAAACAAAGGGAGAAAGCAAGATGGGCAAGATATTGCAAATAGAACGCCTTCGTTCAGAGGTTACGTCGTCGAATTGCCCCCAAATGTTAATAGTAATGATATTTAAACAAAGAGAAGTGAAGGACAAAATAAGGTTTCGGAGAGAATGACTTGATATGTATGTGTGTTTTTAATGCCAATTTGTATATTGTTGGCTCGATAAAGATTACTCTTTTAGTTTTGTTTGAATTCATATTCATATACAACTCAAGAAGCAACATGAAACATGGATTAATGATGAAAAGATTATGCAATATTTAAATGACTTATTATTTCTTTTAGTTTACTCGTTTTTTTTATATATATTGTCTTGATATTTATTTGTTGGTTAGCTATCAGTCATTAATTAGTCATTCAATTTGGTAGCTAGCTACAAATGATAAACATACAAAATCTCTCCCAATTCGTACTGTTACCTTCTTAAATACAAACAATGATAGAACAAATTTGTTTGCAAGAAAGGTTAGGTACACTGAGCATGCCCATTAATGAAATCTATTGGGGATTTAATGAATAGCAGGGAAGCACATGATGCCTGTTTACCCAGTGACCACATGAGCCAATCCTTGACATAACAAAAATGGATAAAGTAAAATAGTGTTCTATGTAAAAAATACAAATTTCAATTAAAACCAACAAAGGAAAAAGGTCGCCCAAGCTCCAATGATCAAATCAATGAGGAATCCATCCTCCCAATTCACTCGGCCATGGACCTTGAGCTGGTCCGAATCCCACTAACTGCATGGCCGGCCCTGGCCATTGGCCGGTTAGGCGGACATCATAGACCTCCAAAAATGCGAGGTTTTCATATTTGTGAAAGGTTTATTTGTGGAGAAAAATTACGGGTTATAGTGATGTTCGATGAAATGTTTAAAATAAAATGTAAACATAATTATGATGAATTCATATTTTCAAAAATAAATTTGCATAGGCTATACCAGTGATATAATTCAAGGCATGTATTTCTATAAGAAGTTTATTTATAGACATTATATTTTTACATGTTATAGTTAAGGTGTTGAATGAAATGTCTAAAACAGAATGCAAATATAATATGGTGAATTTTATGTTTTCAATAATAAATTTGCATAGGCTACGACAATAATATAGTTAAAATTATCTATTTTTATGAGAAATTTATTTATATAGAAATTTATTTATACATGTTGTAGTCAAGGTGTTCGATGAAAAACCTAAGATAAAATGCAAACACAATTATGGTGAATTCTATGTTTTCAAAAATATTTTTTCATAGGCTACAACAATAATATAGATCAAGGCATTCATTTTTATGAGAAGTTTATTTATAGCCAAATATATTTTTACATGTAGTCAAAATGTTCAATGAAATATCTAATATATAATGTAGACATAATGATGAGAGAATTATGTTTTGAGTATTTTTTTTATTGTCTATATCAACGATGTAGTACAATGCGAGGCCTTCATTTTTATGAGAAGTTTATGTGTAGAAAAAAATATTTTCTAAAAATTGTGTTCAAGGTGTTTGATAAAATATTTTCATTGACTACAATTATTAGAATTTGTTGGGTTAACTTGAAATTGTCTCTTTTATATCCATTTTTGTTTATTCACATAATTTCTCCATAGAGTATTTCTGTATTGATACAATTTAACCATTAATTTTTTTTAATTTTGAATAACTACAAAGTGGTTTTGCACATTTTAACTAATTTGAACAATCTTTTTGTAAAAAAAAGTGTTGTTTCCTAATTTGATGGCTTCCGGACAACATTCGTCATAAGTCTTCGAAATCTCAGGATCGGCCTATTTCCCATATCCAATTTTTCAATCGAGGAGTTTAACCGTTCTAATAGATATTTTTTTTAAAAAAAATCTTACAATTTTCATTCCATTGTTTCCTCCAAAAAAATAGCTTTCCTCCATTCTCTCTCTTACCGATCAAGGATCTACTATCTTTTTGCACGATCAACTCAATGGACAAAGGTAAGGCCGTGGGACCGGATGCTTTTCATAGCGAGTTCTTTCAAAAAAAATTAGCTCATTTTAAGGTCGGATGTATTTCACTTGCATCACTCGATGTATTCTTCCTCATTAAACCTAAAGCCTTTTAATCAAGTTTCAATTTCTCTAATCCTAGAAAAAAAATAATGCCTCTACTCCGGAGGATTTTCGGCCGATTAGTATCATCGTCTCTATCCTCAAAATATTCTCAAAGACACTTGATTCTAGACTACAACCTTTCATGAGAAAGCTTGTTTGCATCAAGCAATCCGCCTTCATATAAAAGAACCTGAGTTATTTATCCCAGTTCCTTGAGCAAATATTAACATGAAGGATAGACATCTAGTTTCTTCATGTACCGAGAGCTGGGGGCTAGCACTTGATTCCTTGTTTAGAGTTCATAAGCGATGTCCATGGAGTCCTTATGGCTTTCATCCTCACATGTTAGCAAAATTTGAACTTTTAACTCATCCATTCAAATATGGTCGGATTCCATGGTGAAAGATTAGTAAAATAGTGTAGTAGTTATCTCCTGTTTGTACAAACACATAGTATTTGACTCTGTTGTTGCAAAAAATTTCGACATTTCCTGATATATTGTTTGAACAAACGAATTCATTGATCCCTACATCTTTATGTGTATATTCATACCTACATGTAACTAGTGCTACCCCCGCGCTATGCACGGCACGGGTTTGTTTGCGTTGATTATAGTGAGATTGTTTTTGTTTTTGTTTTTGTTGTTGTTGTTGTTGTTGTTGTCATACAATTTTTTTTCTTTTTATAGTTGTTTCAATATAATTATTTATTATTTCCAATTCTTATTTCATTTAGGAACAAGTTTGGTTACTCGACTATGTGATTTGTAGTGTGTGTTATGTGTTGTGTGGCATACATGATAGCTGCAAAATTAAATATTTTATACAGAAAAACAAAGGACGTGAGAACGATACATATAAATAGAAATTTTTTACAATGTGAAGTCACGTCATACATATTAAGAGAATCCTATATGATATAATGCGGGATTGATATTAATTTATTTTTTTTGCAATGTATATAACATGTATATGAACGAAATATTGTTGCGATGAATGTATAAAATAAAGAAACAATACACAAATTGTGAATATGTAACCAAAAAAAAAACACATAATGTTACCTAACTTTTAATAATGAGAAAAATTACAGAAATACAATAATACAAAGTTTTAATTAATTCAATTATTAAGAATAATGTAGTGAAATGCGTTCAAAAGAACACACTTTCACTACGACACAAAATATGCCAACATAGTGTGTTTGCCTCAGTAAATTATGATTTTTTTAAATTTTAAAGCAACAACCACTTTAATCGTTCAATAGCCGGCTTCCTTGAACGATACTAACAGTTTTTGCTTGAATTTTTTTTTATTTTCTATGCATCAAAGGCAAATGTGTTCTTGTATTTGTATTTTTGTTTGTATTTGTATTTGTATTTGTATTTGTATGTATTGTATTTTGTATTCGCATTTCATATATATTATTATTTGGTATCTCGTATTTGGTATTTTGTATTTTGTATTTCGTATATAGGGTTTAAGGTTTAGGTTTTATATTTTAGAGTTTATGGTATAGTGTTTTGGGTTTAGGGTTTAGGGTTTAGCGTTAGGGTTTTGGATTGAGGGGTAATTTGTAATTCGTAATCATATTTGTATTCGTGTTTGCATTAGTATTTGTGTTCGTATTTCGTATTTGCACTGGTTTCTCATTTTTGTACATGTACTCGTATTTAGTATTTCGTATTTCGTATTTATTACTTCGGATTTCGTATTTCCGATTCCGTATTTGGTATTTGGTATTTCATAATTCGTAATTTATAATTGTATTCGTATTTGCATTTCGTTTTCGCATTTCTTACTCATATTGGTATTTTGTATGTGCATACGTATTTCGTATTTATATTATGTAATTGTGTTGTATATTTGCATTTGCATTTGTATTTAATCTGTGTTTTCTATTTGCATTTTTATGTGTATTTACAATTTTATTCCATACTTTGTATTAAGATTGATATTGATATTGGTTCGTAATTCGTAACTTATAATTTATAATCGTATCCATGCCTATATTCGTATTTCGTTTTAATATTTCATACTCCTATTGGTATTTCATATTTGTATATGTATTTTATATTTATATTCCGTAATGGTATTTCTATTTCATGTATGTATCTGTGTTTGTATTGTTATTTGTATTTGTATTTGTATTTTTGTAAATTTATTGCATAGTTGTATTGAGATTGATATTAGTATGAAATGCGAAAGAACAAACACTTTCACTACGACAAAAATATGCTACCACGGTGTGTTTGTCTCACTAAATAATATTTTTATAAATTCCAACGCAACAACAGCTTGAATCGTTCAAGAGCCTGCTTCATTGAACGAGTCAAATGGTTCTTGTTTGAAAATTTGTATTCTATACATCATAGGCTAATGTGTTCTTGTATTCCTATTTTTGTTTGTATTTGTATTTATATTTGTATTTCGTATTCGCGTTTCACGTATTCTTATTTTAGATTTTGGATTTTGGATTTCGTATTTAGGATTTAGGGTCTAGGGTTTACGCTTTAAGCATTAGGATTTAGGATTTAGGATTTAGGGTGTAGGGTTTAGGGCTCTGTGTTTAGGGTTTAGGGTTTAGGGTTTAGGGGTTAATTGAAGGGAATTATCCCGACCCCGGGCCCGCGCAGCGGATATGAAGGCCCGGTCCGGTTCCCAAATCCCGAGTTCACGCTTCGATATCGAGGGTACGATGCAAAGTAGGATAGACGATTACCAGCGTGAAATTGATCACGCACGACGGGTTGATCGCTCGCATCCTTCTCTTCTTCAGTGTCACGTTAGTGACTAGCCCGTGCGTCCCATACCACACGTCTCCCACCGTCTTGACACGTCTCCGGTTATCTTCGTGCGTCCCATGCCCACACGCTTCCACAACCTTTTGCTCCTTCGGGTTGATCACAACGAAGAGCCACAAGTGTCGCTCCTCTACTCGTATCCACCGTGAGTCGTAGCACTTCAGTCGGGGGTGCAACTGCCTAGACGATGCACCGGCGAACTTGCTTGATTGCTTTTGGTTCTCTAGACGGAGAAACCTCTTTTCTCCTCTTTTCTCTTTCTCTCTTTCTCTTCGCACTCTTTCAACAACTTGATAAGAGTCTCTCTAATTTCTGGACATAACTTGTCTTGTCTAGATTAGACTGAATGGACTAATGAGAGGAGAGAGAGAGAGACATCCTATTTATACTAAAATAGGATAAGAATTGAGTGAAAGGTTGTGTATATCCAATATACACTTCCGGCAGCATGTTCGTTCGAACGCAGCATATAGTTCGTTCGAACGCACATCTTCTGTCATGAGAATGTAAAAAAATCCTTTTTATACCCTAATAGGTCCGTTCGAACGAACACCATGGTTCGTTCGAACGTATACTCCCTGTCTCATTTCTGTGTTAATTCCATAATTACATTCGTAGTCATCCGTTCGAACGAACTACAAGATTCGTTCGAACGGACACTCTCTGGAATGATTATGTATAAAACCATTTTATACACGTAGCGGTCTGTTCAAACGGACCCGATGGTTAGTTCGAACGAACCACTCTCTGGAACTTAATTTTGCACAATCATATTATGCATTTAATCAAACCCATGAACATCCATGTTCATATATCCTTATATGTACACTTTTACCATTGATCCAAAACTATATTTCCTTCATTAATTCCTAATTCGTGATTCATAATCATATTCGTGTTTGTATTCACATTTGTGTTTGTATTTTGTATTCGTATATCGTATTCATATTGGTTTCTCCTTTTGGTGTATGTACTCATAATTTCTTTTTCGTATTTATTATTTCGGATTTCGTATTTGGTATTTCATTTGTATTCGTGTTCATATTCGTATTTCGTTTTCGTATTTCTTACTCGTATTGGTATTTCGTATTTGTATACATATTTAGTATTTGTATTATGTAATTGTAATTGATATTTGCATTTGTGTTTCTATTCCATCTATGTACTTGTATTTGTATTTTTATGTGTATTTGTATATGTATTTTTGTAATTTTATTGCGTACTTCGTATTAAGATTAATATTGGTATTGGTTCATAATTCGGAACTCGTAATTCATAATGGTATTCGTATTTGTGTCTGTATTCATATTCATATTTCGTTGTCGTATTTCATACTTGTATTGGATATGTGTTTGTAATTTTATGTTTATTTGTATTTATGTAATTTTATTGCGTAGTTTGTTATTCGTATTTTTTATGTATTCGTATTTTTATTCATACTTCGTATTTGTATTGGTAATTTGTATTTGTATATGTATTCAGTATTTGTATTGTGTATTTGTATTTTGAATCCGCATTTGTTATCATACATTTGTATTAATATCTCTCTATTTGTATTTTTGTTTCGTAGTTCGTATTGGTATTTTTCGTCTTCGTATTCGTATTCACAATCGTATTCATATCTCATCTTAGTATTTGTATTCTAATTCTTATTCGTGTTCGCATTTCGTATTTCTTAGTTCCTACTTCGTACTTCGTATTTCGTATTGTCGTTTTGTTTTGATATTTATATTTCGTTTTCATATTTTAATTTATATGTGTGTTTGTATTTTTTTATGTATTTGTATTTGTATTTGTTGTTGGGTATCGGCATCGCTATCGATCCCCGCGCAACGAAATGGGGGGGGTGTCCGTGCCGATCCCGAGGACTGCGTCGTCGACACGAGAGTACAAATCCTAAATGCATCTACAATCTATAACTTTTATAGAGTATCATACCACGTGAAATTGATCACGGAGAAGGGTTGGCATGCACTTGTAGTTGCTCTTCTTGCTGCTCCGATCCTCGGTAACACGTGCGTCCCACGCCCGCACGATTCGGCACCGTCGATGAAGCTTTGCTTTTGTCGAATACAACCGGATAGCTTCCTGTTAGCCTTCGATCTTCCTGGAACTCGCTCTCGTTTGATCACAATGAAAGATATCGGTTGAGATCTCTCTACTCGTATCCACAAGCAAATTCCCGTAGAAAATTCGCCGTAAACTTGCTCAAAACTCACAAATCTCTAATGGAGTTTTTTTTCTCTTTTACTTGTCTCACAAGCACGCTTCAGATCTAGAATGAGCCTCTAAGAGAGAAGAAAGATCACCTTGAACTTTATATTAAACGCAATATTAATTAGGATTAATGAGTATTTAAGCAAAACTGCCAATGCAGAATTAGGACTACAGCCCGTCATGACGCAACATGGTCCGTCATGACGGATGTATCACATCTACTGTTATAGCTGTTTTTATTCTGCTCCGTCATGACGGACCAACCAGAGACGCAAGTCCGTCATGATGATATACTCACATATTGGCTTCCATATTATTACCATAGGTCTGTCGTGACGGACCAACCAGTCCGACGGACTATGTAATATATATCAGTTTTGCATAATCTTATTATGCATCCAACCGTTTCGATGAATGCGTACATTTATCTATCCTTATGTGTACAATCTTATAGTTGATCTATAACTGTATTTCCTTCATTTTTATTTGTATTTGTATTTGTATTTGTTTGTATTTCTGTGTTTCATATATTCTTATTTCGGATTTCGGTTTTAGGGTTTAGGGTTTTGAGTTTCGGGTTTGGGGTTTCGGTTCTGGGTTCTCGGGTTTAGGGTTTAGAGCTCGGGGTTTGGGGTTTAGGGTTTAGGTTTTAGAGGTAATTCCTGATTCATAATTACTTTGGTATTCATATTCATATTCGTATTTGTGTTCCAATTTTATATTCGTTTTCGTATTCGTATTGATTTTTCATATTTGTATGTGTACTCGTATTTCATATTTCGTATTTAGTATTTAGTAATTCGGATTTGGTATTGCGTAATTCGTAACTCGTAATCCGTAAATCATAATTTATAATTGTATTCGTATTTGTATTCATATCCTTATTTCTTTTTTGTATTTCATACTCGTGATGGTATTTCGTATTTGTATATGTCTTTCGTATTTGTATTCCATAATTGTAGTTAGTATTCATATTTGAATTTGTATTTGTATTTGTATTTCATTTTTATACATTTCTTATTTGTATTTCATAATTGTATTCGCAATTATAATTGTATTTATGTCTTTGTATTTGTAAAAAAAAATTTCACAGTTTGTATTGAGAATAGTGTTGGTATTGGTATTTGCTTTTCGTTTCCCTTTTTGTATTCGGGTTCGTATTCGTATTTCGAATCAATATGGGTAATTCGTATTTGTATACATATTTAGTATTTGTATTGCATATTTCATATCTCGTAATCCGTATTTTGATTCTATTAGGAATGATATTAGGAATGACAAGATTTGAGGTCGAGAGACTATCACTAAACCTGTCTTCACTAAGAGCCTTCTTGTCGATTACTTCATGGCTAATTAGATACAAATGAAGAATTTTAAAGTTATACCTCAGATTCCGATTAAATCTAGTGAAGAGCTTACGATATACCACTTCCAGCGATGCTCCAAATCGGCACCACACACTAGAGTTATCCTCACGCGACTCATTCAGATTGGATGTAAAGACTTCCGATGTTAGTGGGACTGTTCCTCCCTTCATATCGGCACCACACTTCATGGCTTATTTAATTATTCTTAAATATGTTAAATGACCAGTACACATATTGAATGTAATATTAATCAAATATATAATACTACATTAACAAACATAAATAATAACTGATGTCCTTTTACCTACAAGCTAAATAATTTAGTTTAAAATATTATTTCCTTCACATATACCTCCCTATCCCAAACGGATGCCTAGATGTCATGGACCTCATTTACAAAATAAATCCCAAATTGACTCTCCCAAATGGCTCTCCCAAATTGACTCCAGCCCTAACGGTTTGTGGGCCACAACCCTAAGGGAACTTTATGGCATTTCCCATTGTCATGACATCCACGTTTTCATCTCGAGTTATCTATATTTCGCTAATCCAGACATCATTCCCAATGGAATACAAATGCAAAAAGTCTATATAAATTTAAGTTCTTCGCACGGTTGGCATTCCAAGACCGCATCCTCACGACCATCAATCTTCGAAAAAGAGGATAGCTGCAACCGACTTCATGTGTTCTCTGTCGTCATACTGATGAAACCACGTGACACCTCTTCCTCTCCTGCCGATACACACAGCATTTATGGAACGCCTCGACATCGACTGTGCATTCAATGAAATCCTTTTTGTGACAGCGTGTCCAAATCGTAATTGAACATCTACTCTGACTGTTAGGTTGAATAGACGCCGAATTACTTATTGTGATGATTACTCTGACCGAAATACTGGGTATTTGTGACGATTACCCTCCTTGCAGGTTCGATTTTACAATCAATCGGCACCAAGAGTGAAGATTAAGGTGAAAAAACTAAATTTCATTTTATCGCCAATATACTATCATATATTTGTCTCTTTAACATATTGAAATTGAAACAAAAGATCACAAAAATACATTCAACAACGACAATATTAAAAGTTACGATATTTACAAACCACTACGTAGATAAAATTGTAAAAAACCTTTAATTTATGCATTTGGAGTTTCTGTCTCCAAATTAAAATAAGGGCCAACAACATCAAATAGAATTCGCTCCATATCAATCAAACAACGTTAGAGAAAATTAGGAATGTCTGCAAATTTAGGCTCGACATGCCGATGCCAGCTTGTATAATCGTGTATGAATCCCGTATTAACAAAATCCCTCAGAACTCTATTACGAAATATCAAATTCTTACAGAAATGGATAGACATTGAATACACCCAACTCGGTTCCGTAATATCATATTCCTAATACGGCCTAATGTGAATCATTCAGCCAAAGTTTGACAAAATAAATCGAAATACCACTAAAGATTCAGCCAAAATTTGTGCAAATGCAATATAATTGAACTAAAATTCAGCAAAATGTGCATCAATTCATCGAATTTTAACGCTTTTTGAAAAAACTGATCAAATCCAGCCTATTTGAACTCGATTCCAGTAAATATCTTGCAATTTTAGTGAATCTCATTTTATTTACCTTTAACTGTAAATATTTGTGTATTTGCTAGGATATTTTTTTCTATTTTGGATTGATCATAAGTGATCACGCGAGCTACATATCAAATATTATATCTTTGGCTTGTTGGTATGCATATCTTAATATTTTAGTTTGTAAAAAATAAATGTGTCGTATGTGAGGATAGATAAAAGAAATGAAATATTTTTTTGGCAATTCTTTCAGTTTGAAAGAAATGAACTTCAAACATAAAAGAAATTCATTTCCATACAATTGCATTAAATTTAGGACAACATACTCAAATTTTATTCAGATTATTGCACAAGAAAGGATTGAAGAAATAACAACATACTTAATTTATAAAACATTGTTATAACTAGAAATTTATTTATTTTTATTTCTTTCTTGAAATTTATTTAAGCTCTTGCTTAAGCTAGATTATTAATTTAAGTTTGTAGGAGCCAGGTTTTTCTCGCACCGCACAAGACATTCCGCCACGCAACGATCTGAAGTTCCGCATATCTTCAAACAGTCATGATAACACTCTTCGTCAGTATCCTTCTTTTCAATCAAAGATGAAACTTGTTGATAACAACTGCGAAAACAACCACTAACAACAATCCAACAATTATCTTCTTCTCCATTCCTTGAAAATTTTGTATGAGGAATCTATATTTATTTCAATATACTATGATGCAATAGTATGTGATGATGATGATATTTATATACTAGATTTGTCATTCAATATATTATATCAATAATTAAATGCTACATGTATATTATATTATATTTGACATTCAATGCACAACTTGTCATTAACTGAATGCTTTGTATGAATTAAATTTGTCATTAGAAACTATATCATAAAACAGATTCGTGATCCTTAATGGAACAACCTAAAACTTGGTGATTATTTATGTACAAAACTTAAATAATGATGATATGTCATCTAATGATTTGACTGTTTCACTAAATAAGCATCTGGGTATGGCCATGATTTAAATTTTCATTTAATACAAAGAATAATGGGCTTGATTACAATGGGCACTAGTTAAGATGAAATTCACCTACAAAAAAAAAATTAGAGTATTGATTACTAATTGTCGCATTTAATTGTCGAAAAACAATATTATCACAAACAAAAAACAATATCGTTTTCAATTGGGTTGATTACTAATTGTCGCATTTAATATATATATTAGAGTATTGATTTTCAAATTGCCGCTTGTATTTTGAACTCTTGAACTCTAGAACCCATAAGCCTTCTAATTAAATTTCTGAAATTTAAAAATTTGAGGGGCGATCAGGCCCTCCTTTAAAACAACAAAAAGTGTTAAACACCTAAGAGTCCAATCAGAACCATAACTCTTGTTTAAGTTAGATATCTGAGACAATTTTGACACGATATCATGCTATTTGATGTTAAAAGAAAGTTAGAAATCTGGGGTTCTGGAGTTTACCGGATTAGATGGATCTAGCCATACGAAGAGTGGCCAAGATATCACAGAATGGGATATTATAGATAAGTGTTCATCTCGAGACGGTGAGATTCATTTTTCTTATATTTATTTATATTGGTCGTGAATAACTTGACAAAATCTGGGAGACGGAACTTAAACGTTTGAGCGACGGTGTAAATATGTCACAAAAATAGCCAAAAAATGTCGATGAATGATTTAATGACGATTATCATCATTGAAGCCTAGTCATTAAAAACTCTTTGCCTCAAATATTATGGCAGTCCCGTCTCTAAAATGTATCAGTGTTGGTCCGCAGTTTTATTGAGAGTGTGATCAGGGACAGTCACCAGAAACCTTTTTTGTGAAGCGGATCTAAAACGTCATTGAACATCTATGACGGTTAGGTTGAACAGTCACTGAATTACTTAATTTGATGATTACTCTCACTGAAGGTTTAATTTTTCAGTCAATCGACACAACCAGTGATGATATGATAACGATCACAATCTCAATTTTATTTTATCCCCAATATGTCATCACATTTGCCTCTTTAACATTTTGAAATTCAAATAAAATACACAAACATTTACATTCAACAACAACAATATTAGGTGTTACAATATTTACAAACTACTGCGTAGTTAACATCGGAAAAAGCTTTCATTGATGCATTTGGAGTTCCCGTCTCAAAATTTTTATCAGGGCCAACAACATCAAACATAATTCACTCCATAATCCATATCACCCAAACAACATTCGAGAAAATCAGAAATGCCTGCAAATTTAGACTCGACAAGCCGATATCAGATTGTATAATCATGTATGAATTCCTTATTAACTAAATCTCTCACAACTTATCAAATATGAAATATCAACTTCTTACAGAATTGCACGGACATCTCAACTTTGTTCCACAATATCATATTCCTGATATGGCCAAATGTGCATCAGTTCAGACAATGTTTGACAAAATACAGCAAAATACAACTAAATATTCAGCCAAGTTTTGTAAAATACATACAAAATTGAACTAGAATTCTGCAAAATGTGCATCAATTCCGTCAAATTTTAACGATAAGAGAAAAACTAGTCAAATCCAGCCAATTTGAACTCAATTTCAATAAATCATCTGGCTAATTTAGTGAATATAATTTTATTTACCATTATTAACTGTTTATATTTTTTTGTATTTGCTAGCATCATTTTTTTTCTATTTTGGATAGGTCATGAAAGTGATCATATGAGCTACATAACAAGTACTGAATGTCTAGTTGCTAGTTGGGGTATCTTAATATTTTAGTTTGAAAAAAGAAATTAAATGTGTCGTATGTGAGGACCTATAAAAGAAACCAAATATTCTTTGTCAATTCTTTCAGTGTGAATGAAAAAACTTCAATAAGAAAGAAATTCGATAGCATACACTTGCATTATATTTAGGACGACATACTCAAATTTTATCAAACAAGAAATTGAAGAAATAACAACATACTTATTTTGTTACAATTAAAAATTTATTTATTTTATTTCTTTCTTAAATTTCGCTTAAGCTCTTGCCTAAGCTACATTATTTATTTAAGTTGGTAGGAGCCGTGCGCCTCATCTCGTCGCATCGCAAAATACATACTGCCCTACAATGATCAGAAGTTCCGCATGTCTTCACACAGTCATTGAAGCAATCTGCGTCAACAAACTTCTTCTCAATCAAAGATGAAGCTTGTAAAATAACAACTGCAAAGACAACCACTAACAACAATCCAACAAGTATTTTCTTCTCCATTCCTTGAAAA
The DNA here is from genome assembly GCA_946800325.1 of Luzula sylvatica. NCBI lineage: Eukaryota > Viridiplantae > Streptophyta > Magnoliopsida > Poales > Juncaceae > Luzula > Luzula sylvatica. Next base: position 22,273,555 of record OX326956.1, read on the forward strand.
ATTCTTTAAGGCGTCTCTATATTTATTTGAATATAATAAGATGGAATAGTATGTGAAGATGGTGATATTTATATACTGGATTTGTCATAAATATATTTATTCAGTAATTAAATGTTATATGTACCATTCAATGAAAAATCTTAGCCATTAACAAACTTCTTTGTATACACTAGAATTAAATATGTCATTACAAACTATATCATGTAACAGATTCATGATCTTTAATGGAACAAACCGACATGAACTTGTTGATTATTTATTTGTTGTACAAATCTTTAATAATGATGATATGTCATTTGATGATTTGATTGTTTCTGGAAGTGAGCTTCTCGTATGGCCATGAATTAATTTTTCATTTAATACAAAAATGGACTTTATTTTATGTTTGTTTCAATTAAAATAAAATATTAATTAGCAAAGTCTCGCTTTTATATTAAATTTCAGTTAAAAAAATTCTCCCAAATCTAAATTTAACATTTAATACATTCATTCCAAACTGCTAATTCAATAGGACTTCAGTTGGTCAAGTCATATGCTTACTCTAAATTGTAAAAAAAAAAAATCCTGGATTTTGATATTAGTACATTCATTCAACAATTAAATGCCGATATAAATCGATTCATTCATATACAATTAAAATATATAATACTTATAATTTTAAGGGTTGCCCCTTCTCGCATAGCACGAGAAGGGATATCCACTAATCTATTTTTAGAGTTTGCCTTGTGTACAATATTCGGACGACACGATTATTTTTATTGAAGCACACTCTCAAAACCTCAAGATAATCTCTTTAGCTTTCCAACTATTCTCCCAAGCAACTGGGATAAATCATTCAGCTTCCTTGTAATGCATCGAAAATTTTCAATTCAGTCTGATGAATATATTTGAAATTTCACATAAATTTGTATATAAAATGTAGTATTTTATACCTCATCAGTTTATTTAAAATGAATTGAAATTATTGTGCCCCAAATAAAAACATTTCCGGCAAATATCAGCATCTGAATTTAAATGCTAGAATATTTCCCATTGTAACAAATTTGTTTGTATGCATATAATTGTTAATATTGTTTTTTTTATTTAGATATTGTAAATATCAGCATGAGTTAATTTTTTTGTACGGACGTTTTTTTTTTTTAAGGAGGAGGCGATAGCCCTCACTCAATATATTAATAAAAAAAATAAAAATTCATAGTTACAAGAGGGAGGTGATGATGAAAAAATCACCATCTAAGGAAGAAAAGCAAAACTTCTAGGAACCTCTAAACAAACTACAATGCAGGGGCTCCTTAGCAGTGACAAAGCCATGCATATGCATCCTTCTTGATAAATGTTATAAGGTTTTGTACTGATTCCGCTTTTTGTGAAAATATGCGTCTATTGCGCTCCTTCCAAAGATGCCAACCCGTAGCCAACCATATAGCACTCCAGTAATGTGTAGTAATGTGTGTGTCGCTTATCATCCCTTTTGCAGTTTCGACACCAAGTGGATAGCAAGTCGTCTCCAAGCCTGAGATTTAGTTCAACGAGTATGTAGTTCCATACCCTCGCTGAATATGGGCATCGGAGTAGTAGATGATCCACGGTCTCGGGGGCTTGGGCGCAAAGGACACATCCTTCTATGTGGGGCCATCCTCTTCTCGCCAAATTATCGGCCGTCAAAATTCTATTATTTAACATTAACCAAGCGAAAAACTTGACTTTTGTTGGCGCCTTGCACTTCCATAATGCCGTGTTCCACGATGAAATAATCCTCGGGTCTCGAAGAGCTCGGTAAGCCGAGGCCGTAGAGAAGACTCCGTTAGCAGTCCAAAACCATAGACTCGCACCCACCCCTATCGACCTATCATGGAAGCTACTCAAAGTTGAAAGGTCCCTAATAAAAAAAGAGGAGATGGCAGATTGAGATAGTTGAACAATGGAGAGGTCAGAGAAGTTGTAGAGCTCGCGTATAGTTGCTGTCCAGAGAGAGTTCGGGTTGGTGAGGAGTTTGTTTAATTGTTTGAGAAGCAGGACTTGATTTTGTGTTTGTATGTGTAGGAGGCCTAGCCCTCCATTACGCTTCGGTAAACAAACGCGTTCCCAGTTTATTAAGCAATGCCCCCCGAGGCATGTTTGATCACCTCTCCAAAGGAAGCGCCTCATAACTTGTTTTGTACGGACGTTACTCTTAACTTAATTTCATTAAGTGTTATCATTTTGCGCAATTTCTAGCGATAACAAAATTTATCTAGGAAAACTCACATGTCATAAATTTGGCATCCCCATTACCGAACTCAAATTTGGCTTCCTGAAATAATCTTGCGGCTCCCCTAAGACCCTAAATTATCAGTCGACAAAAAATACCCTACCAGAGTTATTTATCCAAGTTCCTTCAGCAAATATTAACATCAAGGATAGACGTCTAGTTTCTTCCTGTACCCAGAGCTGGGGGCTAGCACTTGATTTCTTGTTTAGACTTTAGAGTTCATAAGCAACTAGTAGGACACGCGTGGAATACACAAGACGCAAGACGGCGTTAATGGCATCGACGGCCACAAATCCTAGATTTGTATTAGGATTTTGATTTGTTCTTTTATGGAACGTAATTTCTTTTTCTATCTAAAGATGTAACTTTTTCTTTTTATTTAATGAAAAATGTAGTAAGCAATGTTTATTACCTTAAAAAAATATGATATTTACAAATTTTGAAGGATAAATTTGTTAGCTTGGACAAACAAGATACCATCTATTTGCACTAACTGTTGGTGGTCATCCAACAGAGTTTTTTTTTTTTGAATTAGGAGGCAATGCCATCGTAAGGATTTATATATAAAAAATATTTACAAACGTGAGCTAACTCTTTGTGGAGAAGCTCGTGGAAAAAAAAAAGAACTAAGAAAAGAAACCTAGATAGATATCTAAATCCCCTTAACGTCATATTCTTGTCCATTGTGTTGCTTGGTCTATCGCTTGCCGCGCAATGTATGATGGGGGTTTGGATACCGAGCGGAATAATCGTGCGTTGCACTCTTTCCATATGGACCACGTTACCGCGAACCAAATGGAGTCTAGCCTAGCGGATTCCTCCTTAGAGGTTGTAGTGGCGAAGTTGTGCCAAGCCTCCGTAAGCGATGCTCCTCCCTCGTGTCTTTGGCGTAAGTTGAGTGATATCTCTACGAGTCTCCAATTTGCCGATGTATATGAGCAATTAAGGAGGAGGTGTTCCTTCGTTTCTTGGTCTCTTCCGCATAAGGTACACGTTGGTGTGTGCGGCCAACCTTTGCGGCTTAAGAGTTCCGCGGTGTTTATTCTCCCCAAGATCGCTAGCCATAGGAAATTTCTTGTTTTAAGTGGTGCAATTATCCGCCATAGTCGTTTTTGCCAATGTGCGTACACTCCGGGGTTTCGTAAAAACGAGTATGCCGTTTTGGATGAAAAAATATGGCTAGGATCCCATCGCCACGTGGGTACGGATCCGCTTGGATGGCGTATAAGCGATGTTTTGTATATGTGGGACAATTTGGTCAACTCCTTAACAAAGTAGGATGTCTTGGATATAGGTATGTTACGGATCTCCGTTGCATTGTTGACGTTGTATAAATGACTCATATATATTTTCCAAATGTTCGTGTTGTCATCATCTAATTTCCACAAAAATTTGATGAGTAATGCATCATTAATCGTTTCAAGGTTTAAGACCCCCAATCCACCATTTTCTTTGGGGGTACATATCTTTTCCCAATTTACTAGGCACTTGCCGGGATTTAGTTTATCGGACGCGGACCATAAGAAAGCCCGAATGAATTTGTTTAATTGGAGAATCACCCACTTCGGAAGCTTTATGTCTTGCATGAAATATATGGGGATTGCATTAAGCGTAGCTTTGATTAGAGTTAACCTTCCCCCGAACGAGAGGAGTTTACCCTTCCACGAGGCGATTCGGCTTTGAACCTTATTCAATAGAGGCAAGTAACTTTCCTTGAGAGGTTTCTTTAGAGAAAGGGGTATGCCAAGATACATAATGGGAAATTCTTTCTTTTGGCAATTAAGAATGGTGGTTATTCGATCATGGTATGTGCTCGGTATCCTTATGGGGGTAAAACTACTCTTGTCCCAATTGATGTCTAGTCCCGTTATTTCGGAGAAGGTGGCTAGGGCGTGTGATACGATGTGTAAGTTTTTGGGGTGTGCCTCACACACAATGATCGTGTCATCGGCGAATTGAAGGATAGGGACCTCCAATCCCGAGGATTGAGAAAAAAACGGATTTAGGCTCTTGAAGATATTTTGTAGGATATCAACTGCAAGATCAAATAACATCGGGGATAACGGGTCACCTTGTCTTAATCCCTTTTGGTGGAAGAAAAAGGGGGAAGATGTCCCATTGACTTTAATGGACGAGCTCGAAGATGTTAGGAGGTGACTTATCCACGTAATCCAACGGTTTGGAAAACCGCGAGCTCTCATTAGTTCTCGCAAGAAATGCCAAGAAACATTGTCGAATGCTTTCTTGAAGTCAACCTTTAGCAAGATCGCGGGTATTTTAGCTTTGTTGTAAAAAGATATAATTTCTCTCGCGCCCGCGTATGTGTCAACTATAGACCTTTTCTTGATGAAAGCCGTTTGATTTTCGCTTATTAGTTTGGGAAGAAGAGGTTGAAATCGAGTTGCCAAGATCTTTGATATAATCTTAACCGTTATTGAGATTACGCTTATTGGACGAAAATCCGCCGGTGATACCGTCCCTTCTTTCTTGGGGATAAGATATATGGTGGCTTGATTGATGCGCCAAAGATCTAATCTATTATCATAGAATGCGGATATCATAGCCATAATGTCTTTTTTCATAATTGGCCACATTTCTTGAACATATTCGTTTGAGATGTCATCCGGACCCGAGGCCTTCCCTTTTTGAAGGTTGTTTATTGCGGTACATGTTTCCTCCTCGGTGAAGGCATTAGGAAGGGGGGATAAGTCATCCAACATAGTTAAAAGTCCAAATCTGCACTTACAAATTTTCTGGGGTTTACAAACCACAGAGCCGAATGGGCCTTGTAATAAACTTGTATTCTCTTTTCTCCCAACTCACCACACCAAAGACCACATAAAGTTATCCACAGAATCCATGCGACGATCCATGAACATGTACCAATTTTCTGTGGCAGTTAGATCACGTGACCCACACTAAAGAACCACCCCCCTCTCTAATCAAGAAGCCACACAAAAGAGCACATGAGAAAAACAACATAAAATTAAACATGGTTCTTCAAACCCTGTGAACTTGAGTCAACGGCCATCAACCCTGTGAGCTTGAACAGAAAAATACCATTGTTCCTCTGCTACGATTCCCAATTGGAGATGATGCTAAAAAACACACAACTTCCTCCCTTGTCCACCATTTCGAGCAAGCTCAGTGTGAGTGTTATCATGGCTTTGGATTGGCTCAATTTGATCCAGAAATGGAGTCTCCGCTCGATTTTTGGCTATAGAATGACGAGTCTCGTGTCAGAAGAGGATATCTCCACACACACACTCATTCTTTCAAGCATACCAGTCTCATTTCTGAAGAGGATATCTCCACACGCACTCTCATTCTTTCAAATTCAAGCCTTCACACACCATCAACACAAAGCCCTCAAGATTCTACAACCCTCAATTCATCTTCTCCAAGCTCTGACTAGCTCTTCTAGCTCTGACATGGAACTGAAACCCTAAAATCAGTCAAGTCCCGACTCAATCAAGCCCTCTAGCTCAAATTGAATCAATACATCCATTCCTCCATCTCTTTGGATCAAGAAGAGAGATCAAGAAATCTCAAGAACCTCTGTTCCACCTTGGATCAACTCAATTCACATTTATTTTTCCTTTGTCTCATGTAAAATTGGGTTTTGATTTTTGTTTCTGCGTACATATTTGTGAATCTTGTTTGTTTGGGTTGTTGGTATAATTTCAAATAGAATTTCTAATAAGCAAAACTCTTTCTTATAATTTTAATAGGCTCTTCCAAGTTTTTTGTATTTTCGAAATTGATATTTGATATGTTTTCCTCAATATCTAAGGTCTATTTATAGGTTCCATAAACTTGGAATACAAGATACTAAAATCTTGCCTTAAAATTATTTTCTAAGCTATTTTTCTTATAATAAAACCTGTCTCTAAATTACTTTTCTTAGAATCAAATTTTCCCATAAGCTATTTGGGCTAATTAAACTTAATCATTATTAATTTTGGATTTGGTTTTATCAACGAATTCCCTCCTTAAGCTCAAGCATGTTTCTTCATCCCAATCATCGTCTTGAAGTTCTCGAAAAACGCTGACGGAAGCGGATTCGTGAAAATATCTGCTACCTGATTCTGACTCGCCACTTGACTCATTCGCTTATCATCTTTCTTCACCTGCTCTCGAATGAAATGAAAACGCACATCAATATGCTTACTCCTCTCATCGGATTCTTTGCTAGCTCAATTGCAGACTTACTGTCGACTCGTATCTCGGTCGTGTAGTGTTGCGTCAGTTTCAACTCGTGCATCAAATTCCTTAGCCAAGTTGCATGACACACACACCATGATGATGTCACGTATTCTACCTCGCACGTCGATAGCCTCACAATTTGTTGTTTCTTTGAAAGCCACGTAAACATTGTATCTCCCATGTAAAACACATAACATGATGGGCTTTTTCGATCGTCAACATCCCCACACCAATCACTGTCCGAGTAACCCACTAGCTTGTAATTGTTCGTCCTCGAGTAGTATAACCCGAGCGATTATGTACCGAAGAATTATTTTTATCGCTTTCCAATGTGAATATCTCGGTTCCTCCATGAATCGACTTACCACCCCAACACTATACGCAATGCCGGGCCTGGTGCAAGTAAGGTACCTCAAACTCCCAACCAAATTTCGGAATTTGCTCGGATCAACGATGTCTCATCCCTCAAATTTAGAGAGTTTCGCACCGAGTTCCATTGGTGTCGCCACTTTGTCACTGTCCTCCATCTTGTACCTAATCAGGATATCTTTCGTGTACGCCTCATGTGATACAAAAATTCTTGATTTACCTTGTTTAACCTCGAGGCCAAGAAAATATTTCATCAGACCCAAAATATGTCATCTCGGATTCTCGTGTCATCGTTTCTTTGAATTCCTTCACCATCTTCTCATTACTCCCCATGAAAATCAGATCATCAACGTAGAGAGCAACGAACAACACGTCATATTCCTTCTTCCTCACGTACAGGACATGCTCATATGGGCATTGTACAAATCTGTTCTTCTTAAAGTATGTGTCGATTCGAGTATTCCATGCTCGAGGTGCCTGTTTGAACCCGTACATCACCTTTCGCAATTTCAACACATTTTCCTCTTTCCCAAATGTCACGTAGCCAGGTGGTTGCTCGACATCCCTATTATACTATATATTAAAGTTTAATGAGATGGGTGTAATGTTGACACATGTCCTAAATATACTTATACATTAAAAGAAATGATAAAGCACATATGACTTCGTGGTCCAGTGGTTGTGATGTCGCGTTGTATATGTGAGGTCGCGAGTTCGATTCCCCCTAAAATCTTTCTTTTTTTCAGCGTATCCTGATTGTATATATACATTAAAAATAAAAGTAAATCACATGGAAATGCATAGTGCGGATGGTAAATGCTCTAGCTCGCCATGTTGAAGACCCGGGTTCGAATCCGTGTGACGACATCTAAATTTTTGAATGGTTCATGTGATTTAAAATAGGAAATGATTGAGAACTCCAACAAACACATGTCTTGATCAAAATGTGTTATATAATAGTTTATTGATTCATAACCCCAACATATACACAATATTTTTTTTTTCAAAATATTATTAATCAAAAACATTTGTTTTATTATTTGAAAACTGTTTTTTTTTTTGTCCATGAAAATAAATACAAAATAAAAGAGTAAAAATATAATTATAAGAAATATCAAACTATATTTTTGCACAATATTATTAATCAAAATAATTTTTGCTATAGTTTGAGAAATATTTTTTATGATCCCATGAAAATAAATAGAAACTAAATTAGTAAAAATTATAATCAAATCCTAAAATATATCGAACTATATTTTTTCACAATCTTATTAATCAATTTTTTGTTTTTCAAAATCTTATTAATCAAAAACATTTGTCTTATAATTTGAAAACTACTTTTTTTTTGTTCATGAAAATAAATAGAAAATAAAATAGTAAAAATATAATTATAAGAAATATGAAACTATATTTTTGTGCAATATTATTAATCAAAATAATTTTTTCTATAATTTGAGAAATATTTTTTATGGTCCCATGAAAATAAATAGAAACTAAAATAGTCAAAATTATAATCAAATCCTAAAAAATATCGAACTATATTTTTTCACAATATTATTTATCAAAATAATTTTAGATATAATTTGAAAAAAGGGTTATTGTCCAATAAAATTAAATGAAAAAGGTTAAAATTATAATTAAAACCTAAATGTGAAAAATATCTTCTTTTATTGTGGAAGAAAATAAATAGAAATTTATAGAGTCAAAATTATAATTAAACACTACAAAATATCAAACTATATTTTTATGCAATCTAATTATTCAAAATAATTTCTTCTATAATTTGAAAAATAGTTTTTCCCTTGCAATCAATTTTATATATGCGATTCTAACTCTCGAAATGTGATGTACATTCTTAAAAAATTCTATTGTCTAATTTTTAATCATTGTTTACTTTAATATATATATATATATATATATATATATATATATATATATATATATATATATATATATATATATATATATATATATATATATATATATATATATATATATATATATATATATATATATATATATAATTCAATCCAAATAATTTTAATTCCAAATTAAATTTATGTCGGTCGAAGCAGAGCGAGATCCCCTAGTATTAATTAAGGTTCAATATATATTATCTTTGACCAAGCCCAAGTTATTAAATCACAAAACGACAGTAAATTTTGTTTAATCAATCACACAATAAGGGATTGAAGAAATAAAAGCGTACTTATTTATGACACAATGTTATAAATAGAAATTTATTTATTATATTTCTTTCTTAAAATTGACTCAAGTTCTTTGTTAAGTTAGCTTATTTATTTAATTGTGTAGGAGCCATGCTCCTCACACATTGCGCAAGACATTCCGCCGCACAACGATCAGAAGATCCGCATGTCTTCATGCATTCATTATAGCAATCTTCGTCAATAAACTTCTTCTCAATCGAAGATGAAACTTGTTGAATAACAACTGCGAAAACAACCATTAACATCAATCCAACAAGTATCTTCTTCTCCATTCTTTGAAAAAAGGATTTTGTCTTCTCAATATTTTTTTATATATCCAAGGAGGTAATAGTATGTGATGATAATGATGATACTTATAGACTAGATTTGTCATTAAATATATTTATTTAGTAATTAAATATTATGCAATTAGTTAATAACTCAAATTTTGCATTGAATGGCAAATAATATATTCATAATGATGGATTGAATAATAAATGATTATGATTTAGATTGAATGGCAATTACTTTTACTAGGGAATGACAAGTCGATATGATAGATTGAATCAGTACCCGTTATTATATTACTAGTATAATACCCGCGACTTCGCTGCGGGTTTTTGAATTGTTTTGTGATTATTATTCTTATAATTTAACTTGCTAAAAGATTGATTATGCAAATTTAAGTACCTTTGCTACAATATCACAAAGTAATTGTACAAATCATAACATATACCATTTAATATAAGAATAGATTATTCTTGACTCGTCACGATTGTGTCCGATATTATAGCACAATTAATTTCTTTATAAAATTACACACGCAATTATAAATAATTAGGAACTAAATAAAAGAAGGCATTTGATTTAATTTCCTTTTATTGAAAAAATAAAACTATTTCTACCTCGCAATCTCTTTTACTATTTTTGTAAAGTACCGATATAAATGATTGCATTCACTACAAATTATAAGGGAGCTTCTATATCTACCGAAATCTTTTCCAAACCTACTACCGAATTGAACGTGGCAGTATTTCATTGGTTCAATAAAATGAGGATCCACCACATATATGTAATTTCGAAATCTACTAACGAATTAAACGTGGCACTGTTTTATTGGTTCAATAAAATGAGGACCCACCACATATATGTAATTTTTATGCCATATTTGACATTTTGGTATTATTTCTGTGAAATACTTATGTAGGTTAAGATTTTTTTGCAAATTATAATATGACTCTGTCGTAATGAACAGTTTGATGGAGATTAATTTTCAATGATGAAAAGACTAAATAGATAGAGCTTAATGTACTAAAACTTGCATTGATCTGAGCAGACGCATTTTGAAGTGTTATGTTAACATTTTAACAGATTAAATAGCAAGTGACTCTATACATTTACACTATAATTAGCTTTAATTAAATTGACATAGTTATATTAAACCAGTCTTAATAGTGTCCCTTGTCGGAGTGGATCTACAAACAACACGATAAAATAAAATGATCCAAAACATAGTTATATTAAACGGGTGTGCTCATTCACACACATTATTATTTTAAAGATTATCATTTTTCTTTCACGAAATGCTAAAACAACAAATTATTAAATATGCATTTCAAAGTAAAAGGCAGCTTCATTAATCTTTATTTTGCAATTCTTAGTCATTTGATTTGATTTATGCACTGTACTCATGTTGTATATTAAAACAAGGTTATATTCATTCAAATCTCTCCCATACATGATCATTACATTGGTCATTGTCACCAAACTCCCGTAGAAATTTCTCTCCTTGCACCTAATAATAAAACTAAATAATTGATTGGTTCCTTTTTTTATTAATTAATTGTTACACAACATCGATAACAGAAATATTCAAAATATCATTGAACTTCCTGAAATTTACAATTTGAATACTAAAAAAAAGAAAAACAAATTGGTGAAATATACCAATGAAATAACAAAATATTAATTAGTAAAATTAAGAAATAAAAAATAATTCTTATAAAACAGGAATAAAATAATATTAATTATAATACGAATAATAAAAAAATAATAGACGAAATATGTGAAAATGCAAGTTAAAAAAATAAAATGTCACATGTATCATTAAAAAATAATAATAGCAATTTGATCCTTCCAAAAATCCAGAATAATGTTATCACACTTGAAAAATTATTAAATTATAAAATTAAATAGCAGAAACATGTCAAACTGCAAGTTAAAAAGTTATGAATTGATATTTTAATTATTTATTTTAATTTTTGGATTGAAATATTTTAATCCATAATCACAAACAAATCTGCACCACCCCAATTCAAATCCACATTCAGAAAACAAAACAAAACAAAAACAAGAATGAAATTACTTAACTTGAAATGAAGGTTTTGAGTTTAATTTGTGAAACAAAACAACTATTCCTGTTTTCTCGATCAAAGTCGTCAAATTGGCCTGAATTGCAACTTATCACATATGTTATGCGATTTTTCATTAACCAATTAAAAACATATAAAGGGTACCAATTGCAAATGCCAAACAAATTAACCAATTACAAATACTAAACAAATTAACCAATTAAAAACATTAAAAAATTTATGATATCATGAAAAATAAATAAATTTGAAAAAAAAGGAGTCTCTAAGGAAGAAATAAAGGGTACCTATTTCCTCAAATTTATGAGCATCAATTTCAGAAAGGACATGCACGAATATCTTCTGCAACTTTGGAGTTTTATTTTGATTTTTGAATTGATTTAAAAGGCTGAAATCAAAACTGCAATAAAATAGTTTATAAATTACAGTACAAATGAGAAGAAATTACCTGAATTGACCCCATTAAAATCCTCGGTGACAATTATATCAGGTGCTGAGTTCCAATTGAGATGCCTAATCATCCAAATCAGAATATTCTCCTAAAAAGAGAACCACACAACACAATTATAGTGAATTTGTCATTCAATAATTACTATTGAAAATGCGAATAGATAAACACTCACCAATAATACAGATGGATTAGTAATCACAGAAGCAAAATCCACCAGAAATGATTCATATCTAATCAGCAAACTCGCATGGGAAGCCCTTGAAAGCCATTCAACACCCCTAATCAACCCTAATCACGAAAAAAAGATAAATTCATACCTGCAGCGAACTCCACCAGATATCGATTGAAATCGTGAAGAACTGATGAAGAAATCGCCTCGGTTTGAGATTGAAATCACGAAGAAATTGTGAAAAATCGTGTAGAATCGTGAAATCGCTGGGGGTGTTATGCTCTTTCGTAGATTAAAAGGAGAATAGCGACTGAGAGAGATGAGAGAGATGACGTGGCGAGATTAGTGTGGTGTCTTAATACACTGTATGAGACTCTGTGAGGCGTATGAGACGGGTGTGTGAAACGTTTTTTTGGTAAAAAATATTAGTTAGTGATGACGTGGCGCAATTAGAAATTAGAAAAGTGTTTGTCAAATATTTTAGTAGGATTAATATGACATACAAAATATGATCTTTTATGCAATAAAATTATACATGTTACATTTCAATTAACTTTTAGGTAGATATGCAGCCTATTTATAAGAAAATATGGAAAAACTAGTTTATATAATAAATTATAAAAATAGCACATTCAGCGTTTATTGATGTGCCAAAAGAAAAAAAATGCTTATAATATTGAATCACTATTTGTGCTCATCAAATTATCCAAAAATTATTTGAAAATATATAATATATGTATACTCAATATTGCAAATAGTTTTTAGCGGTCCGCATGGTGGTGGTTATTTTTTGTAGCGATCGCGTGTAACGTGTGATATAACGAGACGTGTAACGAATATTGTAATTTGTAGCGCATAAAATAATTAACTATCAGTATGTAATGAAAACAATTTTTATATAGAAAATATTCATATTAATCATCTGAAATGGAAATTTACAAAATAATTAACTAAGTATTTCAAAACGAGAATCTCCAACAAGTCAGAACATCTGAATCTAACTAGGAGAGAATTTTTTTTGTTTATTTATCAATCAAAAGTGGTTTTAATTATTATAACTTTGTAGGAATTAAATGTTTTCAATTTATTTAATTTGAATTTTTTTATAAAATCATCTGAAAGTATTTTATTTAGATTTACGGTCTACAATATTGCACCGCGCACCGTTTTGCCTAAAAAATAAGCTATATTGGTGTAGTGTAATGTTTACTAAAGTTATTTACAACCTTTGTTAACATAATATTAAAAACAACACATACTTTATTTTTTGCATTTATTTTCATATTTTTTAAAAAACAAATAAAAATTCGCATATGTTAGTCTACAATTTTTTAGTTTTGTGGAGAAAAACATGAAAATAAAGTATTTTGTTCGTTTTAGACATGATTTTTTGTATTTTTTAAAAAAAATATGATAATTGAGTTTTTGAAGGTGAAACTTCACTTTTTGCATTTTTTTTCTCTTATTTTGAAAAAAAAAATACAAATTAGCTTGTATTAGTCTTCAATTTTTGAATATTTTTAGAAAAAACTTGAAAATTAAGTATTTTTCTCGCTCTAGACAGAATTCTTAGAATTGTTTTGAAAAATATGATACTCGATATTTTTTGAGGTGCTAGACTTCGAGTTTTTTTGCAAAATTTTCGAAAAAATAGAAATTCGCATGTGTTACTTTTCATTTTTGGAGTTTTTTTGGAGAACATGATAACAAAGTATTATTTTCGTTTCACACATAATTTTGTCATTTATTAAATAATATATAATAATTAATTTTTTTGAAGGTGTTAGACTTCTCTTTTTTCATTTACTTTCAAATTAAAAAAATAGAAATTTGCATGTGTTAGTCTTTAATTTTGAGTATTTTTGAGAAAAACATGAAAATTAAGTATTTCATTCGTTTTGCACTTCATTTTTTGTATTTATTAAAAAATGTGGGAATTGACTTTTTTGAAGGTGTTGGACTTCACTTTTTGCATTTATTTTAAAAAAAAATCACATGTGTTAGTCTTTAATGTTGGAGTTTTTTTTTTAGGAAAACATGAAAGTTAAGTATTTTGTTCGTTTTAGACATCAATTTCGATATTTATTAAAAAAATTGATAGTTGAGTTTTTCAAGGTGTTAGACTTAAATTTTTACATTTTTTTTTCTCTTATTGCGAAAAAACAGTTCAAATTTGCATGTGTTAGGTTTGAATTTTTGAATTTTTTTAGAAAAACTTGACAATTAAGTATTTTGCTCGTTCTATACATAAATCTTGGAATTGTTTTGAAAAACATGATATTCTATATTTTTGAAAGTGTTAGACTTCACGTTTTACTTTTTTGCAAAATTTTCAAAAAAATTAACATTCGCATGTGTTAGTCTTCAATTTTGGAGTTTTTTTTAGGATGACGTGAAAATTTAGTATTTTTTCGTTTTAGACATAATTTTGGAATTTATTAAAAAATATCATAATTAATTTTTTTGAAGGTGTTAAACTTCTCTTTTTCCATCTATTTTCAAATAAAAATAAAAAATTCCATATGTTAGTCTACAATTTTTGAGTTTTGTAGACGAAAACATGAAAATTAAGTATTTTGTTTGTTTCAGACATAATATTTTGTATTTATTAAAAATATGATAATTGAGTTTTTGAGGGGTTAGACTTCTTTTTTTCAAAATATGAGAAAAATTGAAAGTTAAGTATTTTGTTCATTTTATACATATATCTTGGTATTTATTAAACAAAATATGATAATTGAGTTTTTTAAGGTGTTAGACTTAAATTTTTGCTTTTTTCTCATATTTTGAAAAAACAATTCAAATTTGCATGTGTTAGTCTTGAATTTTTTAATTGTTTTTATAAAACTTTGAAAATTAAGTATTTTGCTCGTTCTAAACATATATCTTGGAGTTGTTTTGAAAAACCTGATATTCGATATTTTTAAGATGCTCGACTTTACTTTTTGCTTTTTCGCAAAATGTACGACAAAATAGAAATTCGCATATCTTAGTCTTCAGTTTTGGAATTTTTTTAGCATAACGTGAAAATGAAGTATTTTGTTCATTTTAAACATAATTTTGGAATTTATTAAAACAATATAATATTTGATTTTATTGAAGGTGTTAGATTTCTCTTTTTCCATTTATTTTCAAATTAAAAAAATAGAAATTCGCTTGTGTTAGTCTTCAAATAAAAAAAATTATGAGGAAAACATGAAAATTAAGTTTTTTGTTCGTTTTAGACATCAATTTTTGCATTTGTTAGAACAATATGGTAATTGATTTTTATGAAGGTGTTAGACTTCACGTCTTGCATTTATTTTCAAACAAAAAATCGCATGTGTTAGTCTTGAATTTTTAAATATTTTTAGAAAACTTGATAATTAAGTATTTTGCTCGTATTAGACTGAGATCTTGGAATTGTTTTGAAAAACATAATATTATAAATTTTTAAGGTGTTAGACTTTACGTTTTGCTTTTTTGCAAAATTTTCGAAAAAATAGAAATTCGCATGTATTAGTTTTCAATTTTGGAATTTATTTAGGATAATGTGAAAATTAAGTATTTTTTTCGTATTAGACATATTTTTTTGTAATTTATTATGTTATTTACAGTGTATTGGCAGCTCGAGTTTTGTTCTGTCCCAATTTGTGCTCTTTCATGGCTGGTTGATGGTAGCTTCGAGGTGAAGTACGACCAAGGCTGATATGAACTATCACATGCAGATTTGTCAGATGACTGACTGCCTTCCTAACGCGTGTAAAATTGATTCAAATAGTTTCCTTTATTTTGATTTGGTTTGTTAAATGTTACAATTTGACTACTTGCAATGATCTTTTCTCCAGTGATTTTGTTCCCTTCAGCCAGGGCCGACCCAAGAGTTTAAGAGACCCTAAGCAAAATCGTAACCTAACTAAATATTTTTTATAATGGACCCTAAATTTTTATATTATCCTATGTAATTTGTTAAAATGTACCCCAAATTTTTTATAATGAATACCAAATTTTTTATAATGGATACCAAATTTTTTATAATGGACCCCAAATTTTAAAAATTATACTACATAATTTTTTTTCGTGGACCCGGACCCGAAGCCCGGGCTTTAATTTTTGTATTAATGGGCCGGCTCTGCCTTCAGCTATAGCCCGGCTCAAAGCTACGAAACAGTGGTAGCTACCTCGCAAATCTCAAATCGGCTCAACATAATTAAAAGAAGCGCTCCATAAAATTGTTGGTACAATTTCTATCATTTAAATTCATTCGATGCTATCATGTACTGGTATTATTGTATAATTTTTGAAGATTTTGTTATAAATGAATATTTACTTTATTTCATTATTTATTATCGTTCTTTCAGCATTGATTTTTTTTTTAAAACTCATATAACTTGAGCTGTTCAGTTGTTTGTTTAAAATTCATATAACTCTCCATTTTGTCTCACAGTTGTAACTACCTCATTCTTTCAGCATCGAGATACGACAATACATTGGTCCGAACAACAAATGTGAGACAAAATGGAGAGTTGCTAATACCCAGCGATAATCAAGGCAAAACGGTTCAAAAGAAGCAGCCGTTTAGATTTTTCTCTTCTTATAGGTTGGATCATTTAATAAGATATAGGACTAAATATTATTTTCTAATATAATTTGTATAAATAGCATTTGCTCAGGTATTTCTAAAATCGATTAATATAATCATGACATATTCGCAAATTTTAATATGTATGTAAAATAGGAAACAAAGACCAAATGTAAAATAAGAAAAAATGATCAAAATTTAAAAAAAGACCGAAAGGTAAATAAAAAGGACCAAAATATAAATAAAAGGACCAAATGTAAATTATAACTAAAAAGGACCAAAATATAGATAAAATGGACCAGAATATAACTAAAAAATATAAAAAAAGACAGAAATGTAAATAAGAAATGACCAAAATGTTAATAAAAAGAACCAAAATGTAAATTAAAACAAAAAAGGACCAAAATGTAAATAAAAAGGACCAAAAAAGGCACGAAATGTAAATAAAAAGCACCGAAATGTAAATAAAAAGGACCAAAATATAAATTAAAACTAAAAAGGACCAAAATATAAATAAAAATGAGCAAAATGTAAATTAAAAAATATTTTTGTACACAAAAGCCCTTGATGGCGTGAAGGCATAGAATTGCAAGAATTTTCTCTACTTTATACATAAGATAAAAGTAATGCCTAAAACATGAAATAAATTATCAACGGTCATAATCAAAATATTGAAAATGACGAAATTACCCCTCAATGAATGTAGCTGAGTATTGTGGCCATTTTGAAGTAGTCTTCCGGGTATAATACTGATCTCCACCTCGTCGCACTCAAAAACCATTCCATTCTGCCCAAAACGCGAAAGAAATTATCAACATTTAGAATCAAAATATTGTAAATGACGAAAATACCCCTCGCGAAATGCAACTGAGTATCGTGGACATTTTTATGTAGTCTTGTGGGTTTAATTTTGCTCTCCATCTCCCTCGCACTCAAAGCCATTCCATTATGCCTGAACGAACTCGTTTTGGTTGCACCAATCATGACCAAAATCATGGTCTCTAGTCAGGATAAAATTATCATATTACCCTGGTCCTGCAAAGGTCCCGAATTTGTTTCTCTCTTTTCGATTTCCCGAAACATAGCAAAGTCCCAACGTTTTTCCGAATCTGGTGTACTTATGACAAATATTTCAAAAAAACCCTGTCTTTTAAAAAAAATAGAATTATCACATATATCCCTAGTAAATATGAAACTTATGTACCCGTATAAATATATGAAAATAATGATATAATTTGACCAATATAAAAAGTCTATATTTAAAAAAAAAACCTAAAATTTGCATGAATACCCCTACAAAAATCTGAAATTACCATATATAACCCTATAAAAATATGAAAGTAATGATATCATATGAGAAATATTAAAAAAAAAAAAATTGAAAAATATAATATATGTATGCTAATATAAATCGGAAATTAATGATATAATATGAGAAGTTGAGAACTATCACAAAAGGCTTGTATGTTTTAAAAAATTTGAAACTATGATGTATCCCCTACAAAAATATATATCCTAATCTAAATCAGAAATTAATGATATAATATGGGAAGTTGAGAACTATCACAAAAAGCTTCTATGTTTTAAAAAATCTGAAACTATGATGTATCCCCCTACAAAAATATTAATTATCATATATATCCCTATACAAATCTCAAATTGATGATATAATTTGTGGAATAAAATAAAAACTGTATTTGAAAAAATAAAAAATTAGCATGTATACCTCTGGAAAAAAACATAAATTATCATATTTACCCTTATAAAAAATTCTGAATTAATGACACAATATGAGAAATATTTGAAAAATCTGAAATTATCATGTATAACCTTACAAAATCTGATATTACGATATATACTCCTGTTCGTGAAACAGTCAAATCTATATATGTCATGCGAATAATGTGATCATTATTAAAAAATGATGACATATATGGTGCCCATTTATCGATATATATTTCAATAAAACATCTTATAGTCCTAATTAACTCACTTAGTTAACGTGATAGTTAACACATATCAAATTAACGTGATATGCATCCGGATTAACAATCCCTAATTACAATTTTAAAATTATTATGTGTCCTTGATAATTACCATGTTAATTAAATGAATTCATTAAAAATTTGAGGATGTAATGTTGAAATCTGGGGAAAAGATATAATTTCCCTTTTAAACTATTCGTTCAATAAAGAAATAATCAACGAGGTCCTATTGCGGGTTGTGTGGACATGGACATGGTATTCCATGTATTTCCTGTTGTTTGACTGTTCAAACCAATTAGACTTATAAAAAAACATGCATTGCGGGTTGTGTGCGGGTATATTTGTGCGGGTTGCTATTTTGCGCGGATACTTCAAAGAACGAATTTATCTGTATCGCCGTATCCGTATTGTATCATAAATCATATGTTAAATTGTCGTATCGCCGTATCCGATACGCGTTGCCGTATCGCCGTATCCGTGCAACACAGGCGGGTTGTTGAACATTTTTGTTTTTGTTCTATTAAAGATCATGAATATGTTTCAAGATAATAGTTTTTAATGAAAAATTTAATTCTAGCGTATGCATTAGTTAAATCACTGAAATTTTGCATTCAATGGCAAATATAATAGACAAATAGCATTCAATTACTGAATAAATAACTGAAGTTTTGCATTGAATGCCAAATATGATATGCATATAGCATCCAATTGCTGAATAAATATATTTAATGACAAATTTAGTATATAAATATCATCATCATCAGATGCTTCTGCATCATAGTATTATATTGAAATAAATATAGAGACGCCTTAAAGAGTTTTTCAAGGAATGGAGAAGAAAATACTTGTTGGATTGTTGTTAGTGGTTGTTTTTGCAGTTGTTATCCAACATGTTTCATCTTTGGTTGAGAAGAAGTTTATTGACCCGGAGTGTGTTGACAAATGTTTGAAGACATGCGGAACTTCGGATTATTGTGTGGAGTTATGCCGTTTGCAATGCCTCAAGTTAAGGGGCACGGTGCATACCAACTTTAATAAATAATTTAGCTTAAGCAAGATCTTAAGAAAATTTCAAAAGAAGAAATAGAATAAATTATTTTTTCAATATAACAATGTTTCATAATAGATATGCTATTCATATATCAGTTTCATATCTTTGATATATTTTTTGTTATAGATATCACTGATTTGTCGGCTTCATATCATTAATTGATTCATGACCGTTATAATTTATCCTATATCGATTGAGTAGATCGGTTATCCGATATAGGGTAGGGATCACTATAAATCGATTTGGACCGATTTGAACCGATTTAAACTGGATTTATATTAACTTTTCGGAATCGGACCTGTCCATTTACTTTTTCCTCATGGCCTGACACAAATCCCTTTTTTTACGTTTCTGTCACGTACGCCACGATGCTCCACCTAAGATTTCGTTTCTTGGCCGGGTACCGAGTGTGTCTAGGCTATCGGCAGTCAGAGGTTATGTAGATATTTTTCTCGCACCCTGTTGATATTTCTATTCCTTTTGAATGTTAGGCATGCAAACTTTTGAATTAATTTTAGACATTTCAGCATAAATAATTGTTATAAAAGAATTATGTACTCCAATATATCCACTTAATATTTAAAAAATAAACCCGGCATATCACACCCATATGATGATTCAATGTATCATTTAAATCACTTATCGATGTTTTACATGTAAACAATATGCGATATTTGTAATATTGATTATGTGTATCTTGTTAATCATATTTTTCATTAGAGAGCAACAAACAAGCTCTTGGCATTGTAGTTGCATTATTACTCAGAGAAGAAATTTTGAAAATGTCTATAAATAAAATGAAGACAAAATGACATTACAGTTAGCATCTCCTAGTATTTCAGAAAATGAATCGCCTCTTGCACCTTTAACAAATACTAGCTGTATACCCCGCGCAATTGCGCGGGAGTGGGAGTTTGTCGAATTTTTGTAGTCGGGGGAATTACTTTTGTTTTAGAATGAGGTAATATTTCAAAATATTTAATTTATACTTTAAAAAAAATTAGTTATCAAGACATTTGTGATTTAGTATGTGTTCTATGGTTTATGAGTTGTTTGTCGTGTTTATGATTGTGTAGTTTGAAATTAGATGCTAACAATTTTGTAGTGTCAATGAAATGTATCATGTAGTCTAGCGAAAATGACATGAGATTATACGCATACGATGGTGTTGTGTTTCTTAACAAAACACTATTAACGAAAATGGGTCTATAATTTACACAACAAAACATCAGAAACAATGGTGTTGTGCTTCTTCATTTTGCAAATTGTTTTGCATTGTTTTCTTATGCATACAGGAAAGGGGTTGTATCTGTGAGGAGCACACGTTGTTTTCCCCTAACAAAAACAATAATTTGTAAGAAACCAAATAGTAAAACGGCAAGAAATGCAAAATAATTTCAGCAAAAAAGACTGAAATTACAAAAAACAGTTACAATTTTTAGAAGGCACGCATGGTTTCCGAGTCGATCAAGTATCTTCAAAATTTTCTCATGATACACTCTCTTGAACTCAACTTTCAAAGTTCAAACGACAACAAAACAAATCAAAATAAGAATATAATTTTGCAAAATTGCAGGAGCATTCCTGAAAGTTAAAAGTACTTATAGTTTTTAGAAGACACCTTCTCTGGCTCGATCAAGCATCTCTGAGACCTTCGTTTTCTGGCACACCGTCTTGGCAGTTGACCTACATAAAATCAATACAAAATAAAAATGACGCAAACAGAAATTGTAATATTTACAATAACAACCCTAAATTTATTCGAAACAACACATATCACCATGAAAAGACTCGATACGTGTTCAGGTACCCCATTTCGGCCTGCGAGAGATGGTACCGAATGCCATACCCGCCATCTTGGCTGGTCTTCACTGGTACCGATATCATCATCACTCTCCCATCGCACAACACGTCATAGTTGCCCTACATAAAACAAATACAAAAAGAGTAAATAAAAATAAAAAACGA
The DNA here is from genome assembly GCA_946800325.1 of Luzula sylvatica. Lineage (NCBI taxonomy): Eukaryota > Viridiplantae > Streptophyta > Magnoliopsida > Poales > Juncaceae > Luzula > Luzula sylvatica. Next base: position 22,295,142 of record OX326956.1, read on the forward strand.
CTCAAAATATTTTTTTAATATTTACAAAGACAATCCTGAATTTCTTCAAAATCACGCATATCACCATGAAAAGACTCGACTCGCCTTACGGCACACCTTGTCAGCCTGCGAAACATGGTATCGAACTCCATACCGGCCATCATCAGCTGGTCCTCACTGGTGCCGATACCAAAAGCCCTTAATCACACCCAATTAACTCTGAATTAGTTAAAAATTAGGTGTTAATCACCCCGCAAATTAACCACATATATAGTCCCAAAAATGTAATTTGGCCTAAATTAAACTTTAAAAAATATTAAAAAGCAGAAATTGTGGAAACCCTAAAATAAGAACTAAAAAAAAAAAAAAACAATAGAGAAATTAATTAATAACAAATAATGAATACCTCTTTAATTATCGTATTAGCTGAGAGTAGGCATGTCAGTTTGAAATTGGAATACGTGCCCAGTAAAAATTGATCCAGACAGAAGTGTGCGTTCTTGACAACACAAATCACATTCTTTCGACTCGTCTGAACCACCTGCTTTTAGTCGACATCAAATATAATGCATAATTTATATTCAAAATGCTCAGTAGAGTTTTCGGTATTGAAAGGGAACGTGCATTGTTCTTCTTCCCCTTGTAAAATTCTTGTCGATTGCTATCTTCACATCATTCAAAATTATGTAAAAATATTAATCACTAATTAAATAGTAATTATTCATAATTATAGCGGAAACAATCTGACGGAGTAAAGTACTTATTATTATCATTAAGTTCCTGAAAAAGGAAATTAAAATCAGACCTTGTTTACACACAATTTTCGATAAATATTATACATTGAGGGTCAGATTCGACTTAATTGCTTCTGAATATATCGATTTAGTCCATACTAAAAGTCCAGAAAGTAAATTCGAAAATTTTAGTCCATACTAAAAGTCCAGAAAGTAAATTCGAAAATAAACCAGATCTGGTTCCAATATCACCAAAAATCCAAAAGACAGATTCAAAGAAAAATATTAAGTCCATATTTAGTCCGAAAAACAGTCCAAAAAAGCTATTAACAACCAAAATCAAGATTTAATCGAATATTATGGATTAAAATCAAGCAATGGAAACAGATTCGAAACCCTAACAAATTCGAAACCGAAACAATCTACCTTCTGCCGCGGCCCGAGGACTAAGGAACTCGACTTCGCCGGATGAGAACTCGCTTGGACGAAATCTAGAAGAAACAACATGAGGCGATCGAGAAAGTGCTTGTGCCAGTCCCTCGTCAACATTAGGGTTTCGTCAACACTCCTTTTCTCTTCTTCTTTGTTCGTCCAGTGTCCCGCATGAATGAGAAAGAGAACCTCGCTAGGTTTATTGAGGTGTGTTTTTTACTCTATCAAAGGGCTGTAAAAAAATGAATCCAACGGTAGAGAAGAGACAAACGTGGAAGAGGGTAAAATAGGCCCAATGTTTAACTTTAGATCTATAGATAGATATCAATTACCATGACGTAGGCAATGATATTTAGCTCATATTTTTATTTAGAATTCAACTTTCCGCAATTTCTTGTGTCATACTATCATACTAAATTTCAAACATTAAATTACGATATGTGATAATATTTAGACTATTGATTAACTATTTATTTTTTATAGTCATAATATTTTGTATCAATTTATGTGTACTTTATTTTACAACATGTTTGAAGAATTCTTAGAAGATCATGTTGGGTATCGGCATCACTACCGAGCCACGCGCAGCGGATTGAATGGCCCGGTCCGGTCTGATCCCGGGGACCACGGCGTTGTTTCGATGATACGAATCTAATTATGCAACTAATCCTATGAAATTAACTCTTAATTCATAGAGAATCATACCACGTGAAATTGATCACGGAGAATGATTGATTCTTGTGTAGTTGCTCTTGTCCTTGCTTCGACTCCGGCGACACGCACGTCCCACGCCCGCGCGATTCGTCACCTTGCTCGAAGCTCCGATTTGTCGTATACAGCCGGAATACTTCCGGTTCGGATCCGACCTTACTCGTTATTGCTCTCCTTCGATCACAATCCAAGATCTTATTGGGGAATATCCTCGACCCCGGGCCCGCGCAGCGGATATGTAGGCCCGGTTCGATTCCCCGATTCCCGAGATCACGCCACGACTTCGAGGGTACGATGCAAATAGAAGGACAGATTCATACCAGTGCCAAATTGATGGCACACGAAGGGTTGATCGCCGCCTTCTATTTCCTTCGGTGTCACGTTGGTGACTAGCCCGTACGTCCCATACCGCACGTCTCCCACCGTTTCGACACGCCTCGGGTTGTCTTCGTGCGTTCCATGCCCGCATGATTCCACAGCCCGTTACTCGATTACTTCTCCGGTTTGATCACAACGAAGAGCCACATGTGTCGCTCCTCTACCCGTATCCACCGTGAGTCGTAGCACCTCGATCGCGGATGCACCTGCCTAGACGATGCACCGGCGAACTTGCATAATTGCGTTTCGATTCTCTAGAGGGAGAAAACTCTTTTCTCCTTCTCTCTCAATCTCTTCGCACTCTTTCATCAAGTGATTAGAGTCTCTTAATTTCTGGATTAATTCTAAATTAACTCCATTAATTTTCTGGTTGAACTAATCTAATTATTCAACTGGTTGGACTGATGAGAGAGAGAGAAACATCCTATATATACTCCATAGGATAAGGATGGGCCAAAAGGTATGTATATCTTCTATACACCTTTTCAAACAGAAAACTGCATACACCCTTTCAGTAATCTGTCAGAACGAAAATATTAAATCGTTCCAACCGACTTTGAACATTTACGAAAGTTGTAGATAATCTAATTATCTTTCCAACCCAATTTGACCCAGCCCAATTGGAGTTCGGACCCGAAAGTTACGGCAGTTTGACTGACTATATGTCAAACTGTCGCACCTTTTCGGTATTTCATTAGAACGATACTGATACTTCGCTCAAATGAAATATATTACAACATCAAAGTTCTAGATAATCACATTATCTAACTAACCCAATTTGAACCATTCAAATCGGAGTTTCCTACTGAAAGTTATACCAGTTTTACTAATCTGTTTCGTATGCCCACGAACGCGTACGTTCGTTTGTCCTACGTACCATTTTAGCGATGATCCAAAACTGTATTTCCTTCAGTCTCCCACTCAGTTTTAGATTTACATAAAAGGTACTCATGTATATCACATATACACTATATCAGAGAATCTGCCCCGCGTATCAAATACGCTAAAGCCATGCACATCCAATGTGCAAAAACTTGCAATCAAGCCCGACATAGTACGACTCGTTGTGTGACCGTGTAGGTTCGTTTAACGATGGCAGTAGGCCGTTTCCATGGCACTACAAGCCCATGAGCGGGATCTAGTCACTCCATCATGGCTACCCATGTTAAAACGAAAAATGATTGTGATCATTGTGCCTATCTCGAATAGCGGTTACTAGTTCTCTTGTTTGCGATATCCGTTAATCAAAAGGCATGGTAATAATCATCCTTATAATTTGATTAACTATACTTATTCCCCGATTCCGAGTTGATTTAACAAATTTCAATCGATATTAACCATTAATATCATTGACTCTGGCCAGAGATTTCGTTAATCGACTCATCGAGCGGCGCCTAAGAGATATCTCTTCCTTTCGGAATAAACAATTCCTATCTTGGAGACTCACATTGAATTCCGTGTTTCGGACAATACCCAATGATGACCCTTTTAACTCCCTGTTACGGCGAGCGTAAGATCATATCAAAGCATTGTGTTACGCACGTAACGCAATCAATGATCCCCTCAAGTATGAAGAATCTAAAACCCCATCCGTCACAAGTCCATCTATAATGACTAAACCATGTCATGGACTCGCGGCTTTGGTCATATCCAATACATGTAACCTAACATATATCTACGTTCCCGATTCGACAAGCATCTTGTCCCATGATTAGCAAAACATAATCATCTCCTCGGCAAACGTACTAGTGTACGCGTTCAGTCTATCCAATAATAGAAATGCTTCTCTCTTAAGCAAGCTGATCCGCGACTAGGGATGTTTAGAAATGACACTTTAAGTGTGACGGTTTCGCTGCACATGGTCCTCAACCATGTCGACGTCCACACAAGTTCAAATCAAGGTTCATGTAACAATCATATTACACAACCCGCACACTGTTTTCATATAAGGTGAATGCATATTTAATTTAAGTAAACAAAATTTTTAAAAGGAATGCATTCATATGGACTAAGTATTTGGGTGATACAACGTTTAGCTATGGGTATCTCCATACCCATAACCTGCGAGGACTATCGTATTAGATAACTACACTCTACTCTCTTCTTCCTCCTCTAGGTACCTCCATACCCATAGTCATCGCATGACAGTCACGCGCGACTAGAGAGAGCGGTCTTGTAAACGGGTCCGCACGTTCCCGCTAGTGTTAATCATCATCAGGATTGGAACATTTCCAATACCTACGATCACATCTTTTCATAAAATTTCATGGATCAAATGAAATTTTCTGAGTATTGGCTAGAAGTGGTTGTGACCTCGGCATTTTTGGCTTGTACTATTGCGTCTCACGCAATAAACAACCATAAATCCGATAACTCGTGACTACTAGAGTTTGGTCATGTATCCTTGATCCATACCACTTCCTTTTGCGATTAATAACCGCAATATACTCGCCACCGTAAATAGAATCATAAACTATTGGTCTTGTGGAACCTGTCCACATAACCGTGTTTTCATTTAAGCAAAACATGTACACACTTTGTGATCGAAAGTCGTGCTACATATTTGGACGTGCTTCATCTTTGGAAACTGTTGTTTGTTATAACTCTTTATAACCAACACGTCATCCACACCATTATAGATAATAAATCCTGAATTCTTTCGCAAAGTATTCAAGGATAAACTTCACCTCTATCAATACAAATCCCGATGGGTTTTAAATATACATAACCATTATGTATATATTTGTATAACCATTATACAATCACAAGAGTTAGTCTCATGTAATCGAATTACATTCAAACTCATGTGATTCCCATGAATTTTATTGATGGTGAACTAGACGATTTATTTGTATGACAGATAGCCACATACATATCATGACAGATATAATAGATCCTAACATCAAATGTAAGGCATCATATTATTACTTTTCGCGCTGCTTGATGTCTCACATCGAGCCGTTGAAAATTTCTGCCATTCGACATTTCGATTTATCTCCTCCAAGGAGTTTACATGTTGAAAACCATTTTCAACAATATGTCGATATATGTGCTATAACATAGAACGAGGAACTTCTTAGATCTATCATATAGATCTTCACGCTTAATTCATAAGCGGTCTCGTCTAAATCCTTTGTCGTTACAACAAATATAACGCAGCTCCCACTAACCTTCATGTGTACACAAAGTTTCCATTCGTTTCGACAATTTTATAACAGTTTATAATTTTGTCAAAACGAATATTCCAATTCCGAGAAGCTTTCTCTAATCCATCATATGGATCGTTAAAGCGTGCATATCTTATCCCCGATTCTTATGAATCGACAAAACCGTAAGGTTGTGTCAAATACACATCCTTTCATAAAATTTCTGTCAAGAAATTCGGTTTTGACATCCATTTTGCCACATCACATAGTCATAATATGCGACCATGGCAAGCAGAATTTCGAGAATGTGAAAGCATGGCAACATGCGAAAACGTTTCTTCATAGTCCGACTATGAATTGCATGAAACTCTTCGCAAAAAGCCTCGCTTTACATATATGCGTATTCCTATCCATGTCGGTTCTTCATCTTGAAAAACCCACTCACATTTCACGGGTCTAACCCAGAAAGTAATGAAATCAAGTTCTGAACTTGATAATTTACATGGATCGAATCTCAGATTTCATGACACCATGTCATGTGGAATCAATTTTTCATAGCATCCTTGTAGGATATCGAATCATCATATGATTTCGATCTATAATCATTAGCCTCGATAAATCCGTATTTACCGGCTTATGATATAGCCTACTTGATCTACGAAAAATTCTTTTGTGTGTTCGACTTGCGTTCATCAACTCTTGATGAAGCCATGTCAACTTTCATCGGTACAATGTTCATTTTCAAATCACGAACTCTTTCGAGATTTATTCTACTCCCACTAGCCCGCATAGAGATAAATGACACCAAGTTCCAAACTTGTGCGCATCTAGTCCTCCTCCAAGAAGGCATCTCTTCGAGCCACGAAAATCTAATTTTCGTCGGGACGTTAGAACTAATACCCTTTAGTTACCTTAAGGATACACGAACAATTTCCAGATTTGGGAGTGAGTTTAACCGAAATAAATTTCGAAATACACTCACATCCTCAAATATGTACAAGTGACAACTTCGGAACCATTCCGATCCATATCTCATATGGCGTCTTTTGTACCGATTAGAAGGTTTATGGTCCATATCTTAATGCAACCATTCATTAGTGCCGCTGTCTCAAAGGCGTATCCCCAAAGTATTTTTGGGAGATCCTATTGACTTATCATTTATCGAACCATGTCCAACATGCGTTCATTTCCTATTTTCGGACACATCTCAATGTTCCGAATAAAGGCAATCGTGAAACGATTCCACAATCATAAATGATCATCAATATTCATAACTCAAATATCGCCTCTTCGATCCCATCGAAAGGTTTAGCTCAAATACTCGCCTTCTCGATCCTATCGAAAAGCTTTGATTTTCTTGCTTAGTTGATTTCGTATTTCGTTTTTGAAACTCTTTGAACCTTTCAAAAGTCTCCGTTTTGGCACGCATTAAATAGATATTTCCATATCTACTTTAACCGTCCATAAACATAACAAAATACTGATAGCCTCCTCTTGCCTCGGAACTTATCGGATCATCTACATGTGAATGTAAGTTCCAATAATTCGTTGGATCTTTCTCCAACCATTGGAGAATGATGCCCTTTGTCGTCTTGCCTAATAAATAAGTATCGCATTAATCAATCGAATATAATTCGAATGATTCTAGCAATCCATCATATGGAATCTAGATACGCGAATCTCGTTTATATGGCCAAGACGGCAATGCCAAAAGAAGCAATCAACCTCTTGGTTTAATCCTCCTCGGATTTCACCATTCTTTGAGTCACTAGTTTGAACAACTCCTTGTCCGAACTTTCTGTTTTGGAAAACATTTTCCCAAAATACCCTTAGACATACATTTCTTTCGATCCCGCTTTTGAATTACAAGGACATCCATGCATCTCTATGCTTTGGATTCCCCGGACACACCAAGCATCTCCTATTCAAATTTACATCGCATCATATGCAATTTCGGGATCGACTTATCTATCGAATGCATATGATATTCGGTCACGAAGATCAAATCTCGTACCATCAACACACGAGTGTTAATCCAAGACCCATAAGGCGTCTCAAAATTAACCTACTCTTTGAGCCGCATTGAATCATTCAACGCGCTCTAGCTCTTGAAACTATTTCATGAGCGCTGTGTTTTACTTTCATATACACTCGAATTCTCAAAACAATTTTGAGAATATGCGTCTATACATGCCACCACAAGGCACGTAATATCGTTCGATTCCTTCTTAAAGTTTATCGAACCCGGCTTTCTCTAAAGCCAATGCCTCGAGCCCCGAATCTACCATTTCCGTGTCCAACACGTTCCTTTAAGTCTAAGAACTATTCTTTGACTATCAAGGTTAATAACGGTAATTCCGGCCCAAAAGCCATCTATCATATCGATCTCATCAATATATTTGGTGTTGCTTGAAAACATAATTCTAAACGGATGATGAAGATTAACTCCTAACCGTGCGTACTTAATCTATATGCTTATATGATGAATATATGATAGTGTTATTTTATCGAATCGATAACCCTCATACCGATACGGGACTCCAAGTCCATAACACTCAAGACCCATATTTTACGATCCTCCCATAAGTGACTATGGCCGACAAATGAGATCTCGATATTTTAGGTAGGATTAAATCCAATCGTATCCAATACGACTCTCGTTCCTTTATAGAATTTCGGTGACGAATCGTATCCAATACAATCCATGTTCCATGTGTGCATTCTATCTATGCCCCGAACTCCAATCGGATTGGCTTGGACGGTTAATTCATAACCAAATCCATCGTATCGTTCAATTGAACTACTCACGTGCCCGACTATGGCCTGAAACCACGTGAGTCCCCAATTAACGCTTACCACCCGCACCAATATATACAATAGTACGTGCCCGACTATGGCCTGAAACCACGCACTATGTCATATCAATCTCGATGGTTGTGGATATGGAAGGCATTTCCATGACTTAAATATTATGAGGGATCATGCCATTGCATGTTTCTAAATTCGTGACATAATCATATTATATCACTATCACAAGATTTTCAATATGCATATGATTTTATTTGGGAGTCTAATTATTCTAAATAATTATCTAATATGCTAGAATGATTGATGCCGATCAAATCGATATAAAGAACTCAAAATTCCGAGCTTCGTAGTCAAAGTTATCGCGAAAACAAAAACAGCATCCAGAGAAGGGTCCGTTATAACGGACTGCCCCATCCGTTGTAACGCAGGGGCCACGGGGCGCGAGAAAACCTCGCCCGGGACGCGTCCGGGGCGCCAAAAACTGCCCCCGGGGCGGCAGAAAACCTGTTTTCTGCACCCTTTCGTTATTTCATTAGAACGACACTAATACTTCGCTCAAATAAAATATATTACAACATGAAAGTTCTAGATAATCTAATTATCTAACTAAAACAATTTGAACCATTCAAATCGGAATTTCCTACTGAAAGTTATACCAGTTTTAGTAAAATACGAACAAACGAAAAGGTAAGTATATCCAATATACACCTTTTCAACCAGAAAACTACAGACACCTTTTCAGTATTCTGTTGAAACAAAAATATTAAATTGTTCCAACCGACTTTGAACGTGAACTAAAGTTCTAGATAATCTTATTATCTAATTAACCCAATTGGATTGGACTCAATTGGAGTTTCTATGCGACATATACGGACGTTTTAGTCTCTGTATGTCAAACAGTCGCACCATTTCAGTATTCCATAAAAACGACACTAATAATTCGTTCAAATGGAAAAACGTTATGTATCAAAGTCATAGATAATCTCATTATCTAACTACGCCAATTTGATCCAATCCATTTGGACTTTTCCACTGAAATTTATCTTAGTTTTACTCACTGTTTCGTATTCTAACTTTCTGCAGATTTTGCCGTTTCGTCCGTTTTCGCTCGTTTCCAAAACGATAAATCATGAAACTTTTTCACGATCATTCCTAGATACTCTCAATCAACTTTTGATCGATCTCTAGCGAATTCCACTTGTGATTTTAACGGAATTTGACTTTCTCTATATTTAACATCATGCAAACGGGTACGAACTTTGATAACCCGTGCGTATATCTAATATACGACTATGATTCGACCCTCGAATCGATGGCGATCGCTCTGATACCACTATTGGGGAATATCCTCGACCCCGGGCCCGCGCAGCGGATATGTAGGCCCGGTTCGATTCCCCGATTCCCGAGATCACGCCACGACTTCGAGGGTACGATGCAAATAGAAGGACAGATTCATACCAGTGCCAAATTGATGGCACACGAAGGGTTGATCGCCGCCTTCTATTTCCTTCGGTGTCACGTTGGTGACTAGCCCGTACGTCCCATACCACACGTCTCCCACCGTTTCGACACGCCTCGGGTTGTCTTCGTGCGTTCCATGCCCGCATGATTCCACAGCCCGTTACTCGATTACTTCTCCGGTTTGATCACAACGAAGAGCCACATGTGTCGCTCCTCTACCCGTATCCACCGTGAGTCGTAGCACCTCGGTCGCGGATGCACCTGCCTAGACGATGCACCGGCGAACTTGCATAATTGCGTTTCGATTCTCTAGACGGAGAAAACTCTTTTCTCCTTCTCTCTCAATCTCTTCGCACTCTTTCATCAAGTGATTAGAGTCTCTTAATTTCTGGATTAATTCTAAATTAACTCCATTAATTTTCTGGTTGAACTAATCTAATTATTCAACTGGTTGGACTGATGAGAGAGAGAGAGAAACATCCTATATATACTCCATAGGATAAGGATGGGCCAAAAGGTATGTATATCTTCTATACACCTTTTCAAACAGAAAACTGCATACACCCTTTCAGTAATCTGTCAGAACGAAAATATTAAATCGTTCCAACCGACTTTGAACATTTACGAAAGTTTTAGATAATCTAATTATCTTTCCAACCCAATTTGGCCCAGCCCAATTGGAGTTCGGACCCGAAAGTTACGGCAGTATGACTGACTATATGTCAAACTGTCGCACCCTTTCGGTATTTCATTAGAACGATACTGATACTTCGCTCAAATGAAATATATTACAACATCAAAGTTCTATATAATCACATTATCTAACTAACCCAATTTGAACCATTCAAATCGGAGTTTCCTACTGAAAGTTATACCAGTTTTACTAATCTGTTTCGTATGCCCACGAACGCGTACGTTCGTTTGTCCTACGTACCATTTTAGCGATGATCCAAAACTGTATTTCCTTCAGATCTCAGTTGAGATCTCTCTACTCATATCCACCTCGGGTTGTTGCCTTCCGGTTATGCGTAAATCCTCCTAGAAATACTTACGCACAAGCTTGCTTGAATCTAGAATTGAAGAAATGATTTCTCCAAATTATCACTTTCTCTCTTTGGCTTTCTTGGTGAAGAAGATGAATTAGTCCAACACTTTCTATTCCACCAGATCTGAGATTATATACCATTAATCTCATATCAAGCCATTAATTACGACAATCAATTCAGGAAAAATTGAAACAAACAATTCGGAACATAGTTCGTTCGAACTCACTTTTGGGTTCGTTCGAACGAACCCGCCACTGTTAGTATGTTATATTAGTTTGTTCGAACTGAATCACTATTCAGCAGAACTAACTATAGTGCGTTCGAACGCACAATATAGTTCGTTCGAACGAACCCTTTCCTGGCTCCAGAATTCTCACAATCTTATTGTGAGATCAATTCTTTGATCATCTTTATTCGTACTTTCTTCTAGTTGATCCAAAACTGTATTTCCTTCATATCACATCATCCTACATTAATAACGTGGTATATTTTTATTTGTTCGGTTCACGTTAGACTAAATCTATTCAATTATTTATCATGCCACATAAGATCACATAAATCAGATCTGAATGCAATGGAAGATGAAAAAATATTATATATAATAAATTAATATATAATATTATAAAATATATATTCATATTATTTTTAAAACATTAATTTTTAAAACCTATCAAATATATTGTTCTAAGTTTTCTCTTTAGTTTGACATCCACATTATACATGAGTACCTTTTGGTTAGATCTGAAACTGATTGGGAGAGTGAAGGAAATACAGTTTTGGATCAACGGTAAAAGAGTACGTACGAGGACACACGAACGTACACGTTCAAGAAGACGGATGAATGTACAATAGCATTGTGCAGAATTTGGTGAAAATACACAATGCGTCATGACGGACCATATGGTGCGTCATGAGTCATGACTAGGAATGTAAATGGTGCGGACATTGCCCGAACCGACCCAAACCATATCCGAAAAATATCCGGATTCGAATCGACCCAAACAATAATTTGTTGCATTTGTTGCATTTGTTGCATCATAATTTATTCATAATTATGAATTATCATCGTTCATAAATATTTTTTTTAATTTTATGTTGGGTGTTTGAATTTAGAAATATTACTTTGCTTAAAAAACTTTGATGATTACAAAATTCTTTATATTATTTTCGACGAAACATTTAATTAGTACTCTAATATAACATATCAAGTTAAATTATACTACAAGATAATAAAAATATCTGCATCGACATAAATAAAAATGTAAAATGTAATGAAAATACTCTAAGATAATGGTGAATCATTAATTATATGATACTAATATTATTTTATTGTTCAAAAAGCATTGAATATTATAAATAATACCAACTGAATATTGAAACTAATTTAAGGAATATTATCGAAATTAATTTTAGAATAAACATAAATACACATCATGTTATATCATATGATTTTTATTTAATATCTATTTTTTAAATTAACAAAACTATTCGATAGTTGTTTACAAAGTTAAGAAGTTATTTAAATGGATAAACTATTTTTATATTCTATTAGTTTTTTGAAAATTTAATATTAAATTTGTTTGGTTAAAAACACAAATGTAAACTCCTTAGTATTATATCAAATTTTTATATTTATAATTTTATTTAAAATAAATAATAATACTTAAAATTGTATTATTCAAATAAAATACTTAAAATTCTATTATGTAAATATGCATTTTTTGCATTATATTTTCTTACATAATATATTTACAAATTCAAATTTTGCAAAACGATATGTATGAACTACGCTAATATGGATGTCAAAATATAGAGAAAATTAAAATGAATATATTTGATGAATTTTTTAAATTAAATTTGTAAAATTAATACTAATATATGTTGTATGTTTTATAAAATTACATATTAAGTAATTTGTATTTCCTATATAAACTTTTTATCTTCCATTGCATTCACATTTGATCTTGTAATCTTGTGTGAAATGATAAATAATTGAATATACTTGGTAAAATGTGAACCTTACCTATAATAATAACCCACGTCATTAATGTAGGATGATGTGGATTTCTAATGATGCTTAAAACATGATGTAAAATAATGACACATAAATGACTACACAAAATATAATCTTCAAAAAATCTAACAAAAAATTAATGATCGAGATCAAACCACATCATTACATCTAACGGTTCAAATTAATACTTTCAAATTGTTATAAATGACTATACAAAACACATATCTTAAATGAAAAAAAATTTATTATTGAATATGATGAATCAACATCACAAAATTTAATGGTCAATAAATATGAATAATCATGATGATGTGGTTTCATGAGGAGCCTCAAATGTAGGTGCAAAATAGGAATGGGTAAATTGTTCAAGTGTATTTATCAATGAATGATATGCTAAATAAGAAATTTACTCTACATTCAAGAATAACATTTTTATTTACGATTTAATGTAAGCATATGACTCAACTAACTTTGTACTAAATTAACACTTAAAGGGGAATTTAAAGGGGAATGAATGTATTAAAAGTTAAATCTAGATTGGGGAGAATGTTTTTAGTTGAAATTTAATACAAAAATATGACTTTGCTAATTTGTAACGTTTTTTTTCAATTGAACGAAACATATAAAATAATTCTAAATTGACAATCAGTAATCAACCCCAATTGAAATTTTTTTTGTAAGTGTCATTTTATGATTTATCTAAACTACTTGCACATCAAAATCAACCCCATAATTCTTTGTATTAAATGAAAAATTAAATAATGGCCATAACTACATGCTCACTTGTGAAACAGTCAAATCATCAAACGACATATCATCATTATTGAAAATTTGTGCGACAAAAAAATAATCAACAAGTTCATGTTGGTTTGTTCCATTAAGGATCATGAATCTGTTATCTGATATAGATTTTAATGATAATTTTAATTTAATTCTAGTGTATACAAATCATTTAGTTAATGGCTAAAGTTTTGCATTGAATGGTAAATATGATATACATAGCATTAATTTACTGAATAAATATATTTAATGACAAATTTAGTATATAAATATCATCATCGACATACTGTTCCATGTATATTAAAATAAATATAGAGACGGCTTAAAGAGATTTTCAAGGAATGGAGAAGAAAATCATTGTTGGATTGTTGTTAGTGGTGGTTTTTGCAGTTATTATACAAGAAGTTTCATCCTTGGTCGAGAAGAAGTTTATTGACCCAGAATGTTTAAGTAACTGTTTGGAGCAATGCGGACCGTCTGATGATTGTTTTGATTATTGTATGAACCTATGCCGGGTGCGAAGCGACGAGTTGAGGCGCATGGCTCCTACCAATCTTAATAAATAATTTAGCTTAAGCCAGAGCTTAAGCAAATTTTATAAAAGAAATAGAATATTATTTTAAAATATAACATTGTTTCACAAATAAATATGCTATTAATATATCAGTTTCATATCATGGATATATTTTTGTTATAGATATCACTCATTTGTTGGCTTCATATCATTAACCGGTATAAACCAAATTGGTTGAGCAAATTGGTTGAACAATTATAAAATAATATTGGTTGAGCAAATTGGTTATCTGATATACATACCGCTATAAACCAATTTGGAGCGGATTAAACCGATTTAAACCGGATTTATATTAATTTTTCAGAATCGAAACTGGCCATATTTGCTCTCGGCCTGACACAAACTCTTTATTTACATTTCTCTCACGTACGCCACGATGCTCCACTTAAGATTTCGTTTCTTGGCCAGCTACCGAGTGTGTCTAAGAGATCGGCGATCGGAGGTTCTGTAGGTATTTGTCTCGCACACTGTTAATATTTTTATTTCTTCTCTGAGTAATAATTGCAACTACAATGCCAAGAGTTTGTTTGTTGCTATGTAATGAAAAATATAATTAACAAGACACACATTTGTTGCATATTGTTTATAGACTTGTAAAAGATTAACTCATATATTGAATCATCATATCAGTGATATATCAATTTTATTTTTTAAATATTAAATGTATATATTATATTACATAGTTCTTTTATAACAATTATTTATGCGGAAATATCTAAAATTAATTCGAAATTTTACATGATTAACATTCAAAAGAAATAAAAACATTAACAGTGTGCGAGAGAAATACCTACAGAACCTCCGATCGTCGATCTACTAGACAAACTCGGTAGTTGGCCAAGAAACGAAATCTTAAGTGGAGCATCGTGGCGTACGTGAGAGAAACGTAAATAAAGAGCTTGCGTCAGGCTGAGAGAAAATATGGCCAGGTCCAATTTCGAAAAATTAATATAAATCCGATTTAAATCGGTTTAATCCGGTCTAAATTGGTTTATAGCGGTATGTATATCAGATAACTGATTTGTTCAATCAATACGGGATAAATTATAACGGTCCTGAACCGGTTAATGATATGAATCCAACAAATGAGGATATCTATAACAAAAATATATCCATGATATGAAACTGATATATTAATAGCATACTTATTTATGAAACAATGTTATATTTTAAAATAATATTCTATTTCGTTTTTAAAATTTGCTTAAGCTCTTGCTTAAGCTAAATTATTTATTAAGGTTGGTAGGAGCCATCCGCCTCAACTCGTCGCGTCGCACACGGCATAGGATTATACAAAAATCAACACAATAATCAGTCGGTCCGCATGTCTCTAAACATTCACGTAAACATTTTGGGTCAATAAACTTCTTCTCGACCAAAGATGAAATTTGTTGTATAATAACTGCAAAAACAACCACTAACAACAATCTAATAATGATTTTCTTCCCCATTTCTTGAAAACCTCTTTAATCCGTCTCTATATTTATTTTAATATACATGCAATAGTATGACATGATGATGATATTTATATACTACATTTGTCATTAAATATATTTATTCAATAAACTAATGCTATGTATATTATATCTACCTTTCAATGCAAAACTTTAGCCATTAACTAAATGATTTGTATACACTAGAATTAAATTTTAAATTTATCACTAAAAACTATATCAGATAACAGATTCATGATCCTTAATGGAACAAACCGACATGAACTTGTTGATTATTATTTTGTCGTACAAATTTACAATAATGAAGATATGTCGTTTGATGATTTGACTGTTTCAACAATGAGTATCTCGTTATGGCCATTATTTAATTTTTCATTTCATACAAAGAATTATGGGGTTGATTTGAAGTGCAACTAGTTTAGATAAAATGACACTTACAAAAAAAGTGTCGTCAATTGGGGTTGATTACTAATTGTCAATTTAGATTTATTTTTTATGTTTCCATTTTTGTCGTCGGATTAGGATAAAACGTTAAAACGGTGATTCGCCGTTCCGTCCTATTTCAAGTATTTTACAACATTGATATGAATAATAGTTTAGATTTATTATGGGCCAATAGAAATTCAAAAAATTTTGAAAATTTTTGGGCGGTTGATTTGAAAGACATCAATTAATTGCATGATGTCAGCATGACCCATCAAAGATATCTTTTATATGTCGCGTTGAAACGAGCAAAATTTTCCAAAATAATGGGCATCTTTGTTTTGGTGAATTATGATGGATTGTATTTGAATATTCATGATTTCAAATATAATTCATTATTTGATTTGGTGAATTATGATGAAATCATATTTGTGTTTAAATGTTGGTTGGATGTTACGCAGCGAGTATGAAATGTTGGTTGGGTGTTAAGCAGAAAATTATGCAAATTTTTTGTAAATGTAACATGTGTCGCAAGAGGAATATATACCTGAAAATTTTGAGGTGCCCTCAGGCAGTCCATAAAAAAAAAGTGTTAAAACACCTCCGATTCCAATAAAAACACCATAACTGTTATTAAGTTCGACATTCGAATGGGATATTATAGATTGGCTTAAGAGTGGCCATGATATCACCGAATGGGATATTATAGAAAAGTATTTATCTCGAGACAATGAGATTTATTTTTCTTGGATTAATTCATATTTGAAATTTGACGAAAATGTCGGAGACACTGGTCACACTCCTGGAAAGTTTGTTTCAAGCGACGGTGTAATATGTCCCAAAAATAAGCACAAAATTGTCCCAGTTAGATTTTTTGTAACGGTTATCATCATTAAAAGCTCCTTGCCTAAAAGATTTTGGCAGTCCCATCACTAAAGCACGTATTAGTGAGAGTTCGATGGGGACAGTCACTATTAACTTTTTTTTGTGACGGCGTGTCCAAATCGTCACTAAACATCTACTCTTAACGGTTATGTGAATCATCACTCAATTACTTATAGTGATGATTGTTCTCACAGAAGCACTCAAAATTTGTAACAATTACCTCACTGGAGGTTTGATTTTACAATCAATCGACACCAACAGTGATGATTGTGGTCGCAAAAACTCAATTTCATTTTATCCCCAAAATACCATCATATTTGTTTCTTTGGCATTTTTGAAATTCAAAAGGAGAGAGAGAGAGAGAGAGAGAGAGAGAGAGAGAGAGAGAGAGGGTATTCTAGAAGAAAGGTAAACATATCCTTATAGGACCAAGAAAAACGCACAACTCCCTCTAATTTTTTGTGTATACACAAGATTCATCTATGTTTTGAATGAATCAAAGACGTTAATCTCGCCATCAAAGCGTTTGTTCTGACTCATGGATGCATGCTTCAGTCCATAAATGAATATTTGAAGTTTGCGTACTTTATCATTTTTATTTGAATTTTCAAAAACCCTAAAATTGTATCATGTAGACATCCTTTTCCAAGTATTTGTTAAGAAACGATGTTTTAACATACATTTGTCATATTTCATAGCAACAGCTAGTAATATACGAATAGACTTAAACATCACAACTAACGAGAAGCTTTCATCATAATTAATCCCTTGGACCCTTTCGATGTATGTCTCGCCTTATATGTTGTCATGTTTCCATTCATTTCCATATTTCTTATGAAAATCCATATGTTTTGAACGAATTTTTTTCCTTGAGGAAGATCTACCAAAGTTCATTCATACATGGTTATCGTAAATGAACTGCATTTCATGGCTTCATACCATGATTGAAAGTCATATATATTTATTACTTCTGAAAAAGTTGCCGGATCTTGGGTATCCATTACCAAAATTAAACGTGTTATATGTGAGGATCGATAAAAGAACTAAAATATTATTTGGCAATTCTTTCAGCGTTCAAGAAAAAACTTAAATAAGAAATGAAATTCAAATCCATACAATGACATTAAATTTAGGACAACAAATTCAAATTTCATTCACATTATCACACAAGAAAGGATTGAAGAAATAACACCATATTTATTTATGACACAATGTCATAACTAGAAATTTATTTATTCTATTTCTTTCTTAAAATTAGCCTAAGATAAATTATTTATTTATTTTCGTAGGAGCCATGCCCCCGAATTCCTCGCATCGCAAACGACATACCGCCTCACAATGCTCAGAATGTCCGCATGTCCTCAAACAATCATTAAAGCAAAGTTCGTCTATATACTTCTTCTCAATCAAAGATGAAACTTGTTGAATAACAACTGCGAAAGCAACCACTAACAACAATCCAACAAGTATTTTCTTCTCCATTCCTGGAAAACTCTTCACTATATTTATTTCAATATACTATGATGCAATAGCATCGGATGATGATGATATTTATATACCATATTTGTCATTAAATATATTTATTCAGTAATTGAATGCTACATGGAAATTATTAGGGGTGGGCAAATGGTTTGGTTTATTTGGGAACCGAACCGAACCGATCGAATTCGGTTTATTCGGTTCGGTTTTTCGGTTTATTTGGTTCGGTTCGGTTCAAAAATTGATATCGTTCGGTTTATTCGGTTCGGTTCGGTTTTGGTATTTCCAGAACCGATTAAACCGAACCGACCGATTAACACTATTTTTTACATTTTTATTATGTTCATTTAAAAAAAATTAAAATGTAATACTGTAAAATTAAAAATAACGATAAATATATTTTATATGATCTGTTTTTATATTTTTTTACTAAATACCACTTGAATTTTAACATTATAAAACTCCTAATTCGGTTCAACCGAATAAACCGAATAAGAAATTCGGTTTATTCGGTTCGGTTTTAAATCGGTTCAAATTTTATTCGGTTCGGTTCGGTTTGAATCTAGTCCGGTTCGGTTTAATTCGGTTTGCTCTTATTCGGTTCGGTTCGGTTCGGTTCAACCGAATGCCCACCCCTAGAAATTATATTTGCCATTAAATGCAAATCATATTTTTATATTTGTCATTAAAATTATATTTGTTTCATTAAATATATTTATTCAGTAACTGGATAAATCATATTTTTCGAAAATTTTGGACACCTTGAAATTAGTTGCGAGTACCTACGTCTCCGGGAATGCCTTGTGCCTCTTTTTGGCGTTCGATTGAATTCCAACTCACTCGATTACAAGGTTTTGCCTAGATCGATTTGCACGCTTTCTATCGATCTATAGCTAGGTCTCTTACAAGTTTATTGCACTAGTCTACTACACTTTTCACTAATCGAACTACGACGTGATCGGTCACGTGAGTGGGAAACGATTAGTAGAGGGATTTCGAGCTTAGATCAATGATCTAGAAAGGTTTCTCAAAGCAATCAATGGATATAGCTTATCACGGCTTTTAGGGTTTTCTCTCAAGTGTATTGAATGTATATGGAATGTGTAATGTATGAACAAGTAAGAGAAAACTCCTTGAAGGTTTCTATTTATACTCTCTATAGAAACCCTTCAGAAAATCACTAGTTCGTTCGAACGCACAACATTTCGTTCTGAACGAACAGGTAATTTGACCTAGCCGTTTCAAATAACGCAATTGTACTTTTGAATATCCGTTCGAACGAACAGTGTGTTCGTGCGAACGAACTTAATTATACATTGTTTTTGTCCAATTACAGTATTGATATTCGTCCAACGCACTTAACTTGTGAGTGAACGAACTGAGGGTTCGTTCGAACGAATACTTTGTTCGTTCGAACGCACACAATACTGTAATGAGGTTGGTTCAATCAAGTGATAGATTTTTAGTTATGTACCAAGTTCGTTCAGAACGAACTTGCAGTTCGTTCCAACGAACTTGACACTGGATTGAACTCTTTGTTATTTGAACATGATTGTACTCGAGGTCTACTCGGTTTTTACCAATGGTTTATTTGTGGCGAATCCCACTCACGGAAGTCTTCAACATCTTGATTTTTGATGTGCTTCAAGAGCCTTCCTTCTAATCTTCTTTTTGAAGGAAATACAGTTTTGGATCATCGCTAAAATGGTACGTAGGACAAACGAACGTACGCGTTCGTGGGCATACGAAACAGATTAGTACAACTGGTATAACTTTCAGTAGGAAACTCCGATTTGAATGGTTCAAATTGGGTTAGTTAGATAATGAGATTATCTAGAACTTTCATGTTGTAATATATTTCATTTGAGCGAAGTATCAGTATCGTTCTAATGAAATACCGAAAGGGTGCGACAGTTTGACATACAGTCAGTAAAACGGCCGTAACTTTCGGGTCCGAACTCCAATTGGGCTGAACCAAATTGGGTTGGAAAGATAATTATATTATCTACAACTTTCGTAAATGTTCAAAGTCGGTGGGAACGATTTAATATTTTCGTTCTGACAGATTACTGAAAGGGTGTATGCAGTTTTCTGTTTAAAAAGGTGTATAGAAGATATACATACCTTTTGGCCCATCCTTATCCTATGGAGTATATATAGGATGTTTCTCTCTCTCTCATCAGTCCAACCAGTTGAATAATTAGATTAGTTCAACCAGAAAATTAATGGAGTTAATTTAGAATTAATCCAGAAATTAAGAGACTCTAATCACTTGATGAAAGAGTGCGAAGAGATTGAGAGAGAAGGAGAAAAGAATTTTCTCCGTCTAGATAATCGAAACGCAATCATGCAAGTTCGCCGGTGCATCGTCTAGGCAGGTGCATCCGCGACCGAGGTGCTACGACTCACGGTGGATACGGGTAGAGGAGCGACACATGTGGCTCTTCGTTGTGATCAAACCGGAGAAGTAATCGAGTAACGGGCTGTGGAATCATGCGGGCATGGAACGCACGAAGACAACCCGAGGCTTGTCGAAACGGTGGGAGACGTGCGGTATGGGACGTACGGGCTAGTCACCAACGTGACACCGAAGGAAATAGAAGGTGGCGATCAACCCTTCGTGTGCCATCAATTTGGCACTGGTATGAATCTGTCCTTCTATTCGCATCGTACCCTCGAAGTCGTGGCGTGATCTCGGGAATCGGGGAATCGAACCGGGCCTACATATCCGCTGCGCGGGCCCGGGGTCGAGGATATTCCCAACACTTTTCTTGTGCTTCTTGTGACTTCGAAGCTCTTCATCATCTTCGTGTCGTACATGTGTTATCCTACACACTTTCTCGATGTATACGTTAGTAATGACAGTGTTTTGAAATAATCAAACTATTAGGAAATTTGAACCAACAGATCCTTCTTCGACCTTTCTTCGCTTGATCACGCTAGCCTCGTTTTTGTCGAAGATGAGCTCAACGAGTATACACATGAATACCACGAGTTAGTCGAAATTAACCGAGTTGTACTTGTCAACTATGAATATTATTTTGAAAAAAGTGTTCTCAAGTTATTTTATGTTCCTGGGAGGAACCTCCTATTTACGATTTGTTTATGTGTAACCTTGCTTTTTATGAAAATTGAAAAAGTAATGCCAGTCTGATATAATCGGTAAAAAAATATTTTCGCCAGACTAGTTGGCGGAACTAGATTTTTTTTTAAAATTTACTGATATGAAAATAAAAAAAATATGCATATATTTTGTTTCACGCGCTCAGTTTATGAAAATGCATGTGCACAGGGGCGGATCTTGGGGGGGCGAGCGGGAGGCCCGGCCCCCCCTATGAAATCGGGAACCGATATATTAGCGATAAAATGAGGTGATTTTGTTTTTTTGGGAAGTGATAAATATGATAAATTTGTAAGTATTTCACAAAGAGTAGTGTAGTCTAGTGGTAAAATTGTTGTTTGAGAAATTGGAGGTCTTGAGTTCAAAACCCTCTAGGCACATATTTTAATTTATTTTTTATTTCGGCCCCCCTATAAAATCCGGCCCCCCCTATATATGGATCCTGGATCCGCCCCTGCATGTGCATACACCTATTCTGGGTGAAAATGCCTTCGATTTTCAAATAAACTGACGAAAATGACATATTTTTGCCATTTTTCCAAATCAACTCGTTCAAATTATCTTAGTTTTATTTTCTATTTTCGCCTACTGGTGAAAAATAATTTTTTTCTTTTCTTTCATATCAGTAAAAAAATTGAAAAAAGAACCATTTTCGCCAATTGAGATGGCAAAAATGCTAATTTTACAAATTTCACCAGACTAATGTTATTTTGCAAATTTGATCAAAACCGAGAGTATATATAAAAAAAATCCCTATTTACTACAAAGGGGTGGGGGCGGGGACGGTATAAAACTTAAAGAGTAGTGATGTATACTCCCTATTACCCTCTCCGATAATTTTTCATGATGTCGCACGGTTTCTAAACCTTAATTTTAACGTTTTAATTCAAAATTTGACACTTTAATATATAATTTGACTATCTTAATATAATTTGTATCTCATATATTTTTTATATTTGGCCAATGAACTTGTGGTTCAGTGATTGGGTGTGAGAGTTTGTGGGTTCGAGTTTCATTGACATCACTGAATAGAGGACTACCGAATCTTCTCCATTTACTCTTTTTTTATTTATTTTTTATTTGAAGCCTAAGTAACCACGTTGAGAGAGCGACTACCAATATAATCACATAAATCAATTACGATATATATAAAATTATGTTTTCTTTGAAGTATATTTTTCACTCATTAATATCACAAATTGAGATGGTTGTGCTTGGAGTGGAGGGCGTCGTTCCTCCAAAAATTTCACCGAACATGCATATAACTAATGATCAAGTATATATTTTATCAGTATAAAAATGTAAAATTTATTGTTTTGCTCATTTATAAAAATCGCAAAATTTGATTTCAGAATGATTTTTCGTTACCCCTTCACAAGAAATCCTGACAAAATTCAGTATTGTGCTAAATTTGAATTGACCATATTATTATTCAGTTTCGTAACCATGGAGGCCCAAGAGTCCAGGACTCGTTACAATCTATCGTCATTCGTCACACAAAAAAAAACGGATTTCAAATACCGACTTAGATAAGAATCGAGATTTCATATGTCTCGTAAGTCGTAAACTTATAATCCGGTACTACAAATCTACAATGCGAAAAGTCGCCCCTGATGGGGAATATGGAGGGAGTGGGCCGAGTGGCGAACAAAATCGACCCCACGAACAAAATCTGAGACTTCAAAATCCCCCAAATTTTCAATCAAACGTAAAAGAAATTCTCCATCATGCTGCAAATTCGTCTGAGCAAGGCTTCGTCGGGCGAAGCGGCCGCTCCATCGGGCGGCGGAGGCGGAGGAAGCGCGGCCATCGGCGCCGGTACTCCGGTTATTAAGGCGGCGACGGAGGGTGTGACTGTTGCTTGCCCTGACCACTTAGTAATTGCCGACCTTCCTGTTGCAAAGAGTCTAGGCGCCGTTACCGTCTCCGCCACAGCCGCTGCGCGTACCATCGGCCGTCGGTCGCGCCGTCCACTCGGTGAGAGGGTTCATATTTGCTCTCGTTGTGATTTCCCTGTTGCAATCTATGGCCGCCTTGTAAGTACTAACATCTTCATTTCATGAATCAAAAAAGCCTTTCCACCATTCTTTAGGGGCGAATGAATTACAAATTTGTCTTTTCGATTGCAAAAAATTTGGTAATTCAAATTCAGTACTGAAATTCATGTTTATTTATCTGATGCAGACTCCATGCGAACATGCATTCTGTCTAGCATGCTCAAGAAGTGATTCAAGCTGCTATCTGTAAGCTTCCCCTTTCTATTTGCCATCGAAACAAGATAACCAATTTGAAATTTGTTCTTAATTCATAAAAAAAAATTGAAATCTTTACAGATGCGAAGAGAGAATACAGAAGATCCAAAGCGTGAAAATGATGGAAGGAATATTCATCTGCGCAGCGCCACACTGTCTCAAATCATTTCTAAAACGCACCGAATTCGAAACCCACATTCAAGAATTCCACTCGAATCTCCTCAATTCGAACCAATTAAAACAAAACGCCACCGAATCAGACACGCAAAAAGACACCACGTTAAAGCCCGAATCTTCCACTGCACGTGGGTCCTCTTCCAGACCTGGTTTCTCCCCCACGTCAAGTTCCCAAATCCACCGTGAAAACTCAAACCCTAAATTCGCAAAATCAGATCAAGAAAAGATAGAAATGCCTTTCATATACCCTCCCTTGTCAAATCATCACCCGAATTTCCCCATGCCGATGAATATGAATATCAACCAGCAATTCTTCATGAATCCTTATCAGGTGCAGTTAATGGATCCGGGTATGGATCCGGGATCCATTATGGGAATGCAACCCGCTCCATGGGGAATGGGGATGATGAATATGCAGATGGGGAATATGGGGAATATGGAGGGAGTGGCGAACCAGGCGGACCAGGTTCATGGAGGAATGGGGTTCTTGCAAGGGGTGCATGGCGATAATAATGGAGATAATAAGGGCGTTTTGGCAAATTTACAAATGCAATTGCAAATGCCTATGTCTATGGCTCCTTCGACTCCTCAGATGCC
Organism: Luzula sylvatica; assembly: GCA_946800325.1. Taxonomy (NCBI): domain Eukaryota; kingdom Viridiplantae; phylum Streptophyta; class Magnoliopsida; order Poales; family Juncaceae; genus Luzula; species Luzula sylvatica. Next base: position 22,319,593 of record OX326956.1, read on the forward strand.
TCCTGCTTCTATGCAAATGCATTTTAACCGATGAATTTCTTTTTTGCTTTTAGGGGCTTAAATGTAATTCTTTGATATTTAGGATTTTGGATTTTGGTTGTAATATTGTTTGTTGGTAACCCTAAAACTTGTTCTGTGACATGGCAACGTTATGTTTCTATGAATGTTTTTTTTTTTTTACTATAATTTGCTTCTAATCTAGTTTATTATATATATCATTAACAAAATCAAAATATAAGTTTGCAAATATATTTCTACTGAGATAATTTGGCAAAATAAATCAGAAAAAAGAGATGGGAATCAAAATTTCACCAAAATAAAATCCACATAAAAATTACACGTCAGTTTTACTATGCACACCAACACCCAATAAATTAATTCATGCAGTTAAAACAATAAATTAAAATTAAAACAATGTAAAAAAAATTATAGGGTGAAAACAGTAAGGCCCTTAACACTCCACACTCGATACAATCTCGCGAAAATAAAATCATACAATATCATAATTAAATTATATACATTCAAACTTAAGAAATGAAATACAAATTTCCTTTCAAACCCTAGTTCCTTTAAGCAGTACCTAATTTTTTTTTCTTATTCAGATCAATTAGCTTTTAAATTTGCTAATTTTGCACGTATATTCGTGATATATAAATAAACAAATAAAAACCAAATATCTTATTTATTTCAAAATATAATATCCTGAAGAAATAGGTTCAACTCCTGTGCAGATTTCCCAATCGTACCCCCACGTCTACACAAAATAAAAACACATCAGGGTAAATTTGATATTTTAAATTTTTAAAAGGGTAAATATGAAATTCCTTCAATTAATTATACCTTGTGATGGGAGGTAATAAGCTAGTTTTTACTTTTTCTAACTCGATATAGCACAAATTGCATCTCTCCAATCTGAACCACACACAAAAAAATATTATGTCAAATTATAAATGTATATGTGTGTGTGTTTAGAGAGAGAGAGAGAGAGAGAGAGAGAGAGAGAAGAGAGAGAGAAACCTTTCTTCCATATGAAGATCAACACCAACAGAACGAGGAGCATTAACAGTCGAATAAATCATCGGCCCAAAACTCTTTACGAGTTTAATCAACATCTGCAAAGCAATACTTATATGCCTAAAATATTAAAAAAAAATATTAATTTCCCACATATAGAACATAAATTTCAAATATACCCTTTTATAAATAAATAAATACCTATCAAACTTGCTTTCTAGAAGACTCGTCACAAGTGGAAATAAAGACGTACAAAACTCCAATGTGATAATCTCACTATTATCCATTAACATATTAATAAAATCTGCCGAAACCTACATGTATTATTTTATTAATTATTAATTTATTATAATAAAAATCATTAAATAATGAAAAATACATACAGCATGGTCTGCCATATTTTGCATCGCATTTATCACACCTTTCAAATCGTTTTTCATCCATAGTCTATGAACCACCTATATACAAAATTCACAAAAATGATAAAAAATAATAATTATTTTACAGGGTTGGATATACAAAAATCCACTTACTTGGAGTTTAGTTAACCGTGTCTGACAAGTACTGACAAAATCTTGATGATTTTCCAAAATATCCAAAATATCCAAAATTGAATCTTCATCACTCGTCGATTCAGTTTCTTTACCTGCAGATAACGATCTCTCCTTCTACAAAAAAAAATTACATTTACACCCCTTTTTATCAAAATTATATATAAACCCTTTGAATGAAAAACTCACGATGCTTTCGTGATTATTCGCGTGTTTGGTCCGGTCCCAAGTTACCATTGGTGCCCTTGTTGTCCCCCCTATATAACCAAAAAGAACAATTATTAAAAAAATATTTTAGATTCATAAAATATTTTCATGTAAAGTAGAAGCTTACTATATCCGACATTGTAGGTCTGTACCGGTACCATACCAACCGTACAGGGTCTCAAGCTAGCTGGTACGAGATCCAAGTTTCTCTCTCTTCCAAATAATGGTTCCTCAAAGGAAGTTATCGAAGAATATGCACGTCTATGTCGAATCGAATTATTATTATTATTATTATTATTATTATTATTATTATTATTTCCTTCGATATTTTCTCTATTTTCTCTATGTATAATAATACGTGTATTTTCTTCTTTATCTGAATCTTCACTTATGTATTTTCTCCTCGTACCAATTCTCACACTAGGTTTCGGTACCGACGTACCGCTATTTTGCTTACTAATAACATCTTTTTCTATTTCGGTTACCAATTTGGGGTAATTTTTGGGTATTTTTGGAAGTGCCACGTCAGCATGTTCTTTATTATGGTTTGTTCTCGGTACTATAATTGGAGCCGCGTATACTTCTTTGTTGGTACTGCCAAAATCCACCGAAATTCTTGATCGGGAAGGTCTAGAGAGAGAAACTGGTACGGGAAGAGCGGTACCAGTTTCCTTAGAGGTCATTCTCGAAAGAGGAATAAACGCCACGTCAGCATCGTCAGACTTAATGGACGAGGGTTTCGGTGGAATTTTCCTCGTTAATTTCTTGGGAGTACTAGGTGCATCGTCATTCGCTAAAACAAAAGAAATAGAATATTTAAAATAATTGTAAGTAATTACTAATTAATGAAAATAACAAGGGCGTTTAAGTAAATATATACATTTTGAAACGGACAATCTTGCAAAAGTAGCATTTAAATTGCTTTCTGTATTCAATGGAGGACTGGTCCCTGAATTCGGCTTTTTGACCGCATAAGGCTCGACTTGCTGAAACCACAAAAGGGTATAAATGTAATTAAGATGTTTTAGAGGGGTATATATAAAAAGAAACCGTACCGAGAGATCCACGACCCAAATACCAACGCAACTTTGATTGGAGGAACAACCGAGAAGCTTGCCATCATGAACGTGAAGATCCAATAATTTCGACCAACCCACGTCTACTATATCGTGACATTTTATTGGCTCCCATGATAAAACCTAATTAAAATAAATAAATAAATAATATTTGGAATATCTTGTAGGGGTATAAGCGATATTTTGAGGTTTTAATACCTTCATGCTCTCGTGCAGTCCGCAAAACATGCTTCGTCCGTCTTTGTTGAATGTCATTGAACGAACCCCACTTGTCTAAAAAATATAAATTAAATTAAACACAATATATATGAATTCGTATATTATTATTATGTGAATAATTGGCATTTTTTAGGTATAAAAAAAGAAAGTACGTACATATCTTAGCATTTGTTGTGCGAGAGGGACTTGAGGAGATGAGTCATTTGAACCTTGTACAGTCTGAATAAAAAGGTGAATATATACAAAATTAACCCTAAATATTAGAGAGGAGTTTTGTAAAATTTCCAAAATTTTAAATTTTTTTTTTTTTTTGAGTAAATTCGGAGAGGGCTCAAAGTCCCCCTTCCAAACACAATCTCCTCTTTTTTTTTTTTTCTTTTTTTTTTTTTATTACAAACTCGTAGGCCACACACTCTATTCACTCATTTAACATTTAATCTATAATCTATAATCCAGTGTCTCCGCCGGGAATCGAACCCCACACCTCTCGCTCCCTAGCCAAGAGGTGTGACCAACTAGGCTAACTCTAGTTGGTAAAATTTTAAATTTATTTGGTACCTCGGGTCCAGAAGATCCGATTAATTCGAACGTCTCGAGATCCCAGAATTTAACAGTTTTATCCGCAGAACCTATATTTCGAAAGAAAAGAAAAAAATTCAAATTTTCATATATACCCCTTAAAATTACAAGAATTACAAACCTGTAGCCAATAAAAACTCATTTGGATGAAAATCCAAGCACTGAATTTGTCCATCATGGTGTTTGAATTCAGTTAATAATCTTCCAGCAGTCAAATCCCAAATCTTGAAAACAAATTCAAACACAAATTAATAACAGAACAAACCGAAATTGTGTAATGGAAGTAAATGATAGGGACCTTAACGCAATTATCCTCGCCGCCAGAAACGATCCATTTACCATCAGGAGTGAAGCTGAGCACATTGACTCCTCGAGTGTGGCCTTTATATGTATGAATACAACTTTTTCGCCTAATATCCCAAATTTTTAAATTTGTATCGAGGGACCCAGATGCAAAAAATTCACCGAATGGGTGGAAATCTATTGCCATGCAATTCGATCTGTGTCCTGTTAAACTCCTCATCACTTCAAAAATGAAATAAAGTGTTTTAGTATGAATATATTTCTGTACCAAACTGGAATTAATGAAATTTAGAAAGTATTTTTGTACCTTTTGCTTCTTCTAAGTCCCATAATTTAATCGTACCACTTGCGGCTCCACCAGCAACGAAAACCTCGGAAGGATCGAAATTAACGCATTCGACAGGACTACTGTGTCCTGATAAACTCTTGGAAATTGCAAAAAAAAAAAAGGGGTTAATAATTTGTATGATTTTGTTGAGGATGAATTTGAAAGTTTGATTGAGAGGATTAATTTACCAGAATGGAATTGGGTTTTCCAATTGACCAAAGGTTGACCTTGTTATCATCTCCACCAGTTAGAAGAAGTCTCGATGTTTTTCTCCCGATTTTGAGGCAATTTACAGTTGATTCGTGTGCCACGAACTCCTCTGATTTTTAGTTAAGTGATTCAATTTCGTGATTGATTCGGTGAAATTAAATGTTGCATTTGGATATAATCCATGCAAACCCAAAAAATGTGAAATTGTCAAAATTTGCACTTTTTTAGAAGTTATAACTTGCAAGAAATGAAACTCTAAATAGTTTTTCAGTTTCATTCAGAGAAGAAAAAAAATCAAACTAATTTAATTGATAAAAATCAGAGCATTACTGGATCAAATTATACATAAAATCAAAGCTAGAAGTGCGATAGCAAGCTTCAAAACAAAATCGAAGCAAACCCAACACTGCAAATCGACTGAATTTAGAAAAGAAAAGAAAAAAGATTAATAATCAAAAGGATACGAAGCTTATATGCGCGCTTGGTTGCCATTTAGAAGCTGCCAAGAAACGATGCAAGGTGTATTCTTTAGTAGATCCACGAAAAACCCAAATTTTAGGCCGGCTTCTTCTTTTCTCATAAGATCGTGGCTCCAGTGATTTAGAGGGAGAAAAGGAAAAAGAGGGTAGTTTTGGAAACGAAAAGATGAGAAATTGAAAAAGTAGAGAGGGAGACTCGCATATAGAGAGAGAAAGTACAAGACGGGAGAAGAATACAGTATACTGTATACATCTCATTTTTTCACAATTTTGGTAGGCCTGTTTTTTTAAAAAATTAAGGAAATTGCAGAAGTGGTCCTAAAATAAAAATATCATCATTATTATTATTGAGGAAAATGAATTTGTGGCATTTTAATTCAATCATCAAATTGTACTCCAAATGTGTGGGGAAAGCAATGTGACACTTGTCCAAAACGTTCTTGATGTTTTCGGCACACTGACTAATCGATAGAATCAAGTTTTAATCATTCTCCACTCATCTGATTTTAGTGCATTCAGTACGAGGCCTTACAAAACAAAATATTTGACACAATTGTAACAAAGGATGAATTAAATTCAGTGGGAATCTTAGCTGAAATTAGTAAGGAATTTAATTCAGTTGGTTTTGGTTGCGTGTAAAACACGAAAATTATATATTGTGATAATTTGTGGATTTAATTTTTATTGACATTAATAAGTGAATGAAATATAAGCTTTTCTTCGTTTACTAAGAATCTCTAAAAATAAAATTAAAAGTCCTACATATGTTAATAATATGGTACGCAATACATCATTATATAATTCAAATCAAATAAATTTCAAGTTGGTCAAATAAAGTGGTATATGCTACTAATTCATCAATTCGGTTATTCGTCTATAATTTGGTTTATTTAACATAATACAAATATAATTATGAGGAATTTTTCAAAATCTCCCTAATTTTTCTGTAAATTATGAAAAACTCCCTGCCTTTTTAAAAAAAACTCCCTATATTTTTTAGATTCCCTCAAAAACCTCATACATTTGTTTCTTCTTCCATAATCCCCTAACATTTTTAAATTCCCTCAAAAACCCCCTACCTTTTGTTATGATTTTTAAAAAATGACCATTATACCCCCATAGTTTTATTTTATAAATTTATATAATTTAATAAATAATAAATACATATTAAACTATTATAAAAAAATAAAAAAAATGTTAAAAATAAACAATACATGATATTAAAATATTATAATAAATATTAAAATATCATTTTCAACAATTATTAATATCTTAATACCTATGTATTATTTATTATAATATTTTAATATCTATGTATTACTTATAATAATATTTTATATCTATGTATTACTTATTATTATATTTTATAAATAGATAGATATTAAAAATATAATAATAAGTAATATATAGATATTAAAATATTATAATAAATATGGCCGTTCATCTAATTTTACTGTCCGCGTTTTTCTTCAAATCAGTGTCTCTGTCACGTATTGATTCCTGGTTGAAAATGACGTTTTGAAATGTGTTAGCAATTCCCAAAACTAAATGTAGATTAAACTTGTGCCTGTATTTTCTTTTTAGTCGTATTTTTTTCTCTATTACAAATTTTTTTTTTTTGGCCGGCAAATGTGTTTGCATTATGAAATTCCTTTAATACCCCTTGCAGAACTAAAATACTAAATTAACAATCCTATTAGTATACTCGAACATTTAATGTCTGATACGATTACCTCCTTAATATTTGATTCTGATGATACGTCTCGATTCATAATCAATGGACTTATTCTGTTAGTATACTAGGACAGGGTACGGTATTATACATGCCCATTGCCCATTGGTAGAATTCTGTATGTTATGATTGTGAACGAAGTTGAAGAAGACTGGCTAGCTAACTGATGACATAACCGTTGGATTTGGTGAACCAAAACTGATGCGATAGCCTTCTACTTCTATCGGTCGAGTCCATCCATATGCAGAGTTGTTCTCAGATCTTGGTGTATAGCATCGGTTATGGTTGACATATCACATTGATTGATTTCCTTCATTACGTTCGTAAAATTCATTTTTTTCTTTGATAATAAAGTGATAAGGTTCATAAGTCCTCCATTCATTGATGTCAATGAGGATCGAATCAACAATCTCTCAAAACATATGATTTTTGTATTCCATCCATTGATAATAAAGGGAGAAGGTTCATAAGTCTCACACTCTACCAACTCGGCTATGGACTCATTAAAAAGTTATATTAACATACAAGAAAAAAAGTATATTAATATAATAAACTATTTAGCGGTACCAAAAGGTCAAAACTGTAGAAAGATTGATTCATGACGTAACTATACAATTACTAGATTTTTTTTTTGACATGCACCTCTTTCAAAGGACTTTCTTTTATATACATCGTTATGAAAATCCTAATTTATAAAAATAGCTACGAATTTGCTCAATTTGCAAATCTTACTTTTTCGTGAGGGTGTGGCGAAAGAGTATTGACTTTCCTCGGGAAATATGGGGAAAGAGATTAAGCATGAATTTAGGCTGTTAAGATAAGTCTAAATACAATCAGAGAGAGATGAAAAATCATGGAGTTTTTTGTCCTTCGCCAAATGGTCTGGCGGAAAACAACAAAAAAAAATTTCGTCAAGTGGTATGGGAAAGAGGATTGATTTTCGCCAATTTGCAAATCTAACTTTTTCGCCAGAAAATTTTCGTCAGAGGATCGTCAGGCGAAAGAGGTTAGAGATGGATTTACTGGGAATTGATCCGACCCCGGGTACCCGCGCAACGAAAGTTAGGACCCGGTCCGGTTTTCAAAATCCAAGATCTCGTCACCTTTCCGAGGTACGATGCATTAGAAGGATAGTTGATTACCGGCGTGAAATTGATCACGCTCGACGGGCTGATCATTTTCGTCATTCTTTACTTCTTCGATGTCACATTGGTGACTAGTCGTACGTCCCATACCAGCACGTCTCCCACCATCTTGACTCTGATTACTTCTCCTGTTTGATCACAAACAAAGAGCCACAAAACGCGAACTCATCTATCCGTATTCACCGTGAGTCGTAGTCTCCCGGCCACACACGCAACTGCCTAGACGAAACGTGTGTGAATTTGCTAGATTGATTCATTTGATTCTCCAATCGAGAAAATACCTTTTCTCTTTTCTCTCTTTCTCTTTGCACTCTTTCAACTCTTGATAAAATGATTTCAATTGATTAGTCTGACCTGATGAGAGAGAAACATTCTATTTATATGTCATAGGATAATGGCACCCAAATGGTGTATATCATATATACCAATTTGTGTATCATCTAATTATATGTAACCCAGATCCAAAACTATGTCTGTTGTAACGCACCATATATGGTCCATAACAACGGACTATACACTATTTAGGGGTATTTGTAACAGTCTGTTACAACGGACCACATAGTCCGTTCCAACGGACCATTCACTGTCGTACAGTGAACTAATACTCATATAGGTTCGTTATAATGCACCAAATGGTCCGTTATAACGGACATGCTCTTAGAACAGTTGTTTGAATAATTTTATTATGCATTCATTTATTCCGTTCAACGTATATGTTCTTTTCTTCTTATACGTACAATTGTCGTTGATTCAAAACTGTATTTTTTTTAGGATTTTGGACTTTTAATCATGCTAATTGTCACAAACAACATGAAGAGTTTCAAATTCAGGATTTATTTACTTTCGTCGGACGAGCTGACGAAAACTAAAACTTAAATTTCAAACACTTCACGGCTATAAACCTAAATTTAGTCTCTCTCAGTTGGGAGGTTGGCGAAAGGTAAAAACACAGTTAAACTTGCTTCCATGTCCTCTAAAAATTACAATTTAGCTCCTGTGAATCCCAAAAACATAAAAGACCAACTAGTAGGTAGGTAAGAGAAGAAAAGTAGATTTTTTTCTATAAAGTATATAGAAATCCACCGAAATATTATATTGATAAAATAAAATTCTGTATTCTTGGCCCAATCCCATAATTGGCCCAAAAAAACATTAAAAATGTATATAAGTTTGGACTCATAAAATCAATACATTACAATACTACTATTTGCGTTGCACAACGAACGTGTTAATTATGTTTATTATTATAATACAATGTACATATATACGAAACTATTAATGATATCATTTGTAGATAAAATATCTGATACTATTAATTATGTATGTTTACAAGTATTTACATTATGATAGCAAAGCAAATGACTTATATTTTATCAAATAATATATATATATATATATATATGGGCTAGATTCAATGGCCAACACTCTTGTTTGGCCAACTGAAAACTCGAAATTTAAGCGTCGTTTATTTCTTAATTTGAGTAATTCAACAATATTTAATTTCTTCCTAAACTTAGCAAAATGGCAAGTTAGGGTATCGATCCACAGGGAGATTACGGTAATTCTAGAGTTTAATGTTCTAATTCACAGTCCCAAAAATTCTCCTAAATTGCACACGACAAATTCAACACTGAGAGAGACTATGTTCCAATTTTCAGATCTTTTTATCAATCCAAATAAATTCTAAAATTCCTCAAACAAAGAGTGTTCAAAAACTAGATCACAGAAAAGTATCAACTTCAATGATTTTTATAACTCAAATTACAACTCCACATTGTTTGAAACTTTTATCACAGATCAATAATCAAGCAAACAAGACAAGATATTTTTTATAGATTTTTATATGCAATAATCAATTAACTAAAAATGCAAGACTAATTACTGGACAGAAAACACAGAGATTAAATGTCTGAACTTTAAAAATGCATAACAATTAGGAAACTAAACGAAATTAGATGCAACAAAATTCTAAATGAACTAGATATTGCCAAGATTCACAAACATGTTTTTCTAAGAATTAAACAGATCTAAAAGTATTTTTAAACTATTAAACTAAACAGGAGTATCAGTAACTAATCAGATTCAGATGTTCAACTTTGAAATTCAATAACAAATGGAAAAATGAACCGAATGAGATGCAACAAATTTGTACAGAGACTAGAGAGATTCAAGATTATGAAACATATTTTTATGGATTTTAATCAGATCTAAAAGTATTTTTAAACTAATTATCAAAACTGCTCAGACAGCAAACAGATTTATAACAACTAAACTTTAATTCAATCACAAACTTCAAACAAACAAATGAATAACAAGTAAAAGGGGGATTCAGAGATTCAAAACAAGAACAAGATCAACAGAACAGGATCTAACAAGCTTTAAACAAAGTTCTAAAATATCAAAAATATCCAACTTGGAGAGAAGGTACCAAATCTGAGAATGGAGGTTGGAGAAGGAGGTAGAGATGATCTGGCTAGCTCCTATGGTCTGTTGTCACCCCAATGAAGCTGCCAGGAGGGATAGAAGGAGCTCGAAAGTCTCTAATGGCGGAGCTTGATTCTGTCACGAAGCCAAACTGAGAAAGCTCGAAGCTTGGGCTTGAATCAATCTAATTGATGCTTGAGACACCTTCTGGGAGTGGGTATGGTGGTGTGGGAAGGGAGAATTGAGAATGAGGTGGAGAGAGGAGAGAGAATGGGTCAGGACTTCACTGTGGTGATCCAAATCTGAGAAAGCTCGAAGAAATGGATCAATCCACTGATGGAGAGGGGTAAGGGAGTATCAGGGGGTGTGAGAGAAGATAGAGGGAGGGCCAAAAGGCCGCTCGAAAAGGGTTTTTTTAATCTCGTAGCTCAACAGAGGTATAAATAGCCTTTAATTCACTGGATGGAGCGATTCTAGATCGAAATTGAGAGGAGAGAATGGTCAGGTAGGTCCCACACAGTGCCACGACGTGGCTAGGAGAGAGAAAGAGGTAGTTACGAGCTTGTACGAAGAGGTTTGAGCAATAACAGCCATGGCGCTGTGTATTTTGAAGAGACGAATACTTCTCCAGTGAATTGTACGCGTAGAATTTCAGGGGACAATAGCTTCGTTATTTCAACAGTAAATTCTACACTGAGGGTGTATTGAGTAAATAAATGGAGAGAACGTGAGGCGGGATATTTCAGTTGGGGAATTTGTTTTGAAAGGACAGAGGATATCATGTGACAAGATCAGTGTAGCTGTTCGTGTAATTGGGTGAGTAGAGAGAAGGCAGAAGAGTTCAGCGCGAGCTACACCATGTGACTGCCACAGAAGGTTTATGGCGTTGTTTGATCTCTGACTTTGCATTGTGGGGTATAATGAGTCACTCCCGACCCTATGTGGTTTTGGTGTGGTGAATTGTTGGTTTGGGTTGTCAGGATCTGGTGCGCTGATTGCTGTGTAGCCACTTGTGCAACGGGTCATCTGAAGAGGTTTTCTGACCCGTTTCACCAGAGATTTTGCGACTTCCTCGTACTTCCACCAAATGGCCTGATCTTTACATCCAAATTGCTCGTCTCGACGAGACGAATCCAGCCATGGGGTTTATTTGTGGAAATTTGGCCTTTTTTACCTGAAATAAACACAAATTCATCATTAAAGTATTTTCCTCAAGAATTATTAAATATAAAGATTATAATATGTTTTAGTGTCTATTTAATGTTATTTTGCATGATTTTAAACCCTAAAAATGTGCTTAATTATGCTCGTTACAAACCCCCACACTTAAACCATACTTGTCCTCAAGTATATTGAATTACTTTTTAGGGTTTGAGATCAAATAAAATTCTTTTTTGTAAAACTTCAAGTCTAAATGCCACGAATTTTTGGAATATTTATTTACATGAGATATACATATATTTATATTTTATAATAAAAGAATTATTCAATTTGTTTTAGAAATCAAGGTCACTTTCTTATCCCAATTCCGATACAAAATACCTATACGGTTTAAAATATTATATAAATCGAAAGTTACAAATTAATCACTAAAATTTTGAAAAGGTAACAAAATTGTTTGCCCCAACAAATCCCTATATTTTAAACAAAAAGTTCTATTTACTTTAATAAACGAATCTCGATGACACGTGTTATCCATTAAACGGATGCACTTTGTGCAAATTTTAGAAAAACTTGTGCATTTTGCACTTATTTCTTTTCTTTATTCTTTTTTTTTTTATTTAGATCTTTTTGATCTTTCTCTTTTTATTTAGATCGTTTCGATCTTTCTTTTTTTTATTTAGATCTTTTAGATCTTTCTTTTTTTTATTCTTTTTTTTTATTTTTCTAAAATTGTCTAATGGGCACGGTGTCAGAAATTCGATGTTTATTTCAAAGTAAGATAGATCATAGGGTAGAATTTTTAAATTCGTTGTTTTCCAAAATAAAAGTTTTCTTTTGTACATTAAGATCTATATAATATTTTAAAAAGACACATATTTTGCATAAGACGTGGGATAAGAGAGTATTTATGATTTTAAAAACATCATGAATTTATTTTTGGTTAGTTAAACGAGAATTAAAATATTTTTTTTTTTGTTCATGGCATTTTCGACAAAAAGTTTTGTTTTAAAATTTCAAAATTTTTCATCATTTCTCAAAACCCCAAATTTCATTTCAACACACTTTAAGAACACGATGAGTTCAAAAGTGAGGTTAAAACAAAGATTATTTTAGAGTTTATCATTTTTTTTTTTTAAATTTTTTAATTTTTCGAATTTTTATAATTTTCAAGATTTTTTGAACAAAAAATTATTTTTACAAAAATTATATTACAAAAATACCCCCCCACACTTAAACTAGTGCGTGTCCTCATGCACATAATTTTCGTGTGAAAAGAGAAAAAAGAAAAAAAAATGAAAATCGTCAAGAAAAATTCGTACAAAAAAGAGACAAAAGAGAAAAGAAAGAAAAACGAGAAAAAAGCGAAAAAATGAAAAAGAGTAAGGAAAGAAAAAACCTAATTGGTCGGGTTGCCTCCCGCAAGCGCTCTTGTTTTTTTCGTCTCGAGCTCGACGCCGTTTGGTTATCCGAACTCGAGATCGTGCGTCGTGCTATCGTGGATGGCGGCTTTTCGACCGCCTTTGCGCGTAGTTTTCGTCAGGGATGGGAGAGAAGTTCTATAGTTCTCGAGTTCGTCGTGCGTGATTGTTGATTTATCGTTCTTCGAAAGGAGATTCATCACGTCTCGATCTTTTGAGAATAGACCGCCATGTGAGAGATACGGGTCTTGTTGAAGCGGTGTTGTGAGCGGCGTGAGCTCGTCGAAATTGCTACGCCTTTTCGAAACTTCTACAAAAGAGAGACAATTTTTTTCATTAGAAGTATCGAAATTCTTGTTTGTTTTAATTAAATCTGGAATTGAAACATTTTCACCTTTTGAGAGTTCATGAGATTCGGTTTTGAGATCTTCAACTTCGTTTGAAATTTCATCGATTTGCGTGTTCGAGAATTCGGAATTTTCGTGATTGATCGAGATTTCTTCGTACTCCCCCACACTTGGTTCATCGTATTCTTCTATTCGGGGAGGGATTTCTTCATTACGTTTGTTCTCAAGTTTGAGTTGGTCCAACTCAACTCTTAAATCACAAATGAACACTTCTAGATTTTCAATTTGTTGATTCGATGTTACTATTTCTTGTTTAATCACATTTAATTCTTGCCCTTGATCTTTCATCATTGACATCATGGTTTCCATCATCGAGGTGAGTTTGTGGAGTTCTTCGTTTGTTGGAGAAGGATTGCTTTGAGTCGACTCGAGTTGGGTTTCATCTTGGAGAGGATACGGAAAATCGTTTTGATAGAACGGTTCATCTTGGAGAGGATACGGAAGATAGAATGGATCATCGTGTTGAAAGATGGTTGGCGTGTAAAAATCTCGGAAATCTCTTGGAGAGTCCAACGTTTCATCCCTCGACTCCAACGAGGAGGAGTGGTTGAAGAAGAGATTGTTGTCGAGAGGTCTTGAGTGCTCGATTCGTAGAAAAGATTTCGCCTCATTTAGCCAACTCATCGGTTCGTCGTGCTCGAAAAGACCGTATTGCAAATCGGTCCTTGCTTGATACATCGTTTCCTCTTGCCATTCTCTAAGTGTCATCCTTTCGTCGCGAAAATCCATTTTTTATGTACCTTGCAAGAGAAGAAAAGAAAAGAACTTAGTGATATATCGAGTTCAAAATAATTTCAAAAAAAAAAAAAAAAAAAAACTCTAAAATTATCACAAAAATCTCCCCGGCAGCGGCGCCATTTGAAAACTCGAAATTTAAGCGTCGTTTATTTCTTAATTTGAGTAATTCAACAATATTTAATTTCTTCCTAAACTTAGCAAAATGGCAAGTTAGGGTATCGATCCACAGGGAGATTACGGTAATTCTAGAGTTTAATGTTCTAATTCACAGTCCCAAAAATTCTCCTAAATTGCACACGACAAATTCAACACTGAGAGAGACTATGTTCCAATTTTCAGATCTTTTTATCAATCCAAATAAATTCTAAAATTCCTCAAACAAAGAGTGTTCAAAAACTAGATCACAGAAAAGTATCAACTTCAATGATTTTTATAACTCAAATTACAACTCCACATTGTTTGAAACTTTTATCACAGATCAATAATCAAGCAAACAAGACAAGATATTTTTTATAGATTTTTATATGCAATAATCAATTAACTAAAAATGCAAGACTAATTACTGGACAGAAAACACAGAGATTAAATGTCTGAACTTTAAAAATGCATAACAATTAGGAAACTAAACGAAATTAGATGCAACAAAATTCTAAATGAACTAGATATTGCCAAGATTCACAAACATGTTTTTCTAAGAATTAAACAGATCTAAAAGTATTTTTAAACTATTAAACTAAACAGGAGTATCAGTAACTAATCAGATTCAGATGTTCAACTTTGAAATTCAATAACAAATGGAAAAATGAACCGAATGAGATGCAACAAATTTGTACAGAGACTAGAGAGATTCAAGATTATGAAACATATTTTTATGGATTTTAATCAGATCTAAAAGTATTTTTAAACTAATTATCAAAACTGCTCAGACAGCAAACAGATTTATAACAACTAAACTTTAATTCAATCACAAACTTCAAACAAACAAATGAATAACAAGTAAAAGGGGGATTCAGAGATTCAAAACAAGAACAAGATCAACAGAACAGGATCTAACAAGCTTTAAACAAAGTTCTAAAATATCAAAAATATCCAACTTGGAGAGAAGGTACCAAATCTGAGAATGGAGGTTGGAGAAGGAGGTAGAGATGATCTGGCTAGCTCCTATGGTCTGTTGTCACCCCAATGAAGCTGCCAGGAGGGATAGAAGGAGCTCGAAAGTCTCTAATGGCGGAGCTTGATTCTGTCACGAAGCCAAACTGAGAAAGCTCGAAGCTTGGGCTTGAATCAATCTAATTGATGCTTGAGACACCTTCTGGGAGTGGGTATGGTGGTGTGGGAAGGGAGAATTGAGAATGAGGTGGAGAGAGGAGAGAGAATGGGTCAGGACTTCACTGTGGTGATCCAAATCTGAGAAAGCTCGAAGAAATGGATCAATCCACTGATGGAGAGGGGTAAGGGAGTATCAGGGGGTGTGAGAGAAGATAGAGGGAGGGCCAAAAGGCCGCTCGAAAAGGGTTTTTTTAATCTCGTAGCTCAACAGAGGTATAAATAGCCTTTAATTCACTGGATGGAGCGATTCTAGATCGAAATTGAGAGGAGAGAATGGTCAGGTAGGTCCCACACAGTGCCACGACGTGGCTAGGAGAGAGAAAGAGGTAGTTACGAGCTTGTACGAAGAGGTTTGAGCAATAACAGCCATGGCGCTGTGTATTTTGAAGAGACGAATACTTCTCCAGTGAATTGTACGCGTAGAATTTCAGGGGACAATAGCTTCGTTATTTCAACAGTAAATTCTACACTGAGGGTGTATTGAGTAAATAAATGGAGAGAACGTGAGGCGGGATATTTCAGTTGGGGAATTTGTTTTGAAAGGACAGAGGATATCATGTGACAAGATCAGTGTAGCTGTTCGTGTAATTGGGTGAGTAGAGAGAAGGCAGAAGAGTTCAGCGCGAGCTACACCATGTGACTGCCACAGAAGGTTTATGGCGTTGTTTGATCTCTGACTTTGCATTGTGGGGTATAATGAGTCACTCCCGACCCTATGTGGTTTTGGTGTGGTGAATTGTTGGTTTGGGTTGTCAGGATCTGGTGCGCTGATTGCTGTGTAGCCACTTGTGCAACGGGTCATCTGAAGAGGTTTTCTGACCCGTTTCACCAGAGATTTTGCGACTTCCTCGTACTTCCACCAAATGGCCTGATCTTTATATCCAAATTGCTCGTCTCGACGAGACGAATCCAGCCATGGGGTTTATTTGTGGAAATTTGGCCTTTTTTACCTGAAATAAACACAAATTCATCATTAAAGTATTTTCCTCAAGAATTATTAAATATAAAGATTATAATATGTTTTAGTGTCTATTTAATGTTATTTTGCATGATTTTAAACCCTAAAAATGTGCTTAATTATGCTCGTTACACCAACTCGGCCAACAACGTTTATTTCTCACAATATATACATGAAAATAAAAATTCAACCGCATAGATGTGATATACACCACTTAAGAATGTTATAGATTTAATTTCATGAAAAATAATTATTTTTATCATCTCCATCACGATACGTAAAGATATTGACGGATGACAATATTTACGACATGAAAAATATATATATATTAATGTTGTTCTATAAGAATATTTGAGATATGAACCGATTTTCCGAAAAAAAAAACATCACAAGTTGTCACATTTTTGTTCACAATATTTCATGTAATATATAATATAAGGATTTAATTCAACAAAAAATAACAAATTACTTAATACCATGTGATTTATTTATATTTTTAAAAATAACAATACTATTTGATAAATTTTATAGGTTTGAGAAGTTAATTTATCTTTATATAAACAAAAATAATTTATATATCAAAACACGAAGAGTAAATAGGAGAGATATTTGTGAAAACAAATTGAAAGAACAGGGAGGTAAAGAGGGATCCGGATCAGAGACGGAGATTAAGAGGGAAGGGAGACGGTTTCAGGGTCTCCCGCCAGATTCTCCATCTTCTGTGTTTCCGAGCCATTCGGTTTTGATGAGGTACATAACTGTTGCTGTGTTTCCAAGCCATTCGATTTTGATGAGGTACATAACTGCCGCAACGAGGGACTTTAAGGAAGTAGCCATTACAAGTATGTTACTGTTGGTTCAAATTTCCTAGGGTTTGATTATCTCAAAATAATGTCGATCCACTAATCTATTTACGGGAGTGATATTTATAGAGATAGAAGATGTAACTCACAAAAAGATCAAAAGAAGAATCAAGACATCGGAAATCAAGACTATGAAGAAACGATGGCATGAAAGCGCATGATCAAGATGTCGAAGAATCGCGAAGATATACATATATCAAGACATCGAAGATTCCGCAAGTTGGGGTATCACACAAATCACCAAAACAATTTATAGGTATCCCTAAACTTGTTTATGAATTATTAAGCTCAAAATTATTCAAATAAATATATTCGAAATTCATCAAAATGATGAAATAATAAATCAGGCTGATAATAGGATGTCCGTTATAACGGAACTCATTGTCCGTTACAACGGACATGCTCGTCCTATTCAAGATTGGAAAACACAGTATAGTCCGTTACAACGGATCAACCAGTCCGTTGTAACGGACACCACCAAAGCGTTGTAACGGAATAATGTACGTTATAACGCTAATTAAATCCAAACTTGAAGGATGTCACAGAACTATGTCCGTTACAACGGACATATCTGTCCGTTATAACGGACATTGAACTCACTTCAGTATAACACTTTCCTCTGCATGTCCGTTGTAACGGATTAACCAATCCGTTACAACGGAAAGCCACAGAACGTTGTAACGGAGTAGTCTCCGTTGTAACGGACATTAAAATCAATCTGAAGTGAAGTCTCAGTATGATGTCCGTTGTAACGGACATGTCAGTTCGTTGCAACGAACTTCCTAACACAGACTTCCGTTGTAACGGACATGTATTCCGTTGTAACGAACTGTGTTATAATTCGAATATAACAGCCGTAATGGCTAGTTTGACTTATGGTCCGTTACAACGGACTATGCAGAAAAAGCATATTAAGGGAAGGGTCTATGTGTTCTATAAATAGAACTCTTCCCTCACTCTCAAAAATGATCTCAACCAATATATTTTCCCAATCAAAAGAGAGAATCCTAGCTTTAAATCTTGAGCTTAATCATCTAAACATTCTTAGAGATTATTAGATCCAATTTCAAATCCACTACTAAACGATTTTCCCAACTTGCGTGACCGATCACGACTAGTTCGTTAGTAGTACAATTGTAATAGGGTAGTTACTATTTGTAAAGCCCGCCATTGATCGATCATTTCGTGTAAATCGATCAAGGCAAAATCTTGTAATTGCTTGAGTTGGATATTCAATCGAAAGCCGAAAAGGCGCAAGGGCATCCCGGAGACGTAGGTACTTGCAATCAATCGAGACGGTCGATTGAGCAATTAGCCGGTGAGTTAAAGCTACAAAGCAACCACCCACCGAACTCCGTAAACAAAAATCGCGTGTTATTTGTTTCGGTATTGTATTTCTTTATCTAATTTATTTATGCTTCCGCACCAAATTGTATTTGTATCCATTACCGCGAAAATTGGACCTTAGTATTACCTATTCACCCCCCTCTAGGTCTCAATTAAACAACATTTACAAATTGGAAATCGAGCTCGATTCGATCCTTGGTGCTTCTGAGCGGGAAAGGAAAAGGGCGACTCTGAGGCGGAGGCAAACCCTAGCTTCCTCCGCCTCCGCCTCAGCCTCTACCACCACCTCCCCTCACCAGCCCAAGAGCGACGGGCGAGGCCGACAGCTTCGACTCCGCGACGGCGAGACTCCAACGCCGAACTCCGCGACGGGCGACGGCGAGACTCCAACTCCGACCCTTTTTTCGGTGGCTGGACCCTTTGGAGCTCCGCGAAGAACCTAAACTCGGCGATTTTGGGGTGGAGGCAAACCCTAGCCGCCGCCTCCACCCCCTCCTCTCTCACTCCTTCCTCGACCCAGCTCCAGGGGTTACTTGCGAGGCGAACGGCGCGGCGACCGCTTTAGGGGCTAGGGTTTCGAAGCTTCCTCCTCCTGCTCGATTCTAACCCCTGAAGAAAAGGCTGACTTGCGAGGCGAACGGCGCGGCGACCGAGGCCACAACGGCGACGGAGACAAAACGAGGCGAGCGGCGACGAACGGCGCGACGGAGGCAGGGGCTGGCAGGGAAGAAAAGGCTGGCAGGAACTGGCAACCGAGGCGAAAGGCGACTGGCAGGAGTCTGGGGCGATTTTGGAGCTCCTCGAAGAGCAAAAACTCGAAAGGAAAAAGCGGGAAGGGAAAAAGGGAAATCGAAAAATCGCGAGGCTGGTGCCGAGTCTGGGGCGAGTCTGGGACGAGTCTGGGCCGAGTCTGGGGCGAGGCCGAGAGCGACGGCCGAGTCTGGGGCGAGTCTGGGGGCGAGTCCGAGAGCGACGGGCCGCGACAGCAACGGTGACAGCTTCGATGACAATCCGAGCTCGCGTGGCAAACCAAGGGCAGAGGGAGGTTGCGTTCGTCTAAGGATGGCCGAAAGCATCATCTCTCGGCATGTATCTTACTTTTGCAATTATAATTTATTTTTGCGAAACTACTTTTTTACATTTATCATGTAAAATCGCACCAATGTATTAAACCTTTCTTTAATATATTAAAAGAGGCTTCGCTTATTTAGTTTTTCAAAAAAAAAAAAAAGTATGTTACAAATTACATCATACCAAACATCAAGAATTGAGGTACTACAGTAACTGCCCTATCTAGTTCAATCCAAACAGCCCCAAAGAGTATTATGGTCCAATGGTGTAAACTTTTGATGGCAATATGGGTTCGAATTCCAATGATTATTATAGTTCAATCCAAACAGCCCCAAAGAGCAAGCAATTTATTTTTATATTTGTTATGTTATATAGAAGCGGTACTGGATCTATAAAAAAAAAAAGCTCGCTTATTATTTCTTCACTCTTTTCTAACTAGTAGCGACGATTTCGGCGGTGTGACCTCCAATGATTATTGTAGCGATTTTCGATTTGCAAGAACTCTCACCATCAGAAATGCGACGGTTCTCGAGTACCAGTGATGCGACAAGGTCCATTGATCTCGAGTACAAGTAAGCAATCCTACCACTGGCGAATCTCAAAGGTACATGCTCGATTCTAGTGTTTTATGACGTCAAATCATGATATTTATCTGATTTTCACGTTTTATGCCAAAGTTAAGATTTCGCTTTCGAATTTTTAATTTTATAGGCCGGTCAGGATTGTGATAGTGATGGTTATGATGGACGATGAGTATGATAGTGATAAGATGATGATGTATGCGATGAGTATGATTGTGATATGATCTTGATGGTGGTGATGCAATGATAATGATGATGATTTGAGTATGATGGCACTGATGAAAAAGATGATGACCATAGCTATGGATGATACTGGGATATGTTCATTGTCCAACACTCTTGTGTGACCAAAACAACCAACGATGTTTATTTCTCAAAATCAATGCATGAAAATTTAATAAATAATTATATTGTAATATTTTTTTGTAGATAAAAAAACTAAGAAAAGTATACACAATATCATATTTAACAGTGAAAATAATAACGAAATTATATCAAAAATTAATTTAAAATGTACACGACATGAGTAATTGATATGTTTATAAGTTCAAAAAGTTATTTATATTTTTTATTAGTACAATATTTCTTTTTATTTATGCTAAATTTTTAACATTTAGGATTTGTTTTTTTAACATAAATATAGCCTACTTAGTATTATTTAAGTTTTTTTTTTGAAATTTGGAGAGGAATTAATCCCACTTTCAAACAATATGGGCATGTTTGATTTGATGTATTATAATATTAGGATGAATTGTATTTGGATATCATCGTTTCAAATACAATTCATTGTTTGATTTGATGTATTTTGATTAAATCATGGATTAGAAGATGGATATTGAAATACACCAACAAAATTGTATTCCAAATACATGGATACAGCTATCCATGTATTTTTTTAATAATATTATTTTCTTCAAATTATATTCATGAGTAATTATTATATTATAATTACATTATATTATATTATACAATAATAATATAATATTATATACTATCATATAATGTATTGTAATATATAATTTAATATAATATAATTTAAAGCAATATATGATATAAAATAAAATAATTTGATATAATATAATATTATATCATATCATATCATATAATATAAAACAATATAATATAATATAATATAATATAAAACATTATAATATAATTGATTTATTTCTTTTGCGCACTACAACAATGTATACAATTATATTCTTGTCTGTGTGGTGCTAAACTTCACGTTTCACATTTTTGCAATTTTTTTGAAAAAATAGAAATCTGCATGTGGTAGTCTGCAATTACAGAAATTTTTTTCCAAAAATATAAATATTGAGTATTTTGCTCGTTTTAGACATCAATTTTGGATTTTTTTTTTTTAAAATATTATAATTTTGTTTTTGTGAAGGAACTATTAAACTTCACTTTTTTACATTTTTTCGAAAAAAATATAAATTTGCATCTGTTAGTCTTCAATTACGTAGTTTTGAAGAAAACATGAAAATTAAGTATTTTGTTATTTTTAGACCGGGATAAATTTCAAGTTGTTATTTATAATGGCCGATTGAGTATATTAATAATTATTCAGAGTGTACAAATTATGAAGAAGATAATTTGCTAATTCTTTGATGTAAAAAAAATATCGTGATCTTTTCACCATCGTAAAGAAGATAGTGAGGTTGAAAAATCTTTTTAAATTATTCCATCGAGGTAGGAATTTTTTTCTTCTGACTATGTATTTAGATGAATCGATAAATTCATATATACTTGCCATTTTAGAAGACTATAATATAAATCTCTTAATATTGCATGATATTTTTTTTTGGACAAGTTCATTTCATGAAAAAAAAATATGTCAAGAAATACTAGATTCTTTATTGAAATGTTTGTGTTAATTTTATTCATTATGGTAGAGAAGCCCATGCAGGGAAGAAAACCAAGAACATGATTTGAGAAGATATCTTGATTAGAAGAAGAAAACCAAATAAAATGTCTCTGATAATATCATTTTTTTTGTCATCATATATAAATATAAGATAAGATAAGACTTTAAAAGAAGAAAAATAGTTTCTGATCAATTGTCCTTGAAGCAGTTCAATTTTCATTCAACGAAAAACACTGTGTTTGCAATTAGCAATCGATTGTCGGTTCATTTACCAAAGGAAACAAAGAAAGAAAGGAAATTTATTAAGGTACTTTTTGTCAGCAAGTAGCTTGAACAGCAAGCTTGAATGGAGCACCACCACAGTTATTCTCGCCGAGAGTATCTTTCGAAACAACAATGGAACAAGATTCCTTCCCAACACAAGCATCCGAAACGACGCCAAAAGCTTCTTTCGACTCGCAAGTGCCATTTTCAAAGGCCCCACAAGCCCCATTAACATTACCATAGCTCGCAAACTCAATCTTCGAGATGGTCCCGCCAGCAGGGCACGAGAGAGATAGTGTTTGACCCTTTTCAACACTCGCACAAATCGTGCCAACTGCCACGGTCAGGAAGTTGACTTGGCTTGGGTTGCCTCCCGCTTCCTCGAATAGTATTAAGGTGTTCTCTTGGCCTGACTTGAGGAATGATCGTGGGACATGGTACCATCTTTGAGCCGGCTCCCCACAACCAGTCCTGCATTGCTTGTTCTCGTTGAACCTGCCTCTATAGTCACAAAACGTGGGGCAATTACCCTGTGCGGTATTTCCGTAACCGGGCCAGAAGCGACCGAGACTGTTGCCATTGACCCAAGCCTCGCCCTTGCCAAGACCCAGCGTGTCTAGCACAACAGGGTCCGTCCCTGACGGCGCTTTGAATGTTGTCTTGTACCAAGTGAAGGGTCTCCTGGTAGGAAGCATGTCGGTCTTCCATTTGCTTGCGGTGTTGTCTAGGTGGAATTGCTTCTCCTCACTAACCAAGCCGGTCTTGTAGTTCCATGTGGAGTTGGTCAGATCGAGTGTGGTGTTTCCTTCAATCAACACGATAGGCTTCAAGGCAATACCAGCTGGCGAGAGTTCGTATTGCCATCCATAATTCTTTAGACCAACAGTAGCACTAAGCAAAGCTAGGGTGTTCTTCCCGCGTTTCAGCGTTACGTTTCTTTCTAACTTGAATTCAAAGCCATTTGTTGCGTATTGTTGCCCGACAAGCTTGTTATTGAGGAAGGCGTAGAGAACATGTCCGGTCGTGCTAACAGAAAGCTTCCATTGCTTCTTTTGTTCCTGATTGATACTTGTCATGTACCATAAGTAGTCACTTTCGTCGAGAGTGGTAGTGATTTGTTCCAATAATTGGTTTGATTGGAAAGAGAATTTCTTGTTGGCAACTTGGTGCTTTACGGGTTCAGGGCGCCACGACCATTGTAACGTTGACGGATCATCGTCCTCGGTGTTTGGTTTCTTCACCATTATTGCCGTCTGGGCCTTAACCTTGGCGGAGTTGAAGGCCTCGGTCTTACAATCAGGGAAAAGCGTAACAGACCATGCCGGCACAAAGTAATTACCTTTATTCAATTCCACGGTTGCATCCTTGCCTGCGTCTCCGTTGCTTATAAAGCAAGCGGCAGTGCCATTGAGAATGTATTTTGTAATCTCTATTTCATTGCCACGATCTTCATGAAAGTAATCGCCATACACGAGGGGTTTCTCCATCGCCTTGAGAACAGCATGAAGGTCCTTCAAATGACCCCATTTGGGCTGCCTTAGGTTGCCATATTCATCGAGGGGAGCATCGTAATCATATGATGTAGTGATATAAGGGCCTCCAGATGTACGACCAAAATTGGTCCCTCCGTGGTACATGTAGTAGTTCTCGAGAGTTCCGTTCCTTTGGAAGAAACGAGCCACGGCAAATGCAACATCTTCAGCAGGCCTATGAGGATCAGCCTTGTCCCAAGCTTTAAACCAGCCAGTCCAATTCTCGGTCCACATCTTCGGGCTGTTCGGGTTCTGCGGTGTGTAGTTGTC
Organism: Luzula sylvatica; assembly: GCA_946800325.1. Taxonomy (NCBI): domain Eukaryota; kingdom Viridiplantae; phylum Streptophyta; class Magnoliopsida; order Poales; family Juncaceae; genus Luzula; species Luzula sylvatica. The sequence goes on from OX326956.1 coordinate 22,343,672, forward strand.
ACAGTAGAAACCATTGCATGTTTCGATCATGGATTGGGGAGCATCTTTTTGCTGGCACATGATCCACGGTACACCGGCTTTAAGAGAGTCGGCAAAGCTCGCAGCCCACTTGATATAATCTACTGCAGCTTGATTCTTCGGCATTACGTTGGAAAAGGTGACATCAGCGACGGCCCGTCGGAAAAAGTGACATTAGCGACGCCCCTTTCAGCGACGGGAAATCAGCGACGGGTTGCCGTCGGTAAAACGTTCAGCGACGGTTTTTGGGAGTATCAGCGACGGTTTTTACCGTCGCTGATGCGCAGATCTGTTGTAGTGTACATTGCCATACTCGTTCTCAATTTGAAGAAGGATGATTGGGCCTCCTTGTGGTGCCAAAAGTTTTTCTTTGGTAATCATGTCTACGATAAGCTTGACAAATGTTGCCATCTCGTCCTTAAATGGCTGGTTATTGGTCCTGAATTGCATTCCTGGAATCTTTCTCATCCATGCTGGAATTCCTCCATAGTTCCATTCAGCACAAGCATAAGGACCGATGCGAAGAATGGCGTAAAGCCCTGCATTTTGAATTTCCTTGATGAATCTGATGAGGTCGTAATTCCCTTCGAAGTTGTACTCACGTCGATGGGGCTCGTGACCGTTCCAGAAAACATAAGTCTCGATGGCATCGAGACCCCCATCTTTTCCCTTCCTGATCAAATCGGGCCACATCTCAGGAGTGCTACGAGGGTAATGAATCGAACCCGAAACAACAATGCGGCGCTGGCCATTGATGGTTAAGGCACGCTCATCATGACTCACATCTGTGCATTGCACAATGCAAGAAAGAGAAACCAATATAAACAAGGATAATAAGAGAGCTCTTTCGAATATCTTCATCTTGATTGTTTTTTTTTTTGTCTTGGAGAAAGAAAGAACAATGTTTGAATTGTGAATTAATTTGGAGGGGTTTATATATATATATATATATATATATATATATATATATATATATATATATATATATATAAGTTTTGGCTGTAAAAGGATATACATTTGAGTTTTACAGCTAGAGCAAACTATGTTTTTGTTCCTTTTTTCGACTCCTTCTGCCTCCGTTTGGATGGAGGATAAGATATGAATAACTTTATTTAAAGATAAGAAGTTATTTCTATTTATCAATTGATTTTATAGTGATGTTTGGTAAGACGGTAGAAACAAAATTTGGAATAATATTGAGATTGAAAATAGAATCTTTCCAATGACCAAAATACCCTCTTGATTTTGATGTAGTATACAATAATAAGAATAATTAATTGTATTTCAAATTGATTTTATTAATATGTTATTAAATTATTATATAATACATTATTATATGTTAAATTAAAATATATTATCTAATAATACGTTAAATAGAAATTTTTGTGTGTTTGTTTTTTATTACGAATTATTTTGAGGACAACATGAAAATTGAATATTTTACTCATGTTACACATAAATTTTGACATTTTTTACAAAATATGATAATTCATATTTTTGTGAAGGTGACTTGACTTTTCGTATTTTTAAGAAATTTATGAAAAAAATAGAAATTTGTTTGTGTTAGTCTTCTATTACTTATTGTTTTTTAAGACAACATGAAAATTGAGTATTTTGCTCGTGTGACGCTTAAATTTTGACTTTTTAAAAAAAATAGGATAATTGATATCTTTTAAGGTGTTAGACTTTACTTTTTGAATTTTTAAGACATTTTTTAAAATATAGAAATTTGTGTGTTTGTCTTCTATCATGGAGAATTTTGAGGACAACATGGAAATTGAGTATTTTTCTCGTGTTACCATTTAATTTTGGCATTTTTAAAAAAATAGGATAACATGTTTTACACTTCAGTTCTTGCATTAATAAGATTTTTTTTTTAAAAATAAAGCAATTTATGTGTGTTAATCTTCTATAACGGAGTATTTTGAGGATAACATGAAAATTTGAGTATTTTCCTCGTGTGATGTTTCAATTTTGATATTTTTTTAGAAAATATGATAATTGATTTTTCTAAGGTGTTACACTTAACTTATTGCATTTTCCACACATTTTTGAAAAAATAGAAAATTTTGTGTGTTAGTCTTCTATTACGAATTATTTTGAGGACAACATGAAAATTGAATATATTTCTTGTGTTACACAACAATTTTAACATTTTTTACAAAATATGATAATTCAAATTTTTTGAAAGTGATAGAATTGACTTTTTTTTTGCATTTTTAAGATTTTTTTCAAAAAAAATAGAAATATGTTTTTGTTAGTCTTCTATTACTGATTGTTTTGAGGACAACATAAAAATTGAGTATTTTGCTCGTGTTACGCTTAAGTTAGGGATAAAAAAGTTAGGGAGTTAAAAAAGTTAGGGAGTTAAAAATGTATCAAAATACAGATGTGTGGACAATCAGACAAAAACATAGATTTAGTTGCATATTAGGAAAAAATAAATCATGACAGACTCGAAGACTCCCGTGCAATTGCGCTGAAAAATAAAGCTAGTTTAAATTAAAAGAGAAGGGGTTACAATTTTCTTAGAATTATATAGCTCAAACCTCAATTAAGTCATAGAAAAATAAAGAAACAAAGAACTCTAATTAGGGTTAGCAAACCCTAATGATTTGACGACCACCGTCACCAAGTGAAATCCGCTCATCAATGATTTATGTAGGTGTGTCGTCTGCTTTTTGCGTCTTCGTTGTTCTTTGCCGCACCATGTGCCATTTGCCGGTGTTGAAAATTTCACCCGTAATCGATCCGCTTTCCTTCTTCGGGACCGAAACTCTCACCCGGAATCGTTCCGCTTTCCTTTGCCGGCACCATGTATCATTTGCCGGTGCCGAAACTCTAACCCGAAATTGATTATTTTTCCTTTGCCGGCACTATGTGCCATTTGCCGGTGCCGAAACTCTAACCCGAAATTGATTAGTTTTCCTTTGCCGGCACCATGTGCCATTTGCCGGTGCCAAAATTCCCATACGGAATCGATCCGCTTTCCTTTGCCGGCACCATATGCCATTTGTCAGTACCGAAACTCTAACCCAAAATTGATTCGTTTTTCTTTGCCGACACCATGTGCAATTTGCCAGTGCCGGAATTCTCACCCGGAATCGGTCTGCTTTTCTTAGGCAGCGTGGGTCTTTAACGAAACCCAATCTTTCAAGATAAAACAAAATCACGATTTGAAAAAAGCCGAAAAGGAATCAAAATTAGTCAAATCCGACCCGTTACAAACTCGGACGCAGGGGTACTGACTGGAGAGGAGAAGCGAGGAGTATCAAACCTAAAGGAGTGGCTGGACATTGGAGGCGGAGACGGAGAGGAGGTGCTAGGAATGGTAGAGGAGGTGGAAGGCACAAGTAAGGATGACTTAATTTTAAAGAGATATCATAAGATGACTTAACTTTTTTATTTATTTATAAAAAGGCCATTATTGTAGATTATTCATAAAAAATATGTAGACTCTTATATTTCTGAAAAAAAAAATTATAATGAAGTTGTTCATGAACGATTAATTTATACTACAAAAATATAATGTAAAAAATAGCAAACAATGCAAAAATATGTATTTATAAATTACAATGGAAACATTTATATTAAATTCCAATCTGTTGAGATGACCTCAAAAAAAAGATCAAGTAGATTTGATTATTCATAAATGGAAAACATGGAAAAAAAAATAGATATTTACCAGTGATTTAAATTGCGACGCAATTGCGCCGCCATAGTGCAAATCACAATGAATATTTATAAAACACAACACCACAATAATAACGCCGCAATATCGCCGCAATATAGCGCAATATCGATAATCATATGTAAATTACAGTCCAAGCACAATAGACCGCTATACCACAATTTAAAACATTGATATTTACTAAAAAAAAATTAGGGGACTCTTTTCACAAGTTGAGAGACACAAGCCAATAATGGTCAATGAATTATGATCCTTGCAATGTTCTAGTTGCTCCATTATCTACAAAAGTCAAACAACATAACAGAGAAAAAACTAATCATCCATTCTAATAACAAAATGAAAATATCATTTAAATACATTTGGCAGCACATATAAAATTTCAGCACCATTATTGAACAAATTTCTAAGCAATATTAACTATCTGAATAATATCAAAACTTAACAATTATATATTTGGCTCGTCGTGTACAACTAAAGACAATCACTAACAAAATCAAACAACCCATATCAATTTAACAGTATCAGAAAAATACAGAATTCTTATAATAACTGACATGAATTGAACTTTTTGATGCAAATGAATTGTACTCTTATCAGAGAAATTTGAAGACATGAAGTCCAGTTAATTAAAAAGAAATTAGAAAAAAAATGGATAATATGCAAAAATAACATTAATTGAACAAAGCAAACTATATACTGTTTTCAATTTATAAAAAAAAGCTACTCTTCAGAGGACTTACATTCAGAAAGTAAAAGTCATTAATCTCTGCAGAATTCGCTTGAGATCCTTGCCAGTCATTAATTACAGTGATTTTGAACTTGTTAGGAAAGGCAAGTAATCATCATTAACAAATCATAATGGAGAGTAATTAAAAATTAACAAAATTATATGACTTAAAAAGTATTTGATAATATAAATTCAGTTTTTTTCTATAACTTTTGTCATCATATGGTAGCTATGCAGTTCAGTTTTTGGCAATTCAGTTTTGGGCTTCATATTGCAGTTTCTCAGGTCAATGGCAGTGAGATAACTCTGGGAAAAAAAGAAGCAGACACAAGGGAGGAAGAACCCGGGGCAAAAGAAAATTAACCCCCCGTGCGATCTTCCCCCCAAAACACCAAAAAAGTTTATTATTATGTGGTGACCTGCCATGCGAGCTCACCCAACATGACAAAGGTCGAGTTTACATGAGATCCATACAAGATACAGATCCTAATGCGTAAACCCGCTACAAACACAAGCTAACCATACCTTCCAGACGACAGATCGGCACCGCACCAATTACCATGTCAAGAATCTCAATTACAGGTACCACTCTCCAACGCAAAATTCCATCTAGACTACTACAATCAACTGACAAGAATCAAACTCCACCATTCGGCCATGGCAGTTGGCCTAACAAGAGAAGAGCAGCAACTAGGTCAAAAATGGATAAGAAGCCTCGGATCTCAACAGAGCGGTTTTGAATTCAAGCCAGTTCTTGATCTTGGATCACAAATCATGGTCATAACCGTACAGATCGTTGCCGAAATCATCACCCTCACAGAAATCACAATCGCAAATTGAAATTAATGGATTAGAAACATATAAAGAGATTGTAGATCAAGATCACCAAGAAATAAAATGAATTTAGGGATACTTAACCTTCTCCGATCAAGATAGTACAGATCCAATGTAGAAGTAGAACCATGATCTGCAGTTCTCGATCTACAGCAGCAGAGCTGGTAGTGTCAATTCAACACGGAGAAGGAGGCTTTATAAAAGGGAATCAGGAAACCCGAACGGTAGATCTAAGCCTGTTGACTATCTGACGGACATGATCTAAACACGTGCAAGTCTCCAAATGGCCTGAACAAAAAAAATGACTGAATTATATTATACTGAAAAATAAAGTTTTGTATTCTTGGCCCAGTCCCATATTTGGCCCAGAAAACCATTAATTGTTATATTGCCTACACTCATAAAAACAATACATTAGGATACTACTCGTTTTACCAAATGACTATGTTAATTATGTTCATTTTTGTAAAACAATATACGAATTTATGATAATATTATGTCTCCAAATAAAATTATGTATACAAAGTCTCCAATTGGCCTGAGAAAAAAAAAATGACTTATTTATTATACTGATAAAATAAAGTTGTATTCTTGGCCCAGTCCCATATTTGGCCCAGAAAACCATTAATTGTTATATTTGCCTACTCATAAAAACAATACATTAGAATACTACTCGTTTTACCGTTTTACGCAATGATTATGTTAATTATGTTCATTTTTTAAAAACAATATACGAATTTATGATAATAATAATAATAATAATAATATTATCTCCAAATAAAATTATGTATATAGAGTCTCCAATTTGCCTGAACAAAAAATAAATGACAGAATTGTCATACTGAGAAAATAAAGTTTTGTATTCTTGGCCCAGTCCCATATTTGGCCCATAAAACCAATAATTGTTATATTTGCCTAGACTCATAAAAACAATACATTAGGATACTACTCGTTTTACCGATGATTATGTTATTTATGTTTATTTTTGTAAAACAATATGCGAATTTATGATAATAATAATAATAATAATAATAATAATAATATCATATTCAAATAAAATTATTTGAACTCATATATATATATATATATATATATATATATATATATATATATATATATATATATATATAGGAAATAACTTATTTCTTTATCAAATAATAATAATAATAATACATATGTTAATGTCGTTGTTTAATAATATCCTAGACATGACACAATTTTACGAAAAAAACATCTCAACAAATATTTTGGCATTGTAGTTCACAATATTGCATGCGATATCTAATATCTGAATTTAATTCAACAAAAATACAAATAACAAATTATTTAATATCATGTCATTTATTTACATTTTTAAAAATAACAACACTATTTGATAGATGTTTATAAGTTTAAGAAGTTATTATGTTTTGATACATAAATTATTTTTGTAATTTCTATTTTTTATTTATTTTAAAATTAAATTTGTATGAACGAAAACACAAATACTAAATATTTAGTATTATATAAGATTCTTATAATTATACTTTAAAATCAAGAATGCCTAAAATTCTATTATGTAATTATGCATTTTACATTATATTTTTTTTATATGATATCGTGTAATAAAATACAATACAAAAAATGCATATTTACATAACATAATTTTATGTATTCTATTTTTTTTTAAAAATATAATTATGAGAATCTTGTATAATACAAAACAGTTTATATTTGTGTTTTGGTTCACACAACTTCAATATTAAAATTAAAAAAATAGTTTATATATCGAAAGATAAATTAACTTCACAAACCTATAAAATTTATCAAATAGTATTGTTATTTTTAAAAATATAATAAATCCCAAGGTATTAAGTAATTTGTTTTTTTTCGCTGAATTAAACAAAAATGTTATAATATTTGTTGTGATGTTTTTTTTCCGAAAATCGTGTCCTATCTCCGATATTATTATACAACAACATTAATATATGTATTATTATTTGATAAAATATAAGTCATTTGCAATCATAATGTAAATACTTGTAAACATACGTAATTAATAATATCAGGATATTATTAATAGTATCATATATATGTATTATTATTTGATAAAAGACTCGTGCAAATTTTCTTACTCGTTAAAATAACAAAATATAAACACCGCATTGTATAGAAAAAAAATATAAAAATATAAAAACAAATAACACATGAATATATAAATAATGGATGACGTTACATCCCAATGATTATGAATTATAGAAACTTATGAATATGACTACTCAATCGGCATAAATTCCAAATTTATCTAAAATACCAGCTTGAGTTTCATTGCTTGGAGCAGATCGCATCAGCTCTCGGGTAATTACGACCATGAATAGCCGTTCTTTTTGTTCAATCGGAAGAATCAATAATCAGTTGCAGTTGTTAGGGAAGTAGAAGTATCATGGTCAATTATAAAAAACTAAAGAAAATTGATAAAAACATAACACTATATCTCGAAAAGTCAATTTACCCCTATCCGAAACCTGAAATACAGATTTGACATTTGAGCTTCATTTTGTTGAATCCCGCTAAAAGTATATAAAAATAATTTGAATTAGAATGAATTAGAACATTTACCTTGTAGATAGTGTAGATAGTTGAGAAGGATGTGGTGTGATACACAATTAAATTATTCAAAAACATCATTATTGGATGGATAAATCTATTGCGTGAAGTTAGGATAAAGAAAAAGGAAACTGAAAAGGAGTATGAGGGGAAAATTTGAAAAGAAATGTGGATAAATCATCGATATTAAGTAATTAATATAAAATTACTTAATTGAATTCTAATATTAATATCGATTATAATATTCATTTCAATAAAATTATTTAATTGAATTCCAATATTGATATTGATTAGAATATCCGTTTCAATAACTTAGATAATAAAAATTAAAAAAGGAAAAAAAATGAAATAAAAGATGACAAAATAAACAGGGCAAAGGGCAAAAAAAAAAAAATACCGGAAAACGTTACAAAAAACAACCAAAAACTTAACAAAAAGAAAATAGAGGAAAAAAAATAAAAAATAAAAAGAGAGGAGACGTGTACACATGTCATCTTTGTATTGGTTACTTTTCCAAATTTATTGTCGCACCATGTGCCAAAACCCCGCGTGGAACGGCCAAAAGCGCATACATATGTTCCCCCTTTTCGAAACACGCATATACATGGCTAATTCCGAGAGGTGAACGTCAGCTCGTTTATTCCACTGTTTGTATCGTGTGGCGCACATGGACCAATAGAAATCGAGCGAACGAACTGGCACGTGGAGTGCTGGATTATTTTAGTGTTAACTTAATATTATAAAACACACATCATATATATAATCTTAATATCGAATATCACAAAAATACATAATATATTAATATTATTTTTAGAACCATAATTCTAAAAATTCATCAATTTGAATTTGAATTTTTATTTTGACATTCATATTAACACATTTCATACCTATAGTTGTCCATAATTTGAGTTGTAAAGATATCATATAATAAATGCAATGGAAAAAAAACATATTTGCATAATAGAATTTTAGGTATTCTTATTTTTTTTTTTATAGTATAATTATAAGAATCTAATATAATACTAGATAATTAATACTTTTGTTTTTGTTCAGACAACGTTAATATTAAAATTTAAAAATATAGAAATTAGAAAAATAGTTTATTTATCGAAACATAAATAACTTCTTACACTTATAAACATCTATCAAATAGTATCGTTATCTTAAAAAATGTAAATAAATCACATGATATTAAATAATTTGTTTTTTGTATTTTTATTGAATTAAATTCTAATATTAGATATTGCATGAAATATTGCGAACAACAATATTATAATATTCGTTCAGGTGTTTTTTGGTAAAATCGTTTCATATCTCAAATATTATTATACAACGACATCAATGTATGTATTATTATTTGATAAGAAATAAGTCATTTGTTACCATAATATAAATAATTGTAAATCATATACATTATCATACATAACTGAGTTTAGATAATTTTGTTTCGATTATTATTATCATATATTTGTACATTGTATTATAATAATAAATATAATTAACATGTTCGTATAATCGTAGCTCCAATATTATCCTAATGTACTGTTTTTATGAGTCTGGGCTGACTTACTATTAATGGGTTTCTGGGCCAATTATGTGACTGGGCCGAGAATACAAAATTTTAGTTTATCATATAATAATTTAGGGGTATTAATTTTTATTCAGGCCTCCCAGCGACTACAGTACAGGTAGCGTGTTTATATACGGAAGCTCAGTTGCATTCCATGGCCAATTGGAGACTTACACGTGTTTAGATCTAGTCCGTCAGATAGTCAACAGGCTTAGATCTGCCGTTCGTGTTTCCTGATTTCCTTTTAAAGCCTCCCCCCCCCCCCTCTCCTGCTGAACGTCTCAGTTCTGCTGCTGAAGATCGAGAACTGCAGACCTGGGTTCTACGATGGATCGGCACTATCTTGATCGGAGAAGGTTAATTATCGCTAAATTCCATTTTAATTCTGGGTGATCTTGATCTGCAATCTCTATATATGTTTCTAATCCATTAATTTCGATTTGTGATTGTGATTTCTGTGAGGGTGATGATTTTGTGCCTTTGGAAGCGATCTGTCGTTCGTGTTTCCTGATTCCATTTTATAAAGCCTCCCCCCCTCCGTGCTGATCGTCTCAGTTCTGCTGCTGTAGCTCGAGAACTGCAGATCAGGGTTCTAAGATGGATCCGCACTATCTTGATCAATGAAGGTTAATTATCCCTAAATACCATTTTTAATTCTTGGTGATCTTGATCTGCAATCTCTATATATGTTTCTGATCCATTAATTTCAATTTGTGCTTGTGATTTCTTTGAGGGTGACTATTTTGGCAGCGATCTGGACGGCCATGACCATGATTCATGATCCAAGATCAAGAACTGGCTTGAATTAAAAAACGCTCTGTTGAGATATGATGCTTCTTATCCAATTTTGACCTGGTTGCTGCTCTTTTCTTGTTAGGGCAACTGGCACTGCCATGGCCGAATGGTGAGGTTTGATTCTTGTCAGTCGATTGTAGTAATGGGATTCTTGACATGGTATTTGGTGCGGTGCGATCTGTCGTCTGGAAGGTATGGTTAGCTTGTGTTTGTAGCGGGTTTATGTATTAGGATCTGTATCTTGTATGGATCTCATGTAAACTCGACCTTTGCCATGTTGGGTGAGCTCGCATGGCAGATCACCAAATAATAATAAACCTTTTTTGGTGTTTTGGGGGGAAGATCGCACGGGGAGTTAATTTTTTTTTTGCCCCGGGTTCTTCCCCCCTTGTGTCTGCTTCTCTTTTTCCCAGAGTTATCTCACTGCCATTCACCTGCGAAACTACAATATGAAGCCAAAAACTGAATTGCCAAAAATTGAACTGCATAGCTAACCATATGAAGCCAAAAGTTATAGAAAAAACTGAATTTGTATTATCAAATACTTTTTAAGTCATATAATTTTGTTAATTTTTAATTACTCCCCATTGTGATTGTTAATGATGATTACTTGCCTGTCCTAACAAGTTCAAAATCACTGTAATTAATGGCTGACAAGGATCTCAAGAGAGTTCAGCAGAGATTAATGGCTTTTTACTCTCTGAATGTAAGTCCTCTGAAGAGTGGCTTAATTATTTTATAAATTGAAAACTGTATATAGTATGTTCAATTAATGTTATTTTTGCATGTTATCCATTTTTTTGTTCTAATTTCTTTTTAATTAATTGGACTTCATGTCTTCAAATTTATCTGATAAGAGTACAATTCATTTGCATCAAAAAGTTCAATTCAAGTCAGTTTGCACCATTATAAGAGTTCTTTATTTTTCTGATTCTGTTAAATTGATTCAGATAGTTAATATTGCTTAGGAATTTGTTAAATAATAGTGTTGGAATTTTATATGTTCTGCCAATCGTATTTAAATGACATGTTCATTTTGTTATTAGAATGGATTTAAATAAGTGTTGGAATTTTATATGTTCTGCCAAACGTAATAGTTTTTTCTCTGTTATGTTGTTCGTCTTTTGTAGATAATGGAGCAACTAGAACATTTCAGGATCATAATTCATTTGAGTAAATATCTATTTTTATTATTTCAAAAAAAAAAAAAAAAAAATATCTATTTTTATTCATGTTTTCCATTTATGAATAATCAAATCTACTTGATCCTTTTTTTGGAGGTTATCTCAACAGATTGAATTTAATATAAATGTTCCCATTGTAATTTATAAATAAATATTTTTGCATTCTTTGCTACTTTTTTACATTATATCCTTTTAGTATAAATTAATTGTTTGTGAATAACTTGATAATTAATTATTTTTTCAGAAATATAAGTATCTACATATATTTTATGAATAATCTATAATAATGGTCTTTTTATAAATAAATTAAAAAATTAAGTCATCTTATGATATCTCTTAAATATTTGAGGGCTTGTTTTGTATTGTAGTTTTATGAAGGGAAAATATACTCAAACTCACTCAAACACTCTTGCTGGGTCAATCGAGAGTGTTTAAATGAATTGATTAGATTCCTAATCAATAGTTAAATGGATTGATTCAATTAACGAGTCCAATCAATCCATTAAGGATGTTTGAGTGAGTTTTGAGAGCCAATTATATAACTCCTTTTATGAATGATGAACTGTGAGGTGAGGAATTCTTGAATGGCGTTTTTTTCTTTAAGTGAGTGGGTCTTTAGCTCAAAAAGGGAAGAGCGTCTTGTGTTAATGAATAACACCAAGATCCTTTATATTTTTGGACTTTATGATCCAATAAGTTTATTTTTGTTTATTCTTTTATATAAATAATTGTCACAATTTTGATTTTTGTTGTGTTTTTTGAATTGGTTTGTTCGTAGTAAGGTTTGTGGGTTTGTTTTGTAGAAGGATATATCTCTTTATCTATGATTTTTTTTTATATATTATATTTGTTTATTTTGTTATATTTTATTTTAAAACAAAAAGTAGATTTCATGTTAGATAATGTAGTTACATGCATATATTATTAACTAATACAATATACTCTTTTTCATAATATTTTATTAAGTTTGATATGTGTATACCATATTATAATTATTTCGGGATGAATGAGAATGTAGTGTTAATATATGTTCGTAGTATTTAAATTTCTAATATTCAATTAAGTTTGGGATACCGTATTAAATTTATTTTGGTTTGAATGAATATAGTGTTGATATATGTTTTGGTTTATTGTATATCTGTTAGACACATACAATATTTCTTTAATATTAATATTTTAATTAATGGTTTTTCAGGTAAATTTTTGGACAGGGCTAAAGAGTGTTACTAAAATCGGACCGGAGTGACACGAACAAGTCGTCTGGTTTTATTATGAATTGAGGGACAAACTACGGAAAAGGCATTTTTTGCAGTTTAATATTTCACGACACAGATCTATGTTTTCCATCATACTTCATGGCCCCCTTTTCAAATTGTGTGCACAAAATTTGAATTGAAATTCTTGTTCTTGGTGAACCCAGCAAGTCCTTGACAGATTTGCTTCAAATTGTGGTCCGAACATTCAATTCGATCCAGTCTCGGTGTTGGAAGTTTCTCAGTTTTAATGAATTTCATTTCAATGACCATGCTGTTCGACACAATATGTACTTACAAGTTGTTAATACAATTTTGTGATACTTAGTCAGCACAAATCAACAAACGAGCATGCTGTTCGATTTCAATTTTGCAATATTGTAGTTCAAATTGCAAATATATTGTTTTTGTTCATTCACAGGCCCCGTTTGGACGGGGGGACAGAAGGGAATAATCGTCTTATCCTTTTATCCCTCGTCTTTTTTTTTTTTTGAAAGTATTTTCATCCCTTGTCAAACAAATACATTTTTATTTAAGAATAAGAGGGGTTGATTAAAAATGACAGCATAACTTTATCCCATCTAACCAATGGTCTCATGGCCTAGTGGTGAGGTGCTTGGCACAAATACCATAGGTCATGGGTTCGAATCTCGTTGGTATTATCAATAAAAATATGAAATCAAATATGTCCACGATTCGTGGATTAGGTTTCTTTCAAAAAAAAAAAAAATTATCCCATCTAAAATGGTGATAAGTTACTCTTCCTTACTACTCTATACTTATATTACCCCTAAAATTACTTTTCTATATTATCTTTATATTATTTAAATAAAATAAAACATATCATAATACAACATATTATTATATAACAAAATAATAATTATAACTAATAGATGTTTTCAATTGTCATGTAGTGGTCTGTAGCGATTGGGGTTGATTTACTAGTGACTTTCGCTGTTGCGGTCCGTAGCGTTGTCATAACACCGCTAGTTAATGGAATGCGATATTGCGTTTTGAAAATATTTTCCGCTGTTCGCGTTATAGCGATGTTATTGCGCCGTTATTTAATTCATTGCAATTAATATACAGCTAATTATATAATTAAATATATAACTAATAATTAATTTAGTTTTAAGTTAAAGTTAAATATTATTAATAATATATAACATATAAACTAAATATACATTATTATAGTATTACAAATGGGAATGCTAGTTAATTTAATATAATGTATTAATGTACTTATAAAATAATATACTCCTATAATAGTATGTTAACGTAATAATAGATAATATATTTTAATTTAACATATAATAATTTCACAACGTATTAATAAAATCAATTTGAAATACAATTAATTATTCTTATCATTGTTTACTACATCAAAATCAAGAGGGTATTTTGGTCATCGGAAAGATTCTATTTTTAATCTCAATATTATTCTAATTCTTGTTTCTACCGTCTTACCAAACATCACTATAAAATCAGTTGATAAATAGAAACAACTTCTTATCTTAAAATAAAGTTATCCATATCTTATTCTCCATCCAAACGGAGCCAAAAAGAGTCGAAAAAAGGAACAAAAACATATTTTGCTCTAGCTGTAAAACTAGAAATGTATATCCTCTCCATCTTACTGCCAAAACTTTGTTATATATAAACCCCTCCAAATTAATTCACAATTCAAGCATTGTTCTTTCTTTCTCCAAGACAAAAAAAACAATCAAGATGAAGATATTCCAAAGAGATCTCTTATTATCCTTGTTTATATTGGTTTGTCTTTCTTGCATTGCGCAATGCACATATGTGAGTCATGATGAACGTGCCTTAACCATCAATGGCCAGCGCCGCATTGTTATTTCGGGTTCGATTCATTACCCTCGTAGCACTCCTGAGATGTGGCCCGATTTGATCAGGAAGGGAAAAGATGGGGGTCTCGATGCCATCGAGACTTATGTTTTCTGGAACGGTCACGAGCCCCATCGACGCGAGTACAACTTCGAAGGGAATTACGACCTCATTAGATTCATCAAGGAAATTCAAAATGCAGGGCTTTACGCCATTCTTCGCATCGGTCCATATGCTTGTGCTGAATGGAACTATGGAGGAATTCCAGCATGGATGAGAAAGATTCCAGGAATGCAATTCAGGACCAATAACCAGCCATTTAAGGATGAGATGGCAACATTTGTCAAGCTTATCGTAGACATGATTACCAAAGAAAAACTTTTGGCACCACAAGGAGGCCCAATCATCCTTCTTCAAATTGAGAACGAGTATGGTAATGTAATGCCGAAGAATCAAGCTGCAGTAGATTACATCAAGTGGGCTGCGAGTTTTGCCGACTCTCTTAAAGCAGGTGTACCGTGGATCATGTGCCAGCAAAAAGATGCTCCCCAACCCATGATCGAAACGTGCAATGGTTTCTACTGTGACAACTACACACCGCAGAACCCGAACAGCCCGAAGATGTGGACCGAGAATTGGACTGGCTGGTTTAAAGCTTGGGACAAGGCTGATCCTCATAGGCCTGCTGAAGATGTTGCCTTTGCCGTGGCTCGTTTCTTCCAAAGGAATGGAACTCTCCAGAACTACTACATGTACCACGGAGGGACCAATTTTGGCCGTACATCTGGAGGCCCTTATATCACTACATCATATGATTACGATGCTCCCCTCGATGAATATGGTAACCTAAGGCAGCCCAAATGGGGTCATTTGAAGGACCTTCATGCTGTTCTCAAGGAGATGGAGAAACCCCTCGTGTATGGCGATTACTTTCATGAAGATCGTGGCAATGGAATCGAGATTACAAAATATATTCTCAATGACACTACCGCTTGCTTTATAAGCAACGCAGATGCAGGCAAGGATGCAACCGTGGACTTGAATGGAGGTAAATACTTTGTGCCGGCATGGTCTGTTACGCTTCTCCCTGATTGTAAGACCGAGGCCTTCAACTCCGCCAAGGTTAAGGCCCAGACGGCAATAATGGTGAAGAAACCAAACACCGAGGAGGATGAGCCGTCATCGTTACAATGGTCGTGGCGCCCTGAACCTATAAAGCACCAAGTTGCCAACAAGAAATTCTCTTTCCAATCAAACCAATTGTTGGAACAAATCACTACCACTCTCGACAAAAGTGACTACTTATGGTACATGACAAGTATCAATCAGGAACAAAAGAAGCAATGGAAGCTTTCTGTTAGCACGACTGGACATGTTCTCTACGCCTTCCTCAATAACAAGCTCGTCGGGCAACAATACGCAACAAATGGCTTTGAATTCAAGTTAGAAAGAAACGTAACGCTGAAACGCGGGAAGAACACCCTAGCTTTGCTTAGTGCTACTGTTGGTCTAAAGAACTATGGATGGCAATACGAACTCTCGCCTGCTGGTATTGCCTCGAAGCCTGTCATGTTGATTGACGGAAACAACACACTCGATCTGACCAACTCCACATGGAACTACAAGACCGGTTTGGTTAGTGAGGAGAAGCAATTCCACCTAGACAACACCGCAAGCAAATGGAAGACCGACATGCTTCCGACCAGGAGACCCTTCACTTGGTACAAGACAACATTCAAAGCACCGTCAGGGACGGACCCTGTTGTGCTAGACACGCTGGGTCTTGGCAAGGGCGAGGCTTGGGTCAATGGCAACAGTCTAGGTCGCTTCTGGCCCGGTTACGGAAATACCGCACAGGGTAACTGCCCCATCTTTTGTGACTATAGAGGCAGGTTCAGCGAGAACAAACAATGCAGGACTGGTTGTGGGGAGCCGGCTCAAAGATGGTACCATGTCCCGCGATCATTCCTCAAGTCAGGCCAAGAGAACACCTTAATCTTATTCGAGGAAGCGGGAGGCAACCCAAGCCAAGTCAACTTCCAGACCGTGGCTGTTGGCACGATTTGTGCGAGTGTTGAAAAGGGTCAAACGTTGTCCCTCTCGTGCCCTGCTGGCGGGACCATCTCGAAGATTGAGTTTGCGAGCTATGGTAATGTTAATGGGGCTTGTGGGGCCTTTGAAAATGGTACTTGCGAATCGAAAGAAGCTTTTGGTGCCGTTTCGGATGCTTGTGTTGGGAAGGAATCTTGTTCCATTGTTGTTTCGAAAGATACTCTCGGCGAGAATAACTGTGGTGGTGCTCGATTCAAGCTTGCTGTTCAAGCTACTTGCTAACAAAAAGTACCTTAATTAATTTCCTTTCTTTCTCTGTTCCTTTGGTAAATGAACCGACACTCGATTGCTAATTGTAAACACATAATGTTTTTCGTCGAATGAAAATTTCACTGCTTCGAGGAGAGTTGATCAGAAGTTCTTTTTCTTTTTCATTATTTTAGACCAATATATCCTATCTATTCCATCTTCGTACATATTGGGCCCGTTCGATAAATCATGGAATAGAAGAATAGAGAAATAAAGAATATTCATCTATTCTAACTTTATTCCATGTGTGTTTGGCGATATTTATGGATTAGGAAAATGGATTCAAATAACATGAAAGATGTCGATGACCAAAATACCCTTATTATTACTTTTGATTTATTATGTTTATTATACAATTATATAGAATAAAGTTAACCCTACTTACAAAAAATAATATATTTATTGGTGCAATTTTACATACACAACCTTACATTTATTAAAATTATGCAAGTAAATTCTTACAATCGTGAAAATTAAGTTTTACATACACAACCTTACACCAGATAAAAGTGGAAGCTAAGATCACTCCAGAATTTAATTTGTTTTGCCTTCAACCCACTATTTTCTTCAATTATGACAACTTCGTACCTATACTAAGAAGAGTGAAATGAGAATAAAAATTGGACTCAAATTCCTTTTTTTATTTTTCATCTGCACTTGGGTGCAAATATCTGTTCAATTCCAATAGAAACATCAGAGATTTTGAAAAAAAAATGGTTCCAATTACTTGAAGAAATGTCAAATCCAACAAGCAAGAAGTTTACCGTACTTCCTTCAAAAAAAAAATTACCTTACTTTACAACTGTTGCAAAATTCGACAATTTGGCGATCGAATCAGTTTATTATGGTTTGGTGCAAATTAAAACACAAGGATCATAAGTGTTACCTGTACGGCTGTACCGGTACCGCTATCCCTTTAGGCAATACTTCAGAGAATGAGAATGAATTATGTTATAATTAAGTAATTAACTCAATTGACCTAGATATTAGCCATTATTTCTTCCTAATTACCTTCAGCAAATTTTTTTTTTTTGCTTCTCAGTTTTCAACATTACTCAGATTAGTTTGGTCTTTCAATTGATCGGAATTCAAAACTTCGATGGAATTGGAAAGAACTATAAAACTATACAAAATAGGATCGAAAAAGAACTAGAAAAATTTAATCTTTAAAATAAAAACCAAAAATGGTAAGATTGGGTTCTCTTTCGAGAGAGAAAAATCTGAAAATCTGGATAAAGATTCTGAATGGACGTTTTAGAAATAGCATCACCGGAGAACCGTCGAAGAAGGAGCTTGGAGACGGAGTTTGTTTTGTCGGATCCATGGCAGGAAGAGAGATGAAAAAATTTCTTTATTTTGCCAAGTAAGCATTGAATGGAATATCCAGGATATTTTTGTCTAAATTTGTGTGTATTCCATGGAATAGAGCTATTCCGTCTTTTCATATGGAATAGCTCAAATTCACTAATCCATCAATATTCCTTGTTATGGAAAATTTGTTCGACTGGAATAGAATGTATAAACCATTCTATTACTCTCTGCCCTATTATTCTTATGTATAAATGGGAGAAATCTGTGCAGCCACGTCATCAGGGGCCTCTTTGTAAAAAAAAAATATTTTTTTCATATTTTGGTTCATTTTTATTTACATTTTGGTCCTTTTTATTTGAAAAAATTATATTTTGGTCCTTTTTTATTTATTCCATATATAGCGAACACCACCACTTAAATTATTTTCAATTAAACTTATATTATAATATAATTTAATACAATATATTATAATATATTATGTTATGTTATATTGTATTAATATATTATATTATATTGTATTGTATTGTATTGTGTTATATTATTATATTATATCATATTGTATTAATGCATTAGATTGCATTGTATGATAATGTCATATTATATTGTATTAAATTATATGATATGATATTATATTATATCGTAATATTATTTTATATTATATTGTATTACATTATATTATATTGTGTTATATTATTGTATTGTATTATATTATATCATATTATATCCGTATTGTATTATGATAGTATATTACATTATATGATATGATATGATATTATATTATATTATTATACATGTAATATATAATTAATATATTATTATAATACTTTATTTAATACTATTTATATAACTTTGACCTTTTTATTTAAAGAAATAATATATTGTATAATAAATTTTTTTTAGTAATTAGTCATCTTTTAATTTTTAACCAATATTTTTATGCATCAAATTCATGGAGCGTTATTGAAATAAAATAGAGTAGTATGCTATTTCCTCTTCCTTTATTTCAACCCTTCCGGGCATGTTTCGATTCAATTATTCAATCCAGTCCGACTTCAATAACACTCACTCACGGTGTTTAAGTTGATGATGTTTCGATGGGAGGTCCAAACCATTTTCTCGTACCAAAAAAATTCCGAAAACCGGAAGTATCGAAACAAACAAAATAAAATACCATAATCCAAAATACTACAAAATTATGCACATAATACCCAAGGCCGGCCCGACGTTTTTGGGGGCCTTTGGCAAAAAATCAACGAGGGTAATCGAATATAATGTTATATTAATTTAATCACAAAAATTTCTCAAATACGAAACTAATACAATATTTATTAAAGATTTTATTTATTAATGATTTAACTAATACAATATTATTAATGATTCAACGATTTGTTTTTGTTTTTAATGACATAAATATAATATTTACTAATTTTGCAACTAAATTGAAGACAATTTGTGTTTTATAATTTAGTTTTGATATATATGTAAAATTATCATCAAATAAAAATAGGTCCCCATCAAATAAAGATCAATGAAGTTATTATACAATTTTTTTTAATGAAAAATACTACTAGCAAAATCTTAATTAAAAATAGTCAGTGAGATTAATATCTTCCAAATGCAAAATTAATAGTATATAAGTTAAACAAAATCAAGAATAAAAGTTTCAATAAAAAAATATAAGTATCAACTACAATAACAAAAAGGACGAGGTCTAAATTGTAAAGCTACTAAATTACAATGAAATACATACAACATGTATAATAAATTCAATTATTCCTAAAATGATTGATATGGTAGTTTATATTCTAATTCTAATTCAGAATTTCTAATAGTACATGAGTTAGTTTGATAATTTGAATATTTCAAGTCCAATTTTAATCAACTACCTATCTAATCTAATAGTATAATATAGAAAAAAAGCTCACTTTTGCCCCCTAAGCTGTTCAGAAAAGTGCAAGTTGCCCCCCGTACTATAATTTGCTCATTTTTGCCCTCCGAGCTCTTCATTTTGCTCAATTTTGACCCTTCCATCAGTTAAGTGCCCAGTCATCGGTTAAGTGCTGACGTGGCAATGACGTGGCAAATATATTATTTTTAAATTGAATATCCAATAATAATTAAATTAAACCCAATAACCCAATAACCCTTCTCTCTCAAATCCCTCCCTCTCTCACAGCCAGTAACTCTTCCTCTCTCTCGCCAGAAAAGAAAACTCTCAGCGCCCCGAGTGCCAGCGCCCCACCCCTCTCTCGCCTCCCCTCTCGCACTGACCCTTTCTTCTTCTCCTCCTTTGTTGCTTGTAGAATTGGAATATGAGTTCTCTCTTTCTCTCAGATACTGTTTTGGATTTCCATTGAAAAGTTCATTATGCTAGTTTTTGTTCTCTTCCTTTTGTTTGTACCTTTTGTTTGTTCCATTTCTACTGGATTGGTGATGATTTGAAGAAGAAAAGGCAATTTGCTCGGTACTCTCTCTCTCTCTCTCTCTCTCCTTGATTTTGCGTCTGCAATTTTTTTCTTAGTAATTTGGTCGCTACCAAAGTTTAATCTTTTCCATAATGGGTTTGATTTCATTAATGGGTTTTAATCTATTTCAGATATTTTTTGTTTTTAGCATTTTTCCATTTTAAATTCATAAATTTGGGTCATAATCTTGAGATGGAAGTACAAACTGTCGACCAAATTATATATTTTCGCAATTTATTCTGATAATTTGAATCGGCCATTTTCAGGTGCAATTTGAAGTTCAAAATTAAGAAAGAAATTGTATCTCATTCATGCTATAAATTTTTTGAAATGGAAGCGGTGGAAATAAACAGTTGTCATAGAGTTCTAATTCTTCTCTCTCAGCCAAAAAATCATCTCCACATCGGACAAATCGCGCTAGAAACTGGAGAGTGTGTTTCTAAATTCAACAAAGTAGTTTCAATTTTGAGCAACCATAAAGGCCATGCAAAACCAAAAACAGAGAAAAGAAAGCAAAATCCAATTCCATCATTAAACCCAAATTGCTTCTTAGACCACCCAATGTCCAATCCAGAACAATTCTCGCCGAGTTTAGATCCCTCTCTTTCAAATTCATTCCAATTTTACCCCAAAAACAAATTCGGACCCGATTCTGGCTCCAAGAGTGCGAGTACGCCCAAATTTAACCGAAATATATTCTTAGAATCCCCAATTTTGGAATTAGACCCTTCCTCTTCTTCTATTAACCAAAACCCCCAAATTGGTCCGCGATACACTAAACCCAAGCCAGCCCATTTCAATTTCAAAGATGAAAGGGTTAAAAACAGCGAATTTCAAATCGAATTTGGGAATGTTTCGAATGCCAATTCATTATATTCATCGGTCAGCATGGATGGAAGTAGAGGTGGCAAACAGGCGGTTTGGGCGGTTTCGGGCTAAACCCAACAGGTTTCGGGCTAATTTTTGGATTCGGATCTCATCGGGTTAAGTCAATTCGGATCAAGCCGGGTTCGTATCGGATCATATTTGGTCGGATCAATTTCGAGTTGAAAATTATAGTCGGGTCGGGTTTCCAAGTTCGGGGTGATTCGTGGACGCGGTTTGTTCCGGATTCGGATTCTTTCGGAATTCGGGTTAGTCAAATTTGGGTTGTGTCGGATTTTTTTTAATGATTATATAAATAAATTTTGTCAAAATATTAGATATAAAATTAAAATATTATCCAAATCCAGGTCTCTGTTTTTTATTTGAAAGCACCGGTGCCATCTCACTCTTGAAAAATGTAATAAACATAATATTACAGAGATTAGTTAATATATTAAATTAAAAAAATGATAATACCGGGTCAATTTGGGTTCGGACTATTTGAGTTCGGACTTGTCATAATCGGGTTTATCGGGTTTCGGACAACTCGGATTCGGGTCGAGTTGGGTCGGAATAGTAATTATAACATGTTACGCCGGGTCAATTTTGGGTCGGATTTCTCGGGTTCGGGTCGGACGGGTTCGGTCGTTTGAATTTTCTAAATTTTTCGGGTCACGGGCGAGTCGGACCTCGGGCGAGTCGGGCGGTTTCTTCGGGTTCGGGCCAGATTTGCCACCTCTAGATGGAAGTGGATTTCATCTGATAAGTGGGGCCCAGTCTTCAGACTATGTTAATAGTTCGATTTCAAAGGCTTCATCGTCTCAATTTAACAAGAGAAAGTGTAATAATGAAAAAGGGGTAAATGGAGAGAGCAAATGTGGAACTAGCGGCGCGGGGTCGCATGCTGGCGGCGGCGTCAGTGCGAGAGGGGAGGCGAGAGAGGGGTGGGGCGCTGAGAGTTTTCTTTTCTGGTCGAGAGAGGAAGAGTTACTGGCTGTGAGAGAGGGAGGGATTTGAGAGAGAAGGGTTATTGGGTTATTGGGTTATTGGGTTTAATTTAATTATTATTGGATATTCAATTTAAAAATAATATATTTGCCACGTCATTGCCACGTCAACGTGTCACGTCAGCACTTAACCGATGACTGGGCACTTAACTGATGGAAGGGTCAAAATTGAGCAAAATGAAGAGCTTGGGAGGCAAAAGTGAGCAAATTATAGTACGGGAGGCAACTTGCACTTTTCTGAACAGCTTTGGAGGCAAAAGTTAGTTTTTTTCTATAATATAATTGTATCCATTTCTACAAATTAGGGTTTACTTAAATTAAGGCCTTATTTCTTCGTGATAATCTTCGTGGTTTCTTCAGCAACAAACAATTTCTTTTAATTTTTTTGTGCTTGGGCCGGCCTCAAGGCCTTAATTAAAGTGGTATTGATATACATATCCAAGTACTCTTTAGTTAATTAAATGATATTCACAATTGCAAGAATGTCGAAATTTGGCGGAGTTGCAATCGGGATGGACGTCCATCTTATACCGAGAGAAAATAACGCGAAGTGGACATGTTGACTAAAAAAAAAGATTGGAGCAATTACTCGTTCAAGGTTCTTGATATTTTCGTCACTTTTAAAAAAAAAAATTATATAATGTAAGTGGTGACATTATAATTAGCCTACGAGCATTTTATGCAAAAAATAAAAATAAAAATAAAAATAAAATAAAATAATATTAATATACATCTTCAACATGGCAATATTATATATCTATAATAAAAAATTTAAGACCTTGAATTTAGGTGGATCTTGGACATATGTCAAATTGATGTTATTAGTGGGCTGGGCCTGGTAATACCGTATTAAGCAAAAACATTTTTGGTAAACTAAAAGCTTTGTTCTTTCCAAACCAATCAGTACTTCCCATGTCATTCATCGCACTTCTAATGCCGGCTCTACTTAAACAAAACAAGACGAACTCGGTTCATCGTGAACCGACCAATGCAAACAATCGTTGAGGAGAATGATTAGTTCTAGTTATTTCGGTGTATGATGGACCTGAGACTCCTAATTATTTCGTCTCCACACCTCATTAATCCCGGACGAAGAAAATACGAAAGCCATTGCTGTAGCTAGGGTTTTTATCCTCCCTCCTCCCCGACGAGAAGACGAAGGCAGAAGACGAATCTCGTAAGATAACCTTTCTCTGTCTCTAAATACCTTAAACATTTGTACTCAATTTTGTTGATCTCGGTGAAATTTGGTCAATCAGTATTGCCTTCAATGCCTTATACTCCGAATGTGAGCTAAATCGGATTGATTTACTAAATTATCACTTCTGATTTTTTATGTATGAAGGTGAATTGCGAATTTCAATTTTGAAATGCCTGGTGGAAAACCGCCAGCAAGGCAGAATCAACAAAAGAAGAGAAGTGGATACCCAGCATATGGGAGCAATTACGCTCCCTATTCAGGTTCAGGTTCAGGCTCCGATTTTAACAAGAAAAAAAGACCCAATCCGTCAAACACTGGAGAATATACAGAGGATCCACCCATTGACTCTCTTTATCGGATCCTATGCCCGATAAGGAAAATCGGGAGCGTGTTGGGTCGCGGAGGCGACATCATCAAGTCTCTCAGATCCGAAACCAACTCTAAGATACTCGTTGCTGATCCCGTACCCGGTTCTGACGACAGAGTGGTGATAATCTACAGTTTGATTTCAGATCGGTCCAACGAAACCGCCGCACAAGACCAAGACCCGTCTAACGAAAAAGCAACTTCCACAACAACCGAAGACGAAACTGCCCAAACCCTAAAACCTCTCTGTCCAGCTCAAGACGCTTTGTTGAAAGTGAACGATAGAATCGCTGCCGATGAGCTGTACCACGGAGGCGGCGAAGAAATCGAGGTGACTGCTAGGATTCTCATCCCGAGAAACCACGCTGGTTGTGTTCTCGGCAAAGGCGGTACGCTCATTCAGCAAATGAGACGCGAAACTGGTGCAGGAATTAAGGTTTTTACTAATCAAAATCTCCCTCCTTGTGCCATGGATAATGATGAACTCATCCATGTAATACTCTCATCCTTTCTTTCTTTTTAATATTGTCATTTTTAATTTAATTTAATTTAGTTTAGTTCAATTTTTGTTTCTATTAGATATCAGGAATACCCTCAGTAGTGAAAAAGGCATTATACGAAATCTCGACAAAATTACATATAAACCCACGAAAGGAGCAACCACCACTAAACGAAATAATATACACAAGCACTCACGGAACGTTCGCTCAACCGCAGCCACCTCATCATCATCCCCCTCCTCCTCCTTTTGGCAACAACCAGTGGGGCCCACCGAGGGGTCCACCTGGCCCGCCACCTCCACCTTCATTTGGTTATGATGGTGGGTATCGCGACACGTCAGCGTATGGTTACAGCAAGAAATTTGACGAGTTTACGGTGCGGGTGTTGTGCCCTGCGTGGAGAATCGGGGGTATAATTGGAAAACAAGGGAGTAACGTGCGTAGACTCGAAGAAGAAACTGGTGCTCATTTACAAGTGGAAGAGACTATCGCTGACGAAGAACGTGTCCTCGCCGTCTCCGCAAAAGAGGTTGGTTCGTGTTTCCCACTTACCAAAAAACATATTTTTATTCGTCAATAATATTTTATTTCATGTATTATTTATTGCTAAGACTCTTTCGGAGGCGGTATCACAGACGATAAAATTCCTGGTTCAGATCCAGAGCAACACGTCGCCTTCTGACGAGAGTGTGGTCACGAAGCTTCTCGTCCCGTCACAAAAAGTGGGTTGCATTCTCGGAGAGGGGGGGAATGTAATCAATGAAATGCGGAGGCGTACTGGTGCCAGCATCAGGATTTATACCAAGGATATACGGCCCGGTTTCATCTCCCCTGACGACGAACTCGTAGAAGTAATGAAATTACAATCACTTTTTTATCTTGTTGTCGAATATTTATTTATTATGAACTGCAGATTGCTGGAAACCCTCGTACAGCAAGGGAGGCGTTAATAGATGTTTGCACGAGATTGAGAACTAGAACACTTAGAGGTGGGGATGCCGTCCCCGCGGGTCCTCCTCCATTTGACTACCCTCCTGTCGAGGGAGGTGGTTTTGCTCCTCCTCCACATGCCGGACCGGGTTATCCTCCCCCACCTGGACCCGGTTACCCGCCTGGACTCGTTAACCATGGGTATCAGCCTTATCCGCCTCCTGCTGGTGCTCCTCCTAGTTTTCCGCCTCCAGCTGGCGGTTACCCACCTGACCCTAGTGGTTATCCACCTCCAGCTGGCGGTTATCCTCCTCCAGCAAGTGGGTATGCTCCACCTCATCCACCAAGTGGGTATGCTCCTACAGAGGGTGGATACCCGCCTGCTACAGGTTATCATGGTCTGCCACCTGTAACTGGTGGATATGCACCACCACCCGTTGAAGGCGGATATGCTCCGCCTCCGGTGAGCGGCGGTTATCATCCTCCCCCGGTTACTGGAAGTTACCCACCTCCTACTGGTACGGGATATCCTCCCATTGCTAGTGGTGGATATCCTCCACCGGTAGCGGGTATTTCTTACCCTACAACAGCTGCAGAGAGTGCTTATCCGGTGCCAACAGGCGGTGGGTATGTTCCTCCTCAATCCATCCATAGTTATCCTGGTCCATCAGGTAGTGGATACCCTCCTCATTCTGATGGGGGGTACGGGTATCCACCTCCTTCCATTCAAGGGACCAACAAGAGTCCTGTTCCTCCGGTGAGTACTGTCCCACCCGTGAGTGGTTACCATGGATACCCTCCCCAATCAACAGCTCAGGTAATGTATTTCTCTTGAATGACCCTGTTATATATTTTTGTTTATTTTTTTTCTGTATCATGACTGTATTTTGGCTAAGAGCCTGAATGAACGAGCGGCATTAGTCCCACTCACGAGACTTGATGTTGACTGGATAATTTTGTACTCGAGTAAGAACCAGAACTGAACCAGATCTACTCATAAATCTTGACCATGGATATAAAGAAGGATTCTTATTGATTTTGGCAATGACAATGAATCAGACTTGTTGGTTGAATCAATGTCCACAATCTGGTATATACCAATTATTATCGTGACCTAAATGTTGCGGAACCCGGTGCTTGGGTTCTTATTTCTACTGCTGATATTTGCACTTGCATCTTTTGTATTTGGAATTGTATTGTAAGGTAGCAACCATTACTTGATCTAATTATTACTTTCTGGAGACGTTTTTATAAATTCTGGTTCGAAAGTGCCAAGCCCAGTATTTTGCCCCGAACTTCTTAGTTATTGTTATTGGGCCGCTTAGACGCCTGTGAAATAATTTCCGAAGGGAGTCCCCTGTATTATTGTTTTGTGAACTCGGTTCGTTAACATCTCTGTTCAGTTGGGTGCCGGTTCGTTCCCCAAACTTTGTGGCCCTATATTCTCTTTCTCTCTTTGTCTCTTTGTCTCTTTCTCTGCAATGCAGCAGTAGTGTAAAAGGGTAGGTTCTTCTGAGTTGGTGATGGCAGCTTCAATCTAATCAAATCATTTGAGCAAAAAGTGGTGGCAGCAATTAATGGATGAATGAAAGACATGGTGAGTTTCTCCTCCCTCTACTCACTCTAATAGTGAATTACAGGTGCTTTGTAATATTTCCTCCTTTCTCTAATGAGTGACCAATGCCTGATTATGACCTACCAAAATGGTTTTGGACGTACAAAACCGAATGAATTCCTTAAAAGTAGCAGTATATTTGTTTACCTCTAAATATCCACTGCTCGTACCATTTACTCAAAATGCAAGAATGGAATTTTTTTTCGAGATAGAACCTACCATGAGGACAGAATGTATTGGACGGTATAACAACCTTTCCGTAACTCAGATTTTCATTGTTATGGAATCTTTGAGGACAAAATGGCACAAAATGGATATTTGAAAAGCTGGTTTTTTGTGTTGGTGCCTAAAGCTACCGAGCATTTTGCAGTTTGATGTTTGGGTTAAAGTATTTTTGCTTAACTTATACAGTAACCCGAGTATTTTGTGGTTTGATGTTGACCAAAGTTCCTTGCTTGAGATATTGTACTAACAACTTAAAACATTCTTTTTTTGACGTGGAAGATATAAGATGGAAATAAGTTGATTAACGAGTTTTGTGTATTGTCTCTTTTCCCCCTACAGGTTGCTCCTCAGGCACATGAAACTCACCGATATGCTGGCCAGCCAGCCCCAACTGGGTAAGTTTGTAATATGGGATTTTTACACATTTTTTGAGAGCAATAATGTAAAAAACTAATGATTTTTTTATTTACTGTTGACAGATATCATGCTGCAAGTGGTTCATTGGAGATTAGGATTCCTACTACCGCTGTTGAATTTGTTATTGGATCTGATGGTAGCAATATTAATGAAATTCGCAAGGTATAATGTTTTTCCCAATATTCGTTGTACTATTATGTTGCAATTTCATGTGTGCGCCTGCAAATAGTCAAAATGTCACGTGTACCCCTACAAAATTTCATGTGTATTTATGATATTCTCACTAAATCTCTTTGTGATACTCTTGTTAGATTTCTGGGGCTAAAGTTACAGTGCGTGATCCCGCACCGGGTTCATCAGAGTGTGTAGTGGAATTACTCGGCTCGTCAGAGCAAATCCATGCTGCACAGGGTTTAGTGCACGCTTACATGGCACAACAGAACCAGCCTAAGGCTGAAGCTCCCGGCCAATACCCAGCTTCCACCTGGAGCTAGATGTCCAATATCCGTCCTTGTATCGTTGTGTGTTATTTTTATTTATATATGAGGTTTGTATTTTTGTCAACGGTAGTTCAAATAATTTATTGTGTTTAGGGTTTAGTGAATAGATATGGAAAAATAATGATTGTTGTAGGCTTGGTAATGTGTTATTTTACCGGGAAGTGTACATCTGCTCTGTACGGTTATGAGTTTTGATTGATGAAAGTTTATTTAGTCGAGCATTAATTAGTTGATGTATCTTCAAGGAAGATTAAAGTCCGTGCCCACAAACAGAAAAAGCTCTATTCAAATCTGTCTAAGTTAAATAATTTAAATTGTGATAATTTGGATTATAAATTATGTTAGTAGATTTTAATTATTTTTTGTTAATTGGTAGATGCTCTATTATTATAAGTAAATATATGATTTTATATACAATTATTGCCGACTTGGACAACCGACTAGTCTCCAATTAATCTTCTAGTCGCAACTCGCTATTCTTTCGGACATGTTAAAAAACCTTACTTTTACAACACTAGGTCAGGTATATATGATAGTAGTATTAAATATCGATGCCTCGAATCAGTTGGAGTATGCCATAACTTATTTTTGTCCTTTCGTCTATTGGTTGCTTATGTTCGGTAATCGTGACACGCGAGTCAGATGGTATATTTTTGACACAAAAATTCATTTTGGAATTATTTGAAAAAAAAATAAATTAAAATTCCAAATATATTTTTGATTTTTAATTTTTAATATGAATATATATATGCAAATAGCCTTTTCCAGATCATCACTAACATTTCTATTTATCAGATTACTTGCATTCCTTTTTTAAGATCATCGCATAAATTTAAGATCAGAGAAATAAGTTTGAGAATATTTTTGTCACAATTAGTAATTTTTTATGCCGAAACTTTTTTGCGAATTCCCATATTTAGTAAAAAGACTGTCAATATCACTCGAAAGACCACAATTTTAATACAAAGGCTAATTATGCTGGTACCTCACTGAAACAGTATAGAAATATCGCTCCCAAACATTTCTTCCAAAGAATCCTTTAATTATTATTCATACAGACAAAATAAATGCTACTTGAATTTAGAACCAACATTTCAATTTTTTTTTAGACATTAGCGCCGTAGGCCTGAATTTTACCCCCGCTCTCTGACCGGGTCACGAACCCTGGTCTAGTACCAGGCAGGTCACAGGTAAAGTACCATCCAGTACGCTAGTCATACTGGTGGTACCAACATCTCAAATTAATATCCTTTTAGAAAAAATTATAATCTAATCTCAAATTACTATCCTTCTAGAAGAAATTATAATCTAATCGACCAAATTGATCATTGATTGGAAACACATACTCAAATTCAGCTTATGTCTCCTTCAATCTGAACCAATAATTCAATTTTAAACAATAAATGATTCCCAAACCAGGAGATTATTGTAGCAAGAAATCATATTTAAGATTATTCAAAACTGGAATGTTTAATTAAAATTGGTCTCTCAAACTCAAGGTGTTTTGATAAAAACAAACAAAAAAAAATTGAATTTATCATTACTCTGAATCAGACATGACATACTCAAATTCAGCTTCCCTGAGATGAGCGAAGAACTTAATAGGTGCAGATTGGCCATCCTTCTGAGCCAAAAACTCGATTTTAAAAGGTAAATTGGGCGTAATTCTTTTCCCTTTCCAGACCCCAACATATTGCTTTACAACGCCGACAATTCCGTCAAGATTTAGCCCAGGTAATTTCACCACGTGATGCACTTTGATTGGCACCTTTACGCGAACTTTCCTTCCAACGTTCTCTGAAATGGAAGGTGAAGAAGAAGAGGCGCTGCTGGTGACTCTAATTTGGCGCGAGATCGTCGAGATGGGCCCTTTGATTGGAAGAAAAGAAGGGATCTTTCGAAACGAAATATGGTGGGGAGAAGCAAAAAGAGGTGGATGGCGGAGATGGGTGGCTGATGCGGACGAGGGCGCGGCGCCGGCTGCCGGTGAAAGATGCATTTTCGTGAGAGAGGCTTGTCAGCTAGATCATGTCACCTAATATTGTTTTTCTATTTTGTAATTGTGGGGATGCATTTTATGATTTATTTCATACATTGCGAGATCTGGAAGGGTAAATTTTTATATTTATAAGTTTTGAAAGGGTATATATGAAATTCTTCAGTAAGCTAGACAATGTTGATTACTGATTTCGTCAATTCTAATTGCAAATATGCATCCGTAATCCCAATTGAAAAATTAAAATTCCAATCTACAAGAATGTCGAATTTGAGCCTTGAGGTTTTATCAATTTTAGGATAGAAAGGTTGAGAAAAAAACAAGATTCAAATTGTCGTCGGATCAACTCAGGAATACCTCACAAAACTCAGAGAATGATGAGCTGCTTTGATTGAAGAAA
The DNA here is from genome assembly GCA_946800325.1 of Luzula sylvatica. Taxonomy (NCBI): domain Eukaryota; kingdom Viridiplantae; phylum Streptophyta; class Magnoliopsida; order Poales; family Juncaceae; genus Luzula; species Luzula sylvatica. The sequence goes on from OX326956.1 coordinate 22,374,336, forward strand.
ATAATGTAAGATTGGGTCTACACTAGCGTTGCGCCCGCGCGATTGTTTTTTCTTTGGTTTCGAATTTTTGTGTTGCAACGAAAAAGAGGAATTGCACTGGATTTCAAAAAGCCGAGGAATTTTAATGACTAATTTGTTAACCAATTTTTAGATTCCGGCAATCTTGTTTTTGTTCTTTGTTTATTGTTTTGCATTGTTTGTAAAAAAAAAATCTGGCAAATACAAATTATTTATAACAAAATTATTGTGTTATGTGTGTCTGATATGGAATGGACATTTATTTATGAACGAAGACATAATTTATCTCGAATATAAATAATTCTTCGATATATGTTGATTAGGTACATGATACGGACGAACAAATTATAGGTCCCTTGTAAATGGTATGAAAAAAAAATAATATATGAATTTTTTCACAACAATACAACACATAATTAAATGCAGTAAAAAATAGCGAACAATTTCACTTGGACATAAAATTTGTGCAGATATTGCGTTTGCCTCAGTAAATCATGATTTTATAAAAAAATTTAGAGCAAGAACCGTTTGAATTGTTCAAGAGCCGGATTTTTTTAACAATTCAAACAGTTTTTGCCTTAAAATTTGTTTCTTTTATTATACATCATCAGCAAAGCTAGAAAAAATGAGCCAAAACGTATTGTATTCCGTGTTTTTTTTTTTGCTTGCATATGTGCTTGTAATTTACTTGGTATTTCGCAGTTCTTGGAATTGGTATTTGTTTTACGTTTTCGTACTCGTATTCTTATTCCTATTTCAATTTCTATTGATGTTCTTATTCGTATTTCGTAATTGGTAATGGTGATGATAATATATGATGATAATGATATGATGATAATATGATGGTATGACGATATGATGATGATGATGATGATGCTGATGCTGATGCTGATGATGATGATGATGGTGATGATGATGATGATGACAACATGATCATGATTCATTACTTGTAATATGTAATCCATAATCATGTTTGTATTCATATTCATGTTCCTATTTATATTCGTATTCGTATTTCATATTCATACTTCTTATTCATGTTGGTATTTCGTATTTTCCGCAAGATATTTCCGTATATTTTTTAGTATCCAAGCAGATATGTTCTTAATACATAGTGTTAATCAGGATGATGATAATTGATGATTTGTTCCAAGGTTTGCACGTATACACACGTTTCTTTCCAACGAAGTTTGCATTTTATTGTTCTACTAAAGTGGGAGGGAAAGCATTCAAGTTCAGTTATCATGAGTATTTTTCCCGAATGAGGATTAATTGCATTATCATTCACGTAAGGTACAAAGTTTTTACAAATTTTTACTAATCGTCCATGTATTTCAGTCATTACTTGAAATCAAGTTGGCAAGCATTCAAATTTGTTTTTCGTGAATAATTTTGTATCAACAAAAATTGATTGTATTATTTACACAAAACACAAAGTTTAGATCAAAACAACTTTTTTGCGATATTTATTTGCATCAAGTACAAAACCAGTAAAAAGAAAAATCGTGTTATTTTTTGCCTCATGATTGAGTCGATACTTCAAACTGAGCTGGGAAACATTCAAATTTATTTGCCGTGATTAGTTTTTGATCAACGAAGATTGATTGCAATATTCACATATAACATAAAGTTTGGATGAAAACAACTTTTTTACGATATTTATTTCCATCAAATACAAACCAATAAAAGAAAAATTGTGTTATTTTTTCCTCTCGATTGAGTCGATATTAGAAACCTAGCTGGGAAGCATTCAAATTTATTTGCCGTGTATAGTTTCTGATCAACGAAGATTGATTGCATCATTCACATATAACAGGAAGTTTAGATCGAAACAATTTTTTTGCAATATTTATTTTCATCAAGTACAAACCAACAAAATAAAAGCTGCATTATTTTTTCCTCATGATTGAGTCATTATTTGAAACCAAACCGGGAAGCAATCAAATTTATTTGCCGTGAATAGTTTTTGATCAGCGAGTGATTACATTATTCACATAAAACAGAAAATTTAGATCAAAACAACAACTTTTTTACGATATTGTTTCCATCAAGTGCAAACCAATAAAAGAAAAATTGTGTTATTTTTTCCTCATGTTTGAAAAAAAGATCCAACACTGAAATTGTGTTATTTTGCGATATTTGTGTTATTTTACGATATTTGCGTTATTTCCATCAAGTACTTCCCATGTTTGCAAAAAAATCCAGCAGTGAGATTGCAACTTCATAGACAACAAATGCGAACCGCATGCAACATGATGATGATGAGATGCATGATGATGATGAGATGATGATGATATGGTATTGATGATGAGATGATGATGATATGGTATTGATGATGAGATGATGATGATGAGAGAAATATAAAAAAACAACACCGAAAAATTAGTATGTAGTTTTTTGACTATTTGCCGTTCAGCATTGAAAAATTACAATCAAGGGAAACTACAAAAACACCCCTGCTATGAAGCTGGAGGGATCTGTGTTGCGCAACATAACAGGTCCGTCAATTACGGACTTTTTTCTGTTTTTGGATAGGCCAATAAATTTGTTAAATAAATTATAATAAAGAAGGGAAATTACAAAAATCCCCCTGACTGTATATATGAGGTTGAGATTATACCAGAAAAGAAATAAAACTTGCGAAAGAAAATCAGGTTTATTTTCACTTTTGGCATTGTATGGTTGACTCTTCAAGTAAAATCCACCCCTGAGAAATTGAAAATTTGAAATAAAATTCACTTAAGACATATAGAGACGGGGAGAAAGAAGTCTAATTAAGTTTCAGTTTTGTTATGTTTAATTGCAGAAAAGAGCGATACATACCTTAGTCTTCTAGCAAGGGTCCTTATTCGATGTGCAATTCGATGTTTTTCTGAATATGGAGCTGCATCTGTGTGAGATTCAGTCGCAACTGCTTGGAGAGCTTTTTGAGTGCCGTTCCTGAAAAATTGCAAACTTACAAATAAATCCAATATTTTCCAAATTTTATTTTTAAGTTGCGATTAATTGATTTCTAAATTACCAACAGCCGCAAATGTTGCTAAATTTTATTTTGAAGTTGCAATTAATAGCGATAACCATGCGAATAACAGTCCTATTAAAAAGTACGAAATTATCAATCCGATCATAAGTAACACCAAATATAATATGTAAATATAGAAATAAATCTCATTAAGTCGAGCATGTACATTCTGCTCAAAATATCTGTATGAACGCCATACTTTTTAGCAGACACAAAGGGCACAATTCCTTGAGGTAAACCAGCACATGTTCAATTTACCAAATTTTCCTTCAAACATTGTACTTAATGTTTTTAATCGTAGCATGTTGATATGTGAAAGTAACCAAATGAACTGACCTGAATTATCGCTAATTTTAGCAATAAGGTCCTAATTTCAATTAAATACGAAGAAATAGCCATTAATGGTGGTCCCGAAATAAACCCCCAGTGACATCACTGCCATGCGGATCCCACGTGCGATGATTTTAGTTTGCGGAGCTTTGACTTCTACAATAAAAGAAGAACAATCAACAAAAGCAGAATTTCTAATAGCTCATATTATTACTTATTAATTAAATTACCTTTGTTAATTCTGATGGTCTCTCTCCCGTCTTGACTCACGAGACGGTGATGTTTTTCCATTCATCGTGGTTGACCAGTAACACTTCCTATAATGCAAATTACACAAAAATAATATATAATTAATGTTCATTAAACAAACAGAAAATTGAGGGAAATAAAATTATAAGTATTTTTATAATTACCGATTTTGAATTGGTACTGGCATGAATTAACAGTAAAGGAGTTTTTTAATTTCTGAATTTTTGTAGTGAAGACTAAACGGCAATTAACTGTGTTGTTCTAAAAATTTGAAAAATGTTATCTATAACAGAAAAGATGAATCACTAATAATAAACCATGAATTAATAGAAACTAACCCTAAACACAAAAAACCCCAAACTAAACCCGTCTAAAAACGAAATCAAAAGAAGAAAAACGAAATCGACGAATTAACCAAAATCATATAAACAAAAATTCACTGAAAACCCTAATTTTGAATGAATCAGCACATCAATTAAGAAAAATCTCTAAATAATGAAGAACAAACCGAAACATGCACAGAAAAACATCAAAACGGTAGAAAAATCAGAGGAAAACAAAAGCCTACCATGTCGTGCGTTGACGTTGTGTGCCGCGCCACTGTTCCTATCGGTTACCGGCGACGTTTCCAGAGATAGCAGATCCAGCCGACGTCATCCGCTGGTTCATCGCCGGGCCTGCCTCATGCCGACAGCAGCTTTTCTCTCTCGGTTGTATTCCTCTGCAGCTCTATTCATGGCATTTCTGCTGCTAGGGTTGGGGTTCTTTCAAATGAGAGGAGGGAAAGAGAGAAATGGGAGAAGCGAGAGGGAGGAGGGGTTTTATATGTTTGAGCGAAGATCAACGGCTGGAAGAGTTAAAATAAAAATCCAACGGTAGTAAATAGATGAACGTGGCAGAACCAAATGCAAGAAAATCTCCTTGCATTAGTATTCTTTTTAGATAGGATGACGATTCACGATCAATGAAGCAACTGAACAAGGGAAACAAATTTTATTTAAATATTGCCATATGCGTGATTGAAGGGATTGTTTGCTTGTGTTCCGGAGAATGTATAGACATAAATTATGCAGTAATCTTTTGCCAAGTCATACTATTTCATGTTATATTTTATTAGTATATACATTTATTTTTTTTCCATAATATCCTATTCCATCCGAAAATATAAAAATTATAAACATTCTATACGGGGCCGGCCAGTCGATTTTGGAGGCCTTTGACAAATTATAAGGTGATTAACTAAAAAATAATCTTGTATTAACAAAACATAAAATATCAATTAAAGCTAATTCAAAATATATTCAAAATATTACATAATTAACCATTATCACTTAAAAATAACTCTCTTTGCATTTTCTATAGGACCTCTTTTTACATAAAATATCAATTAAGTCCAATTGCGCACAATTACTAAAATTAGAGAAAAATTAAAATCAAATTGGGATGAATGAGTATCAACCGATTCACCCCTCCAACATTTCAGATCCAAACCCGTTGAATTAGGCTACGCACCAGTGAAAGAAGTCTTCGGCAATGAAATATGTCGCAGACAGCACAACAGTGACTGTGAGCACCTCTCCTCGATTCACCTCTCCCCTCGTCGTCGATCAGATCCGAGGCAGCAGCAAAATCGACGCAACCAGTCGCTGTAATTGTCCTCCGTGTGGTCGTTTTCTTGGTGGGGCCACGGCCTCGTGTGGATGTGGGTCCTCTTCGTGCTGGTAGGTCACGCACAACCGCACAGACACATCACAGCTGTAGTAAAAGATTCAATCCAAACTATCTCAAAAACAAGTTATTTGGGCTCCTCGGATAGTTAAAAGATTGTTATGAATCGAATAGAAAATTTTCTTAGTGTTTGTAAAATTTAGTGAAAAGTTACGAAGTGAAAGATACGATACAAACGATCTAAAAATACGTTATTCGAACTCCTCAAAACGTAAAAAGATTGCTATGAAACGAATTGGAAACTTTCTTAATATTTGTACAATTTGGTGAAAAGTTACGTAGTAAAAGATTCAATCCAAACCATCTCAAAAACAAGTTATTTGGGCTCTTAAGAGAGTTATAAGATTGTTATGAATCGAAAAACAAACTTTCTTAGTGTTTGTAAAATTTGGTGAAAAGTTACGTAGTGAAAGATATGATACAAATGATCTAAAAATACGTTATTTGAACTCCTCAAAACGTAAAAAGATTCCTATGAATCGAATTGATAACTTTCTTATTGTTTGTACAATTTGGTGCAAAATTAAGTAGTACGATTCGATCCAAACCATCTCAAAAGCAAGTTATTTGGCTGAGAGAGTTATAAGATTGCCATGAATCGAAAAACAAACTTTCTTAGTGTTTGTAAAATTTGGTGAAAAGTTACGTAGTAAAAGATACGATACAAATGATCTAAAAACACGTTATTTGAACTCCTCAAAACGTAAAAAGATTGCTATGAAACGAATAGAAAATATTCTTAGTGTTTGTACAATTTGGTGCAAAATTACGTAGTAAAAGATTCAATCCAAACCATGTCAAAAACATGTTATTTGGGCACCTCATAGCGTTAAAAGATTGTTATGAATCGAAAAACAAACTTTATTAGTGTTTGTAAAATTTGGTGAAAAGTTACGTAGTGAAAGATACGATACAAACGATCTAAAAACACGTTATTTGAACTCCCAAAACATAAAAAGATTGATATGAATCGAATTGAAAACTTTTTTAGTGTTTGTACAATTTGGTGAAAAGTTGCGTACTAAAATATTCGATCTAAACCATCTCAAAACACGTTATTTGGCTCCTCAGAGAGTCAAAAGATTGTTCTTAATCGAAAAACAAACTTTCTTAGTGTTTGTAAAATTTGGTGAAAAGTTACGATACAAATGATCTAAAAGCACGTTATTTGAACTCCTCAAAACGTAAAAAGATTGCTATGAATCGAATTGAAAACTTTCTTAGTGTTTGTACAATTTGGTGCAAAATTACGTAGTACACGATTCGATCCAAACCAACTCCAAAACAAGTTATTTGGGCTCTTCAGAGGGTTATAAGATTGTTATGAATCGAAAAACAAACTTTCTTTGTGTTTGTAAAATTTGGTGAAAAGTTACGTAGTGAAAGATACCATAGAAACGATCTAAAAACACGTTATTGGAACTCCTCAAAACGTAAAAAGATTCCTATGAATCGAATTGATAACTTTCTTAGTGTTTGTACAATTTGGTGCAAAATTAAGTACTACGATTCGATCCAAACCATCTCAAAAGCAAGTTATTTGGCTTAGAGAGTTATAAGATTGTCATGAATCGAAAAACAAACTTTCTTAGTATTTGTAAAATTTGGTGAAAAGTTACGTAGTGAAAGATACGATACAAACGATCTAAAAACACGTTATTTGAACTCCTCAAAACGTAAAAAGATTGCTATTAATCGAATTGAAAACTTTCTTAGTGTTTGTACAATTTGGTGCAAAATTAAGTAGTACGATTCGATCCAAACCATCTTAAAAGCAAGTTATTTGGCTTAGAGAGTTATAAGATTGTCATGAATCGAAAAACAAACTTTCTTAGTGTTTGTAAAATTTGGTGAAAAGTTACGTAGTAAAAGATACGATACAAATGATCCAAAAACACGTTATTTGAACTCCTCAAAACGTAAAAAGATTGCTATGAATCGAATTGAAAACTTTCTTAGTGTTTGTACAATTTGGTGAAAAGTTACGTAGTAAAAGATTCGATCCAAACCATGTCAAAAACATGTTATTTGGGCTCCTCATAGCGTTAAAAGATTGTTATGAATCGAAAACAAACTTTCTTAGTGTGTGTAAAATTTGGTGAAAAGTTACGTAGTGAAAGATACGATACAAACGATCTAAAAACACGTTATTTGAACTCCCAAAACATAAAAAGATTGATATGAATCGAATTGAAAACTTTCTTAGTGTTTGTACAATTTGGTGAAAAGTTGCGTAATAAAACATTCGATCCAAACCATCTCAAAACACGTTATTTGGCTCCTCAGAGAGTTAAAAGATTGTTCGTAATCGAAAAACAAACTTTCTTAGTGTTTGTAAAATTTGGTGAAAAGTTACGATACAAATGGTCTAAAAGCACGTTATTTGAACTCCTCAAAACGTAAAAAGATTGCTATGAATCGAATTGAAAACTTTCTTAGTGTTTGCACAATTTGGTGCAAAATTGCGTAGTACAAGATTCGATCCAAACCATCTCCAAAACAAGTTATTTGGGCTCTTCAGAGAGTTATAAGATTGTTTTGAATTGAAAAACAAACTTTCTTAGTGTTTGTAAAATTTGGTGAAAAGTTACGTAGTGAAAGATACCATATAAACGATCTAAAAACACGTTATTGGAACTCCTCAAAACGTAAAAAGATTCCTATGAATCGAATTGAAAACTTTCTTAGTGTTTGTACAATTTGGTGCAAAATTAAGTAGTACGATTCGATCCAAACCATCTCAAAAACAAGTTATTTGTCTTAGAGAGTTATAAGATTGTCATGAATCGAAAAACAAACTTTCTTATTGTTTGTAAAATTTGGTGAAAAGTTACGTAGTAAAAGATACGATACAAATGATCTAAAAACACGTTATTTGAACTCCCCAAAAAATAAAAAGATTGCTATGAATCGAATTGAAAACTTTCTTAGTGTTTGTACAATTTGGTGAAAAGTTACGTAGTAAAAGATTCGATCCAAACCTTGTAAAAAACATGTTATTTGGGCTCCTCATAGCGTTAAAAGATTGTTATGAATCGAAAAACAAACTTTCTTAGTGTTTGTAAAATTTGGTGAAAAGTTACGTAGTGAAAGATACGATACAAACGATCTAAAAACACGTTATTTGAACTCCCAAAACATAAAAAGATTGCTATGAATCGAATTGGGAACTTTCTTAGTGTTTGTACAATTTGGTGAAAAGTTGCGTAATAAAACATTCGATCCATCTAAAAACACATTATTTGAACTCCTCAAGGGGGGGGGGGGGGGGGGGGGGAGAGGGTAAAAATCTGCAAGGGGGGCTTAAAATCTGTAAAAGGGGGGCGGGTAAAAATTTGCGGGGGGGGGGGGGGGGGGGGGGGGTCTGCAAGGGGCGGTTAAAATCTGCAAGGGTTGATTCGCCGAAATGAAGGATGTCCGAGTCACGGTCGAATTGGAGATTAAACTCCTTCAACCCCTCTTTAATGGTGTGTCAATTTTAGAAGGAGCGAGCCCTGAATCTAGAAGTTCCATCACCCGAGCAATCGAGTAGAATCTTGAATGGTTCTTGATGTTCTTGAAGGTTCTTCGTATCATTTTTCCTATGAGAAGAATTCCGGATTCGTGTTGTGATTCAAAAAGTACATCAAGCGGTGTTTGACCTTTTGAGTTCGTGGAGTTCGCGTCTACATTGGAATTGCTCAACAACAACTTTATGACATGCACATTTAACATCATAATATCTTCATTAGTGCTATGAAAAATAAAAACATAAACCATCAAAAAATCTGTTACATACACATAATTGCTTATTCGCGACAGCTAGATGCAAAATCGTGTTACCGTTTCCAACCTTTACATTGAGGTCTTGCATCCGAGAAATCAGAAATTCAAGCATGTCAAAGGAGTTTGATTTAATTACCAAATGAAGTGCAGTATCTCCCCCATATGTAAGCTCAAACATAGCCTCGTTACAAGCCTCAAGTAACTCTTTTGCAATAACTGTCCTTCCTTTGATGACCGCGACATGAAATGGCATGAGCCCTTCTTTTTCTTCCCTCAAAAGACAGAGGTCACAACCGGCCTGCATAATTTAGCAAAAAAATGAGAATATTCAACTAGAAAATAAAAATATTAACTAAATTGAAAAATTGTAACCAGAACCTTCAACAACTCCTTGACTACGAGGAGATGATCATTTGCCGTAGCCAAGTGAAGGGGCGAGAGGCCTTGGCCATTAAGCTCCTTTGCAAGCTCGGCCTTTCGGATCATGATCTCGGCAACAAATTCGGCATGGCCCGAAAGAGAGGCAATATGAAGGGGGTTATCTCTCTCACAATCACTCTCTCAAGCAGAGATTTATCCTCCTCAAGTAGGCTTTTAAGTGAAAGCACATCTCCGACCCTAGATGCTTCTTCAAGCCTTGTGAAGATAGTATCCATTCTTTCTTGTTTTCTTTTTTTTTTATCTTAAAATTTCAAAATGCAAGGTTGTGTCGTGTGCAAAATTAGACGGGTGTATGATCATAAAGGACTCATTCTATTGTTTCGATTGTACTTGTGGCTCAGCTACATGGAAGTCCAAATCAATTGACTTCAAGTCTTCTTTTTGTTGTGACTCCACACAATGTGCAAAATTTCATTTTTATAATTTGATTTTATATCTTAATTTATGGTTCCTAATTTACGGTTTAACTATGTTAAATTATAATTTTAACATTTCATTAAAATGTCAAATTATGAATTAATGTGTTAAAACTAACGTATTAAATCATATTTACGTCATCAAGAGTTGTGGAAAAAAATAATGGAAGATATCCAACATTTTCCAATAAAAAAGAACTAGTTACCGCTCTAGTAACTAATTGACGGGGAATTTTATCTTGGCCCCAAAATTCACCAAAACATCCAGGGGAGGATCTTAATAGCAGTCGGGAGAGGTCTTGACTCCTTCAAAAAATTCGGGCAAATCTTTTTTCAAGATTTTCAATTTAGCATTTGCCCTCCCACCACTAAAAAAAATTGTACAATATAATTCCAAAAGGGTCGCTTATCGTTACTGGTAACTATTTTTATATGATTCCGATGGGACTCGAACTAATAGCCTCGCAAACATTTGATTTTATTATGTCCAACACTCAACCCACTGGACTATGAAACCATTGTCATATTAGTGATGAAATCAGAAACTCATGATATGATAATTAATATGTTAATTAGCATACATAGCTTAATTAATTAACATTTAACACATAATATATAATTGACATATAATAAAATTATTAAAATGCATTAATTAATATATTTAAGGGATAATTTATTGTATATTTATATTTTATGATAATCCTACACCACATTTTCTTGCTCCACATCAAGCCACATCATTGGTATAATCTAAACCCTTGAATTAAGGATCTAATGGTACAAATGAAAAATAGCATTTTATGTATTTAAATTTAAATAAACATGATCTTCTTGCACCAAAGAAATTAAAACAATAACAATTATTAATACATATAGACCATGTCTACATACATTATCATGTTCTCTTCTTCTTCTATACATTTTGTTTGGGGAAATTTTCAAAAAACTCCCTAATTTTTTTGGATATTGTAAAAAAACCCTATCATTTTAGAAACTCCAAAAAAATCATTCTACCAAATTTTTATTTTCAAATACCCCCTATAGAGGGTAAAAGTATCCATGAATGGTGTTAAACAAATTTGACAAAATATCATTCTATTTACATATTTATTAAAAAAATTATTAACTTATACTTTATGATAATCTAACACAATTTTCTTGCTCCACATGAAGCCAGATCATTGGTATAATCGAAGTCCTTGAATTAAAGATCTAATGGTACAAATAAAAAATTGTACTTTATGTATTTAAATTTAAATAGACATGATCTTTCTGCACCAAAGAAATTAAAACAATAACAATTATTAATACATATAAACCATGTCTACATACATTATCATGTTTCTTCTTCTTCTATACATTTTTTGGGGAAAATTTTAAAAAAACTCCCTAATTTTTTTTGGATATTATAAAAAAATCTATCTTTTTAGAAACTCCAAAAATTTCCTCTACCAAATTTTTATTTTCAAATATCCCCTTATAAAGGTTAAAAATAATCATGGATGGTGTTAATTTTTTTTTTACCAAAATTACCTTCTATTTACATATTTAGTAATTAAAAAAATTGCCAATGTTTATTAATTTAAAAAAAAATCCTAAATTTTATTTAGGACATAATAATTTAAAAAATATATATATTATATGTTAATTATACTTATATATACACACACTTTTTCTCTTATATTATTCTTCCACATCACCTAAAAAGTTGATACCTTCAATTTTGTTGATCTAACGATTGTAATTAATTTAAGCACTAGATATCTTTGTTGTTTAATTTAGACCTAGATGGGGGTGAATAGGAAGTCCTAAGGTCCAATTTTCGCGGTAATGGAATACAATTACAATTTGGTGCGGAAGCGTAAATAAATTAGAGAAAGAAATACAATACCGAAACAAATAACACACGATATTTGTTTACGGAGTTCGGAAGGTGGTTGCTTTGTAGCTTTAACTCACCGGCTACTTGTTCAATAGACCGACTCGATTGATTGCAAGTACGTACGTCTCCGGGGTTGCCTTGCGCCTTTCGATTGAATACCGAAGTACGATGCAAAGTAGGATAGACGATTACCACTGTGAAATTGATCATACACGAAGGGTTGATCGATCACGTCTTTCTCTTCTCCGGTGTCACATTGGTGACTAGCCCATGCGTCCCATACCACACGTCTCCCACCGTTTGGACTCCAATCGCGTCTCCGGTTTGACCACAACGAAGAGCCACAAGTTGTGCGCTCCTCTACCTATATCCACCGTGAGTCGTAGCACCTCGGTTGCGGATGCACCTGCCTAGACGATGCACCGGCGAACTTGCTTGTTCGCGTTCGATTATCTAAACCGAGAAAACTCATTTTCTCGTTTCTCTTTCTCTTCGCACTCATTCAATAACTTGATAAGAGTCTCTCTAATTTATGGACTGAATTAGATTCAGGCTTCACTTATTAGAGGAGAGAGAAACATCATATATATACTACATAGGATAAGGATGGACCAAAAGGTATGTATAACTACTATACACCGTTTGAAACATAAAACTGCATGCACCCTAAAGGCCCATTTCCTTTTCATTATTATATATTCAAGATTATATCATTTATACTTATTTACGTTCACAATAAATATATTGTCTCTTTTGAGAAATGGGACCGGCACAAATAAAACGACACAATTGCGCATTAGCCCTTCAAATTGTTAAGATTATCATTTCTTTATGTAAAAATGTTCACTTTTGCTTCCTAAACTGTGCAAAAAAAAAAAATGTAACTTACCTCTCAAACTTTAATTTGATCATTTTGACCTCCCGAACTCTTCGTTTTGGAGGATAAAAATGAGCAAATTAAAGTTTGGGGGTAAGTTACATTTTTTTTGCACAGTTTAGTTTAGGGGGGCAGAACTAGAAGTGAACTTTTTCTTTCTTTCTTTATCACATGGAATATATGGAGGAAATGCTCGTTAGGCTAAGAAAAAGCAAGTAGAAGAACACAAAAGGGGGGGGGGGGGGGGGGAGGTTTAAAAATGTGCAAGGGGGGGGGGGGGGGGTTAAAAATCTGCAAGGGCGGAAGTTAAATATCTGCGGGAGGGGGGGGGGGGGGTAAAAATCTGCGGGAGGGGGGGGGGTTAAAAATCTGCAAGGGGGGGGGGGGGGGTGGTAGGTGGGGTAAAAATCTGCAAGGGGGGGGGGGGGTGGGAATTGGCAGGGGGGGGGGGGGATAAAAATCTGCAAGGGGGGTAAAACCTGCGGGGGGGTGGGGTAAAAATCTGCAAGGGGGGTGGGTTAAAAATCTGTTAGACTTTTGTTTTTGCATTTTTCAGAATTTTTAGAAAAAATTGAAATTTGTGGGTGCTAGTCTTCAATTACGGAGTATTTTGAGTACGACATGAAAATTGAGCATTTTGCTTGTGTTATATTTCAATTTTCAAATTTTAAAAAATATCATAATTGAATTTTTTGAAGGTAGACTTCAGGTTTTTACATTTTTAAGAACTTTTTGAAAAAAATAAAATTTGTGTGTGTTAGTGTTTAATTACGGAGTATTTTGAGTACGACATGAAAATTGAGTATTTTGCTTGTGTTACATTTCAATTTTAATTTTTTTGAAAAAAAATATCATAATTGAATTTTTCGAAGGTGTTAGACATCTGTTTTTCATTTTAAAGAAATTTTTAAAAAAATTGAAATTTGTGTGTGTTAGTCTTAGATTACGGAGTATTTTCAGTACGACATGAGAATTGAGTTATTTTCTTATGTTACACTTATATTTTATCATTTTTAAAAAAAATTTCTTGATTGAATTTTTCGAAGGTGTTAGACTTCAGTTTTAGCATTTTTAGAAATTTTAAAAATAAATGAAATTTTTGTGTGTTAGTCTTCAATTACGGAGTATTTTGAGTATGACACGAAAATTGAGTATTTGGCTTTTGTTGCACTTCAATTTTCACATTTTTTGAAAAAATATCTTGATTGAATTTTTCGAAGGTGTTAGACTTCAATTTTTGCATTTTTCAGAAATTTTGGAAAAAAATTAAATTTGTGTGTTAGTATTCAATTACGGAGTATTTTGAAGTCTTCAATTTCGGAGTATTTTGAGTACGACATGAAAATTTAGTATTTTGCTTGTATTACGTTTCAATTTTAACATTTTTAAAGAAAATATCATAATTGAATTTTTTGAAGTTGTTAGACTTTTGTTTTTGCATTTTTAAGATTTTTTAGAAAAAACTGAAATTTGTGTGTGTAAGTCTTCAATTACGGAGTATTTAGAGTACGACATGAAAATTGAACATTTTGCTTGTCTTATATTTCAAATTTGAAATTAAAAAAAAATATCATAATTAATTTTTTCGAATGTGTTAGACTTAGGGTTTTTGCATTTTTAAGAAATTTTCGAAAAAATGAAATTTGTGTGCGTTAGTGTTTAATTATGGAGTATTTTGAGTACAACATGAAAATTGAGTATTTTGCTTGTGTTACATTTAAATTTTAAAATTTTTTTGAAAAAATATGATAATTGATTTTTTGAAGGTGTCTGACTTCTGTTTTTGCATTTTTTAGATTCTTTGAAAAAATTGAAATTTGTGGGTGTTAGTCTTCAATTACGGAGTATTTTGAGTACGAAATGAAAATTGATTATTTTGCTTTTGTAACACTTCAATTTTAATATTTTTTAAAAAAATATCTTGATTGAATTTTTCGAAGGTGTTAGACTTCTGTTTTTGGATTTTAAAGAAAATTTTGAAAAAATTGAAATTTGTGTGTGTTAGTCTTAGATTACGGAGTATTTTCAGTACGACATGACAATTGAGTATTTTTCTTCTGTTACACTTAAATTTTACCATTTTTTCGAATGTGTTAGACTTCAGTTTTTGCATTTCGAAGAAATTTTTGTGTGTTAGTCTTCAATTACGGAGTATTTTGATTACGACACGAAAATTGAGTATTTTGTTTTTGTTACACTTCAATTTTAACATTTTAAAAAAAAAATATCTTGATTGAATTTTTCGAAGTGTTAGACTTCAATTTTTGCATTTTTAATAATGTTTTGAAAAAAATGAAATTTGTGTGTGTTAGTCTTCAATTATGGAGTATTTTGAGTACGACATGAAAATTTAGTATTTTGCTTGTGTTACGCTTCAATTTTAACATTTTTTTAAAAAATATCATAATTGAATTTTTTGAAGGTGTTAGACTTATGTTATTGCTTTTTTAAGACATTTTGGAAAACATTGAAATTTGTGTATGTTAGTCTTCAATTACAGAGTATTTTGAGAATGACATTTAAATTGAGTATTTTGCTTGTATTACATTTCAATTTTAACATTTAAAAAAAAATATCATAATTGAATTTTTTGTTGGTGTTAGACTTTTGTTTTTGTATTTTTTAGAATTTTTTGAAAAAATTGAAACTTGTTTTAGTCTTCTATTACGGAATATTATGAGTACGACACGAAAATTGAGTATTTTGCTTTTGTTACATTTCAATGTTAACATTTTTTGAAAAAATATCTTGATTGAATTTTTCGAAGGTGTTAGACTTCAATTTTTTCATTTTTAAGAAATTTTTGAAAAAAATGAAATTTGTGTGAGTTAGTATTCAATTACGGAGTATTTTGAGTATGACATGAAAATAAAGTATTTTGCTTGTGTTATACTTTAATTTTAACATTTTTTAAAAAATATCATAATTGAATTTTTTTATGATGTTAGAGTTCTGTTTTTGCATTTTTCAGAAATTTTGGGAAAAATTGAAATTTGTGTATGTTACTTCAATTACGGAGTATTTTGAAGTCTTCAATTACGGAGTATTTTGGGTACGACCTGAAAATTGAGTATTTTGCTTGTATTACATTTCAATTTTAACATTTTTAATAAAAAATATCATAATTGAATTTTTTGAAGGTGTTAGACTTTTGTTTTTGCATTTTTAAGAATTTTTATAAAAAAATGAAATTTGTGTGTGTTAGTCTTCAATTACGGAGTATTTAGAGTACGACATGAAAATTGAGCATTTTGCTTGTCTTATATTTCAAATTTCAAATTAAAAAAAAATATCATAATTGAATTTTTTGAAAGTGTTAGACTTAGGGTTTTTGTATTTTTAAGAAATTTTCGAAAAAAATGAAATTTGTGTGTGTTACTGTTTAATTACGGAGTATTTTGAGTACGACATGAAAATTGAGTATTTTGCTTGTGTTACATTTAAATTTTAATATTTTTTAAAAAAATATCATAATTGAATTTTTTGAAGGTGTTGGACTTCTGTTTTTGTATTTTTAAGAATTCTTTGAAAAAATTGTAATTGGTGGGTGTTAGTCTTCAATTACGGAGAATTTTGAGTACGAAATGAAAATTGAGTATTTTACTTTTGTTACACTTCAATTTTAATATTTTTAACAAAAATAGCTTGATTGAATTTTTCGTTAGACTTCTGTTTTTGCATTTTAAAGAAATTTTTGAAAAAATTGAAATTTGTGTTTGTTAGTCCTAGATTACGGAGTATTTTCAGTACGCATGACAATTGAGTATTTTTCTTCTGTTACACTTAAATTTTACCATTTTTTTAAAAAATATCTTGATTGAATTTTTCGAATGTGTTAGTCTTCAGTTTTTGCATTTTCAAGAATTTTTTTTTGAAAATGCAATTTTTGTGTGTTAGTCTTCAATTAGAGAGTATTTTGAGTACCACATGAAAATTGAGTATTTTGCTTTTGTTACACTTCAATTTTAACATATAAAAAAAAAGATCATAACTGAATTTTTTGATGGTGTTAGACTTCAATTTTTGCATTTTTAAATTTTTTTTGAAAAAATTGAAATTTGTGTGTGTCAGTCTTCAATTACGGAGTATTTTGAGTGCGACAAGAAAATTGAGTATTTTGCTTGTGTTACATTTCAATTTTCACATTTAAAAAAAAATATATCATAATTCAATTTTTTGAAGGTGTTAGACGTTTGTTTTTGCATTTTTAAGAATTTTTAGAAAAAATCTGAAATTTGTGTGTGTTAGTCTTCAATTACGGAGTATTTTGAGCACGACATGAAAATTGAGTATTTAGCTTGTGTTATATTTCAAATTTCAAATTTAAAAAAATATCGTAATTGAATTTTTCGAAGGTGTTAGACTTCAGTTTTTTGCATTTTTAAGAAATTTTTGATAAAAATGAAATTTGTGTGAGTTAGTGTTTAATTACGGAGTATTTTGAGTATGACATGAAAATTGTGTATTTTGCTAGTGTTACATTTCGATTCTAATATTTAAAAAAAAAATATCATAATTGATTTTTTTGAAGGTGTTAGACTTCTGTTTTTGCATTTTTAAGAAATTTTTGAATGAATTGAAATTTGTGGGTGTTATTCTTCAATTACGGAGTATTTTGAGTACGACATGAAAATTGAGTATTTTGCTTTTGTTACACTTCAATTTTAATATTTAAAAAAAAAATGTCTTTATTGAATTTTTCGAAGGTGTTAGACTTCTGTTTTTGCATTTTAAAGAAATTCGTGTGTGTTAGTCTTCAATTACGGAGTATTTTGAGTACGACTTGAAAATTGAGTATTTTGCATGTGTAATAATTCAATTTTAACATTTTTAAAATAATATCATAATTGAAATTTTTGAAGGTGTTAGACTTCCGTTTTTGCATTTTTCAGAAATTTTGGAAAAAATTGAAATTTGTCTATGTTAGTATTCAATTACGGAGTATTTTGAGTACGACATGAAAATTGAGTATTTTGATTGTATTACATTTCAATTTTAACATTTTTCAAAAAAAATATCATAATTGAATTTTTTGAAGGTGTTAGACTTCTGTGTTTGCATTTTTATGAATTTTTTGAAAAAGTTGAAACTTGTGTGTTAGTCTTCAATTACAGAGTATTTTGAGTACGACACGAAAATTAAGTATTTTACTTTTGTTACACTTCGATTTTAACATTTTTTTAAAAAATATCTTGATTGAATTTTTCGAAGGTGTTGGACTTAAATTTTTGCATTTTTAAGAATTTTTTGAAAAAAATGAAATTTGTGTGTGTTAGTCTTCAATTAAGTATATTTTGAGCACGACATGAAAAATGAGTATTTTTCTTGCGTTATACTTCAATTTTAATATTTTTACGAAAATATCATAATTGAATTTTTTGAAGGTTATAGACTTTAATTTTTGCATTTTAATGAAATTCGTGTGTGTTAGTCTTCAATTACGGAGTATTTTGAGTACGACATGAAAATTGAGCATTCTGCTTGTGTTATATTTCAAATTTCAAATTTTAAAAAATATCATAATTGAATTTTTCGAAGGTGTTTGACTTCAGTTTTTTGCATTTAAAAGAATTTTTGAAAAAAAATAAAATTTGTGTGTGGTAGTGCTTAATTACGGAGTATTTTGAGTACCACATGAAAATTGAGTATTTTGCTTTTGTTACATTTCAATTTTAATATTTTTTTAAAAAAAATATCATAATTGATTTTTTTGAAGGTGTTAGACTTTAATTTTTGCATTTTTAAGAAATTTTTGAAAAAATTGAAATTTGTGGGTGTTATTCTTCAATTATGGAGTATTTTGAGTACGAAATGAAAATTGAGTATTTTGCTGTTGTGACACTTCAATTTTAATATTTGTTAAAAAAATATCTTGAATGAATTTTTCGAAGGTGTTCGACTTATGTTTTTGCATTTTAAAGAAATTTTTGAAAAAATTGAAATTTGTGTGTGTTAGTCTTAGATTACGGAGTATTTTCAGTATGACATCAAAATTGAGTATTTTTCATCTGTTACACTTAAATTTTACCATTTTTAAAAACAAAATCTTGATTTAATTTTTCGAAGGTGTTAGACTTCAGTTTTTGCATTTTTATGAAATTTTTGTGTGTTAGTCTTCAATTACGGAGTATTTTGAGCACGATGCGAAAATTGAGTATTTTGCTTTTGTTACACTTCAATTTTAACATTTTTTGAAAAAATATCTTGATCGAATTTTTCGATGGTGTTAAACTTCTATTTTTGTATTTTTAAGAAATTTTTGAAAAAAATGAAAATTGTGTGTGTTAGTCTTAAATTACGGACTATTTTTAGTCCGACACGAAAATTGAGTATTTTGCTTTTGTTACACTTCAATTTTAACATTTTGCTTGTGGAGTACTTTGAGTACGACATGAAAATTGAGAATTTTGCTTCGGTTATATTTCAAATTTCAAATTTAAAAAAAATATCATAATTTAATTTTTCGAAGGTGTTAGACTTCAGGTTTTTGCATTTTTATGAAATTTTTGAAAAAATGAAATTTGTGTGCGTTAGTGTTTAATTTGGGAGTATTTTGAGTACAACATGAAAATTGAGTTTTTTGGTTGTGTTACACTTGAATTTTAATATTTTTATAAAAAAATATCATAATTGATTTTTTTGAAGGTGTTAGACTTCTGTTTTTACATTTTTAAGAAATTTTTAAAAAATTGAAATTTGTGGGTGTTAGTCTTCAATTACGGAGTATTTTGAGTACGAAATGAAAATTGAGTATTTTGATTTTGTTACACTTCAATTTTAGTATTTTTAAAAAAAATACCTTGATTGAATTTTTCGAAGGTGTTAGACTTCTGTTTTTGCATTTTAAAGAAATTTTTGAAAAAATTGAAATTTGTGTGTAGTCTTAGATTACGGAGTATTTTCAGTACGACATGAAAATTGAGTATTTTTCTTCTGTTAAACTTCAATTTTAATATTTTTTTTAAAAATATCTTGATTTAATTTTTCGAAGGTGTTAGACTTCTATTTTTACATTTTTAAGAAATTTTTTAAAAAATTGAAATTTGTGGGTGTTAGTCTTCAATTACGGAGTATTTTGAGTACGAAATGAAAATTGAGTATTTTGCTTGTGTTATACTTCAATTTTAATTTTTGATAAAAAAAATCATAATTGAATTTTTTGAAGGTGTTAGACTTCTGTTTTTACATTTTTCAGAAATTTTTGAAAAAATTGAAATTTTGGTATGTTAGTCTTCAATTACGGAGTACTTTGAGTATAACATTAAAATTGAGTATTTTGCTTATATTACATTTCAATTTTAACATTTAAAAAAAAAAATCATAATTGAATATTTTTAAGGTGTTAGACTTCTGTTTTTGAATTTTTTAAGAATTCTTAGAAAATTTGAAATTTGTGTGTGTTAGTCTTCAATTCGGGAGAATTTTTAGTACGACATGAAAATTAAGTATTTTGCTTGTGTTACACTTCAATTTTAATATGGTTTTTTTAAAAATATCATAATTGATTTTTTTGAATGTGTTAGACTTCTGTTTTTGCATTTTTAAGAAATTTTTTGAAAAATTGAAATTTGTGGTTGTTAGTCTTCAATTACGGACTATTTTGAGTACGAAATGAAAATTGAGTATTTTGCTTTTGTTACACTTGAATTTTAACATTTTTTGAACAAATATCTTGATTGAATATTTCGAAGGTGTTAGACTTCAATTTTTGCATTTATAAGAAATTTTTGAAAAAATGAAATTTGTGTGTGTTTGTCTTCAATTACGAAGTATTTTGAGTACGACATGAAAATTGAGTATTTTTCTTGTGTTACACTTCAATTTTAACATTTTCAAAAAAAAATATCATAATTGAATTTTTTTGAAGTGTTAGACTTCTATTTTTGCATTTTTCAGAAATTTTGGAAATAATTGAAATTTGTGGGTGTTAGTCTTCAATTATGGAGTATTTTGAGTACGAAATGAAAATTGAGTATTTTTCTTTTGTTCACATCAATTTTAGTATTTAAAAAAAAAAATCTTGATTGAATTTTTCGAAGGTGTTAGATTTCAGTTTTTGTATTTTAAAGAAATTTTTGAAAAAATTGAAATTTGTGTGTGTTAGTCTTAGATTACAGAGTATTTTCAGTACGACATGAAAATTGAGTATTTTTCTTCTGTTACACTTCAATTTTAATATTTTTAAAAAAATATCTTGATTTAATTTTTCGAAGGTGTTAGACTTCTGTTTTTACATTTTTAAGAAATTTTTAAAAAAATTGAAATTTGTGGGTTCAATTACAGAGTATTTTGAGTACGAAATGAAAATTGAGTTTTTTGCTTGTGTTATACTTCAATATTAAATTTTTTTTAAAAAAATCATAATTGAATTTTTTGAAGGTGTTAGACTTCTGTTTTTGCATTTTTCAGAATTTTCAAAAAAATTGAAATTTGTGTATGTTAGTCTTCAATTACGGAGTACTTTGAGTATGCCATTAAAATTGAGTATTTTGCTTGTATTACATTTCAATTATAACATTTAAAAAAAATATCATAATTGAATATTCTTAAGGTGTTAGACTTCTGTTTTTGCATTTTTAAGAATTTTTAGAAAAATTGAAATTTGAGTGTGTTAGTCTTCAATTAGGGAGTATTTTGAGTACGACATGAAAATTGATTATTTTGCTTGTGTTACACTTCAATTTTCATATATTTTTTTAAAATATCATAATTGATTTTTTTGAAGGTGTTAGACTTCTGTTTTTGCATTTTTAAGAAATTTTTTAAAAAATTGAAATTTGTGGTTGTTAGTCTGCAATTACGGTGTATTTTGAGTACGAAATGAAAATTGAGTATTTTGCTTTTGTTGCACTTGAATTTTAACATTTTTTGAACAAATATCTTGATTGAATTTTTCGAAGGTGTGAGACTTCAATTTTTGCATTTATAAGAAATTTTTGAAAAAATGAAATTTGTGTGTGTTAGTGTTCAATTACGGAGTATTTTGAGTACGACATGAAAATTGAGTATTTTTCTTGTGTTACACTTCAATTTTAACATTTTTAAAAAAAATATCATAATTGAATTTTTTTGAAGTGATAGACTTCTGTTTTTGCATTTTTCAGAAATTTTGGAAATAATTGAAATTTGTGGGTGTTAGTCTTCAATTACGGAGTATTTTGAGTACGAAATGAAAATTGAGTATTTTTCTTTTGTTACACTTCAATTTTAGTATTTTGAAAAAAAATACCTTGATTGAATTTTTCGAAGGTGTTAGACTTCTGTTTTTGCATTTTAAAGAAATTTTTGAAAAAATTGAAATTTGTGTGTGTTAGTCTTTGATTACGGAGTATTTTCAGTACGACATGAAAATTGATTATTTTTGTTCTATTTGTTAGGAATTCGGGCATGCATATTGCACAGCGGAACTTACCCGAACCCCTTAAGCCATGGATCTGTGTATCGCTAATTAGATACGAAGGAAGAGTTTCAAAAATTTCACCTCAGATTTAGTTCAAATCTGGTTGAAGGAAGCTTGCAGAGATCACGTTGGTGTGCTCGAACCGGCACCACCCTCTATCGGTATCCACACGCGACTCGTCTAGACTGGATGTGAAGACCTCCGATGCTAGTCGGATCCTTCCTCCCTTCAGAAAATCTACTTGGCTTCTCTTTTCTTTCACAAAGAAATTCTGCCTCTAAGATTGAATCAATATTCATCATCATCATATGAAGAGGTGTGGTGTGTATTTATAATCTAGTGGAAAAACTCTTAGAATTCTAACTCTTAGAATTCCAACCCACAAAAATATCTTCATCAAATGAATGATATCCTGAGTATTAATACCATGCATCCATACATGCATGTAGCATTCAATTAATGCTTTACACCTTCTGTTCGAACAGAATAATATCCTCGTTCGAACAGAATAATATCCACGTTCGAACAGAATAATATCCTGGTTCAAACTGAATAATATCTATGTATTTGATTTTCTGTGTCCAGTCCGAACTTGTCTTTGTGTGTGACCCTATAGGTTTATTTAATGTTGGCAGCATATTAAATCTCTATTTAAATATGCAAATCATAATTGGCCTCTAGCAAGGCATTATGACTACCCAAATTAAATAAATGATTTGTGATCATAACCTATTTATCAAATAGACAAATTACTAGCTCTCTTGTTCATACGATATCTGTTGATCAAAGACATGGTCAAATGTCATCCTTTCTAAATCAACTTAACTCTTTCCCGATATAGAATTAGATTGAATATTCAATTAATATTAACAACACATGTTAATCTTATTGAGCGTGGCCACGCATTTCCTTCAATCCTAATTCATCAGGGGGCCCTGAGAGATATCTCTTTCAATCATGAAAGGAACAACTTCCATCTTGGTTATTCACATCCTCCAACATGCTTCATGTAATACCCAATGATGATCTTGATTACCCGGTTAAAGATAACAAAGAAACATATCTAAGTATCACAATTCACATGTGAGAAATCTAATGATAACCTCAGGTCAAAGAACTAAAATTCTATTTGTTTATGAGAATATATATAATGACAATAACCATGTATATTCTCATAAGTTGGTCAGTCCAATATGTAGTCTCTAATACATATCTATATTCCATATTTGACATCACTACATCTCTATGTATTCCATGTCCATGATCAGTAAAACATAATCATCTCATATGCGAATATACTGGTGTACATATATATTCTATTTCCTTAGACATGTATATCTCTATATACATCATATATATGACCAGGGACATTTAGAATCGTATTACGTTCATTGATACAGTTTTACTATCATAATCACGTATTATGATGATGTATAAACTAGTGATACAATTCAAGGCTTATTCACATATTCCTAAATATGTTAAATAACCAGTACACGTATTAAATGAAACTTTAATTCAATATTAAAATATTAGATCAACAAACATAAATAATAATGATCATTCGTTTACATACAAACTGAACAGTTCAGCCTAGGATATTATTTAGTTCAGCCCAGGGCATTATTTCATTCAGCCTAGGGCATTATTTCCTTCACTATTACACATCAATTTTAATATTTTTTTAAAAAAATGTCATAATTGAAATTTTTATGGTGTTAGACTTCTGTTTTTGAATTTTTTAAGAATTCTTAGAAAATTTGAAATTTGTGTGTGTTAGTCTTCAATTAGGGAGAATTTTTAGTACGACATGAAAATTGAGTATTTTGCTTGTGTTACACTTCAATTTTAATATGGTTTTTTTAAAAATATCATAATTCATTTTTTGAATGTGTTAGACTTCTGTTTTGGCATTTTTAAGAAATTTTTTAAAAAATTGAAATTTGTGGTTGTTAGTCTTCAATTACGGACTATTTTGAGTACGAAATGAAAATTGAGTATTTTGCTTTTGTTACACTTGAATTTTAACATTTTTTGAACAAATATCTTGATTGAATATTTCGAAGGTGTTAGACTTCAATTTTTGCATTTATAAGAAATTTTTGAAAAAATGAAATTTGTGTGTGTTTGTCTTCAATTACGAAGTATTTTGAGTACGACATGAAAATTGAGTATTTTTCTTGTGTTACAATTCAATTTTAACATTTTTAAAAAAAAATATCATAATTGAATTTTTTTGAAGTGTTAGACTTCTATTTGTGCATTTTTCAGAAATTTTGGAAATAATTGAATTTTGTGGGTGTTAGTCTTCAATTACGGAGTATTTTGAGTACGAAATAAAAATTGAGTATTTTTCTTTTGTTACACTTCAATTTTAGTATTTTAAAAAAAAATATCTTGATTGAATTTTTCGAAGGTGTTAAACTTCAGTTTTTGCATTTCAAAGAAATTTTTGAAAAAATTGAAATTTGTGTGTGTTAGTCTTAGATTACGGAGTATTTTCAGTACGACATGAAAATTGAGTATTTTGCTTGTGTTATACTTCAATTTTAACAGTTTTTTAAAATATATCATAATTGAATTTTTTTTGAAGGTGTTAGACTTCTGTTTTTGTATTTTTCAGAAATTTTGGAAAAAATTGAAATTTGTGTATGTTAGTCTTCAATTACGTAGTATTTTGAGTACGACATGAAAATTGAGTATTTTGCTTGTATTATATATCAATTTTAACATTTTTCAAAAAAATATCATAATTGAATTTTTTGAAGGTGTTAGACTTCTGTTTTTGCACTTTTAAGAATTTTTTGAAAAAATTGAAACTTGTGTGTGTTAATCTTCAATTACAGAGTATTTTGAGTACGACACGAAAATTGATTATTTTGATTTTGTTACACTTCAATTTTTTAAGATTTTTTTAAAAAATATCTTGATTAAATTTTTCGAAGGTGTTAGACTACTGTTTCTGCATTTTTAAGAATTTTTTGGAAAAATTGAAACTTGTGTGTGTTAGTCTTCTATTACAGAGCATTTTGAGTACGACACGAAAATTGAGTATTTTTCTTTTGTTACACTTCAATTTCAACATTTTTTGAAAAAATATCGTGATTGAATTTTTCAAAGGTGTTAGACTTCAAATTTTGCATTTTTAAGAATTTTTTGATAAAAATGAAATTTGTGTGTGTTAGTCTTCAATTACGGAGTATTTTGAGTACGACATGAAAATTGAGTATTTTCTTTTGTTACACTTCATTTAAATTTTATTTAAAAAAGTATATTGATTGAATTTTTCGAACGTGTTAGACTTCTGTTTTTACATTTTAAAGAAATTTTTGAAAAAATTGAAATTTGTGTGTGTTAGTCTTAGATTATGGAGTATTTTCAGTACGACATGAAAATTGAGTATTTTTCTGTTGTTACACTTAAATTGTACCATTTTTTAAAAAAATATCTAGATTGAATTTTTCGAAGGTGTTAGACTTCAATTTTTGCATTTTGAAGAATGTTTTGAAAAAAATGAAATTTGTGTGTGTTAGTCTTCAATTACGGAGTATTTTGAGTACGACATGAAAATTGAGTATTTTGCTTGTGTTATACTTCAATTTTAACAGTTTTTTAAAATATATCATAATTGATTTTTTTTGAAGGTGTTAGACTTCTGTTTTTGCATTTTTCAGAAATTTAGGAAAAAATTGAAATTTCTGTATGTTAGTTTTCAATTACGGAGTATTTTGAGTACGACATGAAAATTGAGTATTTTGCTTGTATTACATTTCAATTTTATCATTTTTCTAAAAAATATCTTAATTGAATTTTTCGAAGGTGTTAGACTACTATTTTTGCATTTTTAAGAATTTTTTGAAAAAATTGAAACTTGTGTATGTTAGTCTTCAATTACAGAGCATTTTGAGTATGAAACGAAAATTGAGTATTTTGCTTTTGTTACACTTCAATTTTAACATTTTTAAAAAAAATATCTTGATTGAATTTTTCGAAGGTGTTAGACTTCAATTTTTGCATTTTGAAGAATTTTTAGAAAAAATTGAAATTTGTGGTTGTTAGTCTTCAATTACGGAGTATTTTGAGTACGAACTGAAAATTGAGTATTTGCTTTTGTTACACTTCATTTAAATTTTATTTAAAAAAGTATATTGATGGAGTTTTTCGAACGTGTTGAACTTCCGTTTTTACATTTTAAAGAAATTTTTGAAAAAGTTGAAATTAGTGTGTGTTAGTCTTAGATTATGGAGTATTTTCAGTACGACATGAAAATTGAGTATTTTTCTGCTATTACACTTAAATTGTACCATTTTAAAAAAAATATCTTGATTTAATTTTTCGAAGGTGTTAGACTTCAGTTTTTACATTTTTACGAAATTTTTTAAAAAAATGAAATTTTTGTGCGTTAGTCTTCAATTACGGATTATTTTGAGTACGACAAGAAAATTGAGTATTTTGCTTTTGTTACACTTCAATTTTAAATTTTTTTGAAAAAATATCTTAATTGAATTTTTTAATGGTGTTAGGCTTCTGTTTTGGCATTTTTCAGAAATTTAGGAAAAAATTGAAATTTGTGTATGTTAGTCTTCAATTACGGAGTATTTTGAGTACGACATGAAAATTGAGTATTTTGCTTGTATTACATTTCAATTTTATCATTTAAAAAAAAAAATCATAATTGAATTTTTTGAAGGTGTTAGACTTCTGTTTTTGCATTTTTAAGAATTTTAAGAAAATATTGAAATTTGTGTGTGTTGGTCTTAAATTACGGAGTATTTTGAGTACGACATGAAAATTGGGTATTTTTCTTGTATTACATTTCAATTTTCATTTTTCTAAAAAATATCATAAATGAATTTTTAGAAGGTGTTAGACTTCTCTTTTTGCATTTGTAAGATTTTTTTGAAAAAATTGAAACTTGTGTGTGTTAGTCTTCAATTACCGAGTATTTTGAGTACGACACGAAAATTGAGCATTTTGATTTTGTTACACTTCAATTTTTTAACATTTTAAAAAAAAATATCTTGAATGAATTTTTCGAAGGTGACTACAGTTTTTGCATTTTTAAGAATTTGTATGAAAAAATTGAAACTTGTTTGTGTTAGTCTTCAATTACAGAGTATTTTGAGTAGGACACGAAAATTGAGTATTTTGCTTTTGTTACACTTCAATTTTAACATTTTTTAAAAAAATATCTTGATTGAATTTTTCGAAGGTGTTAGACTTCAATTTTTGCATTTTGAAATTTTTTTTGAAAAAAATGAAATTTGTGTGTGTTAGTCTTCAATTACGGAGTATTTTGAGTACGACATGAAAATTGAGTATTTTGCTTGTGTTATACTCCAATTTTAACAGTTTTTTTAAAAATATCATAATTTAATTTTTTTGAAGGTGTTAGACTTCTGTTTTTGCATTTTTCAGAAAGTTTGGAAAAAATTGTAATTTGTGTATGTTAGTCTTCAGTTACGGAGTATTTTGAGTATGACATGAAATTTGATTATTTTGCTTGTATTACATTTCAATTTTAACATTTTTTAAAAAATATCATAATTGAATTTTTTGGAGTTGTCAGACTTCTGTTTTTGCATTTTTAAGAATTTTTAGAAAAAATTGAAATTTGTGTGTGTTAGTCTTCAAATACGGAGTATTTTGAGTGCGACATGAAAATTGAGTATTTTGCTTGTATTACATTTCAATTTTAACATTTTTCTAAAGAAATATCATAATTGAATTTTTTGAAGGTATTAGACTTCTGTATTTGCACTTTTAAGAATTTTTTGAAAAAAGTGAAACATGTGTGTGTTAGTCTTCAATTACAGAGTATTTTGAGTACAACACGAAAATTGAGTATTTTGCTTTTCTTACACTTCCATTTTTTAACATTTTTTAAAAAAATATCTAGATTGAATTTTTCGAAGGTGTTAGACTACTGTTTTTGCATTTTTAAGAATTTTTTGAAAAAATTGAAACTTGTGTGTGTTAGTCTTCAATTACAGAGCATTTTGAGTACGACACGAAAATTGAGTATTTTGCTTTTGTTACACTTCAATTTTTATACTTTTGTTCAAAAAATATCTTGATTGAATTTTTCGATGGTGTTAGACAACTGTTTTTGCATTTTTAAGATTTTTTGAAAAAATTGAAACTTGTGTGTGTTAGTCTTCAATTACAGAGCATTTTGAGTACGACACGAAAATTGAGTATTTTGCTTTTGTTACACTTCAATTTTAACATTTTTAAAAAAAATATCTTGATTGAATTTTTCGAAGGTGTTAGACTTCAATTTTTGCATTTTGAAGAATTTTTTGAAAAAAATGAAATTTGTGTGTGTTAGTCTTCAATTACGGAGTATTTTGAGTACGACATGAAAATTGAGTATTTTGGTTGTGTTATACTTCAATTTTTTCAGTTTTTTAAAAAATACCACAATTGAATTTTTTTGAACGTGTTAGACTTCTGTTTATGCACTTTTAAGAATTTTTTGAAAAAAGTGAAACTTGTGTGTGTTAGTCTTCAATTACAGAGCATTTTGAGTAAGACACGAAAATTGAGTATTTTTCTTTTGTTACACTTCAATTTTTTAACATATGTTCAAAAAATATCTTGATTGAATTTTTCGATGGTGTTAGACTACTGTTTTTTCATTTTTCAGAAATTTTGCAAAAAATTGTAATTTGTGTATGTTAGTCTTCAATTACGGAGTATTTTGAGTATGACATGAAAATTGAGTATTTTACTTGTATTACATTTCAATTTTATCATTTTTAAAAAAAATATCATAATTGAATTTTTTGAAGGTGTCAGACTTCTGTTTTCATTTTTAAGAATTTTTAGAAAAAAATGAAATTTGTGTGTGTTAGTCTTCAAATACGGAGTATTTTGAGTGCGACATGAAAATTGAGTATTTTGCTTGTATTACATTTCAATTTTAACATTTTCCCAAAAAATATCATAATTGATTATTTTGAAGGTGATAGACTTCTGTTTTTGCACTTTTAAGAATTTTTTGAAAAAAGTGAAACTTGTGTGTGTTAGTCTTCAATTACAGAGTATTTTGAGTACGACACGAGAATTGAGTATTTTGTTTTTGTTACACATCAATTTTTGACATTTTTAAAAAAAATATCTTGATTAAATTTTTCGAAGGTGTTAGACTACTATTTGTGGTTTTTAAGAATCATTTGAAAAAATTGAAACTTGTTTGTGTTAGTAGTCTTCAATTACAGAGTATTTTGAGTAGGACACGAAAATTGAGTATTTTGCTTTTGTTACACTTCAATGTTAATATTTTTAAAAAAAATATCTTGATTGAATTTTTCGAAGGTGTTAGACTTCAATTTTTGCATTTTGAAGAATTTTTTGAAAAAAATGAAATTTGTGTGTGTTAGTCTTCAATTACCGAGTATTTTGAGTACCACATGATAATTGAGTATTTTGGTTGTTTTATACTTCAATTTCAACAGTTTTTAAAAAAATATCATAATTGAATTTTTTTGAAGGTGTTAGACTTTTGTTTTTGCATTTTTCAGAAATTTTGGAAAAAATTGTAATTTGTGTATGTTAGTCTTCAATTACGGAGTATTTTGAGTACGACATGAAAATTGAGTATTTTGCTTGTATTATATTTCAATTTTAACATTTTTCTAAAAAATATCATAAATGAATTTTTTGAAGGTGTTAGACTTCTGTTTTGGCATTTTTAAGAATTTTTTGAAAAAATTGAAACTTGTGTGTGTTAGTCTTCAATTACATAGTATTTTGAGTACGACACGAAAATTGAGTATTTTGCTTTTGTTACACTTCAATTTTTTAACATTTTTTTAAAAAATATCTTGATTGAATTTTTTGAAGGTGTCAGATTTCTGTTTTTACATTATTAAGAATTTTTAGAAAAAATTGAAATTTGCGAGTGTTAGTCTTCAAATACGGAGTGTTTTGAGTGCGACATGAAAATTGAGTATTTTGCTTATATTACATTTCAATTTTAACATTTTTCTAAAAAATATCATAATTGAATTTTTTGAAGGTTTTAGACTTCTGTTTTTGCACTTTAAAGAATTTTTTGTAAAAATTGAAACTTTTCTGTGTTAATCTTCAATTACAGAGTATTTTGAGTACGACACGAAAATTGAGTATTTTGAATTTGTTACACTTCAATTTTTTAACATTTTTTTAAAAAATATCTTGATTAAATTTTTCGAAGGTGTCAGACTACTATTTTTGCATTTTTAAGAATTTTTTGAAAAAATTGAAACTTTTGTGTGTTAGTTTTCAATTACAGAGAATTTTGAGTACCACACGAAAATTGATTATTTTTCTTTTGTTACACTTCAATTTTAACATTTTTAAAAAAAATATCTTGATTGAATTTTTCGAAGGTGTTAGACTTCAATTTTTGCGTTTTGAAGAATTTTTGGAAAAAATTGAAATTTGTGGGTGTTAGTCTTGAATTACGGAGTATTTTGAGTACGACACGAAAATTGAGTATTTTGATTTTGTTACACATCAATTTTTTAACATTTTTTAAAAAAATATTTTGATTGAATTTTTCGAGTGTGTTAGACTACTGTTTTTGCATTTTTAAGAATTTTTTTAAAAAATTGAAACTTGTGTGTGTTAGTCTTCAATTACAGAGCATTTTGAGTACGACACGAAAATTGAGTATTTTTGTTTTGTTACGCTTCAATTTTAACATTTTTTAAAAAAATATCTTGATTGAATTTTTCGAAGGTGTTAGACTTCAATTTTTGCGTTTTGAAGAATTTTTAGAAAAAATTGAAATTTGTGGGTGTTAGTCTTCAATTACGGAGTATTTTGAGTATGAACTGAAAATTGAGTATTTGCTTTTGTTACACTTCATTTAAATTTTATTTAAAAAAGTATATTGATTGAATTTTTCGAACGTGTTAGACTTCTGTTTTTACATTTTAAAGAAATTTTTGAAAAAATTGAAATTTGTGTGTGTTAGTCTTAGATTATGGAGTATTTTCAGTAGGACATGAAAATTGAGTATTTTTCTGCTGTTACACTTAAATTGTACCATTTTTTAAAAAAATATCTTGATTGAATTTTGTGAAGGCGTCAGACTTCTGTTTTTGCATTTTTAAGAATTTTTAGAAAAATTGAAATTTGCGTGTGTTAGTCTTCAAATACGGAGTGTTTTGAGTGCGACATGAAAATTGAGTATTTTGCTTGTATTACATTTCAATTTTAACATTTTTCTAAAAAATATCATAATTGAATTTTTTGAAGGTGTTAGACTTCTGTTTTTGCACTTTTAAGAATTTTTTGAAAAAATTGAAACTTGTGTGTGTTAGTCTTCAATTACAGAGTATTTTGAGTACGACACGAAAATTGAGTATTTTGATTTTGTTACACTTCAATTTTTTAACATTTTTAAAAAAAATATCTTGATTGAATTTTTCGAGTGTGTTAGACTACTGTTTTTGCATTTTTAAGAATTTTTTGAAAAAATTGAAACTTGTGTGTGTTAGTCTTCAATTACAGAGCATTTTGAGTACGACACGAAAATTGAGTATTTTTCTTTTTGTTACACTTCAATTTTAACATTTTTTTAAAAAATATCTTGATTGAATTTTTCGAAGGTGTTAGACTTTAATTTTTGCGTTTTGAAGAATTTTTAGAAAAAATTGAAATTTGTGGGTGTTAGTCTTCAATTACGGAGTATTTTGAGTACGAACTGAAAATTGAGTATTTGCTTTTGTTACACTTCATTTAAATTTTATTTAAAAAAGTATATTGATTGAATATTTCGAACGTGTTAGACTTCTGTTTTTACATTTTAAAGAAATTTTTGAAAAAATTGAAATTTGTGTGTGTTAGTCTTAGATAATGGAGTATTTTCTGTATGACATGAAAATTGAGTATTTTTCTGTTGTTACACTTAAATTGGACCATTTTAAAAAAAAATATCTTGATTGAATTTTTCGAAGGTGTTAGACTTCTGTTTTTGCATTTTTCATAAATTTTCGAAAAAATTGAAATTTGTGTACGTTAGTCTTCAATTACGGAGTATTTTGAGTATGCCATGAAAATTGAGTATTTTGCTTGTATTACATTTCAATTTTAACATTTTTAAAAATAATACCACAATTGAATTTTTTGAAGGTGTTAAACTTCTGTTTTTGGATTTTTGAGAATTTTTTGAAAAAATTTAAACTTCTGTGTGTTAGTCTAAAATTACAGGTTATTTTGAGTACGACATGAAAATTGATTATTTTGCTTTTGTTACACATCAATTTTAACATTGTTTGTAAAACTATCTTGACTGCATTTTGCGAAGGTGTTAGACTTCAATTTTTGAATTTTTTAGAATTTTTTGAAAAAAATTGAAATTTGTGTGTGTTAGTCTTCAATTACGGAGTATTTTGAGTACGACATGAAAATTGAGTATTTTGCTTGAGTTACAATTCAATTTTAACATTTTTGTAAAAAATTTCATAATTTTATTTTTGAAGGTGTTGGACTTTTGTTTTTGCATTTTAAAGTAATTTTTTGAAAAAATTGAAATTTGTGTGTGTTAGTCTTAGATTGAGGAGTATTTTCAGTAAAACATGAAAATTGAGTATTTTTCTTCTGTGACACTTAAATGTTACCATTTTAAATAATAAAATATCTTGATTGAATTTTTCGAAGGAGTTAGACTTCAGTATATGCTTTTTTAAGAAATTTTTTAAAAAAAATGAAATTTTTGTGTGTTAGTCTTCAATTTCGGAATATTTTGAGTACGACACGAAAATTGAGTATTTTGTTATTGTTATACTCCAATTTTAACATTTTTTGAAAAAATATCTAGATTGAATTTTTTGAAGGTGTTTGACTTTATTTTTTGCATTTTTAAGAAATTTTTGAAAAAAATGAAATTTGTGTGTGTTAGTCTTCAATTACGGAGTATTCTGAGTACGACACGAAACTTGAGTATTTTACTTGTGTTACCCTTCAATTTTAACATTTTTTTAAAAAATATCATAATTGAATTTTTCGAAGGTATTAGACTTCTGTTTTTGCATTTTTCAGAAATTTTGGAAAAAATTGAAATTTGTGTATGTTAGTCTTCAATTACGGAGTATTTTGGGTCGACATGAAAATTGAGTATTTTTCTTGTATTACATTTCAATTTTAACATTTTTCAAAAAAGTATCATAATTGAATTTTTTTCAGGTGTTAGACTTCTGTTTTTGCATTTTTGAGAATTTTTTGAAAAAATTTAAACTTCTGTGTGTTAGTCTTCAATTACAGAATATTTTGAGTACGACTAGCAAATTGAGTATTTTGCATTTGTTACAGTTCAATTTTAACATTTTTTGTAAAACAATCTTGATTGAATTTTTCGAAGGTGTTATACTTCAGTTTTTGCATTTTTAAGAATATTTTGGAAAAAATTGAAATTTGTGTATGTTAGTCTTCAATTACGGAGTATTTTGATTCGACATGAAAATTGAGTATTTTGATTGTATTACATTTCAAATTTAGCATTTTTAAAAAAATATCATAATTAAACTTTTTGAAGGTGCTAGTCTTGTGTTTTTGCATTTTTAAGATTTTTTTGAAAACAATGAAATTTGTGTGTGTTAGTCTTCAATTACGGAGTATTTTGAGTACGACATGAAAATTGAGTATTTTGTTTGTGTTACAATTCAATTTTAACATTTTTTTATAAAATATCATAATTAAAAATTTTGAAGGTGTTAGACTTCTGTTTTTGAATTTTTCAGAAATTTTGGAAAAAAATGAAATTTGTGTATGTTAGTCTTCAATTACGGAGTATTTTGAGAACGACGTGAAAATTGAGTATTTTGCTTGTGTTACACTTCAATTGTAACATTTTTTAAAAAAAAATATCATAATTGAATTTTTCGAAGGTGTAAGACTTCCGTTTTTGCATTTTTGAGAATTTTTAAAAAAAAAGGAAATTTGTGCATGTTAGTCTTCAATTACATATTATTTTGAGTAAGACATGAAAATTGAGTATTTTGTTTGTGTTACACTTCAATTTTAACAATTAAAAAAAAATATCATAATTGAATTTTCGACGGTGTTAGACTTCCGTTTTTGCATTTTTCAGAAATTTTGGAAAAAATTGAAATTTTGTGTATGTTAGTCTTCAATTACGAAGTATTTTGAGTACGACATGAAAATTGAGTATTTTGATTGTTTTACATTTCAATTTTAACATTTTTTAAAATAATATCATAATTGAATTTTTTTAAGGTGTAAGACTTCCGTTTTTGCATTTTTGAGAATTTGTTTAAAAAATTGAAACTTGTGTGTGTTAGTCTTCAATTAAAGAGTATTTTGTGTACGACACGAAAATTGAGTATTTTGCTTTTGTTACACTTCAATTTTAACATTTTTCCAAAAACTATCTTGATTGAATTTTTCGAATGTGTTAGACTTCAGTTTTTGCATTTTTATGAATATTTTGAAACAAATGAAATTTGTGTGTGTTAGTCCTCAATTACGGAGTATTTTGAGTACGACATGAAAATTGACTATTTTTTGAAGGTGTTAGAATTATGTTTTTGCATTTTTCTGAATTTTTTGAAAAAATGAAATTTGTGTGTGTTTGTTCTCAATTACGGAGTATTTTGAGTACGGCATGAAAATTGACCATTTTTCTAGTGTTACACTTCAATTTAAATATTTTTTTTAAAAAATATCAGAATTTAATTTTTTTGAAGGTGTTAGAGTTCTGTTTTTGCATTTATCAAAAATATTGGAAAAAATTGAAATTTGTATGTGTTAGTCTTCAATTACGGAGTATTTTGAGTACGACCTGAAAATTGAGTATTTTGCTTGTATTACATTTCAATTTTAACATTTTTAAAAAAATATATAATAATTGAATTTTTTGAAGTTGTTAGACTTTTGTTTTTGCATTTTTAAGAGTTTTTTGAAAAAATTGAAACTTCTGTGTGTAACGTTCTATTACAGAGTATTTTGCTTATGTTACACTTCAATTTTAACATTTTTTGAAAAAAATATCTTGATTGAATTTTTTGAATGTGTTAGACTTCAATTTTTGAATTTTTAAGAATTTTTTGAAAAAATTGAAACTTGTGTGTGTTATTCTTCAATTACAGAGTATTTTGAGTACAGCACGAAAATTGAGTATTTTTCTTTTGGTACACTTCAATTTCAACATTTTTTTGAAAACTATCGTGTTTGAGTTTTTCGAAGGTGTTAGACTTCAATTTTTGCGTTTTCGAGAAATTTGTGTGTGTTAGTCTTCAATTACGGAGTATTTTGAGTACGGCATGAAAATTGAGTATTTTTATTGTGTTACACTTCAATTTTACAATTTTTTAAAAAATATCATAATTGAATTTTTTGAAGGTGTTACACTTCTGTTATTCCATTTTTAAGAATTTTTTGAAAAAATTGAAACTTGTGTGTGTTAGTATTCAAATACAGACTATTTTGAGTACGACATGAAAATTGAGTATTTTTCTTGTATTACATTTCAATTTTGACATTTAAAAAAAAACTATAATAATTGAATTTTTTTGAAGGTGTTAGACTTTTGTTTTTGCATTTTTGAGAATTTTTTGAAAAAATTTAAACTTCTGTGTGTTAGTCTTCAATTACAGAATATTTTGAGTACGACTAGAAAATTGAGTATTTTGCTTTTGTTACAGTTCAATTTTAACATTTTTTGTAAAACTATCTTGATTGAATTTTTCGAAGGTGTTATACATCAGTTTTTGCATTTTTAAGAATATTTTGGAAAAAATTGAAATTTGTGTCTGTTAGTCTTCAATTACAGAGTATTTCGATTCGACATGAAAATTGAGTATTTTGCTTGTATTACATTTCAAATTTAGCATTTAAAAAAAATATCATAATTGAATTTTTTGATGGTGCAAGTCTTCTGTTTTTGCATTTTTAAGATTTTTTTGCAAAAAATGAAATTTGTGTGTGTTAGTCTTCAATTACGGAGTATTTTGAGTACGACATGAAAATTGAGTATTTTGTTTGTGTTACAATTCAATTTTAACATTTTTTTATAAAATATCATAATTAAATTTTTTGAAGTTGTTAGACTTCTGTTTTTGCATTTTTTAGAAATTTTGGAAAAAATTGAAATTTGTGTATGTTAGTCTTCAATTACGGAGTATTTTGAGAACGACGTGAAAATTGAGTATTTTGCTTGTGTTACACTTCAATTGTAACATTTTAAAAAAAAAATATCATAATTGAATTTTTCGAAGGTGTTAGACTTCTTTTTTGCATTTTTAAGAATTTTTTTAAAAAAAGGAAATTTGTGTATGTTAGTCTTCAATTACAGATTATTTTGAGTAAGACAAGAACATTGAGTATTTTGTCTGTGTTACACTTCAATTTTAACATTTTTAAAAAAAATATCATAATTCAATTATCGACGCTGCTAGACTTCCGTTTTTGCATTTTTCAGAAATTTTGGAAAAAATTGAAATTTGTGTATGTTAGTCTTCAATTACGGAGTATTTTGAGTACGACATGAAAATTGAGTATTTTGCTTGTATTACATTTCAATTTTAACATTTTTAAAAATAATATCATAATTGAATTTTTTGAAGGTGTAAGACTTCTGTTTTTGCATTTTTGAGAATTTGTTTAAAAAATTGAAACTTGTGTGTGTTAGTCTTCAATTAAAGAGTATTTTGTGTACGACACGAAAATTGAGTATTTTGCTTTTGTTACACTTCAATTTTAACATTTTTCGAAAAACTATCTTGATTGAATTTTTCGAATGTGTTAGACTTCAGTTTCTGCATTTTTATGAATATTTTGAAAAAAATGAAATTTGTGTGTGTTAGTCCTCAATTACGGAGTATTTTGAGTACGACATGAAAATTGACTATTTTTTGAAGGTGTCAGAATTCTGTTTTTGCATTTTTCTGAATTTTTTGAAAAAAATGAAATTTGTGTGTGCTAGTCCTCAATTACGGAGTATTTTGAGTACGGCATGAAAATTGACCATTTTTCTTGTGTTACACTTCAATTTAAATATTTTTTTTAAAAAATATCATAATTTAATTTTTTTGAAGGTGTTAGAGTTCTGTTTTTGCATTTATCAAAAATATTGGAAAAAATTGAAATTTGTATGTGTTAGTCTTCAATTACGGAGTATTTTGAGTACGACCTGAAAATTGAGTATTTTGCTTGTATTACATTTCAATTTTAACATTTTTAAAAAAATATATAATAATTGAATTTTTTGAAGTTGTTAGACTTTTGTTTTTGCATTTTTAAGAGTTTTTTGAAAAAATTGAAACTTCTGTGTGTAACGTTCTATTACAGAGTATTTTGCTTATGTTACACTTCAATTTTAACATTTTTTGAAAAAAATATCTTGATTGAATTTTTTGAATGTGTTAGACTTCAATTTTTGAATTTTTAAGAATTTTTTGAAAAAATTGAAACTTGTGTGTGTTATTCTTCAATTTTTGAGTATTTTGAGTACGACATGAAAATTGAGTATTTTGCTTGTATTACATTTCAATTTTAACATTTTTAAAAAAATATATAATAATTGAATTTTTTGAAGTTGTTAGACTTTTGCTTTTGCATTTTTAAGAATTTTTTGAAAAAATTGAAACTTCTGTGTGTAACCTTCTATTACAGAGTATTTTGCTTTTGTTACACTTCAATTTTAACATTTTTTGTAAAAATATCTTGATTGAATTTTTCGAATGTGTTAGACTTCAATTTTTGAATTTTTAAGAAATTTTTGAAAAAAATGAAATTTGTGTGTGTTAGTCTTCAATTACGGAGTATTCTGAGTACGACACGAAACTTGAGTATTTTACTTGTGTTACCCTTCAATTTTAACATTTTTTTAAAAAATATCATAATTGAATTTTTCGAAGGTATTAGACTTCTGTTTTTGCATTTTTCAGAAATTTTGGAAAAAATTGAAATTTGTGTATGTTAGTCTTCAATTACGGAGTATTTTGGGTCGACATGAAAATTGAGTTTTTTACTTGTATTACATTTCAATTTTAACATTTAAAAAAAAATATCATAAATGAATTTTTTGAAGGTGTTAGACTTCTGTTTTTGCATTTTTGAGAATTTTTTAAAAAAATTTAAATTTGTGTATGTCAGTCTTCAATTACGGAGTATTTTGAGTACGAAATGAAAATTGAGTATTTTTCTTGTATTACATTTCAATTTTAACATTTTTCAAAAAAGTATCATAATTGAATTTTTTTTCAGGTGTTAGACTTCTGTTTTTGCATTTTTGAGAATTTTTTGAAAAAATTTAAACTTCTGTGTGTTAGTCTTCAATTACAGAATATTTTGAGTACGACTAGCAAATTGAGTATTTTGCATTTGTTACAGTTCAATTTTAACATTTTTTGTAAAACAATCTTGATTGAATTTTTCGAAGGTGTTATACTTCAGTTTTTGCATTTTTAATAATATTTTGGAAAAAATTGAAATTTGTGTATGTTAGTCTTCAATTACAGAGTATTTTGATTCGACATGAAAATTGAGTATTTTGATTGTATTACATTTCAAATTTAGCATTTTTAAAAAAAAATCATAATTAAATTTTTTGAAGGTGCTAGTCTTGTGTTTTTGCATTTCTAAGATTTTTTTGAAAACAATGAAATTTGTGTGTGTTAGTCTTCAATTACGGAGTATTTTGAGTACGACATGAAAATTGAGTATTTTGTTTGTGTTACAATTCAATTTTAACATTTTTTTTATAAAATATCATAATTAAAATTTTTGAAGGTGTTAGACTTCTGTTTTTGCATTTTTCAGAAATTTTGGAAAAAATTGAAATTTGTGTATGTTAGTCTTCAATTACGGAGTATTTTGAGAACGACGTGAAAATTGAGTATTTTGCTTGTGTTACACTTCAATTGTAACATTTTTTTAAAAAAAATATCATAATTGAATTTTTCGAAGGTGTAAGACTTCCGTTTTTGCATTTTTGAGAATTTTAAAAAAAAAAGGAAATTTGTGTATGTTAGTCTTCAATTACAGATTATTTTGAGTAAGACATGAAAATTGAGTATTTTGTTTGTGTTACACTTCAATTTTAACAATTAAAAAAAAATATCATAATTGAATTTTCGACGGTGTTAGACTTCCGTTTTTGCATTTTTCAGAAATTTTGGAAAAAATTGAAATTTTGTGTATGTTAGTCTTCAATTTCGAAGTATTTTGAGTACGACATGAAAATTGAGTATTTTGATTGTTTTACATTTCAATTTTAACATTTTTTAAAATAATATCATAATTGAATTTTTTTAAGGTGTAAGACTTCCGTTTTTGCATTTTTGAGAATTTGTTTAAAAAATTGAAACTTGTGTGTGTTAGTCTTCAATTAAAGAGTATTTTGTGTACGACACGAAAATTGAGTATTTTGCTTTTGTTACACTTCAATTTTAACATTTTTCGAAAAACTATCTTGATTGAATTTTTCGAATGTGTTAGACTTCAGTTTTTGCATTTTTATGAATATTTTGAAACAAATGAAATTTGTGTGTGTTAGTCCTCAATTACGGAGTATTTTGAGTACGACATGAAAATTGACTATTTTTTGAAGGTGTTAGAATTCTGTTTTTGCATTTTTCTGAATTTTTTGAAAAAAATGAAATTTGTGTGTGTTTGTTCTCAATTAAGGAGTATTTTGAGTACGGCATGAAAATTGACCATTTTTCTTGTGTTACACTTCAATTTAAATATTTTTTTTAAAAAATATCATAATTTAATTTTTTTGAAGGTGTTAGAGTTCTGTTTTTGCATTTATCAAAAATATTGGAAAAAATTGAAATTTGTATGTGTTAGTCTTCAATTACGGAGTATTTTGAGTACGACATGAAAATTGAGTATTTTGCTTGTATTACATTTCAATTTTAACATTTTTAAAAAAATATATAATAATTGAATTTTTTGAAGTTGTTAGACTTTTGTTTTTGCATTTTTAAGAGTTTTTTGAAAAAATTGAAACTTCTGTGTGTAACGTTCTATTACAGAGTATTTTGCTTATGTTACACTTCAATTTTAACATTTTTTGAAAAAATATCTTGATTGAATTTTTTGAATGTGTTAGACTTCAATTTTTGAATTTTTAAGAATTTTTTGAAAAAATTAAAACTTGTGTGTGTTATTCTTCAATTACAGAGTATTTTGAGTACAGCACGAAAATTGAGTATTTTTCTTTTGGTACACTTCAATTTCAACATTTTTTTGAAAACTATCGTGTTTGAGTTTTTCGAAGGTGTTAGACTTCAATTTTTGCGTTTTCGAGAAATTTGTGTGTGTTAGTCTTCAATTACGGAGTATTTTGAGTACGGCATGAAAATTGAGTATTTTTATTGTGTTACACTTCAATTTTACAAATTTTTAAAAAATATCGTAATTGAATTTTTTGAAGGTGTTACACTTCTGTTATTCCATTTTTAAGAATTTTTTGAAAAAATTGAAACTTGTGTGTGTTAGTCTTCAAATACAGACTATTTTGAGTACGACATGAAAATTGAGTATTTTTCTTGTATTACATTTCAATTTTGACATTTAAAAAAAAACTATAATAATTGAATTTTTTGAAGGTGTTAGACTTTTGTTTTTGCATTTTTGAGAATTTTTTGAAAAAATTTAAACTTCTGTGTGTTAGTCTTCAATTACAGAATATTTTGAGTACGACTAGAAAATTGAGTATTTTGCTTTTGTTACAGTTCAATTTTAACATTTTTTGTAAAACTATCTTGATTGAATTTTTCGAAGGTGTTATACATCAGTTTTTGCATTTTTAAGAATATTTTGGAAAAAATTGAAATTTGTGTCTGTTAGTCTTCAATTACAGAGTATTTCGATTCGACATGAAAATTGAGTATTTTGCTTGTATTACATTTCAAATTTAGCATTTAAAAAAAATATCATAATTGAATTTTTTGATGGTGCAAGTCTTCTGTTTTTGCATTTTTAAGATTTTTTTGCAAAAAATGAAATTTGTGTGTGTTAGTCTTCAATTACGGAGTATTTTGAGTACGACATGAAAATTGAGTATTTTGTTTGTGTTACAATTCAATTTTAACATTTTTTTATAAAATATCATAATTAAATTTTTTGAAGTTGTTAGACTTCTGTTTTTGCATTTTTTAGAAATTTTGGAAAAAATTGAAATTTGTGTATGTTAGTCTTCAATTACGGAGTATTTTGAGAACGACGTGAAAATTGAGTATTTTGCTTGTGTTACACTTCAATTGTAACATTTTAAAAAAAAAATATCATAATTGAATTTTTCGAAGGTGTTAGACTTCTGTTTTTGCATTTTTAAGAATTTTTTTAAAAAAAGGAAATTTGTGTATGTTAGTCTTCAATTACAGATTATTTTGAGTAAGACATGAAAATTGAGTATTTTGTCTGTGTTACACTTCAATTTGAACATTTTTAAAAAAAATATCATAATTCAATTATCGACGGTGCTAGACTTCCGTTTTTGTATTTTTCAGAAATTTTGGAAAAAATTGAAATTTGTGTATGTTAGTCTTCAATTACGGAGTATTTTCAGTACGACATGAAAATTGAGTATTTTGCTTGTATTACATTTCAATTTTAACATTTTTAAAAATAATATCATAATTGAATTTTTTGAAGGTGTAAGACTTCTGTTTTTGCATTTTTGAGAATTTGTTTAAAAAATTGAAACTTGTGTGTGTTAGTCTTCAATTAAAGACTATTTTGTGTACGATACGAAAATTGAGTATTTTGCTTTTGTTACACTTCAATTTTAACATTTTTCGAAAAACTATCTTGATTGAATTTTTCGAATGTGTTAGACTTCAGTTTCTGCATTTTTGTGAATATTTTGAAAAAAATGAAATTTGTGTGTGTTAGTCCTCAATTACGGAGTATTTTGAGTACGACATGAAAATTGACTATTTTTTGAAGGTGTCAGAATTCTGTTTTTGCATTTTTCTGAATTTTTTGAAAAAAATGAAATTTGTGTGTGCTAGTCCTCAATTACGGAGTATTTTGAGTACGGCATGAAAATTGACCATTTTTCTTGTGTTACACTTCAATTTAAATTTTTTTTTAAAAAATATCATAATTTAATTTTTTTGAAGGTGTTAGAGTTCTGTTTTTGCATTTATCAGAAATATTGGAAAAAATTGAAATTTGTATGTGTTAGTCTTCAATTACAGAGTATTTTGAGTACGACATGAAAATTGAGTATTTTGCTTGTATTACATTTCAATTTTAACATTTAAAAAAAAATATATAATAATTGAATTTTTTGAAGTTGTTAGACTTTTGTTTTTGCATTTTTAAGATTTTTTTGAAAAAATTGAAACTTCTGTGTGTAACCTTCTATTACAGAGTATTTTGCTTTTGTTACACTTCAATTTTAACATTTTTTGTAAAAATATCTTGATTGAATTTTTCGAATGTGTTAGACTTAAATTTTTGAATTTTTAAGAATTTTTTGAAAAAATTGAAACTTGTGTGTGTTATTCTTCAATAACAAAGTATTTTGAGTACAGCACGAAAATTGAGTATTTTTCTTTTGGTACACTTCAATTTCAACATTTTTTTGAAAACTATCGTGTTTGAGTTTTTCGAAGGTGTTAGACTTCAATTTTTGCATTTTTAAGAAATTTGTGTGTGTTAGTCTTCAATTACGGAGTATTTTGAGTACGGCATGAAAATTGAGTATTTTTATTGTGTTACACTTCAATTTTACAATTTTTAAAAAAATATCATAATTGAATTTTTTGAAGGTGTTGGACTTTTGTTTTTTTGCATTTTTCAGAAAATTTAGAAAAAATTGAAATATGTGTATTTTAGTCTTCAATTACGGAGTATTTTGAGTACGACATGAAAATTGAGTATTTTTCTTATGTTACATTCCAATTTGAACATATTTTTTAAAAATATGATAATTGAATTTTTTGAAGGTGTTACACTTCTTTAATTGCATTTTTAAGAATTTTTTGAAAAAATTGAAACTTGTGTGTGTTAGTCTTCAATTACACAGTATTTTGAGTACGACACGAAAATCGAGTATTTTTCTTTTGTTACACATCAATTTCAACATTTTGAAAAAAAATACCGTGATTGATTTTTCTAAGGTGTTAGACTTCAATTTTTCCATTTTTAAGAATTTTTTGAAACAAATGAAATTTGTGTGTGTTAGTCTTCAATTACGGAGTATTTTGAGTTTGACTTGAAAATTGAGTATTTTGCTTGTATTACATTTCAATTTTAACATATTTTTAAAAAATATCATAATTCAATTTTTTGAAGGTGTTACACTTCTGTTATTGCATTTTTAAGAAATTTTTGAAAAAATTGAAACTTGTGAGTGTTAGTCTTCAATTACAGAATATTTTGAGAACAACACGAAAATTGAGATTTTTTCTTTTGTTACACTTCAATTTCAACATTTTTTTAAAAAACATCATGATGGAATTTTTCGAAGATGTTAGACTTCCATTTTTGCATTTTTAAGAATTTTTTGAAAAAAATGAAATTTGTGTGTGTTAGTCCTCAATTACGTAGTACTTTGAGTATGACATGAAAATTGAGTATTTTTCTTGTGTTACACTCCAATTTTAACATTTTTAAAAAAAATATCATGATTGAATTTTTGGAAGGTGTTATACTTCTATTTTTGCATTTTTCAGAATTTTTTGAAAAAAAATGAAATTTGTATGTATTAGTCCTCAATTACGGAGTATTTTGAGTACGACACGAAAATTGAGTATTTTTCTTTTGTTACACTTATATTTCAACATTTTTTTAAAAAATATCGTGATTGAATTTTTCGAAGATGTTATCCTTCAATTTTTGCATTTTTAAGAATTTTTTGAAAAAAATGAAATTTGTGTGTGCTAGTCCTCAATTACGGAGTATTTTGAGAACGACATGAAAATTGAGTATTTTTCTTATGTTACATTCCAATTTTAACATTTTAAAAAAAAAATATCATAATTGAATTTTTTGAAGGTGTTATACTTCTGTTTTTTCATTTTTCAGAATTTTTTGAAAAAAATGAAATTTATGTGTATTAGTCATCAATTACAGGGTATTTTGAGTACGACATGAAAATTGTGTATTTTTATTGTGTTACACTTCAATTTTAATTTTTTTTAAAAAATATCATAATTGAATTTTTTGAAGGTGTTAGACTTTTGTTTTTTTGCATTTTTCAGAAAATTTGGAAAAAATTGAAATATGTGTATGTTAGTCTTCAATTACGGAGTATTTTGAGTACGACATGAAAATTCAGTATTTTGCTTGTATTACATTTCAATTTTAACATTTAAAAAAAATATATAATAATTGAATTTTTTTAAGGTATTAGACTTCTGTTTTGTATTTATAAGAATTTTTAGAAAAATTTGAAACTTGTGCGAGGTAGTCTTCAATTACAGAGTATTTTGAGTACGACATGGAAATTGAGTATTTTTCTTGTGTTACACTTCAATTTTAACATTTTTTGAAAAAATATCATAATTGAATTTTTTGAAGGTGTAAGACTTCTGTTTTTGCATTTTTCAGAAATTTTGGAAAAAATTGAAATTTGTGTATGTTAGTC
Source organism: Luzula sylvatica (assembly GCA_946800325.1). NCBI lineage: Eukaryota > Viridiplantae > Streptophyta > Magnoliopsida > Poales > Juncaceae > Luzula > Luzula sylvatica. The sequence goes on from OX326956.1 coordinate 22,419,025, forward strand.
TTCAATTATGGAGTATTTTGAGTACGACATGAAATTTGAATATTTTGATCGTATTACATTTCAATTTTAACATTTTTTAAAAAATATCATAATTGAAATTTTTTGAAGGTGTTAGACTTCTGTTATTGCATTTTAATGAATCTTTTGAAAAAATTGAAACTTGTGTGTGTTAGTCTTCAATTATAGAGTATTTTGAGTACGGTGTGAAAATTGAGTATTTTGCTTTCGTTACACTTCAATTTTAACATTTTCAGAAAAGAATATCATAATTGACTTTTTTTTAAGGTGTTAGACTTCTGTATTTGCATTTTTCAGAATTTTTGGAAAAAAATGAAATTTGTGTTTGTTAGTCTTCAATTACGGAATATTTTTAGTACGACGTGAAAATTGAGTATTTTGCTTGTATTACATTTCAATTTTAGCATATTTTTAAAAAATATCATAATTGAATTTTTTGAAGGAGTTACACTTCTGTTATTGCATTTTTAAGAATTTTTTAAAAAATTGAAACTTGTGTGTGTTAGTTTTTCAATTACAGAGTATTTTTAGTACGTCACGAAAATTGAGTATTTTTATTTTGTTACACTTAAATTTCAACATTTTTTGAAAAAATATCGTGATAGAATTTTTCGAAGATGTTAGTCTTCAATTTTTGCATTTTTAAGAATTTTTTGAAAAAAATGAAATTTGTGTGTGTTAGTCCTCAATTACGGAGTATTTTGAGTACGACCTGAAAATTGAGTATTTATCTTGTGTTACACTCCAATTTTAACATTTTTTTAAAACATATCATGATTGAATTTTTTTAAGGTGTTATAATTCTGTTTTTGCATTTTTCAGAATGTTTTGACAAAAATGCAATTTGTATGTATTAGTCCTCAATTACGGAGTATTTTTAGTATGACATGAAAATTGAGCATTTTTCTTGTGTTACACTTCAATTTTAACATTTTTTAAAAAATATATCTTAATTTAATTTTTTGAAGGTGATAGACTACTGTTTTAGCATTTTCCAGAAATTTTGGAAAAAATTGAAATTTATGTATGTTAGTCTTCAATTACGGAGTATTTTCAGTACGACATGAAAATTGAGTATTTTGCTTGTATTACATTTCAATTTTAACATTTTAAAAAAAAATACAATAATTGAATTTTTCGAAGGTGTTAGACAAAATTTTTTGCATTTTTAAGAATTTTTTGAAAAAATTAAATTTGTGTGTGGTAGTCCTCAATTACGGAGTATTTTGAGTACAACATGAAATTTGAGTATTTTTATTGTGTTACACTTCAATTTTAACATTTTTTAAAAAAATATCATAATTGAATTTTTTGAAGGTGTTAGACTTTTGTTTTTGTATTTTTCAGAAATTGAAATTTGTATGTATTAGTCCTCAATTAGGGAGTATTTTGAGTACGACACGAAAATTGAGTATTTTTCTTTTGTTACACTTCAATTTCTTCATTTTTTGAAAAAATATCGTAATTGAATTTTTCGAAGGTGTTAGACTTCAATTTTTGCATTTTGAAGAATCTTTTGAAAAAAAATAAATTTGTGTGTGTTAGTCTTCAAATACGGAGCATTTTGAGTACGACTTGAAAATTGAGTATTTTGCTTGTATTACATTTCAATTTTAACATATTTTTAAAAAATATCATAATTGAATATTTTGAAGGTGTTACACTTCTGTTATTGCATTTTTGAGAATTTTTTGAAAAAATTGAAACACGTGTGTGTTAGTCTTCAATTATAGAGTATTTATAGTGCGACGTGAAAATTGAGTATTTTTCTTTTGTTACAAATAAATTTCAACATTTTTTTAAAAAATAACGTGATGAATTTTTCGAAGATGTTACACTTCAATTTTTGCATTTTCAAGAATTTTTTGAAACAAATGAAATTTGTGTGTGTTAGTCCTCAATTACGGAGTATTTTGAGTACGACATGAAAATTGAGTATTTTTCTTATGTTACATTCCATTTTTAACATTTGAAAAAAAATATCATAATTGAATTTTTTGAAGGCGTTATACTTCTGTTTTTGCATTTTTCAGAATATTTTGAAAAAATGAAATTTTTGTGTATTAGTCCTTAATTATGGAGTATTTTGAGTACGACATGAAAATTGAGTATTTTTATTGTGTTACACTTCAATTTTAACATTTTTTTATAAAATATCATAATTGAATTTTTTGAAGGTGTTGGACTTTTGTTTTTTTTGCATTTTTCAGAAAATTTAGAAAAAATTGAAATATATGTATTTTAGTCTTCAATTACGGAGTATTTTGAGTACGACATGAAAATTGAGTATTTTTCTTATGTTACATTCCAATTTTAACATTTTTTAAAAAAATATCATAATTGAATTTTTTGAGGGTGTTATACTTCTGTTTTTCCATTTTTCAGAATAATTTGAAAAAAATTAAATTTGTGTGTATTAGTCCTCAATTACGGAGTATTTTGAATACGACATTAAAATTGAGTTTTTTTATTGTGTTACACTTCAATTTTAACATTTTTTTAAAAAATATCATAATTGAATTTTTTGCAGGTGCTAGACTTTTGTTTTTTTGCATTTTTCATAAATTTTGGAAAAAATTAATATTTGTGTATGTTAGTCTTCAATTACGGAGTATTTTGAGTACGACATGAAAATTCTGTATTTTGCTTGTATTACATTTCAATTTTAGCATTTTAAAAAAAAATATAATAATTGAATTTTTTGATGGTGTTAGACTTCTGTTTTTGCATTTATATATTTTCTTTGAAAAAATTGAAACTTGTGTGTGTTAGTCTTGAATTATAGAGTATTTTGAGTACGGCATGGAAATTGTGTATTTTGCTTGTGTTACACTTCAATTTTAACATTTTATGGAAAAATATCATAATTGAATTTTTTGAAGGTGTTAGACTTCTGTTTTTGCATTTTTCAGAATTTTTGGAAAATATTTAAATTTGTGTATGTTAGTCTTTAATTACGGAGTATTTTGAGAACGACATGAAAATTGAGCATTTTGCTTGTATTACATTTCAATTTTAACATATTTTTAAAAAAATATCATAATTGAATTTTTTAAAGGTGTTGCACTTCTGTTATTGCATTTTTAAGAATTTTTTGAAAAAAATGGAACTTGTGTGTTTTAGTCTTCAATTACAGAGTATTTTTAGTACGACACGAAAATTGAGTATTTTTCTTTTGTTACACTTAAATTTCAACATTTTTTGAAAAAATATCGTGATTGAATTTTTTGAAGATGTTAGATTTTAATTTTTGCATTTTTAAGAATTTTATGAAAAAAATGAAATTTGTGTGTGTTTGTCCTCAATTACGGAGTATTTTTAGTACAACATGAAAATTGAGTATTTTACTTGTGTTACACTCCAATTTTAACATTTTTTTTAAAAATATCATAATTGAATTTTTCGAAGGTGTTAAACTTTTGATTTTTTGCATTTTTCAGAAATTTTGGAAAAAATGGAAATATGTGTATTTTAGTCTTCAATTACGAAGTATTTTGAGTACGACATGAAAATTGCGTATTTTTCTTATGTTACATTCCAATTTTAACATTTTTTAAAAAATATCATAATTGAATTTTTTGAAGGTGTTATACTTCTGTTTTTCCATTTTTCAGAATATTTTGAAAAAAATAAAATTTTTGTTTATTAGTCCTCAATTACGAAGTATTTTGAATACTGCATTCAAATTGAATATTTTCATTGTGTTACACTTCAATTTTAACATTTTTTTCAAAAATAACATAATTGAATTTTTTGCAGGTGTTAGACTTTTGTTTTTTTGCATTTTTCAGAAATTTTGGAAACAATTGAAATTTGTGTATGTTAGTCTTCAATTATGGAGTATTTTGAGTACGACATGAACATTTAGTATTTTGCTTGTATTACATTTCAATTTTAGCATTTTAAAAAAAAATATAATAATTGAATTTTTTGAAGGTGTCAGACTTCTGCTTTTGCATTTCTAAATTTGTTTGAAAAAATTGAAACTTGTGCGTCTTAGTCTTTAATTATAGAGTATTTTGCTTGTGTTACACTTCAATTTTAACATTTTCTAAAAAATATCATAATTGAATTTTTTGAAGGTGTTAGACTTCTGTTTTTGCATTTTTTAGAATTTTTGGAAAATATTGAAATTTGTGAATGTTAGTCTTCAATTATGGAGTATTTTGAGTACGACATGAAAATTGAGTATTTTGCTTGTATTACATTTCAATTTTAACATATTTTTAAAAAATATCATAATGAATTTATGGAAGTTGTTACACTTCTGTTATTGCATTTTTAATAATTTTTTGAAAAAATTGAAACTTGTGTGTGTTAGTCTTCAATTACAGAGTATTTTGAGTACGACATGGAAATTGAGTATTTTGCTTGTGTTACACTCCAATTTTAACATTTTTTTAAAAAATATCATGATTGAATTTTTCGAATGTGTTAGACTTTTGTTTTTTTGCATTTGTCAGAAAGTTTTGAAAAAATTGAAATTTGTGTATGTTAGTCTTCAATTATGGAGTATTTTGAGTACGACATGAAAATTCCGTGTTTTGCTTGTATTACATTTCAATTTTAACATTTTAAAAAAAATATATTAATTGAATTTTTTGAAGGTGTTAGACTTCTGGTTTTTCATTTAAAAAAAAAATTCAAGAAAATTGAAACTTGTGCGTGTTAGTCTTCAATTACAATGTATTTTGAGTACGACATGAAAATTGAGTATTTTGCTTGTGTTACACTTCAATTTTAACATTTTTTGAAAAAATATCTTAATTGAATTTTTTGAAAGTGTTAGACTGCTGTTTTTGCATTTTTCCGAATTTTTTGGAAAAAACTGAAATTTGTGTATGTTAGTCTTCAATTACGGAGTATTTTGAGTAACCACATGAAAATTGAGTATTTTGATTGTATTGCATTTCAATTTTAACATTTTTTTAAAAAATATCATAATTGAATTTTTTTGAAGGTGTTAGACTTCTGTTATTGCATTTTTAAGAATTTTTTGAAAAAATTGGAAGTTGTGTGTGTTAGTCTTCAATTACAGAGTATTTTGAGTACGACATGGAAATTGAGTATTTTGCTTCTGTTACACTTCAATTTTAACATTTTCTGAAAAAATATCATAATTGAATTTTTTGAATGTGTTAGACTTCTGTTTTTGCATTTTTCAGAATATTTTGAAAAAAATAAAATTTGTGTGTATTAGTCTTCAATTACTGAGTATTTCAAGTACGACATGAAAATTGAGTATTTTTTTGTCTTACACTTCAATTTTAAGATTTTTTGAAAAAAATATCCTAATTGAATTTTTTTTAAGGTGTTAGACTTTTGTTTTTGCATTTATAAAAAAAAATTGAAAAAATTGAAACTTGTGCGTGTTAGTCTTCAATTACAGAGTATTTTGAGTACGACATGAAAATTGAGTATTTTTCTTGTGTTACACTTCAATTTTAACATTTTTAAAAAAAATATCATAATTGAATTTTTTGAAGGTGTTAGACTTCCTTTTTTTTTATTTTTCTGAATTTTTGGAAAAAATTGAAATTTGTTTATGTTAGTCTTCAATTACGGAGTATTTTGAGTGACGACATGAAAAATGAGTATTTTGATTGTATTACATTTCAATTTTAACATTTTTTTAAAAATATCATAATTGAATTTTTTTGAAGGTGTTAGACTTTTGTTATTGCATTTTTAAGAATTTTTTGAAAAAATTGAAACTTGTATGTGTTAGTCTTCAATTACAGAGTATTTTGAGTACGACAAGGAAATTGAGTATTTTTCTTTTGTGACACTTCAATTTTGACATTTTCTGAAAAAATATCATAATTGAATTTTTCGAAGGAGTTAGACTTCAATTTTTGCATTTTTAAAATTTTTTTTAAAAAAATGAAATTTATGTGTGCTAGTCTTCAATTACGCAGTATTTTGAGTATGTCTTGAAAATTGAGTATTTTGCTTGTATTATATTTCAACTTTAACACATTTTTAAAAAATGTCATAATTGAAGTTTTTCAAAGGTGTTACACTTTTGTTTTTGCATATTTAAGAATTTTTTGAAAAAAATGAAACTTTTGTGTGCTAGTCTTCAATTACAGAGTATTTTTAGTATGACACGAAAATTGAGTATTTTTCTTTTGTTACACTTAAATTTCAACATTTTTTGAAAAAATGTCTTGATTGAATTTCTCGAAGATGTTAGACTTCAATTTTTGAATTTTTAAGAATTTTTTGAAAAAAATGAAATTTGTGTGTGTTTGTCCTCAATTACGGAGTATTTTGAGTACGACATGAAAATTGAGTATTTTGCTTGTGTTACACTCCAATTTTGACATTTTAAAAAAAAATATCATAATTGAATTTTTTGAAGGTGTTAGACTTTTGTTTTATTACATTTTTCAGAAATTTTGGAAAAAATTGAAATTTGTGTATGTTAGTCTTCAATTATGGAGTATTTTGAGTACGACATGAAAATTCCGTATTTTGCTTGTTTTACGTTTCAATTTTAACATTTCAAAAAAAAAAAAAATTGAATTTTTTGAAGGTGTTAGACTTCTGTTTTTGCATTTATAAAAAAAATTTGAAAAAATTGAAACTTGTGTGTCTTAGTCTTCAATTAAATAGTATTTTGAGTACGACATGAAAATTGAGTATTTTGCTTGTGTTACACTTCAATTTTAACATTTTTTGAAAAAATATCATAATTGAATTTTTTGAAGGTGTTAGACTTCTGTTTTTGCATTTTTCAGAATTTTTGAAAAAAATTGAAATTTGTGTATGTTAGACTTCAATTACGAAGTATTTTGACTACGACATGAATAGTGAGTATTTTGATTGTATTACATTTAAATTTTTACATTTTTTAAAAAAAATATCATAATTGAAATTTTTTGAAGGTGTTAGACTTCAGTTATTGCATTTTTAAGAATTTTTTGAAAAAATTGAAACTTGTGTGTGTTAGTCTTCAATTACAGAGTATTTTAAGTACGACATGGAAATTGAGTATTTTGATTGTGTTACACTTCAATTTTAATATTTTCTGAAAAAATATCATAATTGAATTTTTTCAAGGTGTTAGACTTCTGTTTTTGCATTTTTCTGAATTTTTGGAAAAAATTGAAATTTGTGTATGTTAGTCTTCAATTACGGAGTATTTTGAGTAACGACACGAAAATTGAGTATTTTGATTGTATTACATTTCAATTAAAAAATATCATAATTGAATTTTTTTGAAGGTGTTAGACTTCTGTTATTGCATTTTTAAGAATTTTTTGAAAAAATTGAAACTTGTGTGTGTTAGTCTTCAATTACAGAGTATTTTGAGTACGACATGGAAATTGAGTATTTTGCTTGTGTTACACTTCAATTTTAACATTTTCTGAAAAAATATCATATTTGAATTTTATTAAGGTGTTAGACTTCTGTTTTTGCATTTTTCAGAGTATTTTGAAAAAAATGAAATTTGTGAGTATTAGTCTTCAATTACAGAGTATTTCGAGGATGACATGAAAATTGAGTATTTTTTGTGTTACACTTCAATTTTAAGATTTTTTGAAAAAAATATCCTAATTGAATTTTTTTTAAGGTGTTAGGCTTTTGTTTTTGCATTTATAAAAAAAAATTGAAAAAATTGAAACTTGTGCGTGTTAGTCTTCAATTACAGAGTATTTTGAGTACGGCATGAAAATTGAGTATTTTGCTTGTGTTACACTTCAATTTTAGCATTTTTTGAAAAAATATCATAATTGAATTTTTTGAAGGTGTTGGACTTCTGTTTTTGTATTTTTCAGAATTATTGGAAAAAATTGAAATTTGTTTATGTTAGTCTTCAATTACGGAGTATTTTGAGAAACGACATGAAAAATGAGTATTTTTATTGTATTACATTTCAATTTTAACATTTTTTTAAAAAATATCACAATTGAATTTTTTTTGAAGGTGTTAGACTTTTGTTATTGCATTTTTAAGAATTTTTTGAAAAAATTGAAACTTGTGTGTGTTAGTCTTCAATTACAGAGTATTTTGAGTACGACATGGAAATTGATTATTTTGCTTGTGTTACACATCAATTTTAACATTTTCTGAAAAAATATCATAATTGAATTTTTCGAAGGAGTTAGACATCAATTTTTGCATTTTGAAGAATTTTTTGAAAAAAATGAAATTTATGTGTGTTAGTCTTCAATTACGGAGTATTTTGAGTACGTCTTGAAAATTGAGTATTTTGCTTGTATTACATTTCAATTTTAACACATTTTTAAAAAATATCATAATTGAATTTTTTTAAAGGTGTTACACTTTTGTTATTGCATATTTAAGAATTTTTTGAAAAAAATGAAACTTGGGTGTGTTAGTCTTCAATTACAGAGTATTTTTAGTACGACACGAAAATTGAGTATTTTTCTTTTGTTACACTTAAATTTCAACATTTTTTGAAAAAATGTCTTGATTGAATTTTTCGAAGATGTTAGACTTCAATTTTTGCATTTTTAAGAATTTTTTGAAAAAAATGAAATTTGTGTGTGTTTGTCCTCAATTACGGAGTATTTTGAGTACGACATGAAAATTGAGTATTTTGCTTGTGTTACACTCCAATTTTAACATTTTTTTAAAAAATATCATAATTGAATTTTTCGAAGGTGTATGACTTTTGTTTTTTTGCATTTTTCAGAAATTTTGGAAAAAATTGAAATTTGTGTATGTTAGTCTTCAATTATGGAGTATTTTGAGTACGACATGAAAATTCCGTATTTTGCTTGTATTACATTTCAATTTTAACAATTCAAAAAAAAAAAATAATTGAATTTTTTGAAGGTGTTAGACTTCTGTTTTTACATTTATAAAAAAAATTTGAAAAAATTGAAACTTGTGTGTGTTAGTCTTCAATTACATAGTATTTTGAGTACGACATGAAAATTGAGTATTTTGCTTGTGTTACACTTCAATTTTAACATTTTTTGAAAAAATATCATAATTGAATTTTTTGATGGTGTTAGACTTCTGTTTTTGCATTTTTCAGAATATTTGGAAAAAATTGAAATTTGTGTATGTTAGACTTCAATTACGAAGTATTTTGACTACGACATGAAAATTGAGTATTTTGATTGTATTACATTTAAATTTTAACATTTTTTAAAAAAAATATCATAATTGAAATTTTTTGAAGGTGTTAGACTTCAGTTATTGCATTTTTAAGAATTTTTTGAAAAAATTGAAACTTGCGTGTGTTAGTCTTAAATTACAGAGTATTTTGAGTACGTCATGGAAATTGAGTATTTTGATTGTGTTACACTTCAATTTTAATATTTTCTGAAAAAATATCATAATTGAATTTTTTCAAGGTGTTAGACTTCTGTTTTTGCATTTTTCTGAATTTTTGGAAAAAATTGAAATTTGTGTATGTTAGTCTTCAATTACGGAGTATTTTGAGTAGCGACATGAAAGTTGAGTATTTTGATTGTACTACATTTCAATTAAAAAATATCATAATTGAATTTTTTTGAAGGTGTTAGACTTCTGTTATTGCATTTTTAAGAATTTTTTGAAAAAATTGAAACTTGTGTGTGTTAGTCTTCAATTACAGAGTATTTTGAGTACGACATGGAAATTGAGTATTTTGCTTGTGTTACACTTCAATTTTAACATTTTCTGAAAAAATATCATATTTGAATTTTATGAAGGTGTTAGACTTCTGTTTTTGCATTTTTCAGAGTATTTTGAAAAAAATGAAATTTGTGAGTATTAGTCTTCAATTACAGAGTATTTCGAGTACGACATGAAAATTGATTATTTTTTGTGTTACACTTCATTTTTAAGATTTTTTGAAAAAAACTCCTAATTGAATTTTTTTAAGGTGTTAGGCTTTTGTTTTTGCATTTATAAAAAAAAATTGAAAAAATTGAAACTTGTGCGTGTTAGTCTTCAATTACAGAGTATTTTGAGTACGGCATGAAAATTGAGTATTTTGCTTGTGTTACACTTCAATTTGAGCATTTTTTGAAAAAATATCATAATTGAATTTTTTGAAGGTGTTGGACTTCTGTTTTTGTATTTTTTAGAATTATTGGAAAAAATTGAAATTTGTTTATGTTAGTCTTCAATTACGGAGTATTTTGAGTAACGACATGAAAAATGAGTACTTTTATTGTATTACATTTCAATTTTAACATTTTTTTAAAAAATATCATAATTGAATTTTTTTTGAAGGTGTTAGACTTTTGTTATTGCATTTTTAAGAATTTTTTGAAAAAATTGAAACTTGTGTGTGTTAGTCTTCAATTACAGAGTATTTTGAGTACGACATGGAAATTGATTATTTTGCTTGTGTTACACATCAATTTTAACATTTTCTGAAAAAATGTCATAATTGAATTTTTCGAAGGAGTTAGACTTCAATTTTTGCATTTTTAAGAATTTTTTGAAAAAAATGAAATTTATGTGTGCTAGTCTTCAATTACGGAGTATTTTGAGTACGTCTTGAAAATTGAGTATTTTGCTTGTATTACATTTCAATTTTAACACATTTTTAAAAAATATCATAATTGAATTTTTTTAAAGGTGTTACACTTTTGTTATTGCATATTTAAGAATTTTTTGAAAAAAATGAAACTTGGGTGTGTTAGTCTTCAATTACAGAGTATTTTTAGTACGACACGAAAATTGAGTATTTTTCTTTTGTTACACTTAAATTTCAACATTTTTTGAAAAAATGTCTTGATTGAATTTTTCGAAGATGTTAGACTTCAATTTTTGCATTTTTAAGAATTTTTTGAAAAAAATGAAATTTGTGTGTGTTTGTCCTCAATTACGGAGTATTTTGAGTACGACATGAAAATTGAGTATTTTGCTTGTGTTACACTCCAATTTTAACATTTTTTTAAAAAATATCATAATTGAATTTTTCGAAGGTGTATGACTTTTGTTTTTTTGCATTTTTCAGAAATTTTGGAAACAATTGAAATTTGTGTATGTTAGTCTTCAATTATGGAGTATTTTGAGTACGACATGAAAATTCCGTATTTTGCTTGTATTACATTTCAATTTTAACATTTCAAAAAAAAAAATAATTGAATTTTTTGAAGGTGTTAGACTTCTGTTTTTACATTTATAAAAAAAATTTGAAAAAATTGAAACTTGTGTTTGTTAGTCTTCAATTACATAGTATTTTGAGTACGACTTGAAAATTGAGTATTTTGCTTGTGTTACACTTCAATTTTAACATTTTTTGAAAAAATATCATAATTGAATTTTTTGATGGTGTTAGACTTCTGTTTTTGCATTTTTCAGAATATTTGGAAAAAATTGAAATTTGTGTATGTTAGACTTCAATTACGAAGTATTTCGACTACGACATGAAAATTGAGTATTTTGATTGTATTACATTTAAATTTTAACATTTTTTTAAAAAAATATCATAATTGAAATTTTTTGAAGGTGTTAGACTTCTGTTATTGCATTTTTAAGAATTTTTTGAAAAAATTGAAACTTGTGTGTGTTAGTCTTCAATTACAGAGTATTTTGAGTACGACATGGAAATTGATTATTTTGCTTGTGTTACACTTCAATTTTAACATTTTCTGAAAAAATATCATAATTGAATTTTTTGAAGGTGTTAGACTTCTGTTTTTGCATTTTTCAGAATATTTTGAAAAAAATGAAATTTGTGTGTATTAGTCTTCAATTACAGAGTATTTCGAGTATGACATGAAAATTGAGTATTTTTTTGTGTTACACTTCAATTTTAAGATTTTTGAAAAAAATATCCTAATTGAATTTTTTTTAAGGTGTTGGACATTTGTTTTTGCATTTATAAAAAAAAATTGAAAAAATTGAAACTTGTGCGTGTTAGTCTTCAATTACAGAGTATTTTGAGTACGGCATGAAAATTGAGTATTTTGCTTGTGTTACACTTCAATTTTAATATTTTTTGAAAAAAATATCATATTTGAATTTTTTGAAGGTGTTAGACTTCTGGTTTTGCATTTTTCAGAAATTTTGGAAAAAATTGAAATTTGTGCATGTTAGTCTTCAATTACGGAGTATTTTGAGTACGACATGAAAATTGAGTATTTTGCTTGTATTATATTTTAATTTTAACATTTATTTAAAAATATGATAATTGAAATTTTCGAAGGTGTTAGACTTCAATTTTTGCATTTTTAAGAATTTGTTGAAAAAAATGAAATTTTTGTGTGTTAGTCCTCAGTTATGGAGTATTTTAAGTACGGCATGAAAATTGAGTATTTTTATTGTGTTACACATCAATTTTAACATTTTAAAAAAAAAAATATCATAATTGAATTTTTTGAAGGTGTTAGACTTCTGTTTTTGCATTATTCAGAAATGTTGGAAAAAATTGAAATTTGTGCATGTTAGTCTTCAATTACGGAGTATTTTGAGTACGACATGAAAATTGAGTATTTTGCTTGTATTATATTTTAATTTTAACATTTATTTAAAAATATGATAATTGAAATTTTCGAAGGTGTTAGACTTCAATTTTTGCATTTTTAAGAATTTGTTGAAAAAAATGAAATTTGTGTGTGTTAGTCCTCAGTTACGGAGTATTTTAAGTACGGCATGAAAATTGAGTATTTTTATTGTGTTACACTTCAATTTTAACATTTTAAAAAAAAAATATCATAATTGAATTTTTTGAAGGTGTTAGACTTCTGTTTTTGCATTTTTCAGAAATTTTGGAAAAAATTGAAATTTGTGTATGTTAGTCTTCAATTACCGAGTATTTTTAGTACGACACGAAAATTGAGTATTTTTCTTTTGTTGCACTTAAATTTCAACATTTTTTGAAAGAATATCGTGATTGAATTTTTCGAAGATGTTAGACTTCAATTTTTGCATTCTTTACGAATTTTTTGAAAAAAATGAAATTTGTGTGTGTTTGTCCTCAATAACGGAGTATTTTGAGTACGACATGAAAATTGATTACTTTTCTTGTATTGCATTTTAATTTTAAATTTTTTAAAAAAATATTATAATTGAATTTTTCGAAGGTTTTAGATTTTTGTTTTTACATTTTTCAGAATTTTTTTAAAAAAATGTAATTTGTGTGTGTTAGTCCTCAATTACGGAGTATTTTGAGTACGACATGAAAATTGACCATTTTTTTTGTGTTACACTTTAATTTTGACATTTTAAAAAAAAAATACAATAATTGAATTTTTTGAAGGTGTTAGACTTCTGTTTTTCCATTTTTCAGAAATTTTGGAAAAAATTGAAATTTGTGTATGTTAGTCCTCAATTACGGAGTATTTTGAGTACGACATGAAAATTGCGTATTTTGCTTGTATGACATTTCAATTTTAACATTTTTAAAAAATATATAATAATTTAATTTTTTGAAGGTGTTGGACTTCTGTTTTTGCATTTTTAAGAATTGTTTGAAAAAATTGAAACTTGTGTGTGTTGATCTTCAATTGTAGAGTATTTTTAGTACGACTTGAAAATTGAGTATTTTTCTTGTGTAACACTTCAATTTTTACATTTTTTGAAAAAATATCATAATTCAATTTTTTGAAGGTGTTAGACTTCTGTTTTTGAATTTTTCAGAAATTTTGGAAAAAAGTGAAATTTTGTGTATGTTAGTCTTCAATTACGGAATATTTTGAGTACGACATGAAAATTGAGTATTTTGCTTGTATGACATTTCAATTATAACATTTCTAAAAAGTATATAATAATTGAATTTTTTCAATGTGTTAGACTTCAATTTTTACATTTTTAAGAATTTTTTGATAAAATTGAAATTTGCGTGTGTTAGTCCTCAATTACGGAGTATTTTAAGAATGACATGAAAATTGAGTATTGTTATTGTGTTACACTTCAATTTAAACATTTTTTTTAAAAATATCATAATTGAATTTTTTTGAAGGCGTTAGACTTCTGTTTTTGCATTTTTCAGAAATTTTGGAAAAAATTGAAATTTGTGTATGTTAGTCTTCAATTATGGAGTATTTTGAGTACGACACGAAAATGAAGTATTTTTCTTGTATGACATTTCAATTTTAATATTTTAAAAAAATATATAATAATTGAATTTTTTAAAGGTGTTAGACTACTGTTTTTGCATTTTTAAGAATTTTTTGAAAAAATTGAAACTTGTGTGTGTTAGTCTTCAATTACAGAGTATTTTGAGTACGACATGAAAATTGAGTATCTTGTTTGTGTAACACTTCAATTTTAATATTTTTTGAAAAATAATCATAATTGTATTTTTTGAAGATGTTAGACTTCTGTTTTTGCATTTCTCAGAAATTTTGGATAAAATTGAAATTTGTGTATGTTAGTCTTCAATTACGGAACATTTTGAGTACGCCATGAAAATTGGGTATTTTTCTTGTATTACATTTTAATTTTAACATTTTTAAAAAAAATATAATAATTGAATTTTTCGAAGGAGTTAGACTTCTGTTTTTGCATTTTTCAGAATTTTTTGAAAAAAATGGAATTTGTGTTGTTTGTCCTCAATTACGGAGTATTTTGAGTACGACATGAAAATTGACCATTTTTCTTGTGTTACACTTCAATTTTAGCATTTTTTAAAAAAAATATCATAATTGAATTTTTTTGAAGGTGTTAGACTTCTGTTTTTCCAGTTTTCAGAAATTTTGGAAAAAAATTAAAATTTGTGTATGGTAGTGTTCAATTACGGAGTATTTTGAGTACGACATGAAAATTGAATATTCTGCTTGTATGACATTTCAATTTTAACATTTTAAAAAAATATATAATAATTGAATTTTTTGAAGGTGTTAGACTTCTGTTTTTACATTTTTAAGAATTTTTTGAAAAAATTAAAACTTGTGTGTGTTAGTCTTCAATTACAGAGTATTTTGAGTACGACATGAAAATTGAGTATTTTTCTTGTGTAACACTTCAATTTTAACATTTTTTGAAAAAATATCATAATTGAATTTTTAGAAGGTGTTAGACTTCTGTTTTTGCATTTTACAGAAATTTTGGAAAAAATTGAAATTTGTGTATGTTAGTCTACAATTACGGAGTATTTTGAGTACGACATGAAAATTGAGTATTTTGCTTGTATGACATTTCAATTATAACACTTTTAAAAAGTATATAATAATTGAATTTTTTGAAGGTGTTAGACTTCAATTTTTGCATTTTTAAGATTTTTTTGAAAAAATTTAAATTTGTGTGTGTTGGTCCTCAATTACGGAGTATTCTAAGAATGACATGAAAATTGAGTATTTTTATTGTGTTACACTTCAATTTTAACATTTTTTTAAAAAATATCATAATTGAATTTTTTCAAGGTGTTAGACTTCTGTTTTTGCATTTTTCAAAAATTTTGGAAAAATTTGAAATTTGTGTGTGTTAGTCTTCAATTACGGAGTATTATGAGTACGACATGAAAATTGAGTATTTTGCTTGTATGACATTTCAATTTTAACATTTTTAAAAAATATATAATAATTGAATTTTTTAAAGGTGTTAGACTACTGTTTTTGCATTTTTAAGAATTTTTTGTAAAAATTGAAACTTGTGTGTGTTATTCTTCAATTACAGAGTATTTTCAGTACGACATGAAAATTGAGTATTTTGCTTGTTTAACACTTCAATTTTAACATTTTTTGAAAAATTATCATAATTGAATTTTTTGAAGGTGTTAGACTTTTGTTTTTGCATTTTTCAGAAATTTTGGAAAATATTGAAATTTGTGTTGTCTTCAATTACGGAGTATTTTGAAAGAATATCGTGATCGAATTTTTCGAAGATGTTAGACTTCAATTTTTTCATTTTTAAGAATTTTTTCAGAAAAATGAAATTTGTGTGTGTTAGTCCTCAATTACAGAGTATTTTGAGTCCGACATGAAAATTGAGTACTTCTATTATGTTACACTTAGATTTTAACATTTTTTTAAAAAATATCACAATTGAATTTTTTGAAGGTGTTAGACTTCTGATTTTGCATTTTTAAGAATTCTTTTGAAAAATTTGAAATTTGTGTGTGTTAGTCTTCAATTACGGAGTATTTTGAGTACGACATGAAAATTGAATTTTTCGAAGATGTTGTACTTCAATTTTTGCATTTTTAAGCATTTTTTGAAAAAAATGAAATTTGTGTGTGTTAGTCCTCAATTACGGAGTATTTTGAGTACGACATGAAAATTGAGTATTTTTCTTGTATTACATTTTAATTTTAACATTTTTAAAAAAATATAATAATTGAATTTTTCGAAGGTGTTAGACTTCAATTTTTGCATTTTTAAGAATTTTTAGAAAAAAATGAAATTTGTGTGCGTTAGTCCTCAATTACATAGTATTTTGAGTACGACATGAAAATTGAGTATTTTTATTGTGTTACACTTCAATTTTGAAATTTTTTTAAAAAATATCATAATTGACTTTTTTGAAGGTGTTAGACTTCTGTTTTTGCATTTTTCCGAAATTTTGGAAAAAATTGAAATTTATGTATGTTAGTCTTCAATTACGGAGTACACTAAGTACGGCATGAAAATTGATTAGTTTGCTTGTATTACATTTCAATTTTAACCTTTTTTTAAAAATATAATAATTGAATTTTTTTTATGGTGTTAGACTTCTATTTAGCATTTTTAAGAATTTTTTGAAAAAATTGAAACTTGTGTGTGTTAGTCTTCAATTACAGAGTATTGTGAGTACGACTTGAAAACTGAGTGTTTTTCTTGTGTAACATTTCAATTATGACATATTTAAAAAATATATAATAATTGAATTTTTTTAAGGTGTTAGACTTCTGTTTTTGCATTTTTAAGAATTTTTTGAAAAAATTGAAACTTGTGTGTGCTAGTCTTCAATTACAGTGTATTTTGAGTACGACATGAAAATTGAGTATTTTTCTTGTGTAACACTTCAATTTTAACATTTTTTGAAAAAATGTCATAATTGAATTTTTTGTAGGTGTTAGACTTCTGTGTTTGCATTTTTCAAAAAATTTGAAAAAAATTGAAATTTGTGTGTGTTAGTCTTCAATTACGGAGTATTATGAGTACGACATGAAAATTGAGTATTTTGGTTGTATGACATTTCAATTTTAACATTTTTAAAAAATATATAATAATTGAATTTTTTGAAGGTGTTAGACTTCTGTTTTTTCCTTTTTAATAATTTTTTGAAAAAATTGAAACTTGTGTGTGTTAGTCTTCAATTACAGAGTATTTTGAGTACGACATGAAAATTGAGTATTTTTCTTGTATAACACTTCAATTTTAACATTTTTTGAAAAAATATCAAAATTGAATTTTTTGAAGGGGTTAGTCTTCTGTTTTTGCATTTTTTAGAAATTTTGGAAAAAATTGAAATTTGTATATGTTAGTCTTCAATTACGGAGTATTTTGGGTACGACATGAAAATTAAGTACCCTTCTTGTATTACATTTTAATTTTAACATTTTTTAAAAAATATAATGATTGACTTTTTCGAAGGTGTTAGACTTCAATTTTTGCATTTTTAAGAATTTTTTGAAAAAAATGAAACTTTTGTGTGTTAGTCCTCAATTACGGAGTATTTTAAGTACGACATGAAAATTGAGTATTTTTGTTGTGTTACACTTCAATTTTAAGATTTTTTAAAAAAAATCATAGTTGAATTTTTTGAAGGTGTTAGACTTCTGTTTTTGCATTTTTAAAAAATTTTGGAAAAAATTGAAATTTGTGTGTGTTAGTCTTCAATTACGGAGTATTGTGATTACGACATGAAATTTAGGTATTTTGCTTGTATCACATTTCAATTTTAACATTAAAAAAAAAAAAATAATAATTGAATTTTTTGAAGGTGTTAGACTACTGTTTTTGCATTTTTAGGAATTTTTTGAAAAAATTGAAACTTGTGTGTGTTAGTATTCAATTACAGAGTATTTTGACTACGACATGAAAATTTAGTATTTTGCTTGTGTAACACTTAAATTTTAATAATTTTTGAAAAATTATAATAATTGACTTTTTTGAAGGTGTTAGACTTCTGTTTTTGCATTTTTCAGAAATTTTGGAAAAAATTGAAATTTGTGTATGTCTGTCTTCAATTATGGATTATTTTGAGTACGACATGAAAATTGAATATTTTGCTTGTATGACATTTTAATTTTATAATTTTTTTAAAATATATAATAATTGAATTTTTTGAAGGTGTTAGACTTCTTTTTTGCATTTTTAAGAATTTTTTGAAAAAATTGAAACTTGTGGGTGTTAGTCTTCAGTTACAGAGTATTTTGAGTACGACATGAAAATTGAGTGTTTTTCTTGTGTAACACTTCAATTTTAACATTTTTTTAAAAAATATCATAATTGAATTTTTTGAAGGTGTTAGACTTCTGTTTTTTGCATTTTTCAGAAAATTTGGAAAAAATTGAAATTTGTGTATGTTAGTCTTCAATTACAGAGTATTTTGAGTACGACACGAAAATTGAGTATTTTTCTTTTGTTGCACTTAAATTTCAACATTTTTTGAAAGAATATCGTGATTAAATTTTTCGAAGAAGTTGTACTTCAATTTTTGCATTTTTAAGCATTTTTTGAAAAAAATGAAATTTGTGTGTGTTAGTCCTCAATTACGGAGTATTTTGAGTACGACATGAAAATTGAGTATTTTTCTTGTATTACATTTTAATTTTAACATTTTTTATAAAATATAATAATTGAATTTTTCGAAGGTGTTACACTTCAATTTTTGCATTTTTAAGAATTTTTTGAAAAAAATGAAATTTGTGTGTGTTAGTCCTCAATTACGGAATATTTTGAGTACGACATGAAAATTTAGTATTTTTATTGTGTTACACTTCAATTTTGACATTTTTTAAAAAAATATCATAATTGACTTTTTTGAAGGTGTTAGACTTCTGTTTTTGCATTTTTCAAAAAATTTGGAAAAAATTGAAATTTATGTATGTTAGTCTTCAATCACGGAGTATTCTGAGTACGGCATGAAAATTGATTATTTTGCTTGTATTGCATTTCAATTTTAACATTTTTTTAAAAATATAATAATTGAATTTTTTTTTATGGTGTTAGACTTCTGTTTTAGCATTTTTAAGAATTTCTTGAAAAAATTGAAACTTGTGTGTGTTAAGTCTTCAATTGGAGAGTATTGTGAGTACGACTTCAAAATTGAGTGTTTTTCTTGTGTAACACTTCAATTTTGACATTTTTAAAAAATATATAATAATTGAATTTTTTTAAGGTGTTAGACTTCTGTTTTTGCATTTTTAAGACTTTTTTGAAAAAATTGAAACTTGTGTGTGTTAGTCTTCAATTACAGTGTATTTTGAGTACGCCATGAAAATTGAGTACTTTTCTTGTTTAACACTTCAATTTTAATATTTTTTTGAAAAAATATCATAATTGAATTTTTCGAAGGTGTTAGACTTCTGTTTTTGCATTTTTCAGAAATTTTGGAAAACATTGATATTTGTGTATGTTAGTCTTCAATTACGGAGTATTTTGAGTACGACATGAAAATAGAGTATTTTTCTTGTATTACATTTTAATTTTAAAGTTTTTTTAAAAATATAATAATTGAATTTTTCGAGGGTGTTAGACTTCAAGTTTTGCATTTTTAAGAATTTTTTGAAAAAAAATGAAATTTGTGTGTGTTAGTCCTCAATTACGGAGTATTTTAAGTACCACATGAAAATTGATTATTTTTATTGTGTTATACCTCAATTTTAACATTTTTTAAAAAAATATCATAATTGAATTTTTTGAAGGTGTTAGACTTCTGTTTTTGCATTTTTCAAAAATTTTGGAAAAAAATGAAATTTGTGTATGTTAGTCTTCAATTACGGAGTATTATGAGTATGACATGAAAATTGATTATTTTGCTTGTATGACATTTCAATTTTAACATTTTTAAAAAAAAATATCATAATTGAATTTTTTCAAGGTGTTAGACTTCTGTTTTTGCATTTTTCAAAAATTTTGGAAAAAATTGAAATTTGTGTGTGTTAGTCTTCAATTACAGAGTATTTTGAGTACGACATGAAAATTGAGTATTTTGCTTGTGTAATACTTCAATTTTAACATTTTTTGAAAAATTATCATAATTGAAATTTTTGAAGGTGTTAGACTTCTGTTTTTGCATTTTTCAGAAATTTAGGAAAAAATTGAAATTTGTGTATGTTAGTCTTCAATTACGGAGTATTTTGAGTACGACATGAAAATTGAGTATTTTTCTTTTGGTGCACTTAAATTTCAACATTTTTTGAAAGAATATCGTGATTGAATTTTTCGAAGATGTTAGACTTCAATTTTTTCATTTTTAAGAATTTTTTCTAAAAAATGAAATTTGTGTGTGTTAGTCCTCAATTACATAGTATTTTGAGTCCGACATGAAAATTGAGTACTTCTATTATGTTACACTTAGATTTTAACATTTTTTAAAAAATATCACAATTGAATTTTTTGAAGGTGTTAGACTTCTGATTTTGCATTTTTTAGAATTCTTTTGAAAAAATTGAAATTTGTGTGTGTTAGTCTTCAATTACAGAGCATTTTGAGTACGACAAGAAAATTGAATTTTTCGAAGATGTGGTACTTCAATTTTTGCATTTTTTGAAAAAAATAAAATTTGTGTGTGTTAGTCCTCAATTACGGAGTATTTTGAGTACGGCATGAAAATTGAGTATTTTTCTTGTATTACATTTTAATTTTAACATTTTAAAAAAAATATAATAATTGAATTTTTCGAAGGTGTTAGACTTCAATTTTTGCATTTTTAAGAATTTTTAGAAACAAATGAAATTTGTGGGCGTTAATCCTCAATTACATAGTATTTTGAGTACGACATGAAAATTGAGTATTTTTATTGTGTTACACTTCAATTTTGACATTTTTTTAAAAAATATCATAATTGACTTTTTTGAAGGTGTTAGACTTCTGTTTTTGCATTTTTCCGAAATTTTGGAAAAAATTGAAATTTATGTATGTTAGTCTTCAATTACGGAGTACACTAAGTACGGCATGAAAATTGATTAGTTTTCTTGTATTACATTTCAATTTTGACCTTTTTTTTAAAAATATAATAATTGAATTTTTTTTTATGGTGTTAGACTTCTGTTTTATCATTTTTATGAATTTTTTGAAAAAATTGAAACTTGTGTGTGTTAGTCTTCAATTACTGAGTATTGTGACTATGACTTGAAAACTGAGTGTTTTTCTTGTGTAACATTTCAATTGTGACATTTTTAAAAAATATATAATAGTTGAATTTTTTTTAAGGTGTTAGACTTCTGTTTTTGCATTTTTAAGAATTTTTTGAAAAAATTGAAACTTGTGTGTGCTAGTCTTCAATTACAGTGTATTTTGAGTACGAAATGAAAATTGAGTATTTTTCTTGTGTAACACTTCAATTTTAACATTTTTTGAAAAAATGTCATAATTCAATTTTTTGTAGGTGTTAGACTTCTGTGTTTGCATTTTTCAAAAAATTTGGAAAAAATTGAAATTTGTGTGTGTTAGTCTTCAATTACGGAGTATTATGAGTACGACATGAAAATTGAGTATTTTGGTTGTATGACATTTCAATTTTAACATTTTTAAAAATTATATAATAATTGAATTTTTTGAATGTGTTAGACTTCTGTTTTTTCCTTTTTAATAATTTTTTGAAAAAATTGAAACTTGTGTGTGTTAGTCTTCAATTACAGAGTATTTTGAGTACGACATGAAAATTGAGTATTTTTCTTGTATAACACTTCAATTTTAACATTTTTTGAAAAAATATCAAAATTGAATTTTTTGAAGGGGTTAGTCTTCTGTTTTTGCATATTTCAAAAATTTTGGAAAAAATTGAAATTTGTATATGTTAGTCTTCAATTACGGAGTATTTTGAGTACGACATGAAAATTGAGTACTTTTCTTGTATTACATTTTAATTTTAACATTTTAAAAAAAAATATAATAATTGAATTTTTCGAAGGTGTTAGACTTCAATTTTTGCATTTTTAAGAATTTTTGAAAAAAATGAAATTTGTGTGTGTTAGTCCTCAATTACGGAGTATTTTAAGTACGACATGAAAATTGAGTATTTTTATTGTGTTACACTTCAATTTTAAGATTTTTAAAAAAAAATCATAGTTGAATTTTTTGAAGGTGTCAGACTTCTGTTTATGCATTTTTTAAAAAAATTGGAAAAAATTGAAATTTGTGTGTGTTAGTCTTCAATTACGGAGTATTGTGAGTACGACATGGAATTTAGGTATTTTGCTTGTATGACATTTCAATTTTAACATTTGAAAAAAATATATAATAATTGAATTTTTTGAAGGTGTTAGACTACTGTTTTTGCATTTTTAGGAATTTTTTGAAAAAATTGAAACTTGTGTGTGTTAGTATTCAATTATAGAGTATTTTGAGTACGACATGAAAATTTAGTATTTTCCTTGTGTAACACTTAAATTTTAATAATTTTTGAAAAATTATCATAATTGATTTTTTTGAAGGTGTTAGACTTCTGTTTTTTGCATTTTTCAGAAATTTTGGAAAAAATTGAAATTTGTGTATGTTAGTCATCAATTATGGATTATTTTGTGTACGGCATGAAAATTTAGTATTTTGCTTGTATGACATTTTAATTTTAACATTTTTTTAAAATATATAATAATTGAATTTTTTGAAGGTGTTAGACTTCTTTTGTGCATTTTTAAGAATTTTTTGAAAAAATTGAAACTTGTGGGTGTTAGTGTTCAATTACAGAGTATTTTGAGTACGACATGAAAATTGAGTGTTTTTCTTGTGTAACACTTCAATTTTAACATTTTTTTAAAAAATATCATAATTGAATTTTTTGAAGGTGTTAGACTTCTGTTTTTTGCATTTTTCAGAAAATTTGGAAAAAATTGAAATTTGTGTATGTTAGTCTTTAATTACAGAGTATTTTGAGTACGACACGAAAATTGAGTATTTTTCTTTTGCTGCACGTAAATTTCAACATTTTTTGAAAGAGTATCGTGATTAAATTTTTCGAAGATGTTGTACTTCAATTTTTGCATTTTTAAGCATTTTTTGAAAAAAATGAAATTTGTGTGTGTTAGTCCGCAATTACGGAGTATTTTGAGTACGACATGAAAATTGAGTATTTTTCTTGTATTAAATTTTAATTTTAACATTTTTTGTAAAATATAATAATTGAATTTTTCGAAGGTGTTACACTTCAATTTTTGCATTTTAAAAATTTTTTTGAAAAAAATGAAATTTGTGTGTGTTAGTCCTCAATTACGGAATATTTTTAGTACGACATGAAAATTGAGTGTTTTTATTGTGTTACACTTCAATTTTGACATTTTTTTTAAAAATATCATAATTGACTTTTTTGAAGGTGTTAGACTTCTGTTTTTGCATTTTTCAAAAAATTTGGAAAAAATTGAAATTTATGTATGTTAGTCTTCAATCACGGAGTATTCTGAGTACGGCATGAAAATTGATTATTTTGCTTGTATTGCATTTCAATTTTAACATTCTTTTAAAAATATAATAATTGAATTTTTTTTATGGTGTTAGACTTCTGTTTTTGCATTTTTAAGAATTTTTTGAAAAAATTGAAACTTGTGTGTGCTAGTCTTCAATTACAGTGTATTTTGAGTACGACATGAAAATTGAGTATTTTTCATGTGTAACACTTCAATTTTAACATTTTTTGAAAAAATGTCATAATTGAATTTTTTGTAGGTGTTAGACTTCTGTGTTTGCATTTTTCAAAAAATTTGAAGAAAATTGAAATTTGAGTGTGTTAGTCTTCAATTACGGAGTATTATTAGTACGACATGAAAATTGAGTATTTTGGTTGTATGACATTTCAATTTTAACATTTTTAAAAATTATATAATAATTGAATTTTTTGAATATGTTAGACTTCTGCTTTTTCCTTTTTAATAATTTTTTGAAAAAATTGAAACTTTTGTGTGTTAGTCTTCAATTACAGAGTATTTTGAGTACGACATGAAAATTGAGTATTTTTCTTGTATACCACTTCAATTTTAACATTGTTTGAAAAAATATCAAAATTGAATTTTTTGAAGGGGTTAGTCTTATGTTTTTGCATTTTTCAAAAATTTTGGAAAAAATTGAAATTTGTATATGTTAGTCTTCAATTACGGAGTATTTTGAGTACGACATGAAAATTGAGTACTTTTCTTGTGTTACATTTTAATTTTAACATTTTTAAAAAAATATAATAATTGAATTTTTGGAAGGTGTTAGACTTCAATATTTGCATTTTTAAGAATTTTTTGAAAAAAATGAAATTTGTGTGTGTTAGTCCTCAATTACGGAGTATTTTAAGTACGACATGAAAATTGAGTATTTTTATTGTGTTACACTTCAATTTTAAGATTTTTTAAAAAAAATCATAGTTGAATTTTTTGAAGGTGTTAGACTTCTGTTTTTGCATTTTTAAAAAATTTTGGAAAAAATTGAAATTTGTGTGTGTTAGTCTTCAATTACGGAGTATTGTGAGTACGACATGAAATTTAGGTATTTTGATTGTATCACATTTCAAGTTTAACATTTAAAAAAAATATATAATAATTGAATTTTTTGAAGGTGTTAGACTACTGTTTTTGCATTTTTAGGAATTTTTTGAAAAAGTTGAAACTTGTGTGTGTTAGTATTCAATTACAGAGTATTTTGAGTACCACATGAAAATTTAGTATTTTCCTTGTGTAACACTTAAATTTTAATAATTTTTGAAAAATTATCATAATTAATTTTTTTGAAGGTGTTAGACTTCTGTTTTTTGCATTTTTCAGAAATTTTGGAAAAAATTGAAATTTGTGTATGTTAGTCTGCAATTATGGATTATTTTGAGTACGACATGAAAATTGAGTATTTTGCTTGTATGACATTTTAAATTTAACATTTTTTTAAAATATATAATAATTGAATTTTTTGAAGGTGTTAGACTTCTTTTTTGCATTTTTGAGAATTTTTTGAAAAAATTGAAACTTGTGGGTGTTAGTCTTCAATTACAGAGTATTTTGAGTACGACATGAAAATTGAGTGTTTTTCTTGTGTAACACTTCAATTTTAACATTTTTTAAAAAAAATATCATAATTGAATTTTTTGAAGGTGTTAGACTTCTGTTTTTTGCATTTTTCAGAAAATTTGGAAAAAATTGAAATTTGTGTATGTTAGTCTTCAATTACAGAGTATTTTGAGTACGACACGAAAATTGAGTATTTTTCTTTTGTTGCACTTAAATTTCAACATTTTTTGAAAGAATATCGTGATTAAATTTTTCGAAGATGTTGTACTTCAATTTTTGCATTTTTAAGCATTTTTTGAAAAAAAAGAAATTTGTGTGTGTTAGTCCTCAATTACGGAGTATTTTGAGTACGACATGAAAATTGAGTATTTTTCTTGTATTACATTTTAATTTTAACATTTTTTATAAAATATAATAATTGAATTTTTCGAAGGTGTTACACTTCAATTTTTGCATTTTTAAAAAATTTTTGAAAAAAATGAAATTTGTGTGTGTTAGTCCTCTATTACGGAATATTTTGAGTACGACATGAAAATTGAGTATTTTTATTGTGTTACACTTCAATTTTGACATTTTTTTTTAAAATATCATAATTGACTTTTTTGAAGGTGTTGGACTTCTGTTTTTGCATTTTTCAAAAAATTTGGAAAAAATTGAAATTTATGTATGTTAGTCTTCAATCACGGAGTATTCTGAGTACGGCATGAAAATTGATTATTTTGCTTGTATTGCATTTCAATTTTAGCATTTTTTTTAAAATATAATAATTGAATTTTTTTTATGGTGTTAGACTTCTGTTTTAGCATTTTTAAGAATTTTTTGAAAAAATTGAAACTTGTGTGTGCTGGTCTTCAATTACAGTGTATTTTGAGTACGACATGAAAATTGAGTGTTTTTCTTGTGTAACACTTCAATTTTAACATTTTTTGAAAAAATGTCATAATTGAATTTTTTGTAGGTGTTAGACTTCTGTGTTTGCATTTTTCAAAAAATTTGAAAAAAATTGAAATTTGTGTGTGTTAGTCTTCAATTACGGAGTATTATGAGTACGACATGAAAATTGAGTATTTTGGTTGTATGACATTTCAATTTTAACATTTTCAAAAATTATATAATAATTGAATTTTTTAAATGTGTTAGACTTCTGCTTTTTGCTTTTTAATAATTTTTTGAAAATATTGAAACTTGTGTGTGTTAGTCTTCAATTACAGAGTATTTTGAGTACGACATGAAAATTGAGTATTTTTCTTGTATACCACTTCAATTTTAACATTTTTGGAAAAAATATCAAAATTGAATTTTTTGAAGGGGTTAGTCTTCTGTTTTTGCATTTTTCAAAAATTTTGGAAAAAATTGAAATTTGTATATGTTGGTCTTCAATTACGGAGTATTTTGAGTACGACATGAAAATTGAGTACTTTTCTTGTATTACATTTTAATTTTAACATTTTTAAAAAAATATAATAATTGAATTTTTCGAAGGTGTTAGACTTCAATTTTTGCATTTTTAAGAATTTTTTGAAAAAAATGAAATTTGTGTGTGTTAGTCCTCAATTACGGAGTATTTTAAGTACGACATGAAAATTGAGTATTTTTATTGTGTTGCACTTCAATTTTAAGATTTTTTAAAAAAAAATCATAGTTGAATTTTTTTAAGGTGTTAGACTTCTGTTTTTGCATTTTTAAAAAATTTTGGAAAAAATTGAAATTTGTGTGTGTTAGTCTTCAATTACGGAGTATTGTGAGTACGACATGAAATTTAGGTATTTTGATTGTATCACATTTCAATTTTAACATTTAAAAAAAATATATAATAATTGAATTTTTTGAAGGTGTTAGACTACTGCTTTTGCATTTTTAGGAATTTTTTGAAAAAATTGAAACTTGTGTGTGTTAGTATTCAATTACAGAGTATTTTGAGTACGACATGAAAATTTAGTATTTTCCTTGTGTAACACTTAAATTTTAATAATTTTTGAAAAATTATCATAATTGATTTTTTTGAAGGTGTTAGACTTCTGTTTTTTGCATTTTTCGGAAATTTTGGAAAAAATTGAAATTTGTGTATGTTAGTCTGCAATTATGGATTATTTTGAGTACGACATGAAAATTGAGTATTTTGCTTGTATGACATTTTAATATTAACATTTTTTTAAAATATATAATAATTGAACTTTTTGAAGGTGTTAGACTTCTTTTTTGCATTTTTGAGAATTTTTTGAAAAAATTGAAACTTGTGGGTGTTAGTCTTCAATTACAGAGTATTTTGAGTACGACATGAAAATTGAGTGTTTTTCTTGTGTAACACTTCAATTTTAACATTTTTTTAAAAAATATCATAATTGAATTTTTTGAAGGTGTCAGACTTCTGTTTTTTGCATTTTTCAGAAAATTTGGAAAAAATTGAAATTTGTGTATGCTAGTCTTCAATTACAGAGTATTTTGAGTACGACACGAAAATTGAGTATTTTTCTTTTGTTGCACTTAAATTTCAACATTTTTTGAAAGAATATCGTGATTAAATTTTTCGAAGATGTTGTACTTCAATTTTTGCATTTTTAAGCATTTTTTGAAAAAAAAGAAATTTGTGTGTGTTAGTCCTCAATTACGGAGTATTTTGAGTACGACATGAAAATTGAGTATTTTTCTTGTATTACATTTTAATTTTAACATTTTTTATAAAATATAATAATTGAATTTTTCGAAGGTGTTACACTTCAATTTTTGCATTTTTAAAAAATTTTTGAAAAAAATGAAATTTGTGTGTGTTAGTCCTCAATTACGGAATATTTTGAGTACGACATGAAAATTGAGTATTTTTATTGTGTTACACTTCAATTTTGACATTTTTTTTAAAAATATCATAATTGACTTTTTTGAAGGTGTTGGACTTCTGTTTTTGCATTTTTCAAAAAATTTGGAAAAAATTGAAATTTATGTATGTTAGTCTTCAATCACGGAGTATTCTGAGTACGGCATGAAAATTGATTATTTTGCTTGTATTGCATTTCAATTTTAACATTTTTTTTAAAATATAATAATTGAATTTTTTTTATGGTGTTAGACTTCTGTTTTAGCATTTTTAAGAATTTTTTGATAAAATTGAAACTTGTGTGTGCTGGTCTTCAATTACAGTGTATTTTGAGTACGACCTGAAAATTGAGTGTTTTTCTTGTGTAACACTTCAATTTTAACATTTTTTGAAAAAATGTCATAATTGAATTTTTTGTAGGTGTTAGACTTCTGTGTTTGCATTTTTCAAAAAATTTGAAAAAAATTGAAATTTGTGTGTGTTAGTCTTCAATTACGGAGTATTATGAGTACGACATGAAAATTGAGTATTTTGGTTGTATGACATTTCAATTTTAACATTTTTAAAAATTATATAATAATTGAATTTTTTGAATGTGTTAGACTTCTGCTTTTTCCTTTTTAATAATTTTTTGAAAAAATTGAAACTTGTGTGTGTTAGTCTTCAATTACAGAGTATTTTGAGTACGACATGAAAATTGAGTATTTTTCTTGTATAACACTTCAATTTTAACATTTTTTGAAAAAATATCAAAATTGAATTTTTTGAAGGGGTTAGTCTTCTGTTTTTGCATTTTTCAAAAATTTTGGAAAAAATTGAAATTTGTATATGTTGGTCTTCAATTACGGAGTATTTTGAGTACGACATGAAAATTGAGTACTTTTCTTGTATTACATTTTAATTTTAACATTTTAAAAAAAATATAATAATTGAATTTTTCGAAGGTGTTAGACTTCAATTTTTGCATTTTTAAGAATTTTTTGAAAAAAATGAAATTTGTGTGTGTTAGTCCTCAATTACGGAGTATTTTAAGTACGACATGAAAATTGAGTATTTTTATTGTGTTACACTTCAATTTTAAGATTTTTTAAAAAAAATCATAGTTGAATTTTTTGAAGGTGTTAGACTTCTGTTTTTGCATTTTTAAAAAATTTTGGAAAAAATTGAAATTTGTGTGTGTTAGTCTTCAATTACGGAGTATTGTGAGTATGACATGAAATTTAGGTATTTTGATTGTATCACATTTCAATTTTAACATTTAAATAAAATATATAATAATTGAATTTTTTGAAGGTGTTACACTACTGTTTTTGCATTTTTGGGAATTTTTTGAAAAAATTGAAACTTGTGTGTGTTAGTATTCAATTACAGAGTATTTTGAGTACGACATGAAAATTTAGTATTTTCCTTGTGTAACACTTAAATTTTAATAATTTTTGAAAAATTATCATAATTGATTTTTTTGAAGGTGTTAGACTTCTGTTTTTTGCATTTATCAGAAATTTTGGAAAAAATTGAAATTTGTGTATGTTAGTCTTCAATTATGGATTATTTTGAGTACGACATGAAAATTGAGTATTTTGCTTGTATGACATTTTAATTTTAACATTTTTTTAAAATATATAATAATTGAATTTTTTGAAGGTGTTAGACTTCTTTTTTGCATTTTTGAGAATTTTTTGAAAAAATTGAAACTTGTGGGAGTTAGTCTTCAATTACAGAGTATTTTGAGTACGACATGAAAATTGAGTGTTTTTCTTGTGTAACACTTCAATTTTAACATTTTTTTAAAAAATATCATAATTGAATTTTTTGAAGATGTTAGACTTCTGTTTTTTGCATTTTTCAGAAAATTTGGAAAAAATTGAAATTTGTGTATGTTAGTCTTCAATTACAGAGTATTTTGAGTACGACACGAAAATTGAGTATTTTTCTTTTGTTGCACTTAAATTTCAACATTTTTTGAAAGAATATCGTGATTAAATGTTTCGAAAATGTTGTACTTCAATTTTTGCATTTTTAAGCATTTTTTGAAAAAAAAGAAATTTGTGTGTGTTAGTCCTCAATTACGGAGTATTTTGAGTACGACATGAAAATTGAGTCTTTTTCTTGTATTACATTTTAATTTTAACATTTTTTATAAAATATAATAATTGAATTTTTCGAAGGTGTTACACTTCAATTTTTGCATTTTTAAAAAATTTTTGAAAAAAATGAAATTTGTGTGTGTTAGTCCTCAATTACGGAATATTTTGAGTACGACATGAAAATTGAGTATTTTTATTGTGTTACACTTCAATTTTGACATTTTTTTTAAAAATATCATAATTGACTTTTTTGAAGGTGTTGGACTTCTATTTTTGCATTTTTCAAAAAATTTGGAAAAAATTGAAATTTATGTATGTTAGTCTTCAATCACGGAGTATTCTGAGTACGGCATGAAAATTGATTATTTTGCTTGTATTGCATATCAATTTTAACATTTTTTTAAAAATATAATAATTGAATTTTTTTTATGGTGTTAGACTTCTGTTTTAGCATTTTTAAGAATTTTTTGAAAAAATTGAAACTTGTGTGTGCTGGTCTTCGATTACAGTGTATTTTGAGTACGACATGAAAATTGAGTGTTTTTCTTGTGTAACACTTCAATTTTAACATTTTTTGAAAAAATATCAAAATTGAATCTTTTGAAGGGGTTAGTCTTTTGTTTTTGCATTTTTCAAAAATTTTGGAAAAAATTGAAATTTCTATATGTTGGTCTTCAATTACGGAGTATTTTGAGTACGACATGAAAATTGAGTACTTTTCTTGTATTACATTTTAATTTTAACATTTAAAAAAAAATATAATAATTGAATTTTTCGAAGGTGTTAGACTTCAATTTTTGCATTTTTAAGAATTTTTTGAAAAAAATGAAATTTGTATGTGTTAGTCCTCAATTACGGAGTATTTTAAGTACGACATGAAAATTGAGTATTTTTATTGTGTTACACTTCAATTTTAAGATTTTTTAAAAAAAATCATAGTTGAATTTTTTAAAGGTGTTAGACTTCTGTTTTTGCATTTTTAAAAAATTTTGGAAAAAATTGAAATTTGTGTGTGTTAGTCTTCAATTACGGAGTATTGTGAGTATGACATGAAATTTAGGTATTTTGATTGTATCACATTTCAATTTTAACATTTAAAAAAAATATATAATAATTGAATTTTTTGAAGGTGTTAGACTACTGTTTTTGCATTTTTGGGAATTTTTTGAAAAAATTGAAACTTGTGTGTGTTAGTATTCAATTACAGAGTATTTTGAGTACGACATGAAAATTTAGTATTTTCCTTGTGTAACACTTAAATTTTAATAATTTTTGAAAAATTATAATAATTGATTTTTTTGAAGGTGTTAGACTTCTGTTTTTTGCATTTTTCAGAAATTTTGGAAAAAATTGTAATTTGTGTATGTTAATATTCAATTATGGATTATTTTGAGTACGACATGAAAATTGAGTATTTTGCTTGTATGACATTTTAATTTTAACATTTTTTTAAAATATATAATAATTGAATTTTTTGAAGGTGTTAGACTTCGTTTTTGCATTTTTGAGAATTTTTTGAAAAAATTGAAACTTGTGGGTGTTAGTCTTCAATTACAGAGTATTTTGAGTACGACATGAAAATTGAGTGTTTTTCTTGTGTAACACTTCAATTTTAACATTTTTTAAAAAAAATATCATAATTGAATTTTTTGAAGGTGTTAGACTTCTGTTTTTTGCATTTTTCAGAAAATTTGGAAAAAATTGAAATTTGTGTATGTTAGTCTTCAATTACAGAGTATTTTGAGTACGACACGAAAATTGAGTATTTTTCTTTTGTTGCACTTAAATTTCAACATTTTTTGAAAGAATATCGTGATTAAATTTTTCGAAGATGTTGTACTTCAATTTTTGCATTTTTAAGCATTTTTTGAAAAAAAAGAAATTTGTGTGTGTTAGTCCTCAATTACGGAGTATTTTGAGTACGACATGAAAATTGAGTATTTTTCTTGTATTACATTTTAATTTTAACATTTTTTATAAAATATAATAATTGAATTTTTCGAAGGTGTTACACTTCAATTTTTGCATTTTTAAAAAATTTTTGAAAAAAATGAAATTTGTGTGTGTTAGTCCTCTATTACGGAATATTTTGAGTACGACATGAAAATTGAGTATTTTTATTGTGTTACACTTCAATTTTGACATTTTTTTTTAAAATATCATAATTGACTTTTTTGAAGGTGTTGGACTTCTGTTTTTGCATTTTTCAAAAAATTTGGAAAAAATTGAAATTTATGTATGTTAGTCTTCAATCACGGAGTATTCTGAGTACGGCATGAAAATTGATTATTTTGCTTGTATTGCATTTCAATTTTAGCATTTTTTTTAAAATATAATAATTGAATTTTTTTTATGGTGTTAGACTTCTGTTTTAGCATTTTTAAGAATTTTTTGAAAAAATTGAAACTTGTGTGTGCTGGTCTTCAATTACAGTGTATTTTGAGTACGACATGAAAATTGAGTGTTTTTCTTGTGTAACACTTCAATTTTAACATTTTTTGAAAAAATGTCATAATTGAATTTTTTGTAGGTGTTAGACTTCTGTGTTTGCATTTTTCAAAAAATTTGAAAAAAATTGAAATTTGTGTGTGTTAGTCTTCAATTACGGAGTATTATGAGTACGACATGAAAATTGAGTATTTTGGTTGTATGACATTTCAATTTTAACATTTTCAAAAATTATATAATAATTGAATTTTTTAAATGTGTTAGACTTCTGCTTTTTGCTTTTTAATAATTTTTTGAAAATATTGAAACTTGTGTGTGTTAGTCTTCAATTACAGAGTATTTTGAGTACGACATGAAAATTGAGTATTTTTCTTGTATACCACTTCAATTTTAACATTTTTGGAAAAAATATCAAAATTGAATTTTTTGAAGGGGTTAGTCTTCTGTTTTTGCATTTTTCAAAAATTTTGGAAAAAATTGAAATTTGTATATGTTGGTCTTCAATTACGGAGTATTTTGAGTACGACATGAAAATTGAGTACTTTTCTTGTATTACATTTTAATTTTAACATTTTTAAAAAAATATAATAATTGAATTTTTCGAAGGTGTTAGACTTCAATTTTTGCATTTTTAAGAATTTTTTGAAAAAAATGAAATTTGTGTGTGTTAGTCCTCAATTACGGAGTATTTTAAGTACGACATGAAAATTGAGTATTTTTATTGTGTTGCACTTCAATTTTAAGATTTTTTAAAAAAAAATCATAGTTGAATTTTTTTAAGGTGTTAGACTTCTGTTTTTGCATTTTTAAAAAATTTTGGAAAAAATTGAAATTTGTGTGTGTTAGTCTTCAATTACGGAGTATTGTGAGTACGACATGAAATTTAGGTATTTTGATTGTATCACATTTCAATTTTAACATTTAAAAAAAATATATAATAATTGAATTTTTTGAAGGTGTTAGACTACTGCTTTTGCATTTTTAGGAATTTTTTGAAAAAATTGAAACTTGTGTGTGTTAGTATTCAATTACAGAGTATTTTGAGTACGACATGAAAATTTAGTATTTTCCTTGTGTAACACTTAAATTTTAATAATTTTTGAAAAATTATCATAATTGATTTTTTTGAAGGTGTTAGACTTCTGTTTTTTGCATTTTTCGGAAATTTTGGAAAAAATTGAAATTTGTGTATGTTAGTCTGCAATTATGGATTATTTTGAGTACGACATGAAAATTGAGTATTTTGCTTGTATGACATTTTAATATTAACATTTTTTTAAAATATATAATAATTGAACTTTTTGAAGGTGTTAGACTTCTTTTTTGCATTTTTGAGAATTTTTTGAAAAAATTGAAACTTGTGGGTGTTAGTCTTCAATTACAGAGTATTTTGAGTACGACATGAAAATTGAGTGTTTTTCTTGTGTAACACTTCAATTTTAACATTTTTTTAAAAAATATCATAATTGAATTTTTTGAAGGTGTCAGACTTCTGTTTTTTGCATTTTTCAGAAAATTTGGAAAAAATTGAAATTTGTGTATGCTAGTCTTCAATTACAGAGTATTTTGAGTACGACACGAAAATTGAGTATTTTTCTTTTGTTGCACTTAAATTTCAACATTTTTTGAAAGAATATCGTGATTAAATTTTTCGAAGATGTTGTACTTCAATTTTAGCATTTTTAAGCATTTTTTGAAAAAAAAGAAATTTGTGTGTGTTAGTCCTTAATTACGGAGTATTTTGAGTACGACATGAAAATTGAGTATTTTTCTTGTATTACATTTTAATTTTAACATTTTTTATAAAATATAATAATTGAATTTTTCGAAGGTGTTACACTTCAATTTTTGCATTTTTAAAAAATTTTTGAAAAAAATGAAATTTGTGTGTGTTAGTCCTCAATTACGGAATATTTTGAGTACGACATGAAAATTGAGTATTTTTATTGTGTTACACTTCAATTTTGACATTTTTTTTAAAAATATCATAATTGACTTTTTTGAAGGTGTTGGACTTCTGTTTTTGCATTTTTCAAAAAATTTGGAAAAAATTGAAATTTATGTATGTTAGTCTTCAATCACGGAGTATTCTGAGTACGGCATGAAAATTGATTATTTTGCTTGTATTGCATTTCAATTTTAACATTTTTTTTAAAATATAATAATTGAATTTTTTTTATGGTGTTAGACTTCTGTTTTAGCATTTTTAAGAATTTTTTGATAAAATTGAAACTTGTGTGTGCTGGTCTTCAATTACAGTGTATTTTGAGTACGACCTGAAAATTGAGTGTTTTTCTTGTGTAACACTTCAATTTTAACATTTTTTGAAAAAATGTCATAATTGAATTTTTTGTAGGTGTTAGACTTCTGTGTTTGCATTTTTCAAAAAATTTGAAAAAAATTGAAATTTGTGTGTGTTAGTCTTCAATTACGGAGTATTATGAGTACGACATGAAAATTGAGTATTTTGGTTGTATGACATTTCAATTTTAACATTTTTAAAAATTATATAATAATTGAATTTTTTGAATGTGTTAGACTTCTGCTTTTTCCTTTTTAATAATTTTTTGAAAAAATTGAAACTTGTGTGTGTTAGTCTTCAATTACAGAGTATTTTGAGTACGACATGAAAATTGAGTATTTTTCTTGTATAACACTTCAATTTTAACATTTTTTGAAAAAATATCAAAATTGAATTTTTTGAAGGGGTTAGTCTTCTGTTTTTGCATTTTTCAAAAATTTTGGAAAAAATTGAAATTTGTATATGTTGGTCTTCAATTACGGAGTATTTTGAGTACGACATGAAAATTGAGTACTTTTCTTGTATTACATTTTAATTTTAACATTTTTAAAAAAATATAATAATTGAATTTTTCGAAGGTGTTAGACTTCAATTTTTGCATTTTTAAGAATTTTTTGAAAAAAATGAAATTTGTGTGTGTTAGTCCTCAATTACGGAGTATTTTAAGTACGACATGAAAATTGAGTATTTTTATTGTGTTACACTTCAATTTTAAGATTTTTTAAAAAAAATCATAGTTGAATTTTTTGAAGGTGTTAGACTTCTGTTTTTGCATTTTTAAAAAATTTTGGAAAAAATTGAAATTTGTGTGTGTTAGTCTTCAATTACGGAGTATTGTGAGTATGACATGAAATTTAGGTATTTTGATTGTATCACATTTCAATTTTAACATTTAAATAAAATATATAATAATTGAATTTTTTGAAGGTGTTACACTACTGTTTTTGCATTTTTGGGAATTTTTTGAAAAAATTGAAACTTGTGTGTGTTAGTATTCAATTACAGAGTATTTTGAGTACGACATGAAAATTTAGTATTTTCCTTGTGTAACACTTAAATTTTAATAATTTTTGAAAAATTATCATAATTGATTTTTTTGAAGGTGTTAGACTTCTGTTTTTTGCATTTATCAGAAATTTTGGAAAAAATTGAAATTTGTGTATGTTAGTCTTCAATTATGGATTATTTTGAGTACGACATGAAAATTGAGTATTTTGCTTGTATGACATTTTAATTTTAACATTTTTTTAAAATATATAATAATTGAATTTTTTGAAGGTGTTAGACTTCTTTTTTGCATTTTTGAGAATTTTTTGAAAAAATTGAAACTTGTGGGAGTTAGTCTTCAATTACAGAGTATTTTGAGTACGACATGAAAATTGAGTGTTTTTCTTGTGTAACACTTCAATTTTAACATTTTTTTAAAAAATATCATAATTGAATTTTTTGAAGATGTTAGACTTCTGTTTTTTGCATTTTTCAGAAAATTTGGAAAAAATTGAAATTTGTGTATGTTAGTCTTCAATTACAGAGTATTTTGAGTACGACACGAAAATTGAGTATTTTTCTTTTGTTGCACTTAAATTTCAACATTTTTTGAAAGAATATCGTGATTAAATGTTTCGAAAATGTTGTACTTCAATTTTTGCATTTTTAAGCATTTTTTGAAAAAAAAGAAATTTGTGTGTGTTAGTCCTCAATTACGGAGTATTTTGAGTACGACATGAAAATTGAGTCTTTTTCTTGTATTACATTTTAATTTTAACATTTTTTATAAAATATAATAATTGAATTTTTCGAAGGTGTTACACTTCAATTTTTGCATTTTTAAAAAATTTTTGAAAAAAATGAAATTTGTGTGTGTTAGTCCTCAATTACGGAATATTTTGAGTACGACATGAAAATTGAGTATTTTTATTGTGTTACACTTCAATTTTGACATTTTTTTTAAAAATATCATAATTGACTTTTTTGAAGGTGTTGGACTTCTATTTTTGCATTTTTCAAAAAATTTGGAAAAAATTGAAATTTATGTATGTTAGTCTTCAATCACGGAGTATTCTGAGTACGGCATGAAAATTGATTATTTTGCTTGTATTGCATATCAATTTTAACATTTTTTTAAAAATATAATAATTGAATTTTTTTTATGGTGTTAGACTTCTGTTTTAGCATTTTTAAGAATTTTTTGAAAAAATTGAAACTTGTGTGTGCTGGTCTTCGATTACAGTGTATTTTGAGTACGACATGAAAATTGAGTGTTTTTCTTGTGTAACACTTCAATTTTAACATTTTTTGAAAAAATATCAAAATTGAATCTTTTGAAGGGGTTAGTCTTTTGTTTTTGCATTTTTCAAAAATTTTGGAAAAAATTGAAATTTCTATATGTTGGTCTTCAATTACGGAGTATTTTGAGTACGACATGAAAATTGAGTACTTTTCTTGTATTACATTTTAATTTTAACATTTAAAAAAAAATATAATAATTGAATTTTTCGAAGGTGTTAGACTTCAATTTTTGCATTTTTAAGAATTTTTTGAAAAAAATGAAATTTGTATGTGTTAGTCCTCAATTACGGAGTATTTTAAGTACGACATGAAAATTGAGTATTTTTATTGTGTTACACTTCAATTTTAAGATTTTTTAAAAAAAATCATAGTTGAATTTTTTAAAGGTGTTAGACTTCTGTTTTTGCATTTTTAAAAAATTTTGGAAAAAATTGAAATTTGTGTGTGTTAGTCTTCAATTACGGAGTATTGTGAGTATGACATGAAATTTAGGTATTTTGATTGTATCACATTTCAATTTTAACATTTAAAAAAAATATATAATAATTGAATTTTTTGAAGGTGTTAGACTACTGTTTTTGCATTTTTGGGAATTTTTTGAAAAAATTGAAACTTGTGTGTGTTAGTATTCAATTACAGAGTATTTTGAGTACGACATGAAAATTTAGTATTTTCCTTGTGTAACACTTAAATTTTAATAATTTTTGAAAAATTATAATAATTGATTTTTTTGAAGGTGTTAGACTTCTGTTTTTTGCATTTTTCAGAAATTTTGGAAAAAATTGTAATTTGTGTATGTTAATATTCAATTATGGATTATTTTGAGTACGACATGAAAATTGAGTATTTTGCTTGTATGACATTTTAATTTTAACATTTTTTTAAAATATATAATAATTGAATTTTTTGAAGGTGTTAGACTTCGTTTTTGCATTTTTGAGAATTTTTTGAAAAAATTGAAACTTGTGGGTGTTAGTCTTCAATTACAGAGTATTTTGAGTACGACATGAAAATTGAGTGTTTTTCTTGTGTAACACTTCAATTTTAACATTTTTTTAAAAAAATATCATAATTGAATTTTTTGAAGGTGTTAGACTTCTGTTTTTTGCATTTTTCAGAAAATTTGGAAAAAATTGAAATTTGTGTATGTTAGTCTTCAATTACAGAGTATTTTGAGTACGACACGAAAATTGAGTATTTTTCTTTTGTTGCACTTAAATTTCAACATTTTTTGAAAGAATATCGTGATTAAATTTTTCGAAGATGTTGTACTTCAATTTTTGCATTTTTAAGCATTTTTTGAAAAAAAAGAAATTTGTGTGTGTTAGTCCTCAATTACGGAGTATTTTGAGTACGACATGAAAATTGAGTATTTTTCTTGTATTACATTTTAATTTTAACATTTTTTATAAAATATAATAATTGAAATTTTCGAAGGTGTTACACTTCAATTTTTGCATTTTTAAAAAAATTTTGAAAAAAATGAAATTTGTGCGTGTTAGTCCTCAATTACGGAATATTTTGAGTACGACATGAAAATTGAGTATTTTTATTGTGTTACACTTCAATTTTGACATTTTTTTTAAAAATATCATAATTGACTTTTTTGAAGGTGTTGGACTTCTGTTTTTGCATTTTTCAAAAAATTTGGAAAAAATTGAAATTTATGTATGTTAGTCTTCAATCACGGAGTATTCTGAGTACGGCATGAAAATTGATTATTTTGCTTGTATTGCATTTCAATTTTAACATTTTTTTAAAAATATAATAATTGAATTTTTTTTATGGTCGTAGACTTCTGTTTTAGCATTTTTAAGAATTTTTTGAAAAAATTGAAACTTGTGTGTGCTGGTCTTCAATTACAGTGTTTTTTGAGTACGACATGAAAATTGAGTGTTTTTCTTGTGAAACACTTCAATTTTAACATTTTTTGAAAAAATATCAAAATTGAATTTTTTGAAGGGGTTAGTCTTCTGTTTTTGCATTTTTCAAAAATTTTGGAAAAAATTGAAATTTGTATATGTTGGTCTTC
Source organism: Luzula sylvatica (assembly GCA_946800325.1). Classification (NCBI taxonomy): domain Eukaryota; kingdom Viridiplantae; phylum Streptophyta; class Magnoliopsida; order Poales; family Juncaceae; genus Luzula; species Luzula sylvatica. The sequence goes on from OX326956.1 coordinate 22,457,998, forward strand.
AATTACGGAGTATTTTGAGTACGACATGAAAATTGAGTACTTTTCTTGTATTACATTTGAATTTTAACATTTTAAAAAAAATATAATAATTGAATTTTTCGAAGGTGTTAGACTTCAATTTTTGCATTTTTAAGAATTTTTTGAAAAAAATGAAATTTGTGTGTGTTAGTCCCCAATTACGGAGTATTTTAAGTACGACATGAAAATTGAGAATTTTTATTGTGTTACACTTCAATTTTAAGATTTTTTTAAAAAAATCATAGTTGAATTTTTTTGAAGGTGTTAGACTTCTGTTTTTGCATTTTTAAAAAATTTTGAAAAAAATTGAAATTTGTGTGTGTTAGTCTTCAATTACGGAGTATTGTGAGTATGACATGAAATTTAGGTATTTTGATTGTATCACATTTCAATTTTAACATTTAAAAAAAATATATAATAATTGAATTTTTTGAAGGTGTTAGACTACTGTTTTTGCATTTTTAGGAATTTTTTGAAAAAATTGAAACTTGTGTGTGTTAGTATTCAATTACAGAGTATTTTGAGTACGACATGAAAATTTAGTATTTTCCTTGTGTAACACTTAAATTTTAATAATTTTTGAAAAATTATAATAATTGATTTTTTTGAAGGTGTTAGACTTCTGTTTTTTGCATTTTTCAGAAATTTTGGAAAAAATTGAAATTTGTGTATGTTAGTATTCAATTATGGATTATTTTGAGTACGACATGAAAATTGAGTATTTTGCTTGTATGACATTTTAATTTTAACATTTTTTTAAAATATATAATAATTGAATTTTTTGAAGGTGTTAGACTTCGTTTTTGCATTTTTGAGAATTTTTTGAAAAAATTGAAACTTGTGGGTGTTAGTCTTCAATTACAGAGTATTTTGAGTACGACATGAAAATTGAGTGTTTTTCTTGTGTAACACTTCAATTTTAACATTTTTTTAAAAAATATCATAATTGAATTTTTTGAAGGTGTTAGACTTTTGTTTTTTGCATTTTTCAGAAAATTTGGAAAAAATTGAAATTTGTGTATGTTAGTCTTCAATTACAGAGTATTTCGAGTACGACACGAAAATTGAGTATTTTTCTTTTGTTGCACTTAAATTTCAACATTTTTTGAAAGAATATCGTGATTAAATTTTTCGAAGATGTTGTACTTCAATTTTTGCATTTTTAAGCATTTTTTGAAAAAAAAGAAATTTGTGTGTGTTAGTCCTCAATTACGGAGTATTTTGAGTACGACATGAAAATTGAGTATTTTTCTTGTATTACATTTTAATTTTAACATTTTTTATAAAATATAATAATTGAATTTTTCGAAGGTGTTACACTTCAATTTTTGCATTTTTAAAAAAATTTTGAAAAAAATGAAATTTGTGCGTGTTAGTCCTCAATTACGGAATATTTTGAGTACGACATGAAAATTGAGTATTTTTATTGTGTTACACTTCAATTTTGACATTTTTTTTAAAAATATCATAATTGACTTTTTTGAAGGTGTTGGACTTCTGTTTTTGCATTTTTCAAAAAATTTGGAAAAAATTGAAATTTATGTATGTTAGTCTTCAATCACGGAGTATTCTGAGTACGGCATGAAAATTGATTATTTTGCTTGTATTGCATTTCAATTTTAACATTTTTTTTAAAATATAATAATTGAATTTTGTTTATGGTGTTAGACTTCTATTTAGCATTTTTAAGAATTTTTTGAAAAAATTGAAACGTGTGTGTGCTGGTCTTCAATTACAGTGTATTTTGAGTACGACATGAAAATTGAGTGTTTTTCTTGTGTAACACTTCAATTTTAACATTTTTTGAAAAAATGTCATAATTGAATTTTTTGTAGGTGTTAGACTTCTGTGTTTGCATTTTTCAAAAAATTTGAAAAAAATTGAAATTTGTGTGTGTTAGTCTTCAATTACGGAGTATTATGAGTACGACATGAAAATTGAGTATTTTGGTTGTATGACATTTCAATTTTAACATTTTTAAAAATTATATAATAATTGAATTTTTTGAATGTGTTAGACTTCTGCTTTTTCCTTTTTAATAATTTTTTGAACAAATTGAAACTTGTGTGTGTTAGTCTTCAATTACAGAGTATTTTGAGTGCGACATGAAAATTGAGTATTTTTCTTGTATAACAATTCAATTTTAATATTTTTTGAAAAAATATCAAATTCAAAAAATATCAAAATTGAATTTTTTGAAGGGGTTAGTCTTCTGTTTTTGCATTTTTCAAAAATTTTGGAAAAAATTGAAATTTGTATATGTTGGTCTTCAATTACGGAGTATTTTGAGTACGACATGAAAATTGAGTACTTTTCTTGTATTACATTTTAATTTTAACATTTTTTAAAAAATATAATAATTGAATTTTTCGAAGGTGTTAGACTTCAATTTTTGCATTTTTAAGAATTTTTTGAAAAAAATGAAATTTGTGTGTGTTAGTCCTCTATTACGGAGTATTTTAAGTACGACATGAAAATTGAGTATTTTTATTGTGTTACACTTCAATTTTAAGATTTTTTAAAAAAAATCATAGTTGAATTTTTTGAAGGTGTTAGACTTCTGTTTTTGCATTTTTAAAAAATTTTGGAAAAAATTGAAATTTGTGTGTGTTAGTCTTCAATTACGGAGTATTGTGAGTATGACATGAAATTTAGGTATTTTGATTGTATCACATTTCAATTTTAACATTTAAAAAAAATATATAATAATTGAATTTTTTGAAGGTGTTAGACTACTGTTTTTGCATTTTTAGGAATTTTTTCAAAAAATTGAAACTTGTGTGTGTGAGTATTCAATTACAGAGTATTTTGAGTACGACATGAAAATTTAGTATTTTCCTTGTGTAACACTTAAATTTTAATAATTTTTGAAAAATTATAATAATTGATTTTTTTGAAGGTGTTAGACTTCTGTTTTTTGCATTTTTCAAAAAATTTGGAAAAAATTGAAATTTATGTATGTTAGTCTTCAATCACGGAGTATTCTGAGTACGGCATGAAAATTGATTATTTTGCTTGTATTGCATTTCAATTTTAACATTTTTTTTAAAATATAATAATTGAATTTTTTTTATGGTGTTAGACTTCTGTTTTAGCATTTTTAAGAATTTTTTGAAAAAATTGAAACTTGTGTGTGCTGGTCTTCAATTACAGTGTATTTTGAGTACGACATGAAAATTGAGTGTTTTTCTTGTGTAACACTTCAATTTTAACATTTTTTGAAAAAATGTCATAATTGAATTTTTTGTAGGTGTTAGACTTCTGTGTTTGCATTTTTCAAAAAATTTGAAAAAAATTGAAATTTGTGTGTGTTAGTCTTCAATTACGGAGTATTATGAGTACGACATGAAAATTGAGTATTTTGGTTGTATGACATTTCAATTTTAACATTTTTAAAAATTATATAATAATTGAATTTTTTGAATGTGTTAGACTTCTGCTTTTTCCTTTTTAATAATTTTTTGAAAAAATTGAAACTTGTGTGTGTTAGTCTTCAATTACAGAGTATTTTGAGTGCGACATGAAAATTGAGTATTTTTCTTGTATAACAATTCAATTTTAATATTTTTTGAAAAAATATCAAATTCAAAAAATATCAAAATTGAATTTTTTGAAGGGGTTAGTCTTCTGTTTTTGCATTTTTCAAAAATTTTGGAAAAAATTGAAATTTGTATATGTTGGTCTTCAATTATACGGAGTATTTTGAGTACGACATGAAAATTGAGTACTTTTCTTGTATTACATTTTAATTTTAACATTTTTTAAAAAATATAATAATTGAATTTTTCGAAGGTGTTAGACTTCAATTTTTGCATTTTTAAGAATTTTTTGAAAAAAATGAAATTTGTGTGTGTTAGTCCTCTATTACGGAGTATTTTAAGTACGACATGAAAATTGAGTATTTTTATTGTGTTACACTTCAATTTTAAGATTTTTTAAAAAAAATCATAGTTGAATTTTTTGAAGGTGTTAGACTTCTGTTTTTGCATTTTTAAAAAATTTTGGAAAAAATTGAAATTTGTGTGTGTTAGTCTTCAATTACGGAGTATTGTGAGTATGACATGAAATTTAGGTATTTTGATTGTATCACATTTCAATTTTAACATTTAAAAAAAATATATAATAATTGAATTTTTTGAAGGTGTTAGACTACTGTTTTTGCATTTTTAGGAATTTTTTCAAAAAATTGAAACTTGTGTGTGTGAGTATTCAATTACAGAGTATTTTGAGTACGACATGAAAATTTAGTATTTTCCTTGTGTAACACTTAAATTTTAATAATTTTTGAAAAATTATAATAATTGATTTTTTTGAAGGTGTTAGACTTCTGTTTTTTGCATTTTTCAGAAATTTTGGAAAAAATTGAAATTTGTGTATGTTAGTCTTCAATTATGGATTATTTTGAGTACGACATGAAAATTGAGTATTTTGCTTGTATGACATTTTAATTTTAATATTTTTTTAAAATATATAATAATTGAATTTTTTGAAGGTGTTAGACTTCTTTTTTGCATTTTTGAATATTTTTTGAAAAAATTTAAACTTGTGGGTGTTAGTCTTCAATTACAGTGTATTTTGAGTACGACATGAAAATTGAGTGTTTTTCTTGTGTAACACTTCAATTTTAACATTTTTTGAAAAAATGTCATAATTGAATTTTTTGTAGGTGTTAGACTTCTGTGTTTGCATTTTTCAAAAAATTTGAAAAAAATTGAAATTTGTGTGTGTTAGTCTTCAATTACGGAGTATTATGAGTACGACATGAAAATTGAGTATTTTGGTTGTATGACATTTCAATTTTAACATTTTTAAAAATTATATAATAATTGAATTTTTTGAATGTGTTAGACTTCTGCTTTTTCCTTTTTAATAATTTTTTGAAAAAATTGAAACTTGTGTGTGTTAGTCTTCAATTACAGAGTATTTTGAGTGCGACATGAAAATTGAGTATTTTTCTTGTATAACAATTCAATTTTAACATTTTTTGGAAAAATATCAAAATTGAATTTTTTGAAGGGGTTAGTCTTCTGTTTTTGCATTTTTCAAAAATTTTGGAAAAAATTGAAATTTGTATATGTTGGTCTTCAATTACGGAGTATTTTGAGTACGACATGAAAATTGAGTACTTTTCTTGTATTACATTTTAATTTTAACATTTTTTAAAAAATATAATAATTGAATTTTTCGAAGGTGTTAGACTTCAATTTTTGCATTTTTAAGAATTTTTTGAAAAAAATGAAATTTGTGTGTGTTAGTCCTCTATTACGGAGTATTTTAAGTACGACATGAAAATTGAGTATTTTTATTGTGTTACACTTCAATTTTAAGATTTTTTAAAAAAAATCATAGTTGAATTTTTTGAAGGTGTTAGACTTCTGTTTTTGCATTTTTAAAAAATTTTGGAAAAAATTGAAATTTGTGTGTGTTAGTCTTCAATTACGGAGTATTGTGAGTATGACATGAAATTTAGGTATTTTGATTGTATCACATTTCAATTTTAACATTTAAAAAAAAATATAATAATTGAATTTTTTGAAGGTGTTAGACTACTGTTTTTGCATTTTTAGGAATTGTTTCAAAAAATTGAAACTTGTGTGTGTGAGTATTCAATTACAGAGTATTTTGAGTACGACATGAAAATTTAGTATTTTCCTTGTGTAACACTTAAATTTTAATAATTTTTGAAAAATTATAATAATTGATTTTTTTGAAGGTGTTAGACTTCTGTTTTTTGCATTTTTCAAAAAATTTGGAAAAAATTGAAATTTATGTATGTTAGTCTTCAATCACGGAGTATTCTGAGTACGGCATGAAAATTGATTATTTTGCTTGTATTGCATTTCAATTTTAACATTTTTTTTAAAATATAATAATTGAATTTTTTTTATGGTGTTAGACTTCTGTTTTAGCATTTTTAAGAATTTTTTGAAAAAATTGAAACTTGTGTGTGCTGGTCTTCAATTACAGTGTATTTTGAGTACGACATGAAAATTGAGTGTTTTTCTTGTGTAACACTTCAATTTTAACATTTTTTGAAAAAATGTCATAATTGAATTTTTTGTAGGTGTTAGACTTCTGTGTTTGCATTTTTCAAAAAATTTGAAAAAAATTGAAATTTGTGTGTGTTAGTCTTCAATTACGGAGTATTATGAGTACGACATGAAAATTGAGTATTTTGGTTGTATGACATTTCAATTTTAACATTTTTAAAAATTATATAATAATTGAATTTTTTGAATGTGTTAGACTTCTGCTTTTTCCTTTTTAATAATTTTTTGAAAAAATTGAAACTTGTGTGTGTTAGTCTTCAATTACAGAGTATTTTGAGTGCGACATGAAAATTGAGTATTTTTCTTGTATAACAATTCAATTTTAATATTTTTTGAAAAAATATCAAATTCAAAAAATATCAAAATTGAATTTTTTGAAGGGGTTAGTCTTCTGTTTTTGCATTTTTCAAAAATTTTGGAAAAAATTGAAATTTGTATATGTTGGTCTTCAATTACGGAGTATTTTGAGTACGACATGAAAATTGAGTACTTTTCTTGTATTACATTTTAATTTTAACATTTTTTAAAAAATATAATAATTGAATTTTTCGAAGGTGTTAGACTTCAATTTTTGCATTTTTAAGAATTTTTTGAAAAAAATGAAATTTGTGTGTGTTAGTCCTCTATTACGGAGTATTTTAAGTACGACATGAAAATTGAGTATTTTTATTGTGTTACACTTCAATTTTAAGATTTTTTAAAAAAAATCATAGTTGAATTTTTTGAAGGTGTTAGACTTCTGTTTTTGCATTTTTAAAAAATTTTGGAAAAAATTGAAATTTGTGTGTGTTAGTCTTCAATTACGGAGTATTGTGAGTATGACATGAAATTTAGGTATTTTGATTGTATCACATTTCAATTTTAACATTTAAAAAAAATATATAATAATTGAATTTTTTGAAGGTGTTAGACTACTGTTTTTGCATTTTTAGGAATTTTTTCAAAAAATTGAAACTTGTGTGTGTGAGTATTCAATTACAGAGTATTTTGAGTACGACATGAAAATTTAGTATTTTCCTTGTGTAACACTTAAATTTTAATAATTTTTGAAAAATTATAATAATTGATTTTTTTGAAGGTGTTAGACTTCTGTTTTTTGCATTTTTCAGAAATTTTGGAAAAAATTGAAATTTGTGTATGTTAGTCTTCAATTATGGATTATTTGGAGTACGACATGAAAATTGAGTATTTTGCTTGTATGACATTTTAATTTTAACATTTTTTTAAAATATATAATAATTGAATTTTTTGAAGGTGTTAGACTTCTTTTTTGCATTTTTGAATATTTTTTGAAAAAATTTAAACTTGTGGGTGTTAGTCTTCAATTACAGTGTATTTTGAGTACGACATGAAAATTGAGTGTTTTTCTTGTGTAACACTTCAATTTTAACATTTTTTGAAAAAATGTCATAATTGAATTTTTTGTAGGTGTTAGACTTCTGTGTTTGCATTTTTCAAAAAATTTGAAAAAAATTGAAATTTGTGTGTGTTAGTCTTCAATTACGGAGTATTATGAGTACGACATGAAAATTGAGTATTTTGGTTGTATGACATTTCAATTTTAACATTTTTAAAAATTATATAATAATTGAATTTTTTGAATGTGTTAGACTTCTGCTTTTTGCTTTTTAATAATTTTTTGAAAAAATTGAAACTTGTGTGTGTTAGTCTTCAATTACAGAGTATTTTGAGTGCGACATGAAAATTGAGTATTTTTCTTGTATAACAATTCAATTTTAACATTTTTTGGAAAAATATCAAAATTGAATTTTTTGAAGGGGTTAGTCTTCTGTTTTTGCATTTTTCAAAAATTTTGGAAAAAATTGAAATTTGTATATGTTGGTCTTCAATTACGGAGTATTTTGAGTACGACATGAAAATTGAGTACTTTTCTTGTATTACATTTTAATTTTAACATTTTTAAAAAAATATAATAATTGAATTTTTCGAAGGTGTTAGACTTCAATTTTTGCATTTTTAAGAATTTTTTGAAAAAAATGAAATTTGTGTGTGTTAGTCCTCAATTACGGAGTATTTTAAGTACCACATGAAAATTGAGTATTTTTATTGTGTTACACTTCAATTTTAAGATTTTTTAAAAAAAATCATAGTTGAATTTTTTGAAGGTGTTAGACTTCTGTTTTTGCATTTTTAAAAAATTTTGGAAAAAATTGAAATTTGTGTGTGTTAGTCTTCAATTACGGAGTATTGTGAGTATGACATGAAATTTAGGTATTTTGATTGTATCACATTTCAATTTTAACATTTAAAAAAAAAATATAATAATTGAATTTTTTGAAGGTGTTAGACTACTGTTTTTGCATTTTTAGGAATTTTTTGAAAAAATTGAAACATGTGTGTGTTAGTATTCAATTACAGAGTATTTTGAGTACGACATGAAAATTTAGTATTTTCCTTGTGTAACACTTAAATTTTAATAATTTTTGAAAAATTATAATAATTGATTTTTTTGAAGGTGTTAGACTTCTGTTTTTTTCATTTTTCAGAAATTTTGGAAAAAATTGAAATTTGTGTATGTTAGTCTTCAATTATGGATTATTTTGAGTACGACATGAAAATTGAGTATTTTGCTTGTATGACATTTTAATTTTAACAATTTTTTAAAATATATATTAATTGAATTTTTTGAAGGTGTTAGACTTCTTTTTTGCATTTTTGAGAATTTTTTGAAAAAATTGAAACTTGTGGGTGTTAGTCTTCAATTACAGAGTATTTTGAGTACGACATGAAAATTGAGTGTTTTTCTTGTGTAACACTTCAATTTTAACATTTTTTTTAAAAATATCATAATTGAATTTTTTGAAGGTGTTAGACTTCTGTTTTTTGCATTATTCAGAAAATTTGGAAAAAATTGAAATTTGTGTATGTTAGTCTTCAATTACAGAGTATTTTGAGTACGACACGAAAATTGAGTATTTTTCTTTTGTTTCACTTAAATTTCAACATTTTTTGAAAGAATATCGTGATTAAATTTTTCGAAGATGTTGTACTTCAATTTTTGCATTTTTAAGCATTTTTTGAAAAAAAAGAAATTTGTGTGTGTTAGTCCTCAATTACGGAGTATTTTGAGTACGACATGAAAATTGAATATTTTTCTTGTATTACATTTTAATTTTAACATTTTTTATAAAATATAATAATTGAATTTTTCGAAGGTGTTACACTTCAATTTTTGCATTTTTAAAAAAATTTTGAAAAAAATGAAATTTGAGTGTGTTAGTCCTCAATTACGGAATATTTTGAGTACGACATGAAAATTGAGTATTTTTATTGTGTTACACTTCAATTTTGACATTTTTTTTAAAAATATCATAATTGACTTTTTTGAAGGTGTTGGACTTCTGTTTTTGCATTTTTCAAAAAATTTGGAAAAAATTGAAATTTATGTATGTTAGTCTTCAATCACGGAGTATTCTGAGTACGGCATGAAAATTGATTATTTTGCTTGTATTGCATTTCAATTTTAACATTTTTTTTAAAATATAATAATTGAATTTTTTTTATGGTGTTAGACTTCCGTTTTAGCATTTTTAAGAATTTTTTGAAAAAATTGAAACTTGTGTGTGCTGGTCTTCAATTACAGTGTATTTTGAGTACGACATGAAAATTGAGTGTTTTTCTTGTGTAACACTTCAATTTTAACATTTTTTGAAAAAATGTCATAATTGAATTTTTTGTAGGTGTTAGACTTCTGTGTTTGCATTTTTCAAAAAATTTGAAAAAAATTGAAATTTGTGTGTGTTAGTCTTCAATTACGGAGTATTATGAGTACGACATGAAAATTGAGTATTTTGGTTGTATGACATTTCAATTTTAACATTTTTAAAAATTATATAATAATTGAATTTTTTGAATGTGTTGGACTTCTGCTTTTTCCTTTTTAATAATTTTTTGAAAAAATTGAAACTTGTGTGTGTTAGTCTTCAATTACAGAGTATTTTGAGTGCGACATGAAAATTGAGTATTTTCCTTGTATAACAATTCAATTTTGATATTTTTTGAAAAAATATCAAAATTGAATTTTTTGAAGGGGTTAGTCTTCTGTTTTTGCATTTTTCAAAAATTTTGGAAAAAATTGAAATTTGTATATGTTGGTCTTCAATTACGGAGTATTTTGAGTACGACATAAAAATTGAGTACTTTTCTTGTATTACATTTTAATTTTAACATTTTTTAAAAAATATAATAATTGAATTTTTCGAAGGTGTTCGACTTCAATTTTTGCATTTTTAAGAATTTTTTGAAAAAAATGAAATTTGTGTGTGTTAGTCCTCTATTACGGAGTATTTTAAGTACGACATGAAAATTGAGTATTTTTATTGTGTTACACTTCAATTTTAAGATTTTTTAAAAAAAATCATAGTTGAATTTTTTGAAGGTGTTAGACTTCTGTTTTTGCATTTTTAAAAAATTTTGGAAAAAATTGAAATTTGTGTGTGTTAGTCTTCAATTAAGGAGTATTGTGAGTATGACATGAAATTTAGGTATTTTGATTGTATCACATTTCAATTTTAACATTTAAAAAAAATATATAATAATTGAATTTTTTGAAGGTGTTAGACTACTGTTTTTGCATTTTTAGGAATTTTTTCAAAAAATTGAAACTTGTGTGTGTGAGTATTCAATTACAGAGTATTTTGAGTACGACATGAAAATTTAGTATTTTCCTTGTGTAACACTTAAATTTTAATAATTTTTGAAAAATTATAATAATTGATTTTTTTGAAGGTATTAGACTTCTGTTTTTTACATTTTTCAGAAATTTTGGAAAAAATTCAAATTTGTGTATGTTAGTCTTCAATTATGGATTATTTTGAGTACGACATGAAAATTGAGTATTTTGCTTGTATGCCATTTTAATTTTAACATTTTTTTAAAATATATAATAATTGAATTTTTTGAAGGTGTTAGACTTCTTTTTTGCATTTTTGAGAATTTTTTGAAAAAATTTAAACTTGTGGGTGTTAGTCTTCAATTACAGAGTATTTTGAGTACGACATGAAAATTGAGTGTTTTTCTTGTGTAAGACTTCAATTTTAACATTTTTTTAAAAAATATCATAATTGAATTTTTTGAAGGTGTTAGACTTCTGTTTTTTGCATTTTTCAGAAAATTTGGAAAAAATTGAAATTTGTGTATGTTAGTCTTCAATTACAGAGTATTTTGAGTACGACACGAAAATTGAGTATTTTTCTTTTGTTGCACTTAAATTTCAACATTTTTTGAAAGAATATCGTGATTAAATTTTTCGAAGATGTTGTACTTCAGTTTTTGCATTTTTAAGCATTTTTTGAAAAAAAAGAAATTTGTGTGTGTTAGTCCTCAATTACGGAGTATTTTGAGTACGACATGAAAATTGAGTATTTTTCTTGTATTACATTTTAATTTTAACATTTTTTATAAAATATAATAATTGAATTTTTCGAAGGTGTTACACTTCAATTTTTGCATTTTTAAAAAATTTTTGAAAAAAATGAAATTTGTGTGTGTTAGTCCTCAATTACGGAATATTTTGAGTACGACATGAAAATTGAGTATTTTTATTGTGTTACACTTCAATTTTGACATTTTTTTTAAAAATATCATAATTGACTTTTTTGAAGGTGTTGGACTTCTGTTTTTGCATTTTTCAAAAAATTTGGAAAAAATTGAAATTTATGTATGTTAGTCTACAATCACGGAGTATTCTGAGTACGGCATGAAAATTGATTATTTTGCTTGTATTGCATTTCAATTTTAACATTTTTTTTAAAATATAATAATTGAATTTTTTTTATGGTGTTAGACTTCTGTTTTAGCATTTTTAAGAATTTTTTGAAAAAATTGATACTTGTGTGTGCTGGTCTTCAATTACAGTGTATTTTGAGTACGACATGAAAATTGAGTGTTTTTCTTGTGTAACACTTCAATTTTAACACTTTTTGAAAAAATGTCATAATTGAATTTTTTTGTAGGTGTTAGACTTCTGTGTTTGCATTTTTCAAAAAAATTGAAAAAAATTGAAATTTGTGTGTGTTAGTCTTCAATTACGGAGTATTATGAGTACGACATGAAAATTGAGTATTTTGGTTGTATGACATTTCAATTTTAACATTTTTAAAAATTATATAATAATTGAATTTTTAGAATGTGTTAGACTTCTGCTTTTTCCTTTTTAATAATTTTTTGAAAAAATTGAAACTTGTGTGTGTTAGTCTTCAATTACAGAGTATTTTGAGTGCGACATGAAAATTGAGTATTTTTCTTGTATAACAATTCAATTTTAACATTTTTTGAAAAAATATCAAAATTGAATTTTTTGAAGGGGTTAGTCTTCTGTTTTTGCATTTTTCAAAAATTTAGGAAAAAATTGAAATTTGTATATGTTGGTCTTCAATTACGGAGTATTTTGAGTACGACATGAAAATTGAGTACTTTTCTTGTATTACATTTTAATTTTAACATTTTTAAAAAAATATAATAATTGAATTTTTCGAAGGTGTTAGACTTCAATTTTTGCATTTTTAAGAATTTTTTGAAAAAAATGAAATTTGTGTGTGTTAGTCCTCAATTACGGAGTATTTTAAGTACGACATGAAAATTGAGTATTTTTATTGTGTTACACTTCAATTTTAAGATTTTTTTAAAAAAATCATAGTTGAATTTTTTGAAGGTGTTAGACTTCTGTTTTTGCATTTTTAAAAAATTTTGGAAAAAATTGAAATTTGTGTGTGTTAGTCTTCAATTACGGAGTATTGTGAGTATGACATGAAATTTAGGTATTTTGATTGTATCACATTTCAATTTTAACATTTAAAAAAAATATATAATAATTGAATTTTTTGAAGGTGTTAGACTACTGTTTTTGCATTTTTAGGAATTTTTAGAAAAAATTGAAATATGTGTGTGTTAGTATTCAATTACAGAGTATTTTGAGTACGACATGAAAATTTAGTATTTTCCTTGTGTAACACTTAAATTTTAATAATTTTTGAAAAATTATAATAATTGATTTTTTTGAAGGTATTAGACTTCTGTTTTTTTCATTTTTCAGAAATTTTGAAAAAATTGAAATTTGTGTATGTTAGTCTTCAATTGTGGATTATTTTGAGTACGACATGAAAATTGAGTATTTTGCTTGTATGACATTTTAATTTTAACAATTTTTTAAAATATATAATAATTGAATTTTTTGAAGGTGTTAGACTTCTTTTTTGCATTTTTGAGAATTTTTTGAAAAAATTGAAACTTGTGGGTGTTAGTCTTCAATTACAGAGTATTTTGAGTACGACATGAAAATTGAGTGTTTTTCTTGTGTAACACTTCAATTTTAACATTTTTTTAAAAAATATCATAATTGAATTTTTTGAAGGTGTTAGACTTCTGTTTTTTGCATTATTCAGAAAATTTGGAAAAAATTGAAATTTGTGTATGTTAGTCTTCAATTACAGAGTATTTTGAGTACGACACGAAAATTGAGTATTTTTCTTTTGTTTCACTTAAATTTCAACATTTTTTGAAAGAATATCGTGATTAAATTTTTCGAAGATGTTGTACTTCAATTTTTGCATTTTTAAGCATTTTTTGAAAAAAAAGAAATTTGTGTGTGTTAGTCCTCAATTACGGAGTATTTTGAGTACGACATGAAAATTGAGTATTTTTCTTGTATTACATTTTAATTTTAACATTTTTTATAAAATATAATAATTGAATTTTTCGAAGGTGTTACACTTCAATTTTTGCATTTTTAAAAAAATTTTGAAAAAAATGAAATTTGAGTGTGTTAGTCCTCAATTACGGAATATTTTGAGTACGATATGAAAATTGAGTATTTTTATTGTGTTACACTTCAATTTTGACATTTTTTTTAAAAATATCATAATTGACTTTTTTGAAGGTGTTGGACTTATGTTTTAGCATTTTTCAAAAAATTTGGAAAAAATTGAAATTTATGTATGTTAGTCTTCAATCACGGAGTATTCTGAGTACGGCATGAAAATTGATTATTTTGCTTGTATTGTATTTCAATTTTAACATTTTTTTAAAAATATAATAATTGAATTTTTTTTATGGTGTTAGACATCTGTTTTAGCATTTTTAAGAATTTTTTGAAAAAATTGAAACTTGTGTGTGCTGGTCTTCAATTACAGTGTATTTTGAGTACGACATGAAAATTGAGTGTTTTTCTTGTGTAACACTTCAATTTTAACATTTTTTGAAAAAATGTCATAATTGAATTTTTTGTAGGTGTTAGACTTCTGTGTTTGCATTTTTCAAAAAATTTGAAAAAAATTGAAATTTGTGTGTGTTAGTCTTCAATTACGGAGTATTATGAGTACGACATGAAAATTGAGTATTTTGGTTGTATGACATTTCAATTTTAACATTTTTAAAAATTATATAATAATTGAATTTTTTGAATGTGTTAGACTTCTGCTTTTTCCTTTTTAATAATTTTTTGAAAAAATTGAAACTTGTGTGTGTTAGTCTTCAATTAAAGAGTATTTTGAGTGCGACATGAAAATTGAGTATTTTTCTTGTATAACAATTCAATTTTAATATTTTTTGAAAAAATATCAAATTCAAAAAATATCAAAATTGAATTTTTTGAAGGGGTTAGTCTTCTGTTTTTGCATTTTTCAAAAATTTAGGAAAAAATTGAAATTTGTATATGTTGGTCTTCAATTACGGAGTATTTTGAGTACGACATGAAAATTGAGTACTTTTCTTGTATTACATTTTAATTTTAACATTTTTAAAAAAATATAATAATTGAATTTTTCGAAGGTGTTAGACTTCAATTTTTGCATTTTTAAGAATTTTTTGAAAAAAATGAAATTTGTGTGTGTTAGTCCTCAATTACGGAGTATTTTAAGTACGACATGAAAATTGAGTATTTTTATTGTGTTACACTTCAATTTTAAGATTTTTTAAAAAAAATCATAGTTGAATTTTTTGAAGGTGTTAGACTTCTGTTTTTGCATTTTTAAAAAATTTTGGAAAAAATTGAAATTTGTGTGTGTTAGTCTTCAATTACGGAGTATTGTGAGTATGACATGAAATTTAGGTATTTTGATTGTATCACATTTCAATTTTAACATTTAAAAAAAATATATAATAATTGAATTTTTTGAAGGTGTTAGACTACTGTTTTTGCATTTTTAGGAATTTTTAGAAAAAATTGAAATATGTGTGTGTTAGTATTCAATTACAGAGTATTTTGAGTACGACATGAAAATTTAGTATTTTCCTTGTGTAACACTTAAATTTTAATAATTTTTGAAAAATTATAATAATTGATTTTTTTGAAGGTATTAGACTTCTGTTTTTTTCATTTTTCAGAAATTTTGGAAAAAATTGAAATTTGTGTATGTTAGTCTTCAATTGTGGATTATTTTGAGTACGACATGAAAATTGAGTATTTTGCTTGTATGACATTTTAATTTTAACAATTTTTTAAAATATATAATAATTGAATTTTTTGAAGGTGTTAGACTTCTTTTTTGCATTTTTGAGAATTTTTTGAAAAAATTGAAACTTGTGGGTGTTAGTCTTCAATTACAGAGTATTTTGAGTACGACCTGAAAATTGAGTGTTTTTCTTGTGTAAGACTTCAATTTTAACATTTTTTTAAAAAATATCATAATTGAATTTTTTGAAGGTGTTAGACTTCTGTTTTTTGCATTATTCAGAAAATTTGGAAAAAATTGAAATTTGTGTATGTTAGTCTTCAATTACAGAGTATTTTGAGTACGACACGAAAATTGAGTATTTTTCTTTTGTTTCACTTAAATTTCAACATTTTTTGAAAGAATATCGTGATTAAATTTTTCGAAGATGTTGTACTTCAATTTTTGCATTTTTAAGCATTTTTTGAAAAAAAAGAAATTTGTGTGTGTTAGTCCTCAATTACGGAGTATTTTGAGTACGACATGAAAATTGAGTATTTTTCTTGTATTACATTTTAATTTTAACATTTTTTATAAAATATAATAATTGAATTTTTCGAAGGTGTTACACTTCAATTTTTGCATTTTTAAAAAAATTTTGAAAAAAATGAAATTTGAGTGTGTTAGTCCTCAATTACGGAATATTTTGAGTACGATATGAAAATTGAGTATTTTTATTGTGTTACACTTCAATTTTGACATTTTTTTTAAAAATATCATAATTGACTTTTTTGAAGGTGTTGGACTTATGTTTTTGAATTTTTCAAAAAATTTGGAAAAAATTGAAATTTATGTATGTTAGTCTTCAATCACGGAGTATTCTGAGTACGGCATGAAAATTGATTATTTTGCTTGTATTGCATTTCAATTTTAACATTTTTTTAAAAATATAATAATTGAATTTTTTTTATGGTGTTAGACATCTGTTTTAGCATTTTTAAGAATTTTTTGAAAAAATTGAAACTTGTGTGTGCTGGTCTTCAATTACAGTGTATTTTGAGTACGACATGAAAATTGAGTGTTTTTCTTGTGTAACACTTCAATTTTAACATTTTTTGAAAAAATGTCATAATTGAATTTTTTGTAGTTGTTAGACTTCTGTGTTTGCATTTTTCAAAAAATTTGAAAAAAATTGAAATTTGTGTGTGTTAGTCTTCAATTACGGAGTATTATGAGTACGACATGAAAATTGAGTATTTTGGTTGTATGACATTTCAATTTTAACATTTTTAAAAATTATATAATAATTGAATTTTTTGAATGTGTTAGACTTCTGCTTTTTCCTTTTTAATAATTTTTTGAAAAAATTGAAACTTGTGTGTGTTAGTCTTCAATTAAAGAGTATTTTGAGTGCGACATGAAAATTGAGTATTTTTCTTGTATAACAATTCAATTTTAATATTTTTTGAAAAAATATCAAATTCAAAAAATATCAAAATTGAATTTTTTGAAGGGGTTAGTCTTCTGTTTTTGCATTTTTCAAAAATTTTGGAAAAAATTGAAATTTGTATATGTTGGTCTTCAATTACGGAGTATTTTGAGTACGACATGAAAATTGAGTACTTTTCTTGTATTACATTTTAATTTTAACATTTTTTAAAAAATATAATAATTGAATTTTTCGAAGGTGTTAGACTTCAATTTTTGCATTTTTATGAATTTTTTGAAAAAAACGAAATTTGTGTGTGTTAGTCCTCTATTACGGAATATTTTAAGTACGACATGAAAATTGAGTATTTTTATTGTGTTACACTTCAATTTTAAGATTTTTAAAAAAAAATCATAGTTGAATTTTTTGAAGGTGTTAGACTTCTGTTTTTGCATTTTTAAAAAATTTTGGAAAAAATTGAAATTTGTGTGTGTTAGTCTTCAATTACGGAGTATTGTGAGTATGACATGAAATTTAGGTATTTTGATTGTATCACATTTCAATTTTAACATTTAAAAAAAATATATAATAATTGAATTTTTTGAAGGTGTTAGACTACTGTTTTTGCATTTTTAGGAATTTTTTCAAAAAATTGAAACTTGTGTGTGTGAGTATTCAATTACAGAGTATTTTGAGTACGACATGAAAATTTAGTATTTTCCTTGTGTAACACTTAAATTTTAATAATTTTTGGAAAATTATAATAATTGATTTTTTTGAAGGTGTTAGACTTCTGTTTTTTGCATTTTTCAGAAATTTTGGAAAAAATTGAAATTTGTGTATGTTAGTATTCAATTATGGATTATTTTGAGTACCACATGAAAATTGAGTATTTTGCTTGTATGACATTTTAATTTTAACATTTTTTTAAAATATATAATAATTGAATTTTTTGAAGGTGTTAGACTTCTTTTTTGCATTTTTGAATATTTTTTGAAAAAATTTAAACTTGTGGGTGTTAGTCTTCAATTACAGTGTATTTTGAGTACGACATGAAAATTGAGTGTTTTTCTTGTGTAACACTTCAATTTTAACATTTTTTGAAAAAATGTCATAATTGAATTTTTTGTAGGTGTTAGACTTCTGTGTTTGAATTTTTCAAAAAATTTGAAAAAAATTGAAATTTGTGTGTGTTAGTCTTCAATTACGGAGTATTATGAGTACGACATGAAAATTGAGTATTTTGGTTGTATGACATTTCAATTTTAACATTTTTAAAAATTATATAATAATTGAATTTTTTGAATGTGTTAGACTTCTGCTTTTTCCTTTTTAATAATTTTTTGAAAAAATTGAAACTTGTGTGTGTTATTCTTCAATTACAGAGTATTTTGAGTGCGACATGAAAATTGAGTATTTTTCTTGTATAACAATTCAATTTTAACATTTTTTGAAAAAATATCAAAATTGAATTTTTTGAAGGGGTTAGTCTTCTGTTTTTGCATTTTTCAAAAATTTTGGAAAAAATTGAAATTTGTATATGTTGGTCTTCAATTACGGAGTATTTTGAGTACGACATGAAAATTGAGTACTTTTCTTGTATTACATTTTAATTTTAACATTTTAAAAAAAATATAATTATTGAATTTTTCGAAGGTGTTAGACTTCAATTTTTGCATTTTTAAGAATTTTTTGAAAAAAATGAAATTTGTGTGTGTTAGTCCTCAATTACGGAGTATTTTAAGTACGACATGAAAATTGAGTATTTTTATTGTGTTACACTTCAATTTTAAGATTTTTTAAAAAAAATCATAGTTGAATTTTTTGAAGGTGTTAGACTTCTGTTTTTGCATTTTTAAAAAATTTTGGAAAAAATTGAAATTTGTGTGTGTTAGTCTTCAATTACGGAGTATTGTGAGTATGACATGAAATTTAGGTATTTTGATTGTATCACATTTCAATTTTAACATTTAAAAAAAATATATAATAATTGAATTTTTTGAAGGTGTTAGACTACTGTTTTTTCATTTTTAGGAATTTTTTGAAAAAATTGAAACATGTGTGTGTTAGTATTCAATTACAGAGTATTTTGAGTACGACATGAAAATTTAGTATTTTCCTTGTGTAACACTTAAATTTTAATAATTTTTGAAAAATTATAATAATTGATTTTTTTGAAGGTGTTAGACTTCTGTTTTTTTCATTTTTCAGAAATTTTGGAAAAAATTGAAATTTGTGTATGTTAGTCTTCAATTATGGATTATTTTGAGTACGACATGAAAATTGAGTATTTTGCTTGTATGACATTTTAATTTTAACATTTTTTTAAAATATATAATAATTGAATTTTTTGAAGGTGTTAGACTTCTTTTTTGCATTTTTGAGAATTTTTTGAAAAAATTGAAACTTGTGGGTGTTAGTCTTCAATTACAGAGTATTTTGAGTACGGCATGAAAATTGAGTGTTTTTCTTGTGTAACACTTCAATTTTAACATTTTTTTAAAAAATATCATAATTGAATTTTTTGAAGGTGTTAGACTTCTGTTTTTTGCATTATTCAGAAAATTTGGAAAAAATTGAAATTTGTGTATGTTAGTCTTCAATTACAGAGTATTTTGAGTACGACACGAAAATTGAGTATTTTTCTTTTGTTTCACTTAAATTTCAACATTTTTGGAAAGAATATCGTGATTAAATTTTTCGAAGATGTTGTACTTCAATTTTTGCATTTTTAAGCATTTTTTGAAAAAAATGAAATTTGTGTGTGTTAGTCCTCAATTACGGAGTATTTTGAGTACGACATGAAAATTGAGTATTTTTCTAGTATTACATTTTAATTTTAACATTTTTTATAAAATATAATAATTGAATTTTTCGAAGGTGTTACACTTCAATTTTGGCATTTTTAAAAAAAATTTGAAAAAAATGAAATTTGTGTGTGTTAGTCCTCAATTACGGAATATTTTGAGTACGACATGAAAATTGAGTATTTTTATTGTGTTACACTTCAATTTTGACATTTTTTTTAAAAATATCATAATTGACTTTTTTGAAGGTGTTGGACTTCTGTTTTTGCATTTTTCAAAAAATTTGGAAAAAATTGAAATGTATGTATGTTAGTCTTCAATCACGGAGTATTCTGAGTACGGCATGAAAATTGATTATTTTGCTTGTATTGCATTTCAATTTTAACATTTTTTTTAAAATATAATAATTGAATTTTTTTTATGGTGTTAGACTTCTGTTTTAGCATTTTTAAGAATTTTTTGAAAAAATTGAAACTTGTGTGTGCTGGTCTTCAATTACAGTGTATTTTGAGTACGACATGAAAATTGAGTGTTCTTCTTGTGTAACACTTCAATTTTAACATTTTTTGAAAAAATGTCATAATTGAATTTTTTGTAGGTGTTAGACTTCTGTGTTTGCATTTTTCAAAAAATTTGAAAAAAATTGAAATTTGTGTGTGTTAGTCTTCAATTACGGAGTATTATGAGTACGACATGAAAATTGAGTATTTTGGTTGTATGACATTTCAATTTTAACATTTTTAAAAATTATATAATAATTGAATTTTTTGAATGAGTTAGACTTCTGCTTTTTCCTTTTTAATAATTTTTTGAAAAAATTGAAACTTGTGTGTGTTAGTCTTCAATTACAGAGTATTTTGAGTACGACATGAAAATTGAGTATTTTTCTTGTATAACACTTCAATTTTAACATTTTTTGAAAAAATATCAAAATTGAATTTTTTGAAGGGGTTAGTCTTCTGTTTTTCCATTTTTCAAAAATTTTGGAAAAAATTGAAATTTGTATATGTTGGTCTTCAATTACGGAGTATTTTGAGTACGACATGAAAATTGAGTACTTTTCTTGTATTACATTTTAATTTTAACATTTTTTAAAAAATATAATAATTGAATTTTTCGAAGGTGTTAGACTTCAATTTTTGCATTTTTATGAATTTTTTGAAAAAAACGAAATTTGTGTGTGTTAGTCCTCAATTAAGGAGTATTTTAAGTACGACATGAAAATTGAGTATTTTTATTGTGTTACACTTCAATTTTAAGATTTTTAAAAAAAAATCATAGTTGAATTTTTTGAAGGTGTTAGACTTCTGTTTTTGCATTTTTAAAAAATTTTGGAAAAAATTGAAATTTGTGTGTGTTAGTCTTCAATTACGCAGTATTGTGAGTACGACATGAAATTTAGGTATTTTGATTGTATCACATTTCAATTTTAGCATTTAAAAAAAATATATAATAATTGAATTTTTTGAAGGTGTTAGACTACTGTTTTTGCATTTTTAGGAATTTTTTGAAAAAATTGAAACTTGTGTGTGTCAGTATTCAATTACAGAGTATTTTGAGTACGACATGAAAATTTAGTATTTTCCTTGTGTAACACTTAAATTTTAATAATTTTTGAAAAATTATAATAATTGATTTTTTTGAAGGTGTTAGACTTCTGTTTTTTGCATTTTTCAGAAATTTTGGAAAAAATTCAAATTTGTGTATGTTAGTCTTCAATTATGGATTATTTTGAGTACGACATGAAAATTGAGTATTTTGCTTGTATGACATTTTAAATTTAACATTTTTTTAAAATATATAATAATTGAATTTTTTGAAGGTGTTAGACTTCTTTTTTGCATTTTTGAGAATTTTTTGAAAAAATTAAAACTTGTGGGTGTTAGTCTTCAATTACAGAGTATTTTGAGTACGACATGAAAATTGAGTGTTTTTCTTGTGTAACACTTCAATTTTGACATTTTTTTAAAAAATATCATAATTGAATTTTTTGAAGGTGTTAGACTTCTGTTTTTTGCATTTTTCAGAAAATTTGGAAAAAATTGAAATTTGTGTATGTTAGTCTTCAATTACAGAGTATTTTGAGTACGACACGAAAATTGAGTATTTTTCTTTTGTTGCACTTAAATTTCAACATTTTTTGAAAGAATATCGTGATTAAATTTTTCGAAGATGTTGTACTTCAATTTTTGCATTTTTAAGCATTTTTTGAAAAAAATGAAATTTGTGTGTGTTAGTCCTCAATTACGGAGTATTTTGAGTACGACATGAAAATTGAGTATTTTTCTTGTATTACATTTTAATTTTAACATTTTTTATAAAATATAATAATTGAATTTTTCGAAGGTGTTACACTTCAATTTTTGCATTTTTAAAAAAATTTTGAAAAAAATGAAATTTGTGTGTGGTAGTCCTCAATTACGGAATATTTTGAGTACGACATGAAAATTGAGTATTTTTATTGTGTTACACTTCAATTTTGACATTTTTTTTAAAAATATCATAATTGACTTTTTTGGAGGTGTTGGACTTCTGTTTTTGCATTTTTCAAAAAATTTGGAAAAAATTGAAATTTATGTATGTTAGTCTTCAATCACGGAGTATTCTGAGTACGGCATGAAAATTGATTATTTTGCTTGTATTGTATTTCAATTTTAACATTTTTTTTAAAATATAATAATTGAATTTTTTTTATGGTGTTAGACTTCTGTTTTAGCATTTTTAAGAATTTTTTCAAAAAATTGAAACTTGTGTGTGCTGGTCTTCAATTACAGTGTATTTTGAGTACGACATGAAAATTGAGTGTTCTTCTTGTGTAACACTTCAATTTTAACATTTTTTGAAAAAATGTCATAATTGAATTTTTTGTAGGTGTTAGACTTCTGTGTTTGCATTTTTCAAAAAATTTGAAAAAAATTGAAATTTGTGTGTGTTAGTCTTCAATTACGGAGTATTATGAGTACGACATGAAAATTGAGTATTTTGGTTGTATGACATTTCAATTTTAACATTTTTAAAAATTATATAATAATTGAATTTTTTGAATGAGTTAGACTTCTGCTTTTTCCTTTTTAATAATTTTTTGAAAAAATTGAAACTTGTGTGTGTTAGTCTTCAATTACAGAGTATTTTGAGTACGACATGAAAATTGAGTATTTTTCTTGTATAACACTTCAATTTTAACATTTTTTGAATAAATATCAAAATTGAATATTTTGAAGGGGTTAGTCTTCTGTTTTTGCATTTTTCAAAAATTTTGGAAAAAATTGAAATTTGTATATGTTGGTCTTCAATTACGGAGTATTTTGAGTACGACATGAAAATTGAGTACTTTTCTTGTATTACATTTTAATTTTAACATTTTTTAAAAAATATAATAATTGAATTTTTCGAAGGTGTTAGACTTCAATTTTTGCATTTTTATGAATTTTTTGAAAAAAACGAAATTTGTGTGTGTTAGTCCTCAATTAATGAGTATTTTAAGTACGACATGAAAATTGAGTATTTTTATTGTGTTACACTTCAATTTTAAGATTTTTAAAAAAAAATCATAGTTGAATTTTTTGAAGGTGTTAGACTTCTGTTTTTGCATTTTTAAAAAATTTTGGAAAAAATTGAAATTTGTGTGTGTTAGTCTTCAATTACGGAGTATTGTGAGTACGACATGAAATTTAGGTATTTTGATTGTATCACATTTCAATTTTAGCATTTAAAAAAAATATATAATAATTGAATTTTTTGAAGGTGTTAGACTACTGTTTTTGCATTTTTAGGAATTTTTTGAAAAAATTGAAACTTGTGTGTGTCAGTATTCAATTACAGAGTATTTTGAGTACGACATGAAAATTTAGTATTTTCCTTGTGTAACACTTAAATTTTAATAATTTTTGAAAAATTATAATAATTGATTTTTTTGAAGGTGTTAGACTTCTGTTTTTTGCATTTTTCAGAAATTTTGCAAAAAATTGAAATTTGTGTATGTTAGTCTTCAATTATGGATTATTTTGAGTACGACATGAAAATTGAGTATTTTGCTTGTATGACATTTTAAATTTAACATTTTTTTAAAATATATAATAATTGAATTTTTTGAAGGTGTTAGACTTCTTTTTTGCATTTTTGAGAATTTTTTGAAAAAATTAAAACTTGTGGGTGTTAGTCTTCAATTACAGAGTATTTTGAGTACGACATGAAAATTGAGTGTTTTTCTTGTGTAACACTTCAATTTTAACATTTTTTTAAAAAATATCATAATTGAATTTTTTGAAGGTGTTAGACTTCTGTTTTTTGCATTTTTCAGAAAATTTGGAAAAAATTGAAATTTCTGTATGTTAGTCTTCAATTACAGAGTATTTTGAGTACGACACGAAAATTGAGTATTTTTCTTTTGTTGCACTTAAATTTCAACATTTTTTGAAAGAATATCGTGATTAAATTTTTCGAAGATGTTGTACTTCAATTTTTGCATTTTTAAGCATTTTTTGAAAAAAATGAAATTTGTGTGTGTTAGTCCTCAATTACGGAGTATTTTGAGTACGACATGAAAATTGAGTATTTTTCTTGTATTACATTTTAATTTTAACATTTTTTATAAAATATAATAATTGAATTTTTCGAAGGTGTTACACTTCAATTTTTGCATTTTTAAAAAAATTTTGAAAAAAATGAAATTTGTGTGTGTTAGTCCTCAATTACGGAATATTTTGAGTACGACATGAAAATTGAGTATTTTTATTGTGTTACACTTCAATTTTGACATTTTTTTTAAAAATATCATAATTGACTTTTTTGGAGGTGTTGGACTTCTGTTTTTGCATTTTTCAAAAAATTTGGAAAAAATTGAAATTTATGTATGTTAGTCTTCAATCACGGAGTATTCTGAGTACGGCATGAAAATTGATTATTTTGCTTGTATTGCATTTCAATTTTAACATTTTTTTTAAAATATAATAATTGAATTTTTTTTATGGTGTTAGACTTCTGTTTTAGCATTTTTAAGAATTTTTTCATAAAATTGAAACTTGTGTGTGCTGGTCTTCAATTACAGTGTATTTTGAGTACGACATGAAAATTGAGTGTTCTTCTTGTGTAACACTTCAATTTTAACATTTTTTGAAAAAATGTCATAATTGAATTTTTTGTAGGTGTTAGACTTCTGTGTTTGCATTTTTCAAAAAATTTGAAAAAAATTGAAATTTGTGTGTGTTAGTCTTCAATTACGGAGTATTATGAGTACGACATGAAAATTGAGTATTTTGGTTGTATGACATTTCAATTTTAACATTTTTAAAAATTATATAATAATTGAATTTTTTGAATGAGTTAGACTTCTGCTTTTTCCTTTTTAATAATTTTTTGAAAAAATTGAAACTTGTGTGTGTTAGTCTTCAATTACAGAGTATTTTGAGTACGACATGAAAATTGAGTATTTTTCTTGTATAACACTTCAATTTTAACATTTTTTGAAAAAATATCAAAATTGAATTTTTTGAAGGGGTTAGTCTTCTGTTTTTGCATTTTTCAAAAATTTTGGAAAAAATTGAAATTTGTATATGTTGGTCTTCAATTACGGAGTATTTTGAGTACGACATGAAAATTGAGTACTTTTCTTGTATTACATTTTAATTTTAACATTTTTTAAAAAATATAATAATTGAATTTTTCGAAGGTGTTAGACTTCAATTTTTGCATTTTTATGAATTTTTTCAAAAAAACGAAATTTGTGTGTGTTAGTCCTCAATTAAGGAGTATTTTAAGTACGACATGAAAATTGAGTATTTTTATTGTGTTACACTTCAATTTTAAGATTTTTTAAAAAAAATCATAGTTGAATTTTTTGAAGGTGTTAGACTTCTGTTTTTGCATTTTTAAAAAATTTTGGAAAAAATTGAAATTTGTGTGTGTTAGTCTTCAATTACGGAGTATTGTGAGTACGACATGAAATTTAGGTATTTTGATTGTATCACATTTCAATTTTAGCATTTAAAAAAAATATATAATAATTGAATTTTTTGAAGGTGTTAGACTACTGTTTTTGCATTTTTAGGAATTTTTTGAAAAAATTGAAACTTGTGTGTGTCAGTATTCAATTACATAGTATTTTGAGTACGACATGAAAATTTAGTATTTTCCTTGTGTAACACTTAAATTTTAATAATTTTTGAAAAATTATAATAATTGATTTTTTTGAAGGTGTTAGACTTCTGTTTTTTGCATTTTTCAGAAATTTTGGAAAAAATTGAAATTTGTGTATGTTAGTCTTCAATTATGGATTATTTTGAGTACGACATGAAAATTGAGTATTTTGCTTGTATGACATTTTAATTTTAACATTTTTTTAAAATATATAATAATTGAATTTTTTGAAGGTGTTAGACTTCTTTTTTGCATTTTTGAGAATTTTTTGAAAAAATTAAAACTTGTGGGTGTTAGTCTTCAATTACAGAGTATTTTGAGTACGACATGAAAATTGAGTGTTTTTCTTGTGTAACACTTCAATTTTAACATTTTTTAAAAAAATATCATAATTGAATTTTTTGAAGGTGTTAGACTTCTGTTTTTTGCATTTTTCAGAAAATTTGGAAAAAATTGAAATTTGTGTATGTTAGTCTTCAATTACAGAGTATTTTGAGTACGACATGAAAATTGAGTATTTTTCTTTTGTTGCACTTAAATTTCAACATTTTTTGAAAGAATATCGTGATTAAATTTTTCGAAGATGTTGTACTTCAATTTTTGCATTTTTAAGCATTTTTTGAAAAAAATGAAATTTGTGTGTGTTAGTCCTCAATTACGGAGTATTTTGAGTACGACATGAAAATTGAGTATTTTTCTAGTATTACATTTTAATTTTAAGATTTTTTATAAAATATAATAATTGAATTTTTCGAAGGTGTTACACTTCAATTTTTGCATTTTTAAAAAAAATTTGAAAAAAATGAAATTTGTGTGTGTTAGTCCTCAATTACGGAATATTTTGAGTACGACATGAAAATTGAGTATTTTTATTGTGTTACACTTCAATTTTGACATTTTTTTTAAAAATATCATAATTGACTTTCTTGAAGGTGTTGGACTTCTGTTTTTGCATTTTTCAAAAAATTTGGAAAAAATTGAAATTTATGTATGTTAGTCTTCAATCACGGAGTATTCTGAGTACGGCATGAAAATTGATTATTTTACTTGTATTGCATTTCAATTTTAACATTTTTTTTAAAATATAATAATTGAATTTTTTTTTATGGTGTTAGACTTCTGTTTTACCATTTTTAAGAATTTTTTGAAAAAATTGAAACTTGTGTGTGCTGGTCTTCAATTACAGTGTATTTTGAGTACGACATGAAAATTGAGTGTTCTTCTTGTGTAACACTTCAATTTTAACATTTTTTGAAAAAATGTCATAATTGAATTTTTTGTAGGTGTTAGACTTCTGTGTTTGCATTTTTCAAAAAATTTGAAAAAAATTGAAATTTGTGTGTGTTAGTCTTCAATTACGGAGTATTATGAGTACGACATGAAAATTGAGTATTTTGGTTGTATGACATTTCAATTTTAACATTTTTAAAAATTATATAATAATTGAATTTTTTGAATGTGTTAGACTTCTGCTTTTTCCTTTTTAATAATTTTTTGAAAAAATTGAAACTTGTGTGTGTTAGTCTTCAATTACAGAGTATTTTGAGTACGACATGAAAATTGAGTATTTTTCTTGTATAACACTTCAATTTTAACATTTTTTGAAAAAATATCAAAATTGAATTTTTTGAAGGGGTTAGTCTTCTGTTTTTGCATTTTTCAAAAATTTTGGAAAAAATTGAAATTTTTATATGTTGGTCTTCAATTACGGAGTATTTTGAGTACGACATGAAAATTGAGTACTTTTCTTGTATTACATTTTAATTTTAACATTTTTTAAAAAATATAATAATTGAATTTTTCGAAGGTGTTAGACTTCAATTTTTGCATTTTTAAGAATTTTTTGAAAAAAATGAAATTTGTGTGTGTTAGTCCTCAATTACGGAGTATTTTAAGTACGACATGAAAATTGAGTATTTCTATTGTGTTACACTTCAATTTTAAGATTTTTTAAAAAAAATCATAGTTGAATTTTTTGAAGGTGTTAGACTTCTGTTTTTGCATTTTTAAAAAATTTTGGGAAAAATTGAAATTTGTGTGTGTTAGTCTTCAATTACGGAGTATTGTGAGTACGACATGAAATTTAGGTATTTTGATTGTATCACATTTCAATTTTAACATTTAAAAAAAATATATAATAATTGAATTTTTTGAAGGTGTTAGACTACTGTTTTTGCATTTTTAGGAATTTTTTGAAAAAATTGAAACTTGTGTGTGTCAGTATTCAATTACAGAGTATTTTGAGTACGACATGAAAATTTAGTATTTTCCTTGTGTAACACTTAAATTTTAATAATTTTTGAAAAATTATAATAATTGATTTTTTTGAAGGTGTTAGACTTCTGTTTTTTGCATTTTTCAGAAATTTTGGAAAAAATTGAAATTTGTGTATGTTAGTCTTCAATTATGGATTATTTTGAGTACGACATGAAAATTGAGTATTTTGCTTGTATGACATTTTAATTTTAACATTTTTTTAAAATATATAATAATTGAATTTTTTGAAGGTGTTAGACTTCTTTTTTGCATTTTTGAGAATTTTTTGAAAAAATTGAAACTTGTGGGTGTTAGTCTTCAATTACAGAGTATTTTGAGTACGACATGAAAATTAAGTGTTTTTCTTGTGTAACACTTCAATTTTAACATTTTTTAAAAAATATCATAATTGAATTTTTTGAAGGTGTTAGACTTCTGTTTTTTGCATTTTTCAGAAAATTTGGAAAAAATTGAAATTTGTGTATGTTAGTCTTCAATTACAGAGTATTTTGAGTACGACACGAAAATTGAGTATTTTTCTTTTGTTGCACTTAAATTTCAATATTTTTTGAAAGAATATCGTGATTAAATTTTTCGAAGATGTTGTACTTCAATTTTTGCATTTTTAAGCATTTTTTGAAAAAAATGAAATTTGTGTGCGTTAGTCCTCAATTACGGAGTATTTTGAGTACGACATGAAAATTGAGTATTTTTCTAGTATTACATTTTAATTTTAACATTTTTTATAAAATATAATAATTGAATTTTTCGAAGGTGTTACACTTCAATTTTTGCATTTTTAAAAAAAATTTGAAAAAAATGAAATTTGTGTGTGTTAGTCCTCAATTACGGAATACTTTGAGTACGACATGAAAATTGAGTATTTTTATTGTGTTACACTTCAATTTTGACATTTTTTTTAAAAATATCATAATTGACTTTTTTGAAGGTGTTGGACTTCTGTTTTTGCATTTTTCAAAAAATTTGGAAAAAATTGAAATTTATGTATGTTAGTCTTCAATCACGGAGTATTCTGAGTACGGCATGAAAATTGATTATTTTGCTTGTATTGGATTTCAATTTTAACATTTTTTTTAAAATATAATAATTGAATTTTTTTTTTATGGTGTTAGACTTCTGTTTTAGCATTTTTAAGAATTTTTTGAAAAAATTGAAACTTGTGTGTGATGGTCTTCAATTACAGTGTATTTTGAGTACGACATGAAAATTGAGTGTTTTTCTTGTGTAACACTTCAATTTTAACATTTTTTGAAAAAATGTCATAATTGAATTTTTTGTAGGTGTTAGACTTCTGTGTTTGCATTTTTCAAAAAATTTGAAAAAAATTGAAATTTGTGTGTGTTAGTCTTCAATTACGGAGTATTATGAGTACGACATGAAAATTGAGTATTTTGGTTGTATGACATTTCAATTTTAACATTTTTAAAAATTATATAATAATTGAATTTTTTGAATGTGTTAGACTTCTGCTTTTTCCTTTTTAATAATTTTTTGAAAAAATTGAAACTTGTGTGTGTTAGTCTTCAATTACAGAGTATTTTGAGTACGACATGAAAATTGAGTATTTTTCTTGTATAACACTTCAATTTTAACATTTTTTGAAAAAATATCAAAATTGAATTTTTTGAAGGGGTTAGTCTTCTGTTTTTGCATTTTTCAAAAATTTTGGAAAAAATTGAAATTTGTATATGTTGGTCTTCAATTACGGAGTATTTTGAGTACGACATGAAAATTGAGTACTTTTCTTGTATTACATTTTAATTTTAACATTTTTTAAAAAATATAATTATTGAATTTTTCGAAGGTGTTAGACTTCAGTTTTTGCATTTTTGAGAATTTTTTGAAAAAATTGAAACTTGTGGGTGTTAGTCTTCAATTACAGAGTATTTTGAGTACGACATGAAAATTAAGTGTTTCTATTGTGTTACACTTCAATTTTAAGATTTTTTAAAAAAAATCACAGTTGAATTTTTTGAAGGTGTTAGACTTCTGTTTTTGCATTTTTAAAAAATTTTGGGAAAAATTGAAATTTGTGTGTGTTAGTCTTCAATTACGGAGTATTGTGAGTACGACATGAAATTTAGGTATTTTGATTGTATCACATTTCAATTTTAACATTTAAAACAAATATATAATAATTGAATTTTTTGAAGGTGTTAGACTACTGTTTTTGCATTTTTAGGAATTTTTTGAAAAAATTGAAACTTGTGTGTGTCAGTATTCAATTACAGAGTATTTTGAGTACGACATGAAAATTTAGTATTTTCCTTGTGTAACACTTAAATTTTAATAATTTTTGAAAAATTATAATAATTGATTTTTTTGAAGGTGTTAGACTTCTGTTTTTTGCATTTTTCAGAAATTTTGGAAAAAATTGAAATTTGTGTATGTTAGTCTTCAATTATGGATTATTTTGAGTACGACATGAAAATTGAGTATTTTGCTTGTATGACATTTTAATTTTAACATTTTTTTAAAATATATAATAATTGAATTTTTTGAAGGTGTTAGACTTCTTTTTTGCATTTTTGAGAATTTTTTGAAAAAATTGAAACTTGTGGGTGTTAGTCTTCAATTACAGAGTATTTTGAGTACGACATGAAAATTAAGTGTTTTTCTTGTGTAACACTTCAATTTTAACATTTTTTAAAAAATATCATAATTGAATTTTTTGAAGGTGTTAGACTTCTGTTTTTTTGCATTTTTCAGAAAATTTGGAAAAAATTGAAATTTGTGTATGTTAGTCTTCAATTACAGAGTATTTTGAGTACGACACGAAAATTGAGTATTTTTCTTTTGTTGCACTTAAATTTCAATATTTTTTGAAAGAATATCGTGATTAAATTTTTCGAAGATGTTGTACTTCAATTTTTGCATTTTTAAGCATTTTTTGAAAAAAAGGAAATTTGTGTGTGTTAGTCCTCAATTACGGAGTATTTTGAGTACGACATGAAAATTGAGTATTTTTCTAGTATTACATTTTAATTTTAACATTTTTTATAAAATATAATAATTGAATTTTTCGAAGGTGTTACACTTCAATTTTTGCATTTTTAAAAAAAATTTGAAAAAAATGAAATTTGTGTGTGTTAGTCCTCAATTACTTAATACTTTGAGTACGACATGAAAATTGAGTATTTTTATTGTGTTACACTTCAATTTTGACATTTTTTTTAAAAATATCATAATTGACTTTTTTGAAGGTGTTGGACTTCTGTTTTTGCATTTTTCAAAAAATTTGGAAAAAATTGAAATTTATGTATGTTAGTCTTCAATCACGGAGTATTCTGAGTACGCCATGAAAATTGATTATTTTGCTTGTATTGGATTTCAATTTTAACATTTTTTTTAAAATATAATAATTGAATTTTTTTTTTATGGTGTTAGACTTCTGTTTTAGCATTTTTAAGAATTTTTTGAAAAAATTGAAACTTGTGTGTGATGGTCTTCAATTACAGTGTATTTTGAGTACGACATGAAAATTGTGTGTTTTTCTTGTGTAACACTTCAATTTTAACATTTTTTGAAAAAATGTCATAATTGAATTTTTTGTAGGTGTTAGACTTCTGTGTTTGCATTTTTCAAAAAATTTGAAAAAAATTGATATTTGTGTGTGTTAGTCTTCAATTACGGAGTATTATGAGTACGACATGAAAATTGAGTATTTTGGTTGTATGACATTTCAATTTTAACATTTTTAAAAATTATATAATAATTGAATTTTTTGAATGTGTTAGACTTCTGCTTTTTCCTTTTTAATAATTTTTTGAAAAAATTGAAACTTGTGTGTGTTAGTCTTCAATTACAGAGTATTTTGAGTACGACATGAAAATTGAGTATTTTTCTTGTATAACACTTCAATTTTAACATTTTTTTAAAAAATATCAAAATTGAATTTTTTGAAGGGGTTAGTCTTCTGTTTTTGCATTTTTCAAAAATTTTGGAAAAAATTGAAATTTGTATATGTTGGTCTTCAATTACGGAGTATTTTGAGTACGACATGAAAATTGAGTACTTTTCTTGTATTACATTTTAATTTTAACATTTTTTAAAAAATATAATTATTGAATTTTTCGAAGGTGTTAGACTTCAATTTTTGCATTTTTGAGAATTTTTTGAAAAAATTGAAACTTGTGGGTGTTAGTCTTCAATTACAGAGTATTTTGAGTACGACATGAAAATTAAGTGTTTTTCTTGTGTAACACTTCAATTTTAACATTTTTTTAAAAAATATCATAATTGAATTTTTTGAAGGTGTTAGACTTCTGTTTTTTGCATTTTTCAGAAAATTTGGAAAAAATTGAAATTTGTGTATGTTAGTCTTCAATTATGGATTATTTTGAGTACGACATGAAAATTGAGTATTTTGCTTGTATGACATTTTAATTTTAACATTTTTTTAAAATATATAATAATTGAATTTTTTGAAGGTGTTAGACTTCTTTTTTGCATTTTTGAGAATTTTTTGAAAAAATTGAAACTTGTGGGTGTTAGTCTTCAATTACAGAGTATTTTGAGTACGACATGAAAATTAAGTGTTTTTCTTGTGTAACACTTCAATTTTAACATTTTTTTAAAAAATATCATAATTGAATTTTTTGAAGGTGTTAGACTTCTGTTTTTTGCATTTTTCAGAAAATTTGGAAAAAATTGAAATTTGTGTATGTTAGTCTTCAATTACAGAGTATTTTGAGTACGACACGAAAATTGAGTATTTTTCTTTTGTTGCACTTAAATTTCAACATTTTTTGAAAGAATATCGTGATTAAATTTTTCGAAGATGTTTTACTTCAATTTTTGCATTTTTAAGCATTTTTTGAAAAAAATGAAATTTGTGTGTGTTAGTCCTCAATTACGGAGTATTTTGAGTACGACATGAAAATTGAGTATTTTTCTTGTATTACATTTTAATTTTAACATTTTTTATAAAATATAATAATTGAATTTTTCGAAGGTGTTACACTTCAATTTTTGTATTTTTAAAAAAATTTTGAAAAAAATGAAATTTGTGTGTGTTAGTCCTCAATTACGGAATATTTTGAGTACGACATGAAAATTGAGTATTTTTCTAGTATTATATTTTAATTTTAACATTTTTTATAAAATATAATAATTGAATTTTTCGAAGGTGTTACACTTCAATTTTTGAATTTTTAAAAAAAATTTGAAAAAAATGAAATTTGTGTGTGTTAGTCCTCAATTACGGAATATTTTGAGTACGACATGAAAATTGAGTATTTTTATTGTGTTACACTTCAATTTTGACATTTTTTTTAAAAATATCATAATTGACTTTTTTGAAGGTGTTGGACTTCTGTTTTTGCATTTTTCAAAAAATTTGGAAAAAATTGAAATTTATGTATGTTAGTCTTCAATCACGGAGTATTCTGAGTACGGCATGAAAATTGATTATTTTGCTTGTATTGCATTTCAATTTTAACATTTTTTTTAAAATATAATAATTGAATTTTTTTTATGGTGTTAGACTTCTGTTTTAGAATTTTTAAGAATTTTTTGAAAAAAATTGAAACTTGTGTGTGCTGGTCTTCAATTACAGTGTATTTTGAGTACGACATGAAAATTGAGTGTTCTTCTTGTGTAACACTTCAATTTTAACATTTTTTGAAAAAATGTCATAATTGAATTTTTTGTAGGTGTTAGACTTCTGTGTTTGCATTTTTCAAAAAATTTGAAAAAAATTGAAATTTGTGTGTGTTAGTCTTCAATTACGGAGTATTATGAGTACGACATGAAAATTGAGTATTTTGGTTGTATGACATTTCAATTTTAACATTTTTAAAAATTATATAATAATTGAATTTTTTGAATGTGTTAGACTTCTGCTTTTTCCTTTTTAATAATTTTTTGAAAAAATTGAAACTTGTGTGTGTTAGTCTTCAATTACAGAGTATTTTGAGTACGACATGAAAATTGAGTATTTTTCTTGTATAACACTTCAATTTTCACATTTTTTGAAAAAATATCAAAATTGAATTTTTTGAAGGGGTTAGTCTTCTGTTTTTGCATTTTTCAAAAATTTTGGAAAAAATTGAAATTTGTATATGTTGGTCTTCAATTACGGAGTATTTTGAGTACAACATGAAAATTGAGTACTTTTCTTGTATTACATTTTAATTTTAACATTTTTTAAAAAATATAATAATTGAATTTTTCGAAGGTGTTAGACTTCAATTTTTGCATTTTTAAGAATTTTTTGAAAAAAATGAAATTTGTGTGTGTTAGTCCTCAATTACGGAGTATTTTAAGTACGACATGAAAATTGAGTATTTTTATTGTGTTACACTTCAATTTTAAGATTTTTTAAAAAAAATCATAGTGGAATTTTTTGAAGGTGTTAGACTTCTGTTTTTGCATTTTTAAAAAATTTTGGGAAAAATTGAAATTTGTGTGTGTTAGTCTTCAATTACGGAGTATTGTGAGTACGACATGAAATTTAGGTATTTTGATTGTATCACATTTCAATTTTAACATTTAAAAAAAATATATAATAATTGAATTTTTTGAAGGTGTTAGACTACTGTTTTTGCATATTTAGGAATTTTTTGAAAAAATTGAAACTTGTGTGTGTCAGTATTCAATTACAGAGTATTTTGAGTACGACATGAAAATTTAGTATTTTCCTTGTGTAACACTTAAATTTTAATAATTTTTGAAAAATTATAATAATTGATTTTTTTGAAGGTGTTAGACTTCTGTTTTTTGCATTTTTCAGAAATTTTGGAAAAAATTGAAACTTGTGTATGTTAGTCTTCAATTATGGATTATTTTGAGTACGACATGAAAATTGAGTATTTTGCTTGTATGACATTTTAATTTTAACATTTTTTTAAAATATATAATAATTGAATTTTTTGAATGTGTTAGACTTCTTTTTTGCATTTTTGAGAATTTTTTGAAAAAATTGAAACTTGTGGGTGTTAGTCTTCAATTACAGAGTATTTTGAGTACGACATGAAAATTAAGTGTTTTTCTTGTGTAACACTTCAATTTTAACATTTTTTTAAAAAATATCATAATTGAATTTTTTGAAGGTGTTAGACTTCTGTTTTTTGCATTTTTCAGAAAATTTGGAAAAAATTGAAATTTGTGTATGTTAGTCTTCAATTACAGAGTATTTTGAGTACGACACGAAAATTGAGTATTTTTCTTTTGTTGCACTTAAATTTCAACATTTTTTGAAAGAATATCGTGATTAAATTTTTCGAAGATGTTGTACTTCAATTTTTGCATTTTTAAGCATTTTTTGAAAAAAATGAAATTTGTGTGTGTTAGTCCTCAATTACGGAGTATTTTGAGTACGACATGAAAATTGAGTATTTTTCTTGTATTACATTTTAATTTTAACATTTTTTATAAAATATAATAATTGAATTTTTCGAAGGTGTTACACTTCAATTTTTGTATTTTTAAAAAAATTTTGAAAAAAATGAAATTTGTGTGTGTTAGTCCTCAATTACGGAATATTTTGAGTACGACATGAAAATTGAGTATTTTTCTAGTATTATATTTTAATTTTAACATTTTTTATAAAATATAATAATTGAATTTTTCGAAGGTGTTACACTTCAATTTTTGAATTTTTAAAAAAAATTTGAAAAAAATGAAATTTGTGTGTGTTAGTCCTCAATTACGGAATATTTTGAGCACGACATGAAAATTGAGTATTTTTATTGTGTTACACTTCAATTTTGACATTTTTTTTAAAAATATCATAATTGACTTTTTTGAAGGTGTTGGACTTCTGTTTTTGCATTTTTCAAAAAATTTGGAAAAAATTGAAATTTATGTATGTTAGTCTACAATCACGGAGTATTCTGAGTACGGCATGAAAATTGATTATTTTGCTTGTATTGCATTTCAATTTTAACATTTTTTTTAAAATATAATAATTGAATTTTTTTTATGGTGTTAGACTTCTGTTTTAGCATTTTTAAGAATTTTTTGAAAAAAATTGAAACTTGTGTGTGCTGGTCTTCAATTACAGTGTATTTTGAGTACGACATGAAAATTGAGTGTTCTTCTTGTGTAACACTTCAATTTTAACATTTTTTGAAAAAATGTCATAATTGAATTTTTTGTAGGTGTTAGACTTCTGTGTTTGCATTTTTCAAAAAATTTGAAAAAAATTGAAATTTGTGTGTGTTAGTCTTCAATTACGGAGTATTATGAGTACGACATGAAAATTGAGTATTTTGGTTGTATGACATTTCAATTTTAACATTTTTAAAAATTATATAATAATTGAATTTTTTGAATGTGTTAGACTTCTGCTTTTTCCTTTTTAATAATTTTTTGAAAAAATTGAAACTTGTGTGTGTTAGTCTTCAATTACAGAGTATTTTGAGTACGACATGAAAATTGAGTATTTTTCTTGTATAACACTTCAATTTTAACATTTTTTGAAAAAATATCAAAATTGAATTTTTTGAAGGGGTTAGTCTTCTGTTTTTGCATTTTTCAAAAATTTTGGAAAAAATTGAAATTTGTATATGTTGGTCTTCAATTACGGAGTATTTTGAGTACGACATGAAAATTGAGTACTTTTCTTGTATTACATTTTAATTTTAACATTTTTTAAAAAATATAATTATTGAATTTTTCGAAGGTGTTAGACTTCAATTTTTGCATTTTTAAGAATTTTTTGAAAAAAATGAAATTTGTGTGTGTTAGTCCTCAATTACGGAGTATTTTAAGTACGACATGAAAATTGAGTATTTTTATTGTGTTACACTTCAATTTTAAGATTTTTTAAAAAAAATCATAGTTGAATTTTTTGAAGGTGTTAGACTTCTGTTTTTGCATTTTTAAAAAATTTTGGGAAAAATTGAAATTTGTGTGTGTTAGTCTTCAATTACGGAGTATTGTGAGTACGACATGAAATTTAGGTATTTTGATTGTATCACATTTCAATTTTAACATTTAAAAAAAATATATAATAATTGAATTTTTTGAAGGTGTTAGACTACTGTTTTTGCATTTTTTGGAATTTTTTGAAAAAATTGAAACTTGTGTGTGTCAGTATTCAATTACAGAGTATTTTGAGTACGACATGAAAATTTAGTATTTTCCTTGTGTAACACTTAAATTTTAATAATTTTTGAAAAATTATAATAATTGATTTTTTTGAAGGTGTTCGACTTCTGTTTTTTGCATTTTTCAGAAATTTTGGAAAAAATTGAAATTTGTGTATGTTAGTCTTCAATTATGGATTATTTTGAGTACGACATGAAAATTGAGTATTTTGCTTGTATGACATTTTAATTTTAACATTTTTTTAAAATATATAATAATTGAATTTTTGAAGGTGTTAGACTTCTTTTTTGCATTTTTGAGAATTTTTTGAAAAAATTGAAACTTGTGGGTGTTAGTCTTCAATTACAGAGTATTTTGAGTACGACATGAAAATTGAGTGTTTTTCTTGTGTAACACTTCAATTTTAACATTTTTTTAAAAAATATCATAATTGAATTTTTTGAAGGTGTTAGACTTCTGTTTTTTGCATTTTTCAGAAAATTTGGAAAAAATTGAAATTTGTGTATGTTAGTCTTCAATTACAGAGTATTTTGAGTACGACACGAAAATTGAGTATTTTTCTTTTGTTGCACTTAAATTTCAACATTTTTTGAAAGAATATCGTGATTAAATTTTTCGAAGATGTTGTACTTCAATTTTTGCATTTTTAAGCATTTTTTGAAAAAAATGAAATTTGTGTGTGTTAGTCCTCAATTACGGAGTATTTTGAGTACGACATGAAAATTGAGTATTTTTCTTGTATTACATTTTAATTTTAACATTTTTTATAAAATATAATAATTGAATTTTTCGAAGGTGTTACACTT
Organism: Luzula sylvatica; assembly: GCA_946800325.1. Taxonomy (NCBI): domain Eukaryota; kingdom Viridiplantae; phylum Streptophyta; class Magnoliopsida; order Poales; family Juncaceae; genus Luzula; species Luzula sylvatica. Next base: position 22,495,963 of record OX326956.1, read on the forward strand.
CAATTTTTGCATTTTTAAAAAAATTTTGAAAAAAATGAAATTTGTGTGTGTTAGTCCTCAATTACGGAATATTTTGAGTACGACATGAAAATTGAGTATTTTTATTGTGTTACACTTCAATTTTGACATTTTTTTAAAAAATATCATAATTGAATTTTTTGAAGGTGTTGGACTTCTGTTTTTGCATTTTTCAAAAAATTTGGAAAAAATTGAAATTTATGTATGTTAGTCTTCAATCACGGAGTATTCTGAGTACGGCATGAAAATTGATTATTTTGCTTGTATTGCATTTCAATTTTAACATTTTATTTAAAATATAATTATTGAATTTTTTTTATGGTGTTAGACTTCTGTTTTAGCATTTTTAAGAATTTTTTGAAAAAATTGAAACTTGTGTGTGCTGGTCTTCAATTACAGTGTATTTTGAGTACGACATGAAAATTGAGTGTTCTTCTTGTGTAACACTTCAATTTTAACATTTTTTGAAAAAATGTCATAATTGAATTTTTTGTAGGTGTTAGACTTCTGTGTTTGCATTTTTCAAAAAATTTGAAAAAAATTGAAATTTGTGTGTGTTAGTCTTCAATTACGGAGTATTATGAGTACAACATGAAAATTGAGTATTTTGGTTGTATGACATTTCAATTTTAACATTTTTAAAAATTATATAATAATTGAATTTTTTGAATGTGTTAGACTTCTTCTTTTTCCTTTTTAATAATTTTTTGAAAAAATTGAAACTTGTGTGTGTTAGTCTTCAATTACAGAGTATTTTGAGTACGACATGAAAATTGAGTATTTTTCTTGTATAACACTTCAATTTTAACATTTTTTTAAAAAATATCAAAATTGAATTTTTTGAAGGGGTTAGTCTTCTGTTTTTGCATTTTTCAAAAATTTTGGAAAAAATTGAAATTTGTATATGTTGGTCTTCAATTACGGAGTATTTTGAGTACGACATGAAAATTGAGTACTTTTCTTGTATTACATTTTAATTTTAACATTTTTTAAAAAATATAATAATTGAATTTTTCGAAGGTGTTAGACTTCAATTTTTGCATTTTTAAGAATTTTTTGAAAAAAATGAAATTTGTGTGTGTTAGTCCTCAATTACGGATTATTTTAAGTACGACATGAAAATTGAGTATTTTTATTGTGTTACACTTCAATTTTAAGATTTTTTAAAAAAAATCATAGTTGAATTTTTTGAAGGTGTTAGACTTCTGTTTTTGCATTTTTAAAAAATTTTGGAAAAAATTGAAATTTGTTTGTGTTAGTCTTCAATTACGGAGTATTGTGAGTACGACATGAAATTTAGGTATTTGGCTTGTATCACATTTCAATTTTAACATTTAAAAAAAATATATAATAATTGAATTTTTTGAAGGTGTTAGACTACTGTTTTTGCATTTTTAGGAATTTTTTGAAAAAATTGAAACTTGTGTGTGTTAGTATTCAATTACAGAGTATTTTGAGTACGACATGAAAATTTAGTATTTTCCTTGTGTAACACTTAAATTTTAATAATTTTTGAAAAATTATCATAATTGATTTTTTTGAAGGTGTTAGACTTCTGTTTTTTGCATTTTTCAGAAATTTTGGAAAAAATTGAAATTTGTGTATGTTAGTCTTCAATTATGGATTATTTTGAGTACGACATGAAAATTGAGTATTTTGCTTGTATGACATTTTAATTTTAACATTTTTTTAAAATATATAATAATTGAATTTTTTGAAGGTGTTAGACTTATTTTTTGCATTTTTGAGAATTTTTTGAAAAAATTGAAACTTGTGGGTGTTAGTCTTCAATTACAGAGTATTTTGAGTACGACATGAAAATTAAGTGTTTTTCTTGTGTACCACTTCAATTTTAACATTTTTTTAAAAAATATCATAATTGAATTTTTTTGAATGTGTTAGACTTCTGTTTTTTGCATTTTTCAGAAAATTTGGAAAAAATTGAAATTTGTGTATGTTAGTCTTCAATTACAGAGTATTTTGAGTACGACACGAAAATTGAGTATTTTTCTTTTGTTGCACTTAAATTTCAACATTTTTTGAAAGAATATCGTGATTAAATTTTTCGAAGATGTTGTACTTCAATTTTTGCATTTTTAAGCATTTTTTGAAAAAAATGAAATTTGTGTGTGTTAGTCCTCAATTACGGAGTATTTTGAGTACGACATGAAAATTGAGTATTTTTCTTGTATTACATTTTAATTTTAACATTTTTTATAAAATATAATAATTGAATTTTTCGAAGGTGTTACACTTCAATTTTTGCATTTTTAAAAAATTTTTGAAAAAAATGAAATTTGTGTGTGTTAGTCCTCAATTACGGAATATTTTGAGTACGACATGAAAATTGAGTATTTTTATTGTGTTACACTTCAATTTTGACATTTTTTTAAAAAATATCATAATTGAATTTTTTGAAGGTGTTGGACTTCTGTTTTTGCATTTTTCAAAAAATTTGGAAAAAATTGAAATTTATGTATGTTAGTCTTCAATCACGGAGTATTCTGAGTACGGCATGAAAATTGATTATTTTGCTTGTATTGCATTTCAATTTTAACATTTTATTTAAAATATAATTATTGAATTTTTTTTATGGTGTTAGACTTCTGTTTTAGCATTTTTAAGAATTTTTTGAAAAAATTGAAACTTGTGTGTGCTGGTCTTCAATTACAGTGTATTTTGAGTACGACATGAAAATTGAGTGTTCTTCTTGTGTAACACTTCAATTTTAACATTTTTTGAAAAAATGTCATAATTGAATTTTTTGTAGGTGTTAGACTTCTGTGTTTGCATTTTTCAAAAAATTTGAAAAAAATTGAAATTTGTGTGTGTTAGTCTTCAATTACGGAGTATTATGAGTACAACATGAAAATTGAGTATTTTGGTTGTATGACATTTCAATTTTAACATTTTTAAAAATTATATAATAATTGAATTTTTTGAATGTGTTAGACTTCTTCTTTTTCCTTTTTAATAATTTTTTGAAAAAATTGAAACTTGTGTGTGTTAGTCTTCAATTACAGAGTATTTTGAGTACGACATGAAAATTGAGTATTTTTCTTGTATAACACTTCAATTTTAACATTTTTTTAAAAAATATCAAAATTGAATTTTTTGAAGGGGTTAGTCTTCTGTTTTTGCATTTTTCAAAAATTTTGGAAAAAATTGAAATTTGTATATGTTGGTCTTCAATTACGGAGTATTTTGAGTACGACATGAAAATTGAGTACTTTTCTTGTATTACATTTTAATTTTAACATTTTTTAAAAAATATAATAATTGAATTTTTCGAAGGTGTTAGACTTCAATTTTTGCATTTTTAAGAATTTTTTGAAAAAAATGAAATTTGTGTGTGTTAGTCCTCAATTACGGATTATTTTAAGTACGACATGAAAATTGAGTATTTTTATTGTGTTACACTTCAATTTTAAGATTTTTTAAAAAAAATCATAGTTGAATTTTTTGAAGGTGTTAGACTTCTGTTTTTGCATTTTTAAAAAATTTTGGAAAAAATTGAAATTTGTTTGTGTTAGTCTTCAATTACGGAGTATTGTGAGTACGACATGAAATTTAGGTATTTGGCTTGTATCTCATTTCAATTTTAACATTTAAAAAAAATATATAATAATTGAATTTTTTGAAGGTGTTAGACTACTGTTTTTGCATTTTTAGGAATTTTTTGAAAAAATTGAAACTTGTGTGTGTTAGTATTCAATTACAGAGTATTTTGAGTACGACATGAAAATTTAGTATTTTCCTTGTGTAACACTTAAATTTTAATAATTTTTGAAAAATTATCATAATTGATTTTTTTGAAGGTGTTAGACTTCTGTTTTTTGCATTTTTCAGAAATTTTGGAAAAAATTGTAATTTGTGTATGTTAGTCTTCAATTATGGATTATTTTGAGTACGACATGAAAATTGAGTATTTTGCTTGTATGACATTTTAATTTTAACATTTTTTTAAAATATATAATAATTGAATTTTTTGAAGGTGTTAGACTTATTTTTTGCATTTTTGAGAATTTTTTGAAAAAATTGAAACTTGTGGGTGTTAGTCTTCAATTACAGAGTATTTTGAGTACGACATGAAAATTAAGTGTTTTTCTTGTGTACCACTTCAATTTTAACATTTTTTTAAAAAATATCATAATTGAATTTTTTTGAATGTGTTAGACTTCTGTTTTTTGCATTTTTCAGAAAATTTGGAAAAAATTGAAATTTGTGTATGTTAGTCTTCAATTACAGAGTATTTTGAGTACGACACGAAAATTGAGTATTTTTCTTTTGTTGCACTTAAATTTCAACATTTTTTGAAAGAATATCGTGATTAAATTTTTCGAAGATGTTGTACTTCAATTTTTGCATTTTTAAGCATTTTTTGAAAAAAATGAAATTTGTGTGTGTTAGTCCTCAATTACGGAGTATTTTGAGTACGACATGAAAATTGAGTATTTTTCTTGTATTACATTTTAATTTTAACATTTTTTATAAAATATAATAATTTAATTTTTCGAAGGTGTTACACTTCAATTTTTGCATTTTTAAAAAAATTTTGAAAAAAATGAAATTTGTGTGTGTTAGTCCTCAATTACGGAATATTTTGAGTACGACATGAAACTTGAGTATTTTTATTGTGCTACACTTCAATTTTGACATTTTTTTAAAAAATATCATAATCGACTTTTTTGAAGGTGTTGGACTTCTGTTTTTGCATTTTTCAAAAAATTTGGAAAAAATTGAAATTTATGTATGTTAGTCTTCAATCACGGAGTATTCTGAGTACGGCATGAAAATTGATTATTTTGCTTGTATTGCATTTCAATTTTAACATTTTTTAAAAAATATAATTATTGAATTTTTTTTATGGTGTTAGACTTCTGTTTTAGCATTTTTAAGAATTTTTTGAAAAAATTGAAACTTGTGTGTGCTGGTCTTCAATTACAGTGTATTTTGAGTACGACATGAAAATTGAGTGTTCTTCTTGTGTAACACTTCAATTTTAACATTTTTTGAAAAAATGTCATAATTGAATTTTTTGTAGGTGTTAGACTTCTGTGTTTGCATTTTTCAAAAAATTTGAAAAAAATTGAAATTTGTGTGTGTTAGTCTTCAATTACGGAGTATTATGAGTACGACATGAAAATTGAGTATTTTGGTTGTATGACATTTCAATTTTAACATTTTTAAAAATTATATAATAATTGAATTTTTTGAATGTGTTAGACTTCTGCTTTTTCCTTTTTAATAATTTTTTGAAAAAATTGAAACTTGTGTGTGTTAGTCTTCAATTACAGAGTATTTTGAGTACGACATGAAAATTGAGTATTTTTCTTGTATAACACTTCAATTTTAACATTTTTTGAAAAAATATCAAAATTGAATTTTTTTGAAGGGGTTAGTCTTCTATTTTTGCATTTTTCAAAAATTTTGGAAAAAATTGAAATTTGTATATGTTGGTCTTCAATTACGGAGTATTTTGAGTACGACATGAAAATTGAGTACTTTTCTTGTATTACATTTTAATTTTAACATTTTTTAAAAAATATAATAATTGAATTTTTCGAAGGTGTTAGACTTCAATTTTTGCATTTTTAAGAATTTTTTGAAAAAAATGAAATTTGTGTGTGTTAGTCCTCAATTACGGATTATTTTAAGTACGACATGAAAATTGAGTATTTTTATTGTGTTACACTTCAATTTTAAGATTTTTTAAAAAAAATCATAGTTGAATTTTTTGAAGGTGTTAGACTTCTGTTTTTGCATTTTTAAAAAATTTTGGAAAAAATTGAAATTTGTGTGTGTTAGTCTTCAATTACGGAGTATTGTGAGTACGACATGAAATTTAGGTATTTTGCTTGTATCACATTTCAATTTTAACATTTAAAAAAATATATAATAATTGAATTTTTTGAAGGTGTTAGACTACTGTTTTTGCATTTTTAGGAATTTTTTGAAAAAATTGAAACTTGTGTGTGTTAGTATTCAATTACAGAGTATTTTGAGTACGACATGAAAATTTAGTATTTTCCTTGTGTAACACTTAAATTTTAATAATTTTTGAAAAATTATCATAATTGATTTTTTTGAAGGTGTTAGACTTCTGTTTTTTGCATTTTTCAGAAATTTTGGAAAAAAATTGAAATTTGTGTATGTTAGTCTTCAATTATGGATTATTTTGAGTACGACATGAAAATTGAGTATTTTGCTTGTATGACATTTTAATTTTAACATTTTTTTAAAATATATAATAATTGAATTTTTTGAAGGTGTTAGACTTCTTTTTTGCATTTTTGAGAATTTTTTGAAAAAATTGAAACTTGTGGGTGTTAGTCTTCAATTACAGAGTATTTTGAGTACGACATGAAAATTAAGTGTTTTTCTTGTGGAACACTTCAATTTTAACATTTTTTTAAAAAATATCATAATTGAATTTTTTGAATGTGTTAGACTTCTGTTTTTTGCATTTTTCAGAAAGTTTGGAAAAAATTGAAATTTGTGTATGTTAGTCTTCAATTACAGAGTATTTTGAGTACGACACGAAAATTGAGTATTTTTCTTTTGTTGCACTTAAATTTCAACATTTTTTGAAAGAATATCGTGATTAAATTTTTCGAAGATGTTGTACTTCAATTTTTGCATTTTTAAGCATTTTTTGAAAAAAATGAAATTTGTGTGTGTTAGTCCTCAATTACGGAGTATTTTGAGTACGACATGAAAATTGAGTATTTTTCTTGTATTACATTTTAATTTTAACATTTTTTATAAAATATAATAATTTAATTTTTCGAAGGTGTTACACTTCAATTTTTGCATTTTTAAAAAAAATTTGAAAAAAATGAAATTTGTGTGTGTTAGTCCTCAATTACGGAATATTTTGAGTACGACATGAAAATTGAGTATTTTTATTGTGTTACACTTCAATTTTGACATTTTTTTTAAAAATATCATAATTGACTTTTTTGAAGGTGTTAGACTTCTGTTTTTGCATTTTTCAAAAAATTTGGAAAAAATTGAAATTTATGTACGTTAGTCTTCAATCACGGAGTATTCTGAGTACGGCATGAAAATTGATTATTTTGCTTGTATTGCATTCCAATTTTAACATTTTTTTTAAAGTATAATAATTGAATTTTTTTTTTATAGTGTTAGACTTCTGTTTTAGCATTTTAAAGAATTTTTTGAAAAAATTGAATCTTGTGTGTGTTAGTCTTCAATAAGAGAGAATTGTGAGTACGACTTCAAAATTCAGTGTTTTTCTTGTGTAACACTTCAATTTTGATATTTTTAAAAAATATATAATAATTCAATTTTTTTAAGGTGTTAGACTTCTGTTTTTGCATTTTTAAGACTTTTTTGAAAAAATTGAAACTTGTGTGTGTTAGTCTTCAATTACAGTGTATTTTGAGTACGACATAAAAATTGAGTATTTTTCTTGTGTAACACTTCAATTTTAATATTTTTTTAAAAAATATCTTAATTGAATTTTTTGAAGGTGTTAGACTTCTGTTATTGCATTTTCCAGAAATTTTGGAAAACATTGAAATTTGTGTATGTTAGTCTTCAATTACGGAGTATTTTGAGTACGACATGAAAATAGAGTATTTTTCTTGTATTACATTTTAATTTTAAAGTTTTTTTAAAAATATAATAATTGATTTTTTCGAAGGTGTTAGACTTCAAGTATTGCATTGTTAAGAATTTTTTGAAAAAAAATGAAATTTGTGTGTGTTAGTCCTCAATTACGGAGTATTTTAAGTACGACATGAAAATTGATTATTTTTATTGTGTTACACCTCAATTTTAACATTTTTTTAAAAAATATCATAATTGAATTTTTCAAAGGTGTTAGACTTCTGTTTTGCATTTTTCAAAAATTTTGGAAAAAATTGAAATTTATGTGTGTTAGTCTTCAATTACGGAGTATTATGAGTATGATATGAAAATTGAGTATTTTGCTTGTATGACAATTCAATTTTAACATTTTAAAAAAATATATAATAATTGAATTTTTTTGAAGGTGTTAGACTTCTATTTTTTCCTTTTTAATAATTTTTTGAAAAAATTGAAACTTGTGTGTGTTAGTCTTCAATTACAGAGTATTTTGAGTACGACATGAAAATTGAGTATTTTTCTTGTATAACACTTCAATTTTAACATTTTTTGAAAAAATATCAAAATTGAATTTTTTGAAGGTGTTAGACTTCTATTTTTGTATTTTTCAAAAATTTTGGAAAAAATTGAAATTTGTATATGTTAGTCTTCAATTACGGAGTATTTTGAGTACGACATGAAAATAGAGTACTTTTCTTGTATTACATTTTAATTTTCATATTTTTTAAAAAATATAATAATTGAATTTTTCGAAGGTGTTAGACTTCAATTTTTGCATTTTTAAGAATTTTTTGAAAAAAATTAAATTTGTGTGTGTTAGTCCACTATTACGGAGTATTTTAAGTACGACATGAAAATTGAGTATTTTTATTGTGTTACACTTCAATTTTAACATTTTAAAAAAAAAAATCATAATTGAATTTTTTGAAGGTGTTAGACTTCTGTTTTTGCATTTTTCAAAAATTTTGGAAAAAATTGAAATTTGTGTGTGTTATTCTTCAATTACAGAGTATTATGAGTACGATATGAAAATTAGGTATTTTGCTTGTATCACATTTCAATTTTAACATTTTTAAAAAATATATAATAATTGAATTTTTTTGAAGGTGTCAGACTACTGTTTTTGCATTTTTATGAATTTTTTGAAAAAATTGAAACTTGTGTGTGTTAGTATTCAATTACAGAGTATTTTGAGTACGACATGAAAATTGATTATTTTACTTGTGTAACACTTCAATTTTAGCAATTTTTGAAAAATTATCATAATTGATTTTTTTGAAGGTGTTAGACTTCTCTTTTTGCATTTTTCAAAAATTTTTGAAAAAATTGAAATTTGTGTATGTTGGTCTTCAATTACGGATTATTTTGAGTACGACATGAAAATTGAGTATTTTGCTTGTATGACATTTCAATTTTAACATTTCAAAAAAATATATAATAATTGAATTTTTTGAAGGAGTTAGACTTCTTTTTTGCATTTTTAATAATTTTTTGAAAAAATTGAAACTTGTGGGTGTTAGTCTTCAATTACAGAGTATTTTGAGTACGACATGAAAATTGAGTGTTTTTCTTGGGGAACACTTCAATTTTAACATTTTTTGAAAAAATATAATAATTGAATTTTTTGAAGGTGTTAGACTTCTGTTTTTGCATTTTTCAGAAATTTTGGAAAAAATTGAAATTTGTGTATGTTAGTCTTCAATTACAGAGTCTTTTGAGTACGACATGAAAATTTGTGTATGTTAGTCTTCAATTACAGAGTATGTTGGTCTTCAATTACAGAGTCTTTTGAGTACGACATGAAAATTGAGTATTTTGCTAGTATGACATTTTAATTTTAACATTTTAAAAAAATATATAATAATTGAATATTTTCAAGGTGTTAGACTTCTTTTTTGCATTTTTAAGAATTTTTTGAAAAAATTGAAACTTGTGGATGTTAGTCTTCAATTACAGAGTATTTTTAGTACGACAAGAAAATTGAGTGTTTTTCTTGTGTAACACTTCAATTTTAACATTTTTTGAAAAACTATCATAATTGAATTTTTTGAAGGTGTTAGACTTCTGTTTTTGCATTTTTCAGAAAATTTGGAAAAAATTGAAATTTGTGTATGTTAGTCTTCAATTACAGAGTCTTTTGAGTACGACACGAAAATTGAGTATTTTTCTTTTGTTGAACTTAAATTTCAACATTTTTTGAAAGAATATCTTGATTGAATTTTTCGAAGATGTTGTACTTCAATTTTTTCATTTTTAAGAATTTTTTGAAAAAAAATTAAATTTATGTGTGTTAGTACTCAATTACGGAGTATTTTGAGTACGACATGAAAATTGAGTATTTTTCTTGCATTACATTTTAATTTTAGAAAATATAATTTTTGATTTTTTCGAAGGTGTTAGACTTCAATTTTTGCATTTTTAAGAATTTTTTGAAAAAAATGAAATTTGTGTGTGTTAGTCCTCAATTACATAGTATTTTGAGTACGACATGAAAATTGAGTATTTTTATTGTGTTACACTTCAATTTTGATATTTTTTTTAAAAATATCATAATTGACTTTTTTGAAGGTGTTAGACTTCTGTTTTTGCATTTTCAGAAATTTTGGAAAAAATTGAAATTTATGTATGTTTGTCTTCAATTACGGAGTATTCTAAGTACGGCATGAAAATTGATTATTTAGCTTGTATTACATTTCAATTTTAACATTTTTTTTAAAAATATAATAATTGAATTTTTTTTATGGTGTTAGACTTCTGTTATAGCATTTTTAAGAATTTTTTGAAAAAAATGAAACTTGTGTGTGTTAGTCTTCAATTACAGAGTATTTTGAGTACGACATGAAAATTGAGTATTTATCTTGTGTAACACTTCAATTTTAACATTTTTTTAAAAAATATCATAATTGAATTTTTTGAAGGTGTTAGACTTATGTTTTTGCATTTTTCAGAAATTTTGGAAAACAATGAAATTTGTGTATGTTAGTCTTCAATTACGGAGTATTTTGAGTACGACATGAAAATTGAGCATTTTTTTTGTATTACATTTTAATTTTAAATTTTTTTTAAAAATATAATAATTGAATTTTTCGAAGTTTTAAGAATTTTTTGAAAAAAAATGAAAATTGTGTGTGTTAGTCCTCAATTACGGAGTATTTTAAGTACGACATTAAAATTGAGTATTTTTATTGTGTTACATTTCAATTTTAACATTTTTTTGAAAATTGTGTGTGTTAGTCCTCAATTTTTTGAAAAAAAATGAAAATTGTGTGTGTTAGTCTTCAATTATGACATTTTTTCAATTTTAACATTTTTTTAAAAAATATCATAATTGAATTTTTTGAAGGTGTTAGACTTCTGTTTTTGCATTTTTCAAAAAATTTGGAAAAAATTGAAATTTGTGTGTGTTAGTCTTCAATTACGGAGTATTATGAGTACGACATGAAAATTGAGTATTTGGGTTGTATGACATTTCAATTTTAACATTTAAAAAAAATATATAACAATTAAATTTTTTGAAGGTGTTAGACTTCTGTTTTTGCACTTTTAATAAGTTTTTGAAAAAATTGAAACTTGTGTGTGTTAGTCTTCAATTGCAGAGTATTTTGAGTACGACAAGAAAATTGAGTATTTTTCTTGTATAACACTTCAATTTTAAGATTTTTTGAAAAAATATCATAATTGAATTTTTTGAAGGTGTTAGACTTCTGTTTTTGCATTTTTCAGAAATTTTGGAAAAAATTGAAATTTGTGTATGTTAGTCTTCAATTACGGAGTATTTTGAGTACGACATGAAAATTGAGTATTTTTCTTGTATTACATTTTAATTTTAACATTTTTTAATAAATATAATAATTGAATTTTTCGAAGGTGTTAGACTTCAATTTTTGCATTTTTAAGAATTTTTTGAAAAAAATGAAATTTGTGTGTGTTAGTCCTCAATTGCGGAGTATTTTAAGTACGACCTGAAAATTGCGTATTTTTATTGTGTTACATTTCAATTTTAACATTTTTTTAAAAAATATCATAATTGAATTTTTTTTTTTAAGGTGTTAGACTTCTGTTTTTGCATTATTAATAATTTATTGAAAAAATTGAAACTTGTGTGTGTTAGTCTTCAATTACAGAGTATTTTGAGTACGACATGAAAATTGAGTATATTTCTTGTATAACACTTCAATTTTAAGATTTTTATAAAAAATATCATAATTGAATTTTGGAAGGTGTTAGACTTCTGTTTTTGCATTTTTCAGAAATTTTGGAAAAAATTGAAATTTGTGTATGTTAGTCTTCAATTACGGAGTATTATGAGTACGACATGAAAATTGAGTATTTTGCTTGTATGACATTTCAATTTCAACATTTTTAAAAAATATATAATAATTGAATTTTTTTGAAGGTGTTAGACTTCTGTTTTTGCATTTTTAAGAATATTTTGAAAAAATTGAAACTTGTGTGTGGTTAGTCTTCAATTGCAGAGTATTTTGAGTACGGCATGAAAATTGAGTGTTTTTCTAGTGTAACTCTTCAATTTAAACATGTTTTGAAAAAATATAACAATTGAATTTTTTGAAGGTGTTAGACTTCTGTTTTTGCATTTTTCAGAAATTTTGGAAAAAATTGAAATTTGTGTATGTTAGTCTTCAATTACAGAGTATTTTGAGTACGACACGAAAATTGAGTATTTTTCTTTTGTTGCACTTAAATTTCAACATTTTTTGAAAGAATATCGTGATTAAATTTTTCGAAGATGTTGTACTTCAATTTTTGCATTTTTAAGCATTTCTTGAAAAAAATGAAATTTGTGTGTGTTAGTCCTCAATTACGGAGTATTTTGAGTACGACATGAAAATTGAGTATTTTTCTTGTATTACATTTTAATTTTAACATTTTTTAATAAATATAATAATTGAATTTTTCGAAGGTGTTAGACTTCAATTTTTGCATTTTTAAGAATTTTTTGAAAAAAATGAAATTTGTGTGTGTTAGTCCTCAATTGCGGAGTATTTTAAGTACGACATGAAAATTGCGTATTTTTATTGTGTTACATTTCAATTTTAACATTTTTTTAAAAAATATCATAATTGAATTTTTTTTAAGGTGTTAGACTTCTGTTTTTGCATTTTTAATAATTTATTGAAAAAATTGAAACTTGTGTGTGTTAGTCTTCAATTACAGAGTATTTTGAGTACGACATGAAAATTGAGTATTTTTCTTGTATAACACTTCAATTTTAAGATTTTTATAAAAAATATCATAATTGAATTTTTGAAGGTGTTAGACTTCTGTTTTTGGATTTTTCAGAAATTTTGGAAAAAATTGAAATTTGTGTATGTTAGTCTTCAATTACGGAGTATTATGAGTACGACATGAAAATTGAGTATTTTCCTTGTATGACATTTCAATTTCAACATTTTTAAAAAATATATAATAATTGAATTTTTTTGAAGGTGTTAGACTTCTGTTTTTGCATTTTTAAGAATTTTTTGAAAAAATTGAAACTTGTGTGTGGTTAGTCTTCAATTACAGAGTATTTTGAGTACGGCATGAAAATTGAGTGTTTTTCTAGTGTAACACTTCAATTTTAACATGTTTTGAAAAAATATAACAATTGAATTTTTTGAAGGTGTTAGACTTCTGTTTTTGCATTTTTCAGAAATTTTGGAAAAAATTGAAATTTGTGTATGTTAGTCTTCAATTACAGAGTATTTTGAGTACGACACGAAAATTGAGTATTTTTCTTTTGTTGCACTTAAATTTCAACATTTTTTGAAAGAATATCGTGATTAAATTTTTCGAAGATGTTGTACTTCAATTTTTGCATTTTTAAGCATTTCTTGAAAAAATAAAATTTGTGTGTGTTAGTCCTCAATTACGGAGTATTTTGAGTACGACATGAAATTTGAGTATTTTTCTTGTATTACATTTTAATTTTAAAATTTTTAAAAACATATAATAATTGAATTTTTCGAAGGTGTTAGACTTCAATTTAGCATTTCTAAGAATTTTTTGAAAAAAATGAAATTTGTGTGTGTTAGTCCTCAACTACGGAGTATTTTGAGTACGACATGAAAATTGAGTATTTTTATTGTGTTACACTTCAATTTTGACATTTTTTTTAAAAATATCATAATTTACTTTTTTGATGGTGTTAGACTTCTGTTTTTGCATTTTTCAGAAATTTTGGAAAAAATTGAAATTTATGAATGTTAGTCTTCAATTACAGAGTATTCTAAGTACGGCATGAAAATTGTTTATTTTGCTTGTATTACATTTCAATTTTAACATTTTTTTAAAAAATATAATAATTGAATTTTTTTTTATGGTGTTAGACTTCTGTTAATGCATTTTTAAGAATTTTTTGAAAAAATTGAAACTTGTGTGTGTTAGTCTACAATTACAGAGTATTTTGAGTACGGCATGAAAATTGAGTATTTATCTTGTGTAACACTTCAATTTTAACATTTTTTAAAAAAATATCATAATTGAATTTTTTGAAGGTGTTAGACTTCTGTTTTTGTATTTTTCAGAAATTTTGGAAAAAATTGAAATTTGTATATGTTAGTCTTCAATTACGGAGTATTTTCAGTACGACATGAAAATAGAGTACTTTTCTTGTATTACATTTTAATTTTCATATTTTTTAAAAAATATAATAATTGAATTTTTCGAAGGTGTTAGACTTCAATTTTTGCATTTTTAAGAATTTTTTGAAAAAAATTAAATTTGTGTGTGTTGGTCCACTATTACGGAGTATTTTAAGTACGACATGAAAATTGAGTATTTTTATTGTGTTACACTTCAATTTTAACATTTTAAAAAAAAAAAATCATAATTGAATTTTTTGAAGGTGTTAGACTTCTGTTTTTGCATTTTTCAAAAATTTTGGAAAAAATTGAAATTTGTGTGTGTTAGTCTTCAATTACAGAGTATTATGAGTACGATATGAAAATTAGGTATTTTGCTTGTATCACATTTCAATTTTAACATTTTTAAAAAATATATAATAATTGAATTTTTTTGAAGGTGTCAGACTACTGTTTTTGCATTTTTATGAATTTTTTGAAAAAATTGAAACTTGTGTGTGTTAGTATTCAATTACAGAGTATTTTGAGTACGACATGAAAATTGATTATTTTACTTGTGTAACACTTCAATTTTAACAATTTTTGAAAAATTATCATAATTGTTTTTTTGAAGGTGTTAGACTTCTATTTTTGCATTTTTCAAAAATTTTGGAAAAAATTGAAATTTGTGTATGTTGGTCTTCAATTACGGATTATTTTCAGTACGACATGAAAATTGAGTATTTTGCTTGTATGACATTTCAATTTCAACATTTCAAAAAAATATATAATAATTGAATTTTTTGAAGGAGTTAGACTTCTTTTTTGCATTTTTAATAATTTTTTGAAAAAATTGAAACTTGTGGGTGTTAGTCTTCAATTACAGAGTATTTTGAGTACGACATGAAAATTGAGTGTTTTTCTTGCGGAACACTTCAATTTTAGCATTTTTTGAAAAAATATAATAATTGAATTTTTTGAAGGTGTTAGACTTCTGTTTTTGCATTTTTCAGAAATTTTGGAAAAAATTGAAATTTGTGTATGTTAGTCTTCAATTACAGAGTCTTTTGAGTACGACATGAAAATTTGTGTATGTTAGTCTTCAATTACAGACTATGTTGGTCTTCAATTACAGAGTCTTTTGAGTACGACATGAAAATTGAGTATTTTGCTAGTATGACATTTTAATTTTAACATTTTAAAAAAATATATAATAATTGAATATTTTCAAGGTGTTAGACTTCTTTTTTGCATTTTTAAGAATTTTTTGAAAAAATTGAAACTTGTGGATGTTAGTCTTCAATTACAGAGTATTTTTAGTACGACAAGAAAATTGAGTGTTTTTCTTGTGTAACACTTCAATATTAACATTTTTTGAAAAACTATCATAATTGAATTTTTTGAAGGTGTTAGACTTCTGTTTTTGCATTTTTCAGAAAATTTGGAAAAAATTGAAATTTGTGTATGTTAGTCTTCAATTACAGAGTCTTTTGAGTACGACACGAAAATTGAGTATTTTTCTTTTGTTGAACTTAAATTTCAACATTTTTTGAAAGAATATCGTGATTGAATTTTTCGAAGATGTTGTACGTCAATTTTTTCATTTTTAAGAATTTTTTGAAAAAAAATTAAATTTGTGTGTGTTAGTACTCAATTACGGAGTATTTTGAGTACGACATGAAAATTGAGTATTTTTCTTGCATTACATTTTAATTTTAGAAAATATAATTTTTGAATTTTTCGAAGGTGTTAGACTTCAATTTTTGCATTTTTAAGAATTTTTTGAAAAAAATGAAATTTGTGTGTGTTAGTCCTCAATTACATAGTATTTTGAGTACGACATGAAAATTGAGTATTTTTATTGTGTTACACTTCAATTTTGATATTTTTTTTAAAAATATCATAATTGACTTTTTTGAAGGTGTTAGACTTCTGTTTTTGCATTTTCAGAAATTTTGGAAAAAATTGAAATTTATGTATGTTTGTCTTCAATTACGGAGTATTCTAAGTACGGCATGAAAATTGATTATTTAGCTTGTATTACATTTCAATTTTAACATTTTTTTTAAAAATGTAATAATTGAATTTTTTTTATGGTGTTAGACTTCTGTTATAGCATTTTTAAGAATTTTTTGAAAAAATTGAAACTTGTGTGTGTTAGTCTTCAATTACAGAGTATTTTGAGTACGACATGAAAATTGAGTATTTATCTTGTGTAACACTTCAATTTTAACATTTTTTTAAAAAATATCATAATTGAATTTTTTGAAGGTGTTAGACTTATGTTTTTGCATTTTTCAGAAATTTTGGAAAACATTGAAATTTGTGTATGTTAGTCTTCAATTACGGAGTATTTTGAGTACGACATGAAAATTGAGCATTTTTTTTGTATTACATTTTAATTTTAAATTTTTTTTAAAAATATAATAATTGAATTTTTCGAAGTTTTAAGAATTTTTTGAAAAAAAATGAAAATTGTGTGTGTTAGTCCTCAATTACGGAGTATTTTAAGTACGACATTAAAATTGAGTATTTTTATTGTGTTACACTTCAATTTTAACATTTTTTTAAAAAATATCATAATTGAATTTTTTGAAGGTGTTAGACTTCTGTTTTTGCATTTTTCAAAAAATTTGGAAAAAATTGAAATTTGTGTGTGTTAGTCTTCAATTACGGAGTATTATGAGTACGACATGAAAATTGAGTATTTGGGTTGTATGACATTTCAATTTTAACATTTAAAAAAAATATATAACAATTGAATTTTTTGAAGGTGTTAGACTTCTGTTTTTGCACTTTTAATAAGTTTTTGAAAAAATTGAAACTTGTGTGTGTTAGTATTCAATTGCAGAGTATTTTGAGTACGACAAGAAAATTGAGTATTTTTCTTGTATAACACTTCAATTTTAAGATTTTTTGAAAAAATATCATAATTGAATTTTTTGAAGGTGTTAGACTTCTGTTTTTGCATTTTTCAGAAATTTTGGAAAAAATTGAAATTTGTGTATGTTAGTCTTCAATTACGGAGTATTTTGAGTACGACATGAAAATTGAGTATTTTTCTGGTATTACATTTTAATTTTAACATTTTTTAATAAATATAATAATTGAATTTTTCGAAGGTGTTAGACTTCAATTTTTGCATTTTTAAGAATTTTTTGAAAAAAATGAAATTTGTGTGTGTTAGTCCTCAATTGCGGAGTATTTTAAGTACGACATGAAAATTGCGTATTTTTATTGTGTTACATTTCAATTTTAACATTTTTTTAAAAAATATCATAATTGAATTTTTTTTTAAGGTGTTAGACTTCTGTTTTTGCATTTTTAATAATTTATTGAAAAAATTGAAACTTGTGTGTGTTAGTCTTCAATTACAGAGTATTTTGAGTACGACATGAAAATTGAGTATTTTTCTTGTATAACACTTCAATTTTAAGATTTTTATAAAAAATATCATAATTGAATTTTTGAAGGTGTTAGACTTCTGTTTTTGCATTTTTCAGAAATTTTGGAAAAAATTGAAATTTGTGTATGTTAGTCTTCAATTACGGAGTATTATGAGTACGACATGAAAATTGAGTATTTTGCTTGTATGACATTTCAATTTCAACATTTTTAAAAAATATATAATAATTGAATTTTTTTGAAGGTGTTAGACTTCTGTTTTTGCATTTTTAAGAATATTTTGAAAAAATTGAAACTTGTGTGTGGTTAGTCTTCAATTGCAGAGTATTTTGACTACGGCATGAAAATTGAGTGTTTTTCTAGTGTAACACTTCAATTTAAACATGTTTTGAAAAAATATAACAATTGAATTTTTTGAAGGTGTTAGACTTCTGTTTTTGCATTTTTCAGAAATTTTGGAAAAAATTGAAATTTGTGTATGTTAGTCTTCAATTACAGAGTATTTTGAGTACGACACGAAAATTGAGTATTTTTCTTTTGTTGCACTTAAATTTCAACATTTTTTGAAAGAATATCGTGATTAAATTTTTCGAAGATGTTGTACTTCAATTTTTGCATTTTTAAGCATTTCTTGAAAAAAATGAAATTTGTGTGTGTTAGTCCTCAATTACGGAGTATTTTGAGTACGACATGAAAATTGAGTATTTTTCTTGTATTACATTTTAATTTTAACATTTTTTAATAAATATAATAATTGAATTTTTCGAAGGTGTTAGACTTCAATTTTTGCATTTTTGAGAATTTTTTGAAAAAAATGAAATTTGTCTGTGTTAGTCCTCAATTGCGGAGTATTTTAAGTACGACATGAAAATTGCGTATTTTTATTGTGTTACATTTTAATTTTAACATTTTTTCAAAAAATATCATAATTGAATTTTTTTTAAGGTGTTAGACTTCTGTTTTTGCATTTTTAATAATTTATTGAAAAAATTGAAACTTGTGTGTGTTAGTCTTCAATTACAGAGTATTTTGAGTACGACATGAAAATTGAGTATTTTTCTTGTATAACACTTCAATTTTAAGATTTTTATAAAAAATATCATAATTGAATTTTTGAAGGTGTTAGACTTCTGTTTTTGGATTTTTCAGAAATTTTGTAAAAAATTGAAATTTGTGTATGTTAGTCTTCAATTACGGAGTACTATGAGTACGACATGAAAATTGAGTATTTTGCTTGTATGACATTTCAATTTCAACATTTTTAAAAAATATATAATAATTGAATTTTTTTGAAGGTGTTAGACTTCTGTTTTTGCATTTTTAAGAATTTTTTGAAAAAATTGAAACTTGTGTGTGGTTAGTCTTCAATTACATAGTATTTTGAGTACGGCATGAAAATTGAGTGTTTTTCTAGTGTAACACTTCAATTTTAACATGTTTTGAAAAAATATAACAATTGAATTTTTTGAAGGTGTTAGACTTCTGTTTTTGCATTTTTCAGAAATTTTGGAAAAAATTGAAATTTGTGTATGTTAGTCTTCAATTACAGAGTATTTTGAGTAAGACATGAAAATTGAGTATTTTGCTTGTATGACATTTCAATTTTAACATTTTTAAAAAATATATAATAATTGAATTTTTTTGAAGGTGTTAGACTTCTGTTTTTGCATTTTTAATAATTTTTTGAAAAAATTGAAACTTGTGTGTGTTAGTCTTCAATTACAGAGTATTTTGAGTACGACATGAAAATTGAGTATTTTTCTTGTATAACACTTCAATTTTAAGATTTTTTGAAAAAATATCATAAATGAAATTTTGAAGGTGTTAGACTTCTGTTTTTGCATTTTTCAGAAATTTTGGAAAAAATTGATATTTGTGTATGTTAGTCTTCAATTACGGAGTATTATGAGTAAGACATGAAAATTGAGTATTTTGCTTGTATGACATTTCAATTTTAACATTTTAAAAAAATATATAATAATTGAATTTTTTGAAGGTGTTAGACTTCTGTTTTTGCATTTTTAATAATTTTTTGAAAAAATTGAAACTTGTGTGTGTTAGTCTTCAATTACAGAGTATTTTGAGTACGACATGAAAATTGAGTATTTTTCTTGTATAACACTTCAATTTTAAGATTTTTTGAGAAAATATCATAAATGAATTTTTGAAGGTGTTAGACTTCTGTTTTTGTATTTTTAAGAATTTTTTGAAAAAATTTAAACTTCTGTGTGTTAGTCTTCAATTGCAGAGTATTTTGAGTACGGCATGAAAATTGAGTGTTTTTCTAGTGTAACACTTCAATTTTAACATGTTTTGAAAAAATATCATAATTGAATTTTTTGATGGTCTTACACTTCTGTTTTTGCATTTTTCAGAATTTTTGGAAAAAATTGAAATTTGTGTATGTTAGTCTTCAATTACATAGTATTTTGAGTACCACACGAAAATTGAGTATTTTTCTTTTGTTGCACTTAAATTTCCACATTTTTTGAAATAATATCGTGATTGAATTTTTTGAAGATGTCGTACTTCAATTTTTGCATTCTTCAGGATTTTTTGAAAAACATGAAATTTGAGTGTGTTAGTCCTCAATTACGGAGTATTCTGAGTACGGCATGAAAATTGATTATTTTACTTGTATTACATTTCAATTTTAACATTTTTAATAAAAATATAATAATTGAATTTTTTTGATGGTGTTAGACTTCTGTCTTAGCATTTTTAAGAATTTTTTGAAAAAATTGAAACTTGTGTGTGTTAGTCTTCAATTACAGAGTATTTTTAGTACGACATGAAAATTGAGTATTTTGCTTGTATGAAATTTCAATTTTAACATTTTGAAAAAATATATAATAATTGAATTTTTTTTAAGGTGTTAGACTTCTTTTTTGCATTTTTAAGAATTGCTTGAAAAAATTGAAACTTGTGTGTGTTAGTCTATAATTATTGAGTAGTTTGAGTACGACGTGAAAATTGACTGTTTTTCTTGGGTAACACTTCAATTTTGAAATTTTTTGAAAAAATATAATAATTGAATTTTTTTGATGATGTTAGACTTCTGTTTTAGCATTTTAAAGAATTTTTTGAAAAAAATGAAATTTGTGATGTGTTAGTCCTCAAATACATAGTATTTTGAGTGCGACATGAAAATTGAGTATTTTTCTTGTATTACATTTTAAGTTTAACATTTTTTTAATAATATAATAATTGAATTTTTCGAAGCTGTTAGACTTCGATTTTTGCATTTTTAAGAATTTTTTGAAAAATATGAAATTTGTGTGTGTTAGTGCTCAATTACGGAGTATTTTGAGTACGACATGAAAATAGAGTATTTTTATTGTGTTACACTTCAATTTTAACATTTTTTTTTAAAATATGATAATTTAATTTTTTTTGATGGTGTTACACTTCTGTTTTTGCATTTTTCAAAAATTTTGGAAAAAATTGAAATTTATGTATGTTAGTCTTCAATTACAGAGTATTTTGAGTACGACATGAAAATTGATTATTTTGCTTGTATTACATTTTAATTTTAACATTCTTTTAAAAATATGATAATTGAATTTTTCGAAGGTGTCAGACTTCAATTTTTGCATTTTTAAGAATTTTTTGAAAAAAATGAAATTTGTGTGTGTTAGTGCTCAATTACGGAGTATTTTGAGTACGACATGAAAATAGAGTATTTTTATTGTGTTACACTTCAATTTTAACATTTTTTTTAAAAATGTCATAATTGAATTTTTTGAAGGTACGACTTCTGTTTTTGCATTTTTCAAAAATTTTGGAAAATATTGAAATTTATGTATGTTAGCCTTCAATTACGGAGTATTCTGAGTACGACTTGAAAATTGATTATTTTGCTTGTATAACATTTCAATTTTAACATGTTTAAAAAATATATAATAATTGAATTTTTTTTTATGGTGTTAGACTTCTGTTTTTGCATTTATAATAATTTTTTGAAAAAATTGAAACTTGTGTGTGTTAGTCTTCAATTACAGAGTATTTTGAGAACGACATGAAAATTGTGTAGTTTGCTTGTGTAACACTTCAATTTTTACATTTTTTTTAAAAATATCATAATTGAATTTTTTGAAGGTTTTAGACTACTTTTTTGCATTTTTAAGAATTTTATGAAAAAATTGAAACTTGTGTGTGTTAGTCTTCAATTACATAATATTTTGAGTACGACATGAAAATTGAGTATTTTGCATGTGTAACATTTCAATTTTAACATTTTTTGAAAAAAATATCATAATTGAATTTTTTTGAAGGTGTTAGACTTATGTTTTTGCATTTTTCAGAAATTTTTGAAAAAATTGAAATTTGTGTATGTTAGTCTTCAATTACAGAGTATTTTGAGTACGACATGAAAATAGTATATTTTGCTTGTGTAACACTTCAATTTTTACATTTTAAAAAAAAATATCTTAATTGAATTTTTTGAAGGTGTTGGACTTCCGTTTTTTCATTTTTCAAAAATTTTGGAAAAAATTGAAATTTGTATATGTTATTGTTCAATTACGGAGTATTTTGAGTACGACATGAAAATTGAGTATTTTTCTTGTATTACATTTTAATTTTAACATATTTTTAAAAATATAATTATTGAATTTTTCGAAGGTGTTAGACGTCAATTTTTGCATTTTTATGAATTTTTAGAAAAAATGAAATTTGTGTGTGTTAGTCCTCAATTACGGTGTATTTTGAGTACGACATGAAAATTGAGTATTTTGCGTGTATGACATTTCAATTTTAACATTTAAAAAATATATATATTAAATGAATTTTTTGAAGATGTTGGACTTCTGTTTTTGCATTTTTAAGAATTTTTTGAAAAAATTGAAACTTGGGTGTGTTAGTCTTCAATTACTGAGTATTTTGAATGCGACATGAAAATTGAGTATTTTGCTTGTGTAACACTTCAATTTTAACATTTTTTGAAAAAATATCATAATTGAAGTTTTTGAAGGTGTTGAACTTCTGTTTTTGCATTTTTCAAAAATTTTGGAAAAAATTGAAACTTGTGTGTGTTAGTCTTCAATTACGGAGTACTTTGAGTACGACATGAAAATTGTGTATTTTGCTTGTGTAACACTTCAATTTTTACATTTTTAAAAAAAAATATCATAATTGAATTTTTTGAAGGTGTTAGACTTCTGTTTTTGCAATTTTCGGAAATTTTGGAAAAAATTGAAATTTGTGTACGTTAGTCTTCAATTACGGAGTATTTTGGGTACGACATGAAAATTGAGTATTTTTCTTGTATTACATTTTAATTTTAACATTTTTTTAAAAATATAATAATTGAATTTTTCGAAGGTGTCAGTCTTCAATTTTTGCATTTTTAAGAATTTTTTGGAAAAATTGAAACTTGTGTGTGTTAGTCTACAATTACAGAGTATTTTGAGTACGACATGAAAATTGAGTGTTTTTCTGGTGTAACACTTCAATTTTAACATTTTTTGATAAAATATCATTATTGAATTTCCTGAAGGTGTTAGACTTCTGTTTTTGCATTTTTCGGAAATTTTGGAAAAAATTGAAATTTGTGTATGTTAGTCTTCAATTACAGAGTATTTTGAGTACGACGCGAAAATTGAGTATTTTTCTTTTGTTGCACTTAAATTTCAACATTTTAGAAAGAATATCGTGATTGAATTTTCCGAAGATGTTTGACTTCAATTTTTGCATTTTTAAGTATTTTTTGAAAAAAATGAAATTTGTGTGTGTTAGTCCTCAATTAAGGAGTATTTTTAGTATGACATGAAAATTGAGTATTTTGTTTGTGTAACACTTCAATTTTAACATTTTTAGAAAAAATATCATAATTGAATTTTTTGAAGGTGTTAGACTTCTGTTTTTGCATTTTTCAGAAATTTTGGAAAAAAATTGAAATTTTTGTATGTTAGTCTTCAATTACGGAGTATTTTGAGTACGACATCAAAATTGAGTATTTTGCTTGTATTACGTTTTAATTTTAACATTTTTAAAAAAATATAATAATTGAATTTTTTGAAGGTGTTAGAATTGAATTTATGCATTTTTAAGAATTTTGTGAAAAAAATGAAATTTTTGTGTGTTAGTCCTCAATTACGGAGTATTTTGAGTAGGACATGAAAATTGAGTATTTTTATTGTGTTACACTTCAATTTTAAAAAAAATTTTAAAAATGTCATAATTGAATTTTTTTGAAGGTGTTAGACTTCTGTTTTTGCATTTTTCAGAAATTTTGGAAATAATGGAAATTTATGTATGATAGTCTTCAATTACGGAGTATTTTGAGGACGACATGAAAATTGAGTATTTTTTTTGTATGACATTTCAATTTTACATTTTAAAAAACATACAATAATTAAATTTTTTGAAGGTGTTAGACTTCTGTTTTTGCACTTTTAAGAATTTTTTTAAAATTGAAACTTGTTAACGTCTTGAATTACAGAGTCATTTGAGTACGACATGAAAATTGAGTATTTTTCTTGTGTAACACTTCAATTTTTACATTTTTTGAAAAAATGTCATAATAGAATTTTTTTTGAAGGTGTTAGACTTCTGTTTTTGGATTTTTCAAAAAATTTTGAAAAAATTGAAATTTGTGTACGTTTGTCTTCAATTACGGAGTATTTTGAGTACGACATGAAAATAGAGTATTTTGCTTGTATGACATTTCAGTTTTAACATTTTTAAAAAAAATATAATAATTTAATTTTTCGAAGGTGTTAGACTTCAATTTTAGAATTTTTAAGAATTTTTTGAAAAAAATGAATTTTGTGTGTGTCAGTCCTCAATTACGGAGTATTTTGAGTACGACATGAAAATTGAGTATTTTTATTGTGTTACACTTCAATTTTAACATTTTTTTTTTAAATATCATAATGGAATTTTTCGAACATGTTAGACTTCTGTTTTTGCATTTTTCAGAAATTTTGGAAAAAATTAAAATTAATGTATGTTAGTATTCAATTACAGAGTATTCTGAGTATGACATGAAAATTGATTATTTTGCTTGTATTACATTTTAATTTTAACATTTTTTTAAAAAATATAATAATTGAATTTTTTTTTTTATGGTGTTAGACTTCTGTTTTTGCATTTTTAAGAATTTTTTGAAAAAATTGTAACTTGTGTGTGTTAGTCGTCAATTGAAGAGTATTTTGAGTACGACATGAAAATTGTGTATTTTGCTTGTGTAACACTTCAATTTTTACATTTTTAAAAAATATATCATAATTGAATTTTTTGAAGGTGTTAGACTTCAGTTTTTGCATTTTTCGGAAATTTTGGAAAAAATTGAAATTTGTGTATGTTAGTCTTCGATTACGTAGTATTTTGAGTACGACACGAAAATTGAGTATTTTTCTTGTATTACATTTTAATTTTAACATTTTTTTAAAAATATAACAATTGAATTCTTTGAAGGTGTTAGTCTTCAATTTTTGCATTTTTAAGAATTTTTTGGAAAAATTGAAACTTGTGTGTGTTAAGTCTACAATTACAGAGTATTTTGAGTATGACATGAAAATTGATTGTTTTTCTTGTGTAACACTTCAATTTTAACATTTTTTGAAAAAATATCATTATTGAATTTTTTGAAGGTGTTAGACTTCTGTTTTTGCATTTCTTGAAAATGTGGAAAAAATTGAAATTTGTTTATGTTAGTCTTCAATTACAGAGTATTTTGAGTACGACTCGAAAATTGAGTATTTTTCTTTTGTTGCACTTAAATTTCAACTTTTTTGAAAGAATATCGTGATTGAATTTTTCGAAGATGTTAGATTTCTGTTTTATCATTTTTAAGAATTTTTTGAAAAAAATGAAATTTGTGTGTGTTAGTCCTCAATTACGGAGTATTTTTAGTATGACATGAAAATTTAGTATTTTGCTTGTGTAACACGTCAACTTTAACATTTTTAGAAAAAATATCATAATTGAATTTTTTGAAGGTGTTAGACTTCTGTTTTTGCATTTTTCAGAAATTTTGGAAAAAATTGAAATTTGTGTATGTTAGTCTTCAATTACGGAGTATTTTGAGTACGACATAAAAATTGAGTATTTTGCTTGTATTACGTTTTAATTTTAACATTTTAAAAAATATATAATAATTGAATTTTTCGAAGGTGTTAGAATTCAATTTTTGCATTTTTAAGAATTTTTTGAAAAAAATGAAATTTTTGTGTGTTAGTCCTAAATTACGGAGTATTTTGAGTACGACATGAAAATTGAGAATATTTATTGTGTTACACTTCAATTTTAACATTTTTTTTAAAAATGTCATAATTGAATTTTTTGAAAGTGTTAGACTTCTGTTTTTGCATTTTTCAGAAATTTTGGAAAAAATTGAAATTTCTGTATGATACTCTTCAATTACGGAGTATTTTGAGGACGACATGAAAATTGAGTATTTTTCTTGTATGACATTTCAATTTTAACATTTAAAAAAAAAATACAATAATTGAATTTTTTGATGGTGTTAGACTTCTGTTTTTGCATTTTTAAGAATTTTTTTTAAATTGAAACTTGTGTGTGTTAGTCTTCAATTACAGAGTATTTTGAGTACGACATGAAAATTGAGTATTTTTATTGTGTTACACTTCAATTTTACCATTTTTTTTAAAAATATCATAATTGAATTTTTCGAAGGTGTTAGACTTCTGTTTTTGCATTTTTCAGAAATTTTGGAAAAAATTGAAATTTTTGTATGTTAGTCTTCAATTGCGGAGTATTCTGAGTACGACATGAAACTTGATTATTATGCTTGTATTACATTTCAATTTTAACATTTTTTTAAAAAATATAATAATTACATTTTTAAATGGTGTTAGACATCTGTTTTTGCATTTTTAAGAATTTTTTGAAAAAATTATAAGTTGTGTGTGTTAGTCTTCAATTACAGAGTATTTTGAGTACGACATGAAAATTGTTTATTTTGCTTGTGTAATACTTCAATTTTTACATATTTAAAAAAAATATCATAATTGAATTTTTTTTAAGGTGTTAGACTTCTGTTTTTGCATTTTTCAGAAATTTTGTAAAAAATTGAAATTTGTGTATGTTAGTCTTCAACTACGGAGTATTTTGAGTACGACATAAAAATTGAGTATTTTTCTTGTATTACATTTTAATTTTAACATTTTTTTAAAAATATAATTATTGAATTTTTTGAAGGAGTTAGACTTCAATTTTTGCATTTTTAGAATTTTTTGAAAAAATGAAATTTGTGTGTGTTAGTCCTCAATTACGGAGTATTTTGAGTACGACATAAAAATTGAGTATTTTGCATGTATGACATTTCAATTTTAACATTTAAAAAAAAAATACAATAATTGAATTTTTTGAAGATGTTAGACTTCTGTTTTTGCATTTTTAAGAATTTTTTGAAAAAATTGAAACTTGTGTGTGTTAGTCTTCAATTACAGAGCATTTTGAGTGCGACATGAAAATTGAGTGTTTTGCTTGTGTAACACTTCAATTTTAACATTTTTTCAAAAAATATCATAATAGAATTTTTTGAAGCTGTTAGACTTCTGTTTTTGCATTTTTCAGAAATTTTGGAAAAAATTGAAATTTGTGTATGTCAGTCTTCAATTACGGAGTATTTTGAGTACGAAATAAAAATTGAGTATTTTGCTTGTATTACTTTTAATTTTAAAATTTTTTTAAAAATATAATAATTTAATTTTTCGAAGGTGTTAGACTTCAGTTTTTGCATTTTAAGGAATTTTTTGAAAAAATGAAATTTTTGTGTGTTACTCCTCAATTCCGGAGTATTTCGAGTACGACATGAAAATTGAGTATTTTTAGTGTGTTACACTTCAATTTTAACAATTTTTTTAAAAATATCATAATTGAATTTTTTTGAAGGTGTTAGACTTCTGTTTTTGGATTTTTTAGATATTTTGTAAAAAATTGAAATTTATGTATGTTAGTTTTCAATTACGGAGTATTCTGAGTACGACATGAAAATTGATTATTTTGCTAGTATTATATTTCAATTTTAACATTTTTTTAAAAAATATAATAATTGAATTTTTTTTTTTTCGTGGTGTCAGACTTCTGTTTCTGCATTTTTAAGAATTTTTTGAAAAAATTGAAACTTGTGTGTGTTAGTCTTCAATTACACAGTATTTTGAGTACAACATGAAAATTGTGTAGTTTGCTTGTGTAACACTTCAATTTTTACATTTTTTGAAAAAATATCATAATTGAATTTTTTGAAGGTGTTAGACTTCTGTTTTTGCCTTTTTCAGAAATTTTGGAAAAAATTGAAATTTGTGTATGTTAGTCTTCAATTACGGATTATTTTAAGTACGACATGAAAATTGAGAATTTTTCTTATATTACATTTTAATTTTAACATTTTTTTAAAAATATAATAATTGAATTTTTTTAAGGTGTTAGAATTCTTTTTTGCATTTTTTAGAATTTTTTTAAAAAATTGAAACTTGTGTGTGTTAGTCTTCAATTACAGAGTATTTTGAGTACGACATGAAAATTGAGTGTTTTTCTTGTGTAACACTTCAATTTTGACATTTTTTGAAAAAATATCATTATTGAATTTTTTGAAGGGGTTAGACTTCTGTTTTTCCATTTTTCAGAAATTTTGGAAAAAAATTGAAATTTGTGTATGTTAGTCTTCAATTACAGAGTATTTTGAGTACGACACGAAAATTAAGTATTTTTCGTTTGTTGCACTTAAATTTCAATATTTTTTGAAAGAATATCGTGATTGAATTTTTCGAAGATGTTAGACTTCAATTTTTGCATTTTTAAGAATTTTTTGAAAAAAATGAAATTTGCGTGTATTAGTCCTCAATTATGGAGTATTTTGAGTACGACATGAAAATTGAGTATTTTTCTTGTATTACGTTTTAATTTTAACATTTTTTTAAAAATAGAATAATTGAATTTTTCGAAGGTGTTAGACTTGAATTATTGCATTTTTAAGAATTTTTTGAAAAAAAATGAAATTTGTGTGTGTTAGTCCTCAATTACGGAGTATTTTGAGTACGACATGAAAATTGAGTACTTCTATTGTGTTACACTTCAATTTTAAAAATTTAAAAATATATATCATAATCGAATTTTTTAAGGTGTTAGACTTCTGTTTTTGCATTTTTTAGAAATTTTGGAAAAAATTGAAATTTATGTATGTTAGTCTTCAATTACGGATTATTCTGAGTACGACATGAAAATTGATTATTTTGCTTATATTAAATTTCAGTTTTAACATTTTAAAAAAATATATAATAATTGAATTTTTTTGATGGTGTTGGACTTCTCTTTTTGCATTTTTAAGAATTTTTTGAAAAAATTGAAACTTGTGTGTTTTAGTCTTCAATTACAGAGTATTTTGAGTACGACATGAAAATTGTGTATTTTGCTTTTGTAACACTTCAATTTTTACATTTTTTGAAAAAATATCATAATTGATTTTTTTGAAGGTGTTAGACTTCTGTTTTTGCATTTTTCAGAAATTTTGGAAAAAATTGAAATTTGTGTATGTTAGCCTTCAATTACGGAGTATTTTGAGTACGACATGAAAATTGAGTATTTTTCTTGTATTACATTTTAAATTTAACATTTTTTTAAAAATATAATAATTGAATTTTTCGAAGGTATTAGACTTCAATTTTTGCATTTTTAAGAATTTTTTGAAAAATTGAAATTTGTGTATGTTAGACTTCAATTACAGAGTATTTTCAGTACGACATGAAAATTGAGTATTTTTCATGAATTACATTTTAATTTTAACATTTTATTAAAAATATAATAATTGAATTTTTCGAAGGAGTTAGACTTCAATTTTTGCATTTTTAAGAATTTTTTAAAAAAATGAAATTTGTGTGTGTTAGTCCTCAATTACGAAGTATTTTGAGTACGACATGAAAATTGAGTATTTTGCGTGTATGACGTTTCAATTTTAACATTTTTAAAAAAAATACAATAATTGAATTTTTTTTTTTTTTTGAAGGTGTTAGACTTCTGTTTTTGCATTTTTAAGAATTTTTTGAAAAAATTGAAACTTGTGTGTGTTAGTCTTCAATTACAGAGTATTTTGAGTACAACACGAAAATTGTGTATTTTGGTTGTGTAACACTTCAATTTTTAGATTTTTTTAAAAAATATCATAATTGAATTTTTTGAAGGTGTTAGATTTATGTTTTTGCATTTTTCAGAAATTTTGAAAAAAATTGAAATTTGTGTATGATAGTCTTCAATTATGGACTATTTAGAGTACGACATGAAAATTGATTATTTTGCTTGTAATACATTTCAATTTTAACATTTTTAAAAAAAATATAATAATTTAATTTTTTTTTATGGTGTTAGACTACTGTTTTTGCATTTTTAAGAATTTTTAAAAAATATTGAAACTTGTGTGTGCTAGTCTTCAATTACAGAGTGTTTTGAGAACGACATGGAAATTGCGTATTTTGCTTGTGTTACACTTCAATTTAAACATTTTTTGGAAAAATATCATAATTGAATTTTTTGAAGGTGTTAGACTTCTGTTTTTGCATTTTTCAAAAATTTTAGAAAAAATTGAAATTTGTGTATGTTAGTCTTCAATTACGGAGTATTTTGAGTAAGACATGAAAATTGAGTATTTTGCATGTATTACATTTCAATATTAACATTTTTTAAAAAATATAATAATTGAATTTTTTTTGAAGGTGTTAGACTTCTGTTTTTGCATTTTTAAGAATTTTTTGAAAAAATTGAAACTTCTGTGTGTTAGTCTTCAATAACAGAGTATTTTGAGTACGACATGAAAATTGAGTATTTTACTTTTGTTACACTTCAATTTTAACATTTTTTGAAAAAATATCTTGATTGAATTTTTCGAAGGTGTTAGACTTCAATTTTTGTATTTTTGACAATTTTTCGAAAAAAAAATGAAATTTGTGCGTCTTAGTGCTCAATAACGGAGAATTTTGAGTACGGCATGAAAATTGATTATTTTGCTTGTGTTACACTTCAATTTTAACATTTTTTTAAAATATATCATAATTGAATTTTTTGGAAGGTGTTAGACTTCTGTTTTTGTATATTTCAGAAATTTTGGAAAAAATTGAAATATGTGTATGTTAGTCTTCAATTTAGGAGTATTTTGAGTACGACAAGAAAATTGAGTATTTTCCTTGTGTTACATTACAATTTTAACATTTTTAAAAAAAATATAATAATTGAATTTTTTGAAGGTGTTAGACTTCTGTTTTTGCATTTTTAATATTTTTTTGAAAAAATTGAAACTTCTGTGTGTTAGTCTTCAATAACAGAGTATGTTGAGTACGACATGAAAATTGAGTATTTTACTTTTGTTAGACTTCAATTTTAACATTTTTTGAAAAAAAATCTTGATTGAATTTGTCGAACGTGTTAGACTTCGATTTTTGCATTTTTAACAATTTTTTGAAAAAAAATGAAATTTGTGCGTGTTAGTCCTCAATTACGTAGAATTTTGAGTACGGCATGAAAATTGATTATTTTGCTTGTGTTACACTTTAATTTTAACATTTTTTTAAAAAAATATCATAATTGAATTTTTTTGAAGGTGTTAGACTTCTATTTTTGCATTTTTCAGAAATTTTGGAAAAAATTGAAATTTGTGTTTGTTAGTCTTCAATTTAGGAGTATTTTGAGTACGACATGAAAATTGAGTATTTTGCTTGTGTTACACTACAATTTTAACATTTTCATAAAAAATATCATAATTGAATTTTAAGGTGTTACACTTCTGTTATTGTATTTTTAAGAATTTTTTGAAAAAATTGAAACTTGTGTGTGTTAGTCTTCAATTACATAGTATTTTGAGTACGACACGAAAATTGAGTATTTTTCTTTTGTTACACTTCAATTTCAACATTTTTTGAAAAAATATCGTGATTGAATTTTTCAAAGGTGTTAGACTTCAAATTTTGCATTTTTAAGAATTTTTTGATAAAAATGAAATTTGTGTGTGTTAGTCTTCAATTACGGAGTATTTTGAGTGCGACATGAAAATGTAGCATTTTGCTAGTGTTATATTTCAAATTTCAAATTTTTAAAAAATATCATATTTGAATTTTTCGAAGGTGTTAGACTTCAGTTTTTTGCATTTTTAAGAAATTTTTGAAAAAAATGAAATTTGTGTGTGTTAGTGTTTAATTACGGAGTATTTTGAGTACGACATGAAAATTGAATATTTTGCTTGTATTACATTTCAATTTTAACATTTTTTTAGAAAATATAATAATTGAATTTTTTGAAGGTGTTAGACTTCTGTTTTTGCATTTTAAAGAATTCTTTGAAAAATTGAAACTTGTGTGTGTTAGTCTTCAATTACGGAGTATTTTGAGTACGAGATGAAAATTGAGTATTTTGCTTGTGTTACCCTTCAATTTTAACATTTTTTGAAAAAATATCACAATTGAAATTTGTGAAGGTGTTAGATTTCTGTTTTTGCATTTTTCAGAAATTTTGAGAGAAATTGAAATTTGTGTACGTTAGTCTTCAAATACGGAGTATTTTGAGTAAGACATGAAAATTCAGTATTTTGCTTGTATTACAATTTTACTTTAACATTTTTTTAAAAAATATCATAATTGAATTTTGTGAAGGTGTTAGACTTCTGTTATTCCATTTTTAAGAATTTTTTTAAAAAATTGAAACTTGTGTGTGTTAGTCTTCAATTACAGAGTATTTTGAGTACCACACGAAAATTGAGTATTTTCCTTTTGTTACTCTTAAATTTTAACGTTTTTTGAAAAAATATCATAATTGAATTTTTTGAAGGTGTTAGACTTATGTTTTTGCATTATTCAGAAATTTTGGAAAAAAATTGAAATTTCTGTATGTTAGTCTTCAATTACGGAGTATTTTGAGTACGACATGAAAATTGAGTATTTTGCTTCCGTTACACTTCAATTTTAACGTTTTTTTAAAAACATATCACAATTGATTTTTTTGAAGGTGTTAGACTTTTGTTTTTGAATTTTTCAGAAATTTTGGAAAAAACTGAAATTTGTGTTGTTAGTCTTCGATTACGGAGTATTTTAAGTACGACACGGAAATTGAGTATTTTTCTTTTTTGACACTTCAATTTCAACATTTTTTGAAAAAATATAGTGATTGAATTTTTCGAAGGTGTTAGACTTCAATTTTTGCATTTTTAAGAATATTTTGAAAAAAATGAAATTTGTGTGTGTTAGTTTTCAATTACGGAGTATTTTGAGTACGACATGAAAATTGAGAAATTTTCTTGTGTTCTTTTTCAAATTTCAAATTTTAAAAAAATATCATAATTGAATTTTTTGAAGGTGTCAGACTTTAGTTTTTTGCATTTTTAAGAAATTTTTGAAAAAAATGAAATTTGTGTGTGTTAGTGTTTAATTACAGAGTATTTTGAGTACGACGTGAAAATTGAGTATTTTGCTTGTATTACATTTCAATTTTAACATTTTTTTAAAAAATATAATAATTGAATTTTTTTTGAAGGTGTTTGACTTCTTGTTTTGCATTTTTATGATTTTTTAGAAAAAAATTGAAATTTGTGTATGTTAGTCTTCAATTAAGGAGTATTTTAAGTACCACACGAAAATTGAGTATTATGCTTTGGTTACTCTTCAATTTTAACATTTTTTGAAAAATTATCTTGATTGAATTTTTCAAAGGTGTTAGACTTCAATTTTTGCATTTTTAAGAATTTTATGAAAAAATTGAAATTTGTGTGTGTTAGTCCTCAATTACGGAGTATTTTGAGTACGACCTGAAAATTTTGTATTTAGCTTTTGTTGCACTTCAATTTTAACATTTTTTGAAAAAATAACTTAATTGAATTTTTTTTTAAGGTGTTAGACTTCTGTTTTTGCATTTTTCAAAAATTTTGAAAAAAATTAAATTTGTGTGTGTGTGTCTTCAATTACGGAGTATTTTGAGTATGACATGAAAATTGAGTATTTTACTTGTGTTACATTTCTGTTGGTTAAGTCTAGCCTAGAAGGGGGTATTTCAGGTAATTTACCGTACAATTATTTTATCTAGTTACCCAACTTACTATGCGGAATTAATAATTTAGATGATATAGATGATACCGTAAAAACACTTGAACACAAGATGTTTTTTAACGAAGTTCGGTAGGTGGTTGCTATGTAGCTTTAACTCACCCTTTACTCGCTTAATTGACCGACTCAATTAGTGGCGAGTACCTACGTCTCCGGGAATGCCTTGCGCCTCTTTTTGGCGTTCGATTGAATTCCAACTCACTCGAGTACAAGGTTTTGCCTAGATCGATTTACACGCTTCTATCGATCTATAGCTTAGGCTCTTTACAAGTTGTTGTACTAGCCTATTACAAATTTTCTCTAATCGAACTACTACGTAATCGGTCACGTGAGTGGGAAACGATTAGTGGAGAATATCGAAAGTAGATCAAAGATCTAAAGAGGGGTTTCTCAAGCTATCAATGGATATAGATAATCACAGCTTTAGGTTTTCTCTCTTTTGTTTTGAATGTATGAAAGTGAAGAGTTGGGAGAGAAAGATCCTTCAAGGATTCTATTTATACTCTCTATAGAAATCCTTCAGAAAACCGTAAGTCCGTTCAGAACGCACAATGTTCGTTCTGAACGCACTTGTAGTTTGTACTAGCCGTTTCAAAATAACGTGCAAGTACATATGTTAGTTCGTTTGAACGAACAAAGTCCGTTCAGAACGAACTCACTTATACATTGCTTTTGTTGTTCACAGTGATGATAGTCCGTTCAACGCACTTAAATTGTGAGTGAACGGATTCTAAGTGTCCGTTCGAACGGACATGTTTGTTCGTTCGAACGTACACAATCCTGTGACACAAGTGGTTTAATCAAGAGATGATATTTTGATATGTGGTAAGTCCATTCTGAACGGACTTGGAGTTCGTTCAGAACGCACTTCTTGCTTGATTGAACTCTTTGTTATTTGAACATGATTTTATTTGAGATCTACTTGGTTTTTCCCTAAGGTTTATTTGTGGCGAATCCCACTCACGGAAGGCTTCGACATCTTGATTCTTGATATGCTTAAAGGCCCTTCCTTCTAATCTTCTTTTAGTTGTGCTTCTTTTGACTTCGAGATTCTTCGTCATCTTCATTTCGTACCTGTGTTATCCTGCACATGTTCTCGATGTAAACGTTAGTAATGACAGTGTTTTGAAACAATCAAACCATTGGGAAATTTGAACCAACAACTTCAATTTCAACATTTTTTGAAAAAAAAATTGTGATTGAATTTTTCGAAGGTGTTAGACTTCAATTTTTGCATTTTTAAGAATTTTTTGAAAAAAATGAAATTTGTGTGTGTTAGTCTTCAATTACGAATTTTTTGAAACAATATCATAATTGAATTTTTTTGAAGGTGTTAGACTTATGTTTTTGCATTTTTCAGAAATTTTGGAAAAAACTGAAATTTGTGTTGTTAGTCTTCGATTACGGAGTATTTTAAGTACGACACGGAAATTGAGTATTTTTCTTTTTTGACACTTCAATTTCAACATTTTTTAAAAAAATATCATAATTGAATTTTTTGAAGGTGTTAGACTTCTGTTATTGCATTTTTAAGAATTTTTTGAAAAAATTGAAACTTGTGTGTTTTAGTCTTCAATTACAGAGTATTTTGAGTACGACACAAAAATTGAGTATTTTGCTTTTGTTACACTTCAATTTTAGCTCACTGGTCGGGGCACACAGGAAATGGTCGGGTCATTCTTCATTTATTTTTCTTTGATTTGTTTGAGCCAAAACAACCAGGATTTGGGCTTAATTTTACACACTTGGCAGTATATATATAAGAAAAAATTATGTGGCCTCACAAAAATTGTGGCCTTAGGCATTTGCCTCTTGGGACAAAACAACGGGCCGTCCCTGATTCAATATTTATAAAACTAACACATTGTCATAAAAAAAATATTTAGTATAAAATAAGTAATTCATCAAAATAAATAATTCGAATTATAAATGTTGTAATTTATCGCCAATAAAATAATATAAATCAAGAACCATGTTATTTTAAAACTGATTCTTCAAAACACTACTGCTTGCTACCACCAAGAACAGAAAGTGATTCAAGAATGAAATTTTCTATAAAAAAAATAAAATTATCTATTAAAAAAATACTTCTAGCACCAATATAATGAAACAACGATAAATATAAGAAAAAAGATAGAAGTATACCTTTCACGTTTTTGGTGAGATGGTTGAAAGAATTAGTGTATTTTGTTCTTCCAAAATTATTTTGATGATTGAAATGACGCTAAATAAGTTTATTTATAGAAATCTTGACATATAAAATTTTGGAAGGAAAAGAAAAATTTATTTCCTCTTCACAAGAATAGAGCAAATGAACCAATTTTAATTACCCTGGTCTTCATGAAAATAGAGAGAAACTTGGTAATCGATGACAAACACACGAAAATTTCAAAAAAAAATTTCAAAAAAATTGCAAAAATTAAAAAAGTGAAGTCTAAAAATACGAAAATGTATGTTATTTTCTAAAAATACGAAGATATATGTCTAAAACCAGCAAAATAATCTATTTTCGCGTGTTCCTAAAAAAACTCGGTAATTGAAGAATAACACAAGCAAATTTCAACTTTTTCAAAATTTTGGCAAAAGGCAAAAAATGACGCCTAATACATTCAAAAAAATTGAATTGTCTTATTTTTCAAAAAAATGCGAAAATATGTCTAAAGCAAGAAAATAATCTATTTTTACGTGTTCCTCAGTTCCTCAAAAACCACCATAATTGAAGAAAAACACAAGAAAATTTCTCGTTTTTCATTTTTTTTTTTGCAAAGAGACAAAAAGTATCGTCTAATACCTTAAAAAAAAGATTTATCATATTTTTCTATAAAATTCCAAAATAGATGTCTAAACGAGAAAAATACTCCATTTTCATGTTTTACGCAAAAAACTTTGTAATCGAAGAGTAACACAAGCAACTTTCTAGTTGTTTCAAAAAATTCGCAAAAGTGGATACAGTGAAGTCTAAAAACATGAATTGTCCTATATTTCTACAAAATGCCAAAATAGATTTCTACAACAAACAAAATACTATATTTTCAATTTTTTCTAAAAAAAGTTAGTAATTGAAGACTAATACAAGCAAATATCTAGTTTTCAACAATTTAGAAAAAAATACAAAATGTCAAGTCTGATACCTTAAAAAAAGAATAATCCTATTTTTCTAAAAAATACCAAATCACATGTCCAAAACGAGCAAAATAATATATTACCAAGTTTTTCTCAAAACAACTTTTTAATTGAAGACTAAGATAAGATAATATGAACTTTTCAAAAATTTCGCAATAACACAAAAAATGAAGCCACCTTCAGTAACAACTAATTATCCTATTTTCTTTTACTAAAAGAATGAAAAATAGATGCTTCAAACGAGCTAAATATTTTATTTTCATGTGTTACTAAAATACTCTGTTATTGAAGACTAACAAAAACAATTTTCTATATGTTTCCATAATTTCGCAGAAATGCAAAATGCGTAGTAGTTTATTATCTTAAATAAATTGAATATTTTTCTTAAAAATCCCAAAAATACATTTCTAAAACAAGAAAAATAATCTATATTCACGTGTTCCTAAAAAAACTCCATACTTGAAGACTAACACAAGAAAATTTTTGTTCTTTCAAAATTCGCAAAAATGCAAAAATGTTAAATGTAATACGTTCAAAAGATTGAATTATCCTATTTTTCTAAAAAATGCGAAGATATATGTCTAAAACAAGGAAAATAATTTTATTTTCACATGTTCCATATAAAACTCAATAATTGAAAACAAACACAAGGAAATTTCTCTTTTTATAAATCTTTTGCAATAAGGCAAAAATTAACGTTTAATACCTTCAAAAAATGAGCTTTCTATAAAATTCAAAAGTAGATGTCTAAACGAGCAAAATACTCTTCTTTCATGTTTTCCGCAAATAACTTTGTAATCGAAGACTAACACAAACAAATTTCTATTTGTTTCAAAAAATTCGAAAAAATACATAAAGTAAAGTCTAATACTCTCAATAATATGAATTGTGTTATATTTCTAAAAAATGGCAAAACAAATTGCTACAACAAGGAAAAAACTCTATTTTCATATTTTTCTCACAAAAGTTCGTAACTGAAGACTAATACAAGCAAATATTTATTTCTCAAAACTTTAGAAAAAATACAAAAAGTGAAGTCTAATACCTTAAAAAAATTAATAATCCTATTTTTCTAAAAAAATACCAAATTACATTTCCAAAACAAGAAAAATAATATGTTACCAAGTTTTCCTCAAAACAACTTTTTAATTGAAGACTAACACAAGCAATATGAACTTTTTGAAAAATTTCGCAAAATTACAAAAATTGAAGTAACCTTCAATATAAACAAATTATCTTTTTTTTTCTAAAAGAACGAAAAAATAGATGTTTCAAACGAGGTAAATATTCTATTAAATTGTTTCCAAAATTTCTTAGAAATGTAAAATGTGTAGTAGTCTAATAGCATAAAAACATGGAGTTGTCCTATTTTTCTAAAAAAATGCCAAAATATATGTCTAAAACAAGAAAAATAATCTATATTCACGTGTTCCTAAAAAAAATGCTAACACGAGGAAATTTATGTTCTTTTAAAAATTTGCAAAAATGCAAAAAAAAGTGAAGTGTAATACCTTCAAAAGAATGAATTATCCTATTTTTCTAAAAAATGCGAAAATATATGTCTAAATCAAGCAAAATAATCTATTTTCACGTGGTCCATAGAAAACTCAATAATTGAAAACAAACAAAAGAAAATTTCTCTTATTTCAGATCTTTTGCAAAAACCAGAAATTAACGTTTACTACCATCAAAAAATGAATTATCTTATTTTTCCATAAAATTCAAAAATAGATGTCTAAACGAACAAAATACTCTATTTTCATGTTTCCCAAAGAACTTTGTAATTGAAGACTTACTCAATAAAATATTTATTAGTTTCGAAAAATTCGCAAAAATGCATAAAGTGATATCTAATACTTTCAAAAACATGAATTGTTCTATATTTCTAAAAAAATGCCAAAATAGATTTCTACAACAAGCAAAACACTCTATTTTCATATTTTTCTCAAATAAGTTCGTAATTGAAGACTAATACAAGAAAATATCTATTTTTCAAAACTTCATAAAAATATAAAAAGTAAAGTCTAAAACCTTCAAAAAAATGAATAATCCTATTTTTCTAAAAAATACCAAATTACATATCCAAAATGAGCAAAAAAATTTCAAACGAGCTAAATATTCTATTTTCATGTGTAGTAAAATACTCCGTTATCGAAGACTAGGTAAAACAAATCTCTATTTGTTTCAAAAAATTCGCAGAAATGCAAAATGTGTAGTAGTCTAATACCTTCAAAAAATTGAATTATCCATTTTTTACTAAAAAATGCCAAAATACATGTCTAAAACAAGAAAAATAATCTATATTCATTTGTTCCTAAAAAAACTCTGTAATTGAAGACTAACACAAGAAAATTTCTGTTCTTCCATAATTCACAAAAATGAAAAAAAAGTGAAGTGTAATTAATACCTTCAAAAGAATGAATTATCCTACTTTCTAAAAAGTGAGAAAATACATGTCTAAAATAAGACTTCACATTTTGCATTACATTAATTTTGGAATTTACTAGAAAAATATGATAATTGTTTTTTTTTTTTTTAATGTGTTAGACTTCACATATAGCATTTTTTCAATATTTTTTGAAAAAATATTGAAAGTCGCATGTGTTAGTCTTCAATTTTGGAGATTTTTTTAATTAAACATGAAACTTAAGTATTTTTCTTGTTGTAGACAGAATCCTTGGAATTGTTTTAAAAAATAAGATAAGTGATATTTTCGAAGGTGTTAGACTTCACGTATTGGATTTTTTCAATTTGTTTGAAAAAATAGAAATTCGCATGTGTTAGTCTTCCATTTTTGAGTTTTTTTTTAAGGAAAACATGAAAGTTATGTATTTTGTTTGTTTTAGACAGTTTTTTTGGCATTTTCTAGAAAAATATGATAATTGATATTTTTAAAGGTGTTAAACTTCACTTTTTGATTTTTTTTCAACTTTTTTGTACAAAACAACTAGAAATTCACTTGTCCTAATCTTCAATTATGGTGTTTTCTTAAAGAAAATATGAAAATTAAGTATTTTGTTCGTTTTAGACATCAATTTTGGTATTTATTGTAGAAATATGATAAATTATTTTTTGAAGGTGTTAGAGTTCAATTTTTGCATTTTTTTTTTTTGTACTTTTTTGAACAAAACAAATAGAAATTCGCATGTGTTAGTCTTCAATTTTGGAGTTCTCTTGAGGAAAACATGAAAATTTATTATTTTGTTCATTTTAGATATGAAATTTGGTATTTATTAGAAATATATGATAAATAATTTTTTGAAGGTGTTACATTTCAGGTTTTGCAATTTTTTTCATATTTTTGAAAAAAAATTGAAATTTGCATGAGTTCATCTTCAATTTTTGAGTTTTTTTTAGAAAAAATGAAAATAAGTTTTTTGCTCGTTCCAGACAGAAATCTTGGAAATGTTTTGAAAAATATGATAATTGATAGTTTTGAAGGTGTTAGACTTCACTTTTCTTCGTTTTTCCAATTTTTTTGAAAAAAAATAGAAATTCGCATGTGTCAGTCTTCCATTTTGGAGTATTTTTAGGGAAAAGATGAAAATTAAGTATTTCGTTCGTTATAGACATTAATTTTGGAATTTACTAGAAAAATATGATAATTGTTTTTTTTTTAAGGTGTTAGATTTCACATAAAGCATTTTTTCAATATTTTTTGAAAAAATATTGAAAGTTGCATGTGTTAGTCTTCAATTTTGGATATTTTTTTAATTGAACATGAAACTTAAATATTTTTCTTGTTGTAGACAGAATCCTTGGAATTGTTTTAAAAAATAAGATAAGTGATATTTTCGAAGGTGTTAGACTTCACGTATTGGATTTTTTCAATTTGTTTGAAAAAATAGGAATTCGCATGTCTTAGTCTTCCATTTTTGAGTTTTTTTTAAGGAAAACATGAAAGTTATGTATTTTGTTTGTTTTAGACAGTATTTTTGGCATTTTCTAGAAAAATATGATAATTGATATTTTTAAAGGTGTTAGACATCACTTTTTGATTTTTTTCAACTTTTTTGTACAAAACAACTAGAAATTCACTTGTCCTAATCTTCAATTATGGTGTTTTCTTAAAGAAAATATGAAAATTAAGTGTTTTGTTCGTTTTAGACATCAATTTTGGTATTTATTAGAAAAATATGATAAATGATTTTTTGAAGGTGTTAGACTTTAATTTTTGCATTTTTTTCAACTTTTTTGAACAAAACAAATAGAAATTCGCATGTGTTAGTCTTCAGTTTTGGAGTTCTCTTGAGGAAAACATGAAAATTTATTATTTTGTTCATTTTAGATATGAAATTTGGTATTTATTAGAAAAATATGATAAATAATTTTTTGAAGGTGTTACATTTCAGGTTTTGCAATTTTTTTCATATTTTTGTAAAAAAATTGAAATTTGCATGAGTTCATCTTCAATTTTTTAGTTTTTTTTAGAAAAAAATGAAAATAAGTTTTTTGCTCGTTCCAGACAGAAATCTTGGAAATGTTTTGAAAAATATGATAATTGATAGTTTTGAAGGTGTTAGACATCACTTTTCTGCGTTTTTCCAATTTTTTTTATAAAAAATAGAAATTCGCATGTGTCGGTCTTCCATTTTGGAGTATTTTTAGGGAAAACTTGAAAATTAATTATTTCGTTCCTTATAGACATTAATTTTGGAATTTACTAGAAAAATATGATAATTGTATTTTTTTTTGAAGGCTTCACATATAGCATTTTTTCAATATTTTTTGAAAAAATATTGAAGGTCGCTTGTGTTAGTCTTCAATTTTGGAGATTTTTTTAATTAAACATGAAACTTAAGTATTTTTCTTGTTGTAGACAGAATCCTTGGAATTGTTTTAAAAAATAAGATAAGTGATATTTTCGAAGGTGTTAGACTTCACGTATTGGATTTTTTCAATTTTTTTGAACAAATAGGAATTCGCATGTCTTAGTCTTCCATTTTTTAGTTTTTTTTAAGGAAAACATGAAAGTTATGTATTTTGTTTGTTTTAGACAGTATTTTTGGCATTTTCTAGAAAAATATGATAATTGATATTTTTAAAGGTGTTAGACTTCACTTTTTGATTTTTTTTTCAACTTTTTTGTACAAAACAACTAGAAATTCACTTGTCCTAATCTTCAATTATGGTGTTTTCTTAAAGAAAATATGAAAATTAAGTGTTTTGTTCATTTTAGACATCAATTTTGGTATTTATTAGAAAAATATGATAAATGATTTTTTGAAGGTGTTAGAGTTCAATTTTTGCATTTTTTTTTTTTTTGTACTTTTTTGAACAAAACAAATAGAAATTCGCATGTGTTAGTCTTCAATTTTGGAGTTCTCTTGAGGAAAACATGAAAATTTATTATTTTGTTCATTTTAGATATGAAATTTGGTATTTATTAGAAATATATGATAAATAATTTTTTGAAGGTGTTACATTTCAGGTTTTGCAATTTTTTTCATATTTTTGAAAAAAAATTGAAGTTCGCATGAGTTCATCTTCAATTTTTGAGTTTTTTTTAGAAAAAAATGAAAATAAGTTTTTTGCTCGTTCCAGACAGAAATCTTGGAAAAGTTTTGAAAAATATGATAATTGATAGTTTTGAAGGTGTTAGACTTCACTTTTCTGCGTTTTTCCAATTTTTTTTGAAAACAAATAGAAATTCGCATGTGTCAGTCTTCCATTTTGGAGTATTATTAGAGAAATCATGAAAATTAAGTATTTCGTTCGTTATAGACATTAATTTTGGAATTTACTAGAAAAATGTGATAATTGTTTTTTTTTTAAGGTGTTGGACTTCACATATAGCATTTTTTCAATATTTTTTGAAAAAATATTGAAAGTCGCATGTGTTAGTCTTCAATTTTGGAGATTTTTTTAATTAAACATGAAACTTAAGTATTTTTCTTGTTGTAGACAGAATCCTTGGAATTGTTTTAAAAAATAAGATAAGTGATATTTTCGAAGGTGTTAGACTTCACGTATTGGATTTTTTCAATTTGTTTGAAAAAATAGAAATTCGCATGTGTTAGTCTTCCATTTTTGAGTTTTTTTTAAGGAAAACATGAAAGTTATGTATTTTGTTTGTTTAAGACAGTATTTTTGGCATTTTCTAGAAAAATATGATAACTGATATTTTTAAAGGTGTTAGACTTCACTTTTTCATTTTTTCAACTTTTTTGTACAAAACAACTAGAAATTCACTTGTCCTAATCTTCAATTATGGTGTTTTCTTAAAGAAAATATGAAAATTAAGTGTTTTGTTCGTTTTAGACATCAATTTTGGTATTTATTAGAAAAATATGATAAATTATTTTTTGAAGGTGTTAGACTTTAATTTTTGCATTTTTTTCAACTTTTTTGAACAAAACAAATAGAAATTCGCATGTGTTAGTCTTCAATTTTGGAGTTCTCTTGAGGAAAACATGAAAATTTATTATTTTGTTCATTTTAGATATGAAATTTGGTATTTATTAGAAAAATATGATAAATAATTTTTTGAAGGTGTTACATTTCAGGTTTTATAATTTTTTTCATATTTTTGAAAAAAAATTGAAATTTGCATGAGTTCATCTTCAATTTTTGAGTTTTTTTTAGAAAAAAATGAAAATAAGTTTTTTGCTCGTTCCAGACAGAAATCTTGGAAATGTTTTGAAAAATATGATAATTGATAGTTTTAAAAGTGTTAGACTTCACTTTTTGATTTTTTCAACTTTTTTGTACAAAACAACTAGAAATTCACTTGTCCTAATCTTCAATTATGGTGTTTTCTTAAAGAAAATATGAAAATTAAGTATTTTGTTCGTTTTAGACATCAATTTTGGTATTTATTAGAAAAATATGATAAATGATTTTTTGAAGGTGTTAGACTTCAATTTTTGCATATTTTTTTGAAAAAAGAAATTGAAATTCGCATGAGTTAGTTTTCAATTTTTGAGTTATTTTTTGAAAAAGAATGAAAATAAAGTATTTTGCTCATTCTAGATACAAATATTGGAATTGTTTTGAAAAATATGATAATTGATATTTTTGAAGGTATTAGACTTCACTATTTTGCGTTTTTTTCAAAAAAATTGAAAAAAAAAATAGAAATTAGCATGTGTTATATACTTCAAGTTTGGAGTATTTTTTAAGGAAAACATGAAAATTAAGTATTTCATTCATTATAGACATCAATTTTGGAATTTACTAGTAAAATATGATAATTTTTATTTTTGAAGGTTGACTTCAAATTTTGCATTGTTTTTCATTTTTTTGAAATAAAATTGAAATTCGCATGTGTTAGTCTTCAATTTTGGAGTTTTTTTAATAAAACATGCAAGTTAAATATGAAGGAAATTATGCCCTAGGCTGAACGAAATAATGCCCTGGGCAGAACAGAATAATACCCTAGGCTGAACTGTTTAGCTTGTATGTAAACAAATGATCATTATTATTTATGTTTGTTGATCTAATATTTTAATATTTGATTAAAGTTTCATTTAATACGTGTACTGGTTATTTAACATATTTAGGAATATGTGAATAAGCCTTGAATTGTATTACAAGTTTATACATCATCATAATATGTGATTATGATAGTAAAAATGTAGCAATGAACGTAATACGATTATAAATGTCCCTGGTCATATATATGATGTATATAGAGATATACATGTCTAAGGAAATAGAATATATGTGTACACCAGTATATTCGCATATGAGATGATTATGTTTTACTGATCATGGACATGGAATACATAGAGATGTAGTGATGTCAAATATGAAATATAGATATGTATTAGAGAGTACATATTGGACTGACCAACTTATGAGAATATACATGGTTATTGTCATTATATATATTCTCATAAACAAATAGAATTTTAGTTCTTTGACCTGAGGTTATCATTAGATTTCTCACCTGTGAATTGTGATACTTAGATATGTTTCTTTGTTATCTTTAACCGGGTAATCAAGATCATCATTGGGTATTACATGAAGCATGTTGGAGGATGTGAATAACCAAGATGGAAGTTGTTCCTTTCATGATTGAAAGAGATATCTCTCAGGGCCCCCTGATGAATTAGGATTGAAGAAAATGCATGGCCACGCTCAATAAGATTAACATGTGTTGTT
Organism: Luzula sylvatica; assembly: GCA_946800325.1. Lineage (NCBI taxonomy): Eukaryota > Viridiplantae > Streptophyta > Magnoliopsida > Poales > Juncaceae > Luzula > Luzula sylvatica. Next base: position 22,540,835 of record OX326956.1, read on the forward strand.
AATATTAATTGAATATTCAATCTAATTCTATATCGGGAAAGAGTTAAGTTGATTTAGAAAGGATGACATTTCACCATGCCTTTGATCAACAGATATCGTATGAACAAGAGAGCTAGTAATTTATCTATTTGATAAATAGGTTATGATCACAAATCATTTATTTAATTTGGGTAGTCATAATGCCTTGCTAGAGGCCAATTATGATTTGCATAGTTAAATGGAGATTTAATATGTTGCCAACATTAAATAAACCTATAGGGTCACACACAAAGATAAGCTTGGATTGGACACGGAAAATCAAATATATATGAAGAGGTGTAAAGCATTAATTGAATGCTACATGCATGTATGGATGCATGGTATTAATATTCAGGATATTATTCATTTGATGAAGATATTTTGTGAGCATTGGATGCCACAAAAGTGGTTGGAATTCTAAAAGTTTTCCACTTGAATATAAATACACACTTAAACCTCTTCATAAATAAAGAGAGATTCACTCAATCTCTAGGGCAGAATTTTGACTCAAAGAATTTCGAATTTAGAGAGTAAAAAAAACTTAGAGAAAATAGTTTTCTTAGAGAGAAAGAAAAGAGTGAAGCTTGGCTGAATTTCTTTGTGAAAGAAAATAGAACCAAGCAGATTTTCTGAAGGGAGGAAGAGATCGACTAGCATCGGGAGTCTTCACATCCAAGTCGAACGAGTCGCGTGTGGATACCTCTAGAGTGTGGTGCCGAGTTTGGAGCATCGCTTGAAGTGATCGTCCTTGCTTCCTTCAACCAGATTTGAACTAAATCTGAGGTATAAATTTTGAAACTCGTCCTTCGTATCTAATTAGCGATACACATATCCATGGCTTAAGGGGTTCGGGTAAGTTCCGCTGTGCAATAAAGTTGCCCGAAAACCTAACAAAATATTTGTCTTGTTCTAGACAGAAATCTTGGAATTGTTTATAAAAATATCATAAGTGATATTTTCGAAGGTGTTAGACTTAACGTATATGATTTTTGCAATTGTTTTTGAAAAAAATAGAAATTAGCATGTGTTAGTCTTCCATTTTTTATTTTTTTTACGGAAAGCATGGAAATTATATATTTTGTTTATTTTAGACAGTAATTTTGGCATTTTCTAGAAAAATATGATAATTGATATTTTAGAAGGTGTTAGATTTCACTTTTTGCATTTTTTCAACTTTTTTGAAAAAAAAAATAGAAATTTGCATATGTTATACATCAAGTTTGGAGTATTTTTTTTTAAGGAAAACATGAAAATTAAGCACTTTGTTCGTTATAGACATCAATGTTTTTGGAATTTTCTAGAAAAATATGATTATTGTTGTTATTGAAGGTGTTAAGACTTCAATTTTTGCATTTTTTTTTCAACTTTTTTGAACAAAAGAAATAGAAATTTGCATGTGTTAGTCTTCAATTTTTTTCTTGAGGAAAACATCAAAATTAATTATTTAGTTCGTTTTAGAAATCAATTTAGATATTTATTAGATAAATATGATAAATGATTTTTTGAAGGTGTAAGACTTCAATTTTTGGATTTTTTTTTTCCTATTTTTTGAAAAAAAAAATAGAAATTCACATGAGTTAGTCTTCAATTTTTTAGTTTTTTTTTGAAAAAAATTAAAATTAAGTATTTTGCTCGTTCTAGACAGAAATCTTGAAAATGTATTGAAAAATATGATAATTGATAGTTTTGAAGATGTTAGACTTCACTTTTTTGCATTTTTCTAAATTTTTTGAAAAAAAATAGAAATTTGCATGTGTTAGTCTTCAATTTTGGATATTTTTAAGGAAAACGTGAACATTAATTATTTCGTTCATTATAGACATTAATTTTGGAATTTATTAGAAAAATATGATAATTGCTTTTTTTTAAGGTGTTAGACTTCACATTTAGCATTTTTTTCAATTTGTCTGAAAAAATATTGAAATTCGCAAGTTTTAGTCTTCAATTTTGGAGATTTCTTAATAAAACATGAAAATTAAGTACTTTTCTTGTTCTATATAGAAACCTGGGAATTGTTTTCAAAAATATGATAAGCGATTTTTTCGAAGGTGTTACACTTCACGTATTGGATTTTTTCAATTTGTTTCAAGAAAATAGAAATTCGCATGTGTTAGTCTTCCATTTTTTGAGTTTTTTAAGGAAAACATGAAAGTTATGTATTTTGTTTGATTTAGATAGTAATTTTGGCCTTTTCTAGAAAAATATGATAATTGATATTTTTGAAGGTGGGGGACTTCACTTTTTGATTTTTTTTTTCAACTTTTTTGAACAAAACAAATAGAAATTCGCATGTGTTAGTCTTCAGTTATGGTGTTTTCTTGATGAAAATATGAAAATTAAGTATTTTGTTCGTTTTAGACATCAAATTTAGTATTTATTAGAAAAATATGAGAAATGATTTTTTAAAGGTGTTAGACTTCAATTTTTGTATTTTTTTCATATTTTTTGGAAAAAAAATAGAAATTCGCATGAGTTAGTATTCAATTTTTGAGTTTTTTTTGAAAAAAAATGAAAATTAAGTATTTTACTCGTTCTAGACAGAAATCTTGGAAATGTTTTGAAAAATATGATAATTGAAAGTTTTGAACGTGTTAGACTTCACTTTTCTGTGTTTTACCAAATTTTTTGAAAAAAATAGAAATTTGCATGTGTTAGTCTTCAATTTTGGAGTATTTTTTAAGGAAAACATGGAAATTAATTATTTCGTTCGTTATGGACCTCAATTTTGGAATTTATTAGAAAAATATGATAATTATTTTTTATTGTAGGTGCTAGACTTCATATTTTTCATTTTTTTTCATTTTTTTTGAAAACATATTGAAATTCGCATGTGTTAGTCTTCAATTTTGGAGATTTTTTTTAATAACGCATGAAAATTAAGTATTTTTCTTATTCTAGAAAGAAACCTTGGAATTGTTTTCAAAAACATGATAAGTGGTATTTTCGAAAGTGTTAGACTTCACGTATTGGGTTTTTGCATTTGTTTTGAAAAAAATAGAAATTCTCATGTGTTAAGTCTTCCATTTTTTAGTTTTTTTAATGAAAACATGAAAATTATGTATTTTGTTTGTTTTATTCGGTAATTTTGGCAGTTTCTAGAAAAGTATGATAATTGATATTTTTGAAGGTGACTTCACTTTTTAATTTAAGTCTTCAAATCAACTACATAAAAAGACTTTCCTCCTTGTAAACAAATTCGTCCAAAGTCCAAGGTCTAACTAGGAAAATTCCACAAAGATTAACATGTTCTAGAAGGTCTGGAAGGCCTTGAAAAATGACATCACTTTTTGTAGTATTTTTATCCATATCTATTAATCTATTACTATGTAATGTAAGATTTTCTAGTGTTTTAGCAATATGATTGATCCGTATATAGGGATGTCAATGGTGTGGATATTGCCCGAACCGACCCGAACCGTATCCGAAAAAATATCCGGATCCGAAAAAAAAAACGGATCCATTCGGATCTGGGTTAGAACCATATCCATATTTTCGGATTCGGATTCGGATCTGGTACGTTATTTTCAGTCGGATCCGGATAGTATCCGGATCCGAATAAATTCTGAAAATGAATACTCATATTATCAATATCATGATCCATTTACAATAATTTTTTAGTACTAATAGTTACTGACTTCTCAAAATCACAGTAACTATTGTAGTTGTCTTTCATGTTTTTTTTATTTAATTGGATTCTTGTTTTTACTTTGGATTTGTTTTATATTGTCAGAGATATACCATACAAAAAAAATTAAAATCTTTTTTATTTTCCTGTAATTAATAATTACCACTGTAATCTTAAAAATAAACCGTATCCGTTTTATATAGAAATCTTTTTTTTTTATATTTCAATATCGTAGTATCCGTTTTAATATCCGAATATAAACCGTATCCGTATCCGTATCCGTATCCGACAATATCCGAACCGTATCCGTATCCGTTTAGTATCCGAACCGTATCCGGATCCGAGTAATTCCGTATCCGAATCTGTATCCGAAAAAAAATATGGATATGGATCTGGTTCGACCACTATCCGAACCATATCCGAACCATTGACACCCCTATCCGTATAGCATTGATTCTGTAACTACATTTCACATATATAAAACAACAATAACACCACAAAAAATCAAGCCAGAATTAATTTCTAGTGATATACTTAGAAAATACATTGAACCTTGGGCAAACATTTTTGTGTACGCTGGGTAGTATCTTAATTTAATGCTGGGCCCAATATCAGTGACATGAGCAGTGGCGGATACAAGGGGGGGGGGGGGGGGGCGGGGGGGAGGCCCGGCCCCCCCTAAGATTTCAAAAAAAATACTTATATTGTTATGTTGTGCTATTGTGCATAGAGGAAAATGAGTCAAACAAGAAAAAGCGAGTCAAACAGCCAAAACCACTCATTTGATTAGTTTTCATTTGACATAGAAATGCAAGAATGGAATTCATGATTTTATTTCTATTATGTTTATTTATCTAGTTTTATGTGTTTGACATCGGCAATTGGTTAGAGTAGCAAGTTACAAAAGTAATATGAAATTTAAGTTCCATTTTTTTTAATTAAAAAAAAATATTCATCAATATTAATTATTTTAAAATTATATATTTTATTCTTAATGCATATTCTCGAATACACTCGTGTGTGAGTAGGGTTGCACACGAGTCGAGTCGATCGAGTTGTACCCAGCTCGAACTTGACTCGAGCTGGCTCGGTTCGAAATGGATATAGGGTCTGGAGCCCGAATGTTTGGCTCGAACTTGATGCGATCGAGTTGACCTTAGTTCGAACTCGACTCGGCTTTGGTTCGATATAGCTCGTCTCGACACAAAAATAGCTAGTTGTTGTCGAGCGAGTTGTTGTCAAGTTTTTTTTCGAATCAAACACGAACAATCGTAGTCATTATATATTTGTACTTTTTATATTGATGTCGTCGAGACTCGAACAAATAATTTCTCAAACACGAAAATTGCACATTTTTTGTTAGCGTATATTCTTTACTACGGTCGTGAGTTAGTTTGTTGTAATTTTGTTTTATTTGTATAATGCAGTTTATAGTCTAGTTTATAGTATTAATTGTAATTATTTTAGTTAATTTGAAATATTTTGTGTTTGTAAATGTCCATATAACAAACAATACAAATTTCTCACTCATATTCTAATAATGTGTAATTCTAATGCAAATTGAATTATATCATAAATATAAATTATAAATTATAAATAAGAATATATTTATTAGATTTATTTTGTACGATTTAATTTTTTGTAAATATGTAACATACATGACACATATATATACATGTGTATGTATGCATGTAATTAATGCATAGGGTAATGACACATGTGTGTATATATGTATGAATGATTGTGTTGGTGATGTATGGTCATGACAATTGACACATGAGAGTACATATGTAAGTATGCATGTAAGGAATGGTGCTACATAAACACCTCATTGGTGTTGATTAAAGAGAAGAAGAATAAGAATTCAAAAAGAGAAATATTCACCATGATCCTCTATTCTAATTTTCTAATTTTCTAATATTCACCATGATCCTCTATTCTGATTTTCTCTTTCTAGTTTTGTTAGTTTTACAACAAATTATAATAAAATAGAAATTTATGCAGATTTGATACGTAGTGCTAATTTTCAATTATTTTTAATAGTTGATTACATAATTTTTAATGCATTATGTATAAAATGAATAATAAAATTTACGGAGAAACAAATACATGCTAGTCTGAGTTCGGCCCCCCCTAATATCAAATCCTGGATCCGCCCCTGGACATGAGGTGTACATTAGACCAAGTTTAGGTCTTTGACATTAGTTGGCTATTTAAAGCCACTCAAGGTTCAAGAGATTTGTCAATAAAACATTTTAGATTCATTTTTTGAAATTCAGGGAGGAGGATTCTATATCTAGAGAAGAAAGGTATTGTTTTTTACTCAAATTTAGTCTCTTCAGATCATTTAGGTATTCCTATTTTGTTAAATAAATTGGTTATGTTTGTAGTACTAGCCCTAATCGTCTAATATCTCAATGATTTGCTTGTGATTAAGAAATGTGATTCATTAGAGACTAGTTTTCGGGGAATTTTTGCTTTGATTTTGTCTTTCTGTTTTCTAGATTTTTAATTAGCAAATCTGAGCTTGTTGATCTAATTCAATTTCTTTAATGTACTGAGATGTGTATGTTTTAGTTAAATCAAATACAATAATAAAAAAACGAGTAAATGGAGAAGGAAATCAAATACAATAATACAACCATATTTTTTTCGAATTTATCGTTTTACTATTTTTTTCTATTGTAAGTAAGATTTTCTTATATAGGGAAGGTTGAATTGTATGAATCTTGTCTTTCTCCTTTCTTAGTTATTTCGCTGCGACAATAATTAAGATATGTAATTTTATTATTTCGCAAACATAATTATCGCTAAAGTGTAAATTCATTCCATTTTATGAAAAGAAACATAATACAATATGTATTTATTAGTTAATGACTCCACGGCTCAATTGGTTGAGTGCATTGCACAATAAATCATCGGTCGTGGACTCAATTCCTATTAACATTTTCTATTTTTTCAAAATTATTATTATTATTGTTATTATTGTTGTTCTTGTTATTATTATTATTATAACCTAGTATATTTGTTTATATATAGGGTACATGATATGGCAGCTCGATTATGAGTGTTTACGACAATGAATGTGATTTGTTAATTCGTAATGAGTGGTCTAGGAAAAGAAATGTGTGCATGTCTTCAGCTTACGGTATGTATCTTAGTTTTTTATGAAACTAATTGAATTATGAATCAACATTCAATGTTTTTAATTATTTAGAGTTTTATTTAAATAATGTCCAAATATATCATGCTTTTAGATTTGGTTTAATTATTTACTTGACATAAGTTTTCTGTATAAAATTATTTGTAGTAGGACACCTTAGTAGTAACATTAGGCCCAATTTTACCAAGAAGACACAAACTGTCCTTGTTAGAGTTGTTACAAAATATTAATTATTTTTTGTAAAAGAATGATTTAATTGTTTAAACTATGATCAATCTATGAGTCTTGTCCAATCATGGGTAAATATAACTCAAAAAGGAAAATCATTTTTATTTCTATCAGTTATAATTCTGTATAAAAATCTCTTTAAAGCTATTTTATTATTAATATTAATAAATAAAAATACCAGGCAAGGATTTGAGGGGTTCAGGGGAGGTTCTGACAAATTGCAGTCAGAGTTTGGTGAGAAGTCCTGGGAAGAGGAAGAACAACTGATGTAACGTTTCCTTTTTTTGTTTTGAGAACCCTAACTTTAATTGTAATCATGTTGTAATAAAACTCCCTACTTTGGGATGTTTTTTCAGCTTTTGGAAAGGCCATGGAGGAAGTTGATTCATAAGGGAGAGAGCTCTTATATCCCAACAAGGAAAATCTTACTGGGGCTTGTTTGAATGCACTAGTTTTTTATAATATAGGTTGGTTAATTTTTAGGGATTGGAATTTTGTAAAGTAAAATCTTATAGGATATAAAAAGTTATCCAAACAATGGCATGTTTGGATGCAAAATGAAGTATTATTTTAGGGCATTTAGTTGTATTATTTATATAATGCAATGTTACGTAACGTAATGTAATGTAATGTAATATAATGTGTAATGTAATGTAATATAATGTAATATGTTTTAATGTATTAAATTGTCATTCCTCAAAAAGATTTGAAATTTTTGACGGTAGTCTCCTTAATTATCGCTCCCTCTCATTGATACAGGGTGTGGTCCGTCACTGCTTATAAATTTATGAAGTTTAACATGAAAAATAAATTGCTGCCCCGCTAAGAACTAAAAAGTGTAAGAAAAAACAGTTGCCGACAACATATATTTTTACTTTTAAGATTTTGATTTAAGTGTGATTGTGTTAGCACGCCGTAAAAAAGAGATTCTAATATTCTTCTGCTCTACTAATTAAAAAAAAAATCTGCTCTGGACTTTTGTTTTTTCACGGAGGAATGTGAGATGTAAATATAAGCCACTTTTTCTAAATAATGGGCATTTATATTCATAGCCTAGATAGCCTACCCATCTAGGCCGGCCCGGTCCTCCATTAGTAATTTTTTTTGGGGAAAAGTCTGATTTTGGTGTCCGAAAAATATCAAAATGTTCAATTTGCCCCCTGACATTTTTTTTTGGGTCATTTTGCCCCCCAAATCTTTCAATTTTGTTCATTCTGCCCCCCAATTTTTTTAATTTGGTTCAATATGCCCCTTCCGTCTAAATTTGCCGTTAAATGGGTGTCAGTTGGGGGGCATATTGAACCAAATTAAAAAATTTGGGCGGCAAAATGAACAAATTTGACACACATTGAACAGTAAAATAATACCAATTTAACGGCAAAATTAGACGGAAGGGGCATATTGAACCAAATTAAAAAATTTGGGGGGCAGAATGAACAAAATTGAAAGATTGGGGGGCAAAATGACCCAAAAAAAATGTCAGGAGGCAAATTGAACATTTCGGTATTTTTCAGGGACCAAAATCAGATTTTTCCCTTTTTTTTTGGGAGGCCAGCCAAAAGAAATTGACTTCGTTTGAGCACTTTATCTACCATAACGTATTCTTCCATCGAACCACTACCCCGAGGTTTCTCCATATCTTATAAGCGGAATATACGGAGAAGATGCCGTTGGTGGTCCATTTCCATGTTGGTGGAAGAAGGAATTAATTTTCATTAAGTCCCTTAACAAGAAAGAGGATATTCGTTGAGGAATTGAGTTAAGGCGGTCAGGAGGATCTCAATGTGTATATTTCTCTTTAGTGTGTGTTCCCATGAGTGGCGTGTTTCTCTCTCCGTAAGTTGCTTGAATGAAGAGATGCCAATGAAACGATCTCAACTGGTAGATAATCCTAACAGAAAGGCAAGCCCGCCTAACTCTAAATAAACGCTCATTGTGTAATAATTCAAATCTATTGACCCCACTAACGAGTGAATCCCTCCTTCCTTACTACACCCTGAACTAGTGTAGCTGGATTCAGATTCACTCCATCAAGAAGATGTCATCCTTTCATGATAACACATATCTAACTAGATATTCGAATGTGCAATTTCAGACCGAACAGGCTAGATAGCCGATTCGTACCCACCATGTTTACATATATCAAGTCCGCTCAGAGATTCGAAACTCGGTTGAAACTCAATTGCAGATATCAAGTCCTCTCGGAGATACGCAATTCCATAAGCTCAGAAGTCTCAAAATTTGAAATTATTTAAATTTGAATAATTTGAAACTACACAAACAAAGTTTTTGTCATCTCTAGCCTGTACTCCCAAGATGTCAAAATACACAATGGAATTAAAATTTAAAATTCTCCAACAACCCAAGATTTTCAAATTATTTCGAAATTAAAATTTGAAATAACAAACGAGAAATATACAATCGATTAATCATACCATTTGCAGGAGGTAACAAATATTTTTCATAACATCAGTCATCCATATATCAACCAACTAGCTACCCCCAATCCAAATTATTCAACAACTTATTTATCATTATTTCACATGACCCCAATAAATCATATAAAATCTACATCTCACAAAACCACCACTCACAACATCACGCTCCCACGCAAAACAAAATACAAAGTCTTGACGAAATAAAAAAGCAAATAACCAAGGAATATAAATATAATCAACCCCACATAATTAACCAATCATTGAGGCCTATAATAACCTTGTGTATGAGGAGGATAACCTTGTTGAGCATTATACGGCTGTGTTGGATACGGACCTTGTTGTTGTTGCTGTTGTTGTTGTTGCTGTTGTTGTTGCGCATTGTAATAAGGTCCGCGCCAGCCTGGATAAGCTGGTTGACCGTACTCATGGTTGACCGGATTAGCCGGTTGTTGGTACGGACCCGTCGGCGGTGGCTGGTACGGACCTTGAGGAGGCGGAGTCGCGTTAGAATAAGGAGAGTAATAAGGGGGAGTGTAACCGGGTCTCGGGTTCGCATTGAAACTTTGATTCGGATTGTAAGTCGGGTTCGGGTTGTAATTTGGATTCGGGTTCGGAGGGAATTGGTAAGGAGACGGAGCGGGGTGGGAAACGGGTTGCGGGTCGGGTCGGGATGGAGTGTTGGACGAGGTTCGGAGTGGGACTGGCAGTGTTTGTTGTGTAGGTGGAGGTGAGTATCTGTTGAAATTACTAGGAGGAATGGAAGCGGGTTTGGATTCGGAGAAATTGAACCCGGCAATTTGACGCTGCACGTCTTCGATCATCTCGCGGCATTGTATGTTTCGCGTCATTATGAAATCGCTGCAGTGTTGTTTTATGCCGCTTATCGCATCCTGTTTATTAATATTATTATTAGGAAAAATAATGATTTTTTTTTTGTTTTTGTGTTGGTGTGATTTGGAGAGATTTGTTTTACCTGTAGAGTTACGTAAAACTTGAGACCCTCGTTGACATTCTCCTTGATTTCGCGATACTTTGCTACACCAGCTGCAATTTGCTTGAAACAATTCTCTCGCGCAACTAAATTTGAAAATAAATATTACTAATTAATTGTTTTGAAAGGAGATCATTACGAGATTAGAATTCACAAAAATACCTCTATAGTCCTCTAGATTGAAAACACTTGAGAATTGATCATTTTGAGCCTGTCAAAAATGAAACAAAAATTTAAGCACAACATAAAAACTTAGAAAATTAAAATTTTGGAAATTAAAATTACTTGAATTTGAAACAATAGTTGTTCTTGCGCCTCGATATTCTGAGCAATTTCTTCACATATTTGATCGTATTTGGATATTTCTTTCTTAAACAAATCATCGTTTGATCCAACGCCAGCCATCAGTTTCGGCAGTATATCATCCTTAATCAAAAAAGAAAAAAATTACAATTTTTTTCTATCATAATCGAAATTATATTTTCTTTAAATAAATAATAAATGTATTAAACTATTAATTACCTTTCTTTTCATATCTTTGAGCATGTCTTCTAGACCAGCTCTTTGTGCTCCTAAAGCCTCCAATTGTCTCTGCATTATTCACACAGTTACTCATTTTGAATACACTTTTTAAAATACAGAAAATCTCAAGGACCAAAATGTAAAAAATACCAAGCTCTGTTTGAGAGCTCCAACAATCGCATCCTCATTCCCATCCAACGACATGATCGGCCTCGCAATACTCGGCAGAGCCGATTCAATCTGTACAAAAAACAAAATAATCCAAATTAATAAACCAATTCTACGATAAAATTCTAGGATAAATAATTCAACAAATAAAAAAAGAAATTACTGGTCTGCGATCAAGAATGCTCATCAAGCCACCATTATCCCTGACAGCCCTTTCGATTCTCGCGTCGCTATCACCAGCCTGTTTCAAATTTCCTGCGAATTTATTCAACCGATCTTGCAAATTCTTGGTCAACGTGCTCGATTGAGGCCGAGTCCAACGCGTACCGAATTGGGTCCTGAATTGTGTATCTTCGCTCGCTTCCTTTTGTAGCATTTCCTCAGTTTGGACTAACAATTCCTGATTTACCCTCCTCAAATCTTTTAATTGTTGCAATTCCTCTTCGATTCCTGCGGGCCCACCGCTAATTTGTACCGCTTCTACGTCCTCTTTTAAATCCATTGGTAACGAAATATTCCCTGAAAAATTAGGGGTAATTAGTAATGAATTTAAAGGTTATGGAGAGATGATTTGAGAAACGAACCTTCTAGAGAGAGAATTGAATCGGGTAAATCCATCTCTTTCAACCTAACTCTAGTGACTTCGCTAGCTTGAAGCAATTTCTCGGCTTGAGTTCGAATAATTTCATCGACCATTTCGGTGTATTTCGACAAAGCTTTCATGCTTCCATCTGGTACCAACCCTAAAAACATTTTCTCTTTGCTCGCGTCCAAAACCTCCATCATGTTAGTCGATTTGACCAACGAAACGCCAGCTATGTTAGATAATGAACTCGGTTGTGGGACCCTCATTAAATAAACCCTATCATTCTCTTTCATGGCTCTTTCGAGGTTAGTTTTCATTTGATTTTCGAGTTTCGAGACCGCGTCGAGTAGAGGAGCCGCAACTCCTCGTGCGGTTTTTTTGGCGTCGGTTAGGGCGGTCAAACCGATTTTTAAACGCGCAATTTCCTGCGCAATTTCTTCTTGTTCGTGAAGGGAGAGTGAGATTTGGTAGAGAGATTCACCATAGAATTGGGCCGATTTGAGTTGGAGATGTGAGACCCAAGTTTTGTCAAAGTGTTGGTTTAGAGGAGATGATGTTAGCATTGCAAATGATTCTTCATAGTATAATCCCACCTATGAGATTTCGATTCGAAAAGAAAGAATATTATTTGAGAAAAATATTTATTGGAAGAAAATAGTACGAGTTAATACGAGATTTACCTGCCTTGCGACCTTGGAGCAAAGAGCTGCTGGTTTCCCATCTCCAATCACCTTCTCGAAGAAGCATTCTTGTGCTTGTGCTAGCATCAATCTTTCGAGCATGGCTATGAAAAAAGAAAAAGATTCAGGGACCTAAATGAAATTATAGCAGCACGAAACCCTAAAAATTACCAGCACACTCAGGTGAGAGGTCGACAGTGGCGCCAGCAGCACTGGCTTTGCCGGCAACATTCTCCTTCAGAAAACCAAAAGCTCCTGCAGAACTTTGAAATGCATTACATGCAGTTTTGAGCCCATTTGGATTCGAGCGATCAGCTCCAAGGGCGATCTGAGAGTACACAGCGCCCAAATTAAACAAGATCGCAGCTTTCTCCAAGTGGATTGACTGCACGGAGCACTTCTTCGATGTTTTAAACGCATCAAACCAGGTAAACGCGAAATTGATACTGAATCTCGGCTCAATCAAAACCAGCGATTTATAATACGCTACAAGCAAGTCACGGCGAGCTTCCAGTGAAGATTCAGACAAAGATTTTTCGAGATCTGAGCGCATGGCTTGTACAGAAGAGAGATCATCATCGCAGTTCTGCGCGTCCCGCTCGGAGAAAGTGGCAGAGATGTAGTGTCGAAGAGGACGGTATAGATCGACTGAAGAAGTCTTCTTTTCGTGCACTGCTAGCATAACGTTGGGGTTCGCCATTGCTGGACTCGAAAAGCAACTAGAGAAAAATAGAGGGTTGATTTCAGAAGATTAAGTACAAGGGTATTTTCGTCTTTTCATTGACTTTTATTATTGTCGTCCCCGCGTTAATTAACATTATATGTTTCTTAATTAAATATACATTTGTGTAGTGAGTTTTAAAATTTAAGTACTTATGACTTGCTACATAGTTTATAAAGATTATGGGTCTATGTAGATTTGAGAAAGCTGGTGGCTCCAGTTATTTTATGAATGGAGAGATATATCATGGTACTTAGAGACGAAGTATATTAGGAGGGGAAATGGACATCTCCAGTTCATTTAGTTGTAAGAAAAAAACAGAGAGGGAATGAACACCATATAATGAAATTAAATGAAATAAAATATAATTAATTCACAGATTGGCTGAAAATTATATATGTAGAAAACAAACCACAAGAATGCAAAATAAATCTATAATTATATGTAATTAACTCAAATCAATATTCTATTTTTCCTATTATTTTTGTGTCATGATACTCTCGAACGGTATCGGGACCGCGAGAGAAACAGCCGGCAAATCAACCAACGAACTCGCATCGGGAACTCTCATCAAGTACACATTGTTATTCTCTTTCTCAGCTATCTGGAGATTACATCTCATATTTCTAATTGACGTCGTGAATGTTTCGGTGAAAGACGATGGCACGTTTCTCACTAGTTTTTTAGTATTTTCTAATTGATTTATTCCGATTTTTAATCGAGCGATTTCTTCTGCTATTTCGTCGTCTTGATGGAGGTGAAGAGAGTAATGGTAGCAAGCCTCTGCGTAGAGTTGCGAGGCTTTTAGTTGTACGTGTGTCGACCATGACCTGTCAATCTGTAGGTTCGGCGGCATGTTGTTTAATTGGCGATGAACTTCTTCGTAGTATAGCTCGGCCTGAAATTCAAATACCGAAACTGAATATTTAGGACAAAAAATTTCAGATATGGCGTGGTAAAACAAAAAATATTTCAGTAAGTACTTCATTTCTCATACTTCAAAATTAGATATGTATGAAGATATTTATTATGTAATAAATAAAATACTTTTTCTGAATAATATAGATTTGATGTACATTCAATGGATAATAAGTAACTTCAGAAAAATTCATGAATCTTGATCTGATGACAATGCTCTTATTTAATATAATTAAATTACCTGTCTTGCAACCTTGGAACAAAGGGCCGGCGATTTCCCCGCCATGAGAGCTTTCTGAAAGAAGCACTCTTGCGCCTGTGCCAGCATTAGCGTGTCAAGCATATCGACACGCTCGGCCGAAACATCCACGGATTCGCCTCCTCGAAAATTCTCCCTCAAAAATCTCAAAGCCCCCGCAGCGCTCTGAAACGCGATAGCCATCTTCCTCACTCCCTCTTCTGTTTGTCTATAATTAATTAAAACATTTCAGATCATTAAATCCAAATATTATGTAGATATTATGTAAATTGTGTACCTGTCCTCTGTAGTAGCCAACTGAGAGTAAACCGCGGCTACATTGAACAAAACTACGATTTTCTCCGAGTTGATCGCGGTGTGAGTATATTTTTGTGACGGTTTGAACGAATCGTGCCAAGAGAAATCAATGGAGTCGAGATTGGACCGTTCTAAGGCGATAGGATAACGGGGCTTGATTTGAGAGAGGGAATGGAAGTAAGAGAGATAGAGATCGAGGCGGGATTTGGGTGATGATGGTTGGAGGACTAGGAGCTTTAGGCGTGAGGATATGAGTTCGGCAAGCTCGGTGTCGGTGATGGAGGGGAGATTGGTGATTGGAGATGGCCTTTTCTCCTGTATTGATAGCATTATTGGAGGAATGTGGATTGATTTTCTTTAATGTTTGATGTATATTTTAGAGCGAGAAGAGAGATTTTGGTTGATAATAATTAATGGACTAATAGTTAATGAAGTCTTCTCTCTGACTTTTTCTCTCCTTTTGCTTGTCCACACAAGTTGTTCAATGGAAATTTTTGATAATTATACAAAAATAACTAAAAATAATACTCAACAAATCAAGTCCTGGATTTATTGACAAAAATAACATGCTAGGAGATTGTGAGAGTCCGAGGGTTTTTCTTACGCAAGTTAGACGTTTTCTTAGCAATTAATCTATACTAAGTACTAAGGTTGAACAAAATACTGCCCCAGCATTCAGCCACGTCGCCAACACTGTTCATGCAACCATTACTGTTCATTATTTTTTTTATTTTTTATTTTTTTTTTTGAAATTTCAGTAAATATAGGGGATTTTTAAGATTTTTCTACGTTATAACAATTTCAGTTTTTTTAAATGTAAGGGCTTTTTAAATATTTCTCATGCGATATCATTATTTTAAGATTATTATAGGGATATATATATGGTAATATCAAATTTTGTAAGGTTATACATGATAATTTCAGATTTTTTAAATATTTCTCATATTGTATCATTAATTCAGAATTTTTTTATAAGGGTAAATATGATAATTTATGTTTTTTCCAGAGGTATGCATGCTAATTTTTTATTTTTTCAAATACAGTTTTTATTTTATTCCACATATTACATCATTAATTTGAGATTTGTATAGGGATATATATGATAATTAATATTTTTGTAGGGGGATACATCATAGTTTCAGATTTTTTAAAACATAGAAGCTTTTTGTGATAGTTCTCAACTTCTCATATTATATCATTAATTTCCGATTTATATTAGGATACATATATGATAATTTCAATTTTTTGATACATATTAATTATATATATTTTTCAATTTTTTTTTTTTAATATTTCTCATATGATATCATTACTTTCATATTTTTATAGGGTTATATATGGTAATTTCAGATTTTTGTAGGGGTATTCATGCAAATTTTAGGTTTTTTTTTTAAATATAGACTTTTTATATTGGTCAAATTATATCATTATTTTCATATATTTATACGGGTATATAAGTTTCATATTTACTAGGGATATATGTGATAATTTTACTTTTTTTAAAAGACAGGGTTTTTTTGAAATATTTGTCATAAGTAGACCAGATTCGAAAAAATGTTGGGACTTTGCTATGTTTCGGGAAATCGAAAAGAGAGAAACAAATTCGGGACCTTTGCAGGGCTAGGGTAATATGGTAATTTTATCCTGACTCGAGACCATGATTTTGGTTATGATTGGTGCAACCGAAACGAGTTCGTTCAGGCAGAATGGAATGGCTTTGAGTGCGAGGGAGATGGAGAGCAAAATTAAACCCACAAGACTACATAAAAATGTCCACGATACTCAGTTGCATTCTGAGAGGGGTATTTTCGTCATTTACAATATTTTGATTATAAATGTTGATAATTTCTTTCGTGTTTTGGGCAGAATGGAATGGTTTATGAGTGCGACGAGGTGGAGATCAGTATTATACCCGAAAGACTACTTCAAAATGGCCACAATACTCAGCCACATTAATTGAGGGGTAATTTCGTCATTTCCAATATTTTGATTATGACCGTTGATAATTTCTTTCATGTTTTAGGCATAACTTTTATCTTATGTATAAAGTAAAGAAAATTCTTGCAATTCTATGCCTCCACGTAATCAAGGGCTTTTGTGTACAAAAATATTTTTTAATTTATATTTTGGTCCTTTTTATTTGCATTTTGATCCTTTTTAGTTTTAATTTACATTTCGGTCCTTTTTTTACATTTTTGAATTTATATTTTGGTCCTTTTTATTTACATTTTGGTCCTTTTTAGTTTTAATTTACATTTTGGTCCTTTTTATTAACATTTTCGTTTCTTATTTACATTTCTGTCCTTTTTTATATTTTATATTTATATTATGGTCCGTTTTATTTATATTTTGGTCATTTTTAGTTCTAATTTATATTTTGGTCCTTTTATTTACATTTTGGTCTTTTTTATTTACATTTCGGTCTTTTTTAAAATTTTGATCATTTTTTCTTATTTTACGTTTGGTCTTTGTTTCCTATTTTACATACATATTAAAATTTGTGAATATGTGCTGATTATATTAATCGATTTTAGAAGCACCTGAGCAAATGCTATTTATACAAATTATATTAGAAAATAATATCTGTGATAGACTAATTTCATGAACCTTATGCATCTATTGACATCATGATATTTGTAAATATATCATGATTAGATTTATTTAGTTCAAACGCATGCGCGTTAATTCTATTTAAATAATTATATAAAAAATATCCCGCGCAATTACGCGGGGACAACGCTAGTGGTATTTAAAGATTGTCAGATTTTTGATAAAAAAAAAATAGTAATGATATACATTTTTGTAGAATCTCCCAAGTCAATTGATATGATGAGAGAATTATTAAATTTATGTATTTAATATTATAATGGTTTTATTTATTATTATTTTTATATTTAATTTAATCGAATTTTATAAATTTGAAAAATAAGTTATTGAACTGTATTACTCAATTGTTTAACATGTTTAAATAAAGATAGCTAGAGTTTTTTCCTCACACCTATACCTTTTAACATGTATTAAATTCATGATAACTCTCTATCATATTTGAAGTTCATATATAAAGAAATTCAGTGGTAAATTTGATTTTCCTTTATCACATAGAATTATTGGTTTTAGATCCCTTCGATTTATTTAACAATCTCAAAATCTATATTTTTTATTTTACAAAATATTGCAAATAAATTAATTATGCAATAATACAAAAAATCTGGGAAAAGGAATAATGCAAAAATGTTTGATATGTTTGAAAAATAAAAAAGAAATCGCAAAGACCAAACAACTAAATATACTTTGTCTTTCAAAGAGATTGAAGATCAATAACTAAAAATGTGTTTAAATAAATATGATTTATCATGTATAAATTGAAATATAAAAAATATTCAAATCAATTAAATTTACTAATTAATAATATGAGTTACGACCTAATTAATATGATATGCCACATAATTAACAGTAATGTTTTGCAACCCGCAAATATGAACCCCCAAACAACCCCCCAGCCTTTTAATTGGAATGCATTTAATGCTTTGAAAGTTAAATTTGGAATTTAAATAGCATTGCGGGGTGTGTGCGGGGCTTTTGGTGCGGGGTGTGTACCACCACTATGATTTATCATTTAATATAATTTAACGTTTAATGTATTTATTATTTATTGTGATTACGTCAAGGAATATTAATGGAATATTAAAGGAAAGACTTAATGGAATTAAATATAATAAAGTTTGGAGTCCGCAATCTACCACTTTTATAAAAGAAAATTGAGTGCCCGGAAATTCAAACAAAAAGATCAAGACGCATATTATATATGTATGATATATATATTTTTAAGAATAATTAATAAGACTTGGAACTCGGCGAACGCATTTCAAACATACATGTTAGAACAAGTTTTTTTTTTCAAAAAGAAAAGAAAAAAAATCGCGCATGTTAATCTAATATATATTTATTTTTCGAATAATTTGAGGCAATGAAATTACTTGGACTGAATAATCCGAATTTGACAATTAAAACTTGAAACTTACTTTAGGAAACAATATTATAAAAAAAAAATCAATAGTTGAGATTTTTTATTTTCTAAATTACTGTGTATTCTTTACCATAATTTTCTTGATTAATTTGAACAATTTGAACAATTAAAACAGTGAAAACATATTTCAATTTTACTTTGTCGAATATTATAAAAATATCAGATCATTGGGAAATATATACAAATACGAAGATTTGTTGCTAATATTATTTATGTCTAAATATTTTGCTGAATTGAAAACATATAAATTCAAATTATGCATGAATGTATGACTTATGTCGCGCAGATACTGCAATTAATTAACACATGACGTAATTAATTAACATATCAATTAACAAGTGCGTGAATTACTCTGCATGTTAAGTACGTGACATGTTTTAATTAATTATGCAGTGCATGCTAATTAATCGTGTTAATTATATATATATATATATTAATTAAGATATAAAGGGTTTTTGTGTTGAAATCTGAGGGCAGAGTAAAATTTCCCTAAAAATATTTCTGTTGTGTATACATATTAATTCATATTAATATATTACAATTAAAATATCACTAATGCCAGACTGCCAGTAAGAATGGAGCAGCTCCAAAAAAAAATTACTGACTAAAATATCCAGCAATATCTGGTTGTGATACACTGATACTCATCACAATGAAAAATAATAATTTTATACACTTCACTCACAAGTTCAAAATGCAGTTTACTAACGAGTGTTACTTACTGATGCTGCTACTACTGTGGTAACCATTTTGATCAAGAATGCAAGACTCTCCAATTGTTGTGGTATCTCGAGAGGATATGCCGGTAAATCACTCAATGTGGTCGAAGCTGGGAACTCTCATATAATAAATGTTATTATTCTCTCTTTATGTTTTTTCTTGTGTTTTTGAGGCAGTTGGATCTAATTCTCAACCGTGCGATTTCTTCTCCGAATTGAGTACTTCATATATTTTTAGATGATGATATGAAAACATTTAAAGAACCTGTCGGGCGATTAAGCCGTCGTGCCACCATCAACATCTCCTATGCATTCTCACACACTCGCGAAAAACAAATTATCATTTCAAATTGTTCTTGTTTTATTATGATAAACAAACAAAAAAAATCTTGAAATCATGTTCACTGAGAATTTTTCTCTTTCTTGTCAGTTAATTAGCAAGCCTTTCTCTCAAAACACTAGAAGCCCCCGCCGCACTTTCGTGTTAGTTAATTGGTTCGGATGTTGGAATTTTGTTTTTGCAGAAAAAATAAAATCTATTATTGTATTATCATTTAAATAGGATCACATTTTTCTTGAAAAAAATTTTAAAAATAGGAAAAAATTGGCCCAAGACATTAAATTGGATTATATTTTTTTGGAAAAAATTAAAAAAAATGGCCCAAAACATTTAGATAGGATTACATTTTCCTCGAAAATAAATAAATAATTGGCCCAAGGTATTAAAATGAGATCACAATTTCTTTGAAAAAGAATAAAAAATAAATGAATAATCTCCTCACGGCACATGACGTGACTCGCCAAAAACAAGAAAAAAACTCTAAATTTAGAGTTAGCCAAATCAAATCATATTTACCCGTCAACATTTCGTTTATTTGTGTTGTCGTCTACGAAACTTTAAACACTATTAACTTTCACTGCAACTATTGCGCACTCCCACTGCAGTCACTCTCTTCTAATGCAGTAAGACTTTCTAATTGGCTCGGTCTCTCCATGACATATGCCGTCAAATCGGTTAACGAGTTCGGAGAGGGAACTCTCATGTAATATATGCTATTGTTCTCTTTCTCGGCTTTCTCCAGACTCGAGCTCATAATCTTTTCGAGTCTAGAGAGGACCTTGATCAAACAAGAGGAAATTCCTTTGATGGTTTTTCTTGTGTTTTTGAGTCGATCGATTCCCATCCTCAATCGTGTGGTTTCTTCTCCAACTAAATCCTTCGAGTGGAGGTTCAATGCGTAATGGTAACATGACTCGGCGTAGAATAAAGAAGCCTTTAATTGTACATGTGAGAACCATGCCTTGTCCATTTGCCGATGAAGCGGGTCCATGATTAAAGCACGGTGAACTTCTTCATAGTATAACTCTACCTACAATTACGAAAACAAAATGAAATTTAGTATTTCATATATATTATGATGGAAATAAACATATTTAAAAAACACTACAACAAAACATAATATTGGCTACCACAAAATATTATTGCCTACCACTTTGTAGTCGATAATCAATAATCAATTATTGGCTATCAAAACCTCTAGCCAATACCCAATATTTTTAGCTACAAGTTTGATAGCCAATAATTTTTATTCCCAATAATATTATTTGCGACCAAGATATATTATTGGCTACCATTTGATCCATAACCAATAATATTTTTGTTTTAAATATATTAAATAATATTTTAATCAATTTATTTGAGTTTTGGAATGAATGAACCGAACCGAAGGCTTGGGTGCAATAAGGGGAGAGTTATTGGCGACGGATTATTTATTTTTTTAATTATATTGGCGACGGATTATTGACGAAAGTGGGTGTACGTTCAGGTGACACTTATTGGCGACGACTGAGCATACTATTGGCGACGACCAGATGTATTGTTGGCGACGGCTAAATGTTGTCGCCAATAAGTCCCTCCAATTTGTACCCCAGAACTTTCGAGAAAGTTTTTCATCCAAGTTATAAACATCGCATTTTTACTTCTTTTCTTCTTGGCGGTTTTTTGGAGATAAAAAGAAGAGGAGAATGTGAAGAGAAGGATGAGTAGCGAGAAAGAAGTTGAACAACGTCATTGTCCGTCGTCGTTGTCTCGAAGGTAAAAATTTTTTGTGTTTTTTTTGTTGTATTATAAATTATTTGTGTTGAATTGAAGATATATGTTGATGTATAGTTCCATTTCAACATTTAGAGTTATATTTTGAAATCTGGGGGGTTCAAGTTACAAGTTTAATGTTTAAATTACAAATTTGTGGTCTAATTTAGAAATTCAAGGTTAAAATTTTTGGGATTGGAGTTAAATTTCGAAATTTGAGGATTCAACATTAACTTTCGTATTTAGAAGGTTAAGGTTATATACGATATTTTTTTGTTTTTGGAAGGCTAAAGTTCTCCTTTTGATTTTAAGATGAATAAATGTGTTTTCATTTGTAGGTTCGAACCTGCCGTGCGACTTGCGAACAAGCGGATGATAGCTTCCCGGACCGAACAGCCATTTGGAAGAAGCATTCTTGCGTTTGTGCCACCATCAACGTCTCCAACATTCCCACACATTCTCTCGAAACATCCGCAGACTCTCCTCCTCCAAATCTATTTAAAAGAAAACAATTTATCATTTCAAATTGCTCTCTTTAATTATGATAAACTTAATTAGCACACCTTTCTCTCAAAAACCTCAAAGCCGCCGCAGCACTTTTGAACGCTTTAAAAGCCTCTTTCAAGCCCTCCTGAGTTGTCCGATTTTGTGTAGCAGCCATTTGCGAGTATACCGCAGCAATATTGAAAACTATGGCTACTTTCTCCGAGCGGATCGAGGTATGAGTATAGCTTTTCGACGGTTTAAAGGAGTCTTGCCATGAGAAACTAATGACCTCGAGGTTTGATCGTTCGAGGGCGACGGTGTAACGGAGCATTATTTTCGAAAGGGAGTTGTAGTACGACAGTAATTGATCAATATGGGTTATGAAGGAAGCGGACTTCGATTGGACGAGACGATTACGGGATTTGAGAAGTTCGTCGATCTCTTTGTCTATGGTTGTAGATGTGGTTTTAGGAGTTGGAAGAGGTCTCTTATCTTGGATTGAGAGCATTACAACTGTTGAATCCTCCATGGCGCTTGGTATGGAATCTTGAATTGATGGCAAGAAATCAGAACATATGTTCTCTTTAATTTAGCTTTGATTGAGTTGATTTTTTTACGAGGTGGATTTCACAAGAGAGAGAGAGAGAGAGAGAGATTAACGATAATTGATACTAAATCAAATGGCTATATATATAAGCCAAACTAATTATCAATCCAAAAAGGCAAAAAAAAGCTATAAGCGTGAACATCAATTAGTCAATTGGTTTGGGGGAATTTATTAGAAGGAACAAGAATATTTTTCTTTATTTATGAGTTAGTGATACGAATTCCCCTTACAATCCTCTTATGTTTTAATAATATGTCATTTTGTCATTTAATGATAAATATGAATATGATATAAAATATGAGATTTTAATTTCACACATTCATGTCTTATTTATTTATTTTATCACTAATTACCAACACAATTATTAGTGATGACTAATTTAGAGGGGACATGTATAATTTTCCTTCTTTTATTTTTTCTTTTTTTTGACCTACAAAGAATGTAATTCTGGAATTAGAGGAAGCCACATACTCAGATAGTGATGGGGGCCCACACGTCCCCAAAAAAATGTAAATATACGACACCCTCTAATACAAATGACATCGTCTAGATTATTTAATTAAATTAATTCAACTAAGTATTGATTTGATTGATAACAATCAATTTAATCTTCATTAATATTTTTCGATTGACGCATCAATACTATTTTTTGATGTTCGAGGAGTGCCATATATAACCCTCTGAAAAAATTATCATATGGTGAAGAGGGTTCACAGCGGATCGAGCAAATAACAACACCCCCTATTGTAGATTTGCTAATGTAACATATTTTTATTGGCTTTGTCCACCATGTTCTATTATTACATTATTAGTTTTTTTTTAATATTTTTCAGGTTATGACCAAAGAATTTCGTTTGAAATTTCAAATAGTATCGTGATCTCAACGTATTAAATAATTGAAAATAAACTTGTATACATAACAATGTATTTTCCTGGCTACTTCTCGAATAATCACGTCATTTCCACAATAAAGAAATATTTAGTTGTGTATTATTGTTTAACTTACAATGGTGCGTACTATTACCGTATATGGTTGCAAGAATATACGAAGGACCGTTTGATTTGCTAGAATTTTGTGAAAAGAAAAAAAATCAACATTAAATTATCCTAGAATGAAAAGTCGCGAGAAATGATACTTTTTAATCTCATTTGACTAGCAAGAACATCACCGACTTTATATAAAAAAATCTCTTCCTACTATTATTATTATTATTATTATTATGTATACCCCTCTAAAATGTGAAGTATCATGAATATATATACAAAGAAAGTATCATATTCAACAATGATATGCACCTAGAAATTTTTTCTAGATTTGCACCTAGAAGTACACG
Organism: Luzula sylvatica; assembly: GCA_946800325.1. Taxonomy (NCBI): domain Eukaryota; kingdom Viridiplantae; phylum Streptophyta; class Magnoliopsida; order Poales; family Juncaceae; genus Luzula; species Luzula sylvatica. The sequence continues at coordinate 22,564,714 of OX326956.1, forward strand.
TGGCGAGTAAATTTGGAACTTTCAGAATGTAATTTCCTTTTAATTATTTGAGGTGGATCCACTGTGATTTGCCACGTATACATCTAGATAAAATCTAGGTGCGAAATCTAGGTGCCTAACATTATTGGTTAAAAATATATTGTACTAAATTACTCCACTTTACTTCCCCTACAAAGTACAAATCTCTATTTATCAACATCATCAAATTTTCAACATTTCTTACGATCCATTAACCCGTTAGTGGGCACTTTAGCACACATACCCCCCCCCCCCCCCCCCCCCCCCCCACACACACACACACACACACACACCACCACACACACACACACAAACCCAAAATTACAAATTCCTCCTTTTCTTCTCAAATTCGGAAACCTTTCCTCTTCTTATCTCATTCTTACCCGGGGACCGTTTTACCAACAATAACACATACATATACTTAATATCATCATGATAACATAGATAATATTATCATTTATTCAGCTAAAAATTGTATGGTACATATTTTGAAACAACAATGATATGCACCTAGAAATTTTTTCTAGATTTGCACCTAGAAATACACGTGGCGATTAAATTTGGAACTTTCAGAATGTAATTTCCTTTTAATTATTTGAGGTGGATCCACTGTGATTTGCCACGTATACATCTAGATAAAATCTAGGTGCGAAATCTAGGTGCCTAACATTATTGTATTTTACCTACTACAAAACATAAAAAAAAATCATGCATGCATCATCTTTCTATATTTAATTCAAAATAATTCTCAAAACTATCCATGTTTCAATATTTTCTTTTTGTACAAACACAAAGTGAGAAAAAAGGTAACAATCTCAATATTGTTTTGAAAAACTGAGAGATGGAATTGTATTGACTTTCTTTCGAAAGGGATACATGCGATATAACGAGATTTTCTAGTCGTACCCCTAAAATTCTGTCCTGTTTTGTTGTTGTATCAAAGAATAAATACAATAAATAAACAAACAAACAAATAATAAATGAATAAAACAGGTCAAGCTTTTGAAACATCTTCAGTCCTCCCTCGCAACTACGTCAAAACTTCATGGAAAGGAATTCCCAAAATAAAATAAAACGAACCAACAAAAATTATCAAATCTCAAAACTAGCATCCATTTAAAATATCCTCGTCAAACTCTACCCCTCTTATTACCCCCCTTAAACTTACTCTTCTTTTTATTCTTCCCCACGCTCTTACCTTTATTAAAATCACGCTTACCTTTAAACGTTCTCTTCCGCTGCGTTCCCTCCAATTCATCGTCAGACAGAAAATCCATCTCTTCGTCCCCGTCATCGCTTTCGTCCTTTTCCTCTTCTTCTTCGTCCGAACTCAATACCAAATCCTCAACTATATCGTCCTCCCTGTCCTCGTCTTCTCTCTCCTCAGCACTCCTCTTTTTCTTCTTGCTCTTCTTCTCTTCTTTCTCCACCCTACATATTTATCGAAATTATAAAAATCATAAACTTTTACATAATAATAAAAATAATAAAATAAAATATATGATTTATATTACTTGGATTTCTTCTTGTCGGGTAGCCAAGAGGAACCGAACGCAGCTTCGGCTTCTTCTTCGTCTATTTCATCATCGTCGTCGTCGTCATCCTCATTTTTGAATTTTCTACCGAGAGATGCTGACTCAGCACCAATTATCACACTGAGAATGAAAATAAAATATATATTTAATGCATATTAAATTTGTTTAAAGAAGAAAAAAAAGAACCTTTTTTCAACGAGTGAATCCCGTCTCAACTGGGATCTTTCACGCAAATTCTTCACGAATATCGAAAGAGGGCTCTCTCCTTTTTCCTTTTCAACCTATTACAAAACACAAATAATTTCACACTCGTTCCATAATTCTAGAGAGAGAGAGAGAATATTAAATATACCTGTAGAAAAGACTCTACAGCAGGATCGTTAGGCGAAAATCCAATACCGATCCGTTTCGTGTTGGTGAACTCAATATTCACCTCCACCTATAATACAAACAAAAAATATAGTAACAGTCACCAAGAAATGGACTCTCCATTTGTACAACATACCTGATGAACGAGTTCTTTAATTTCTTTTCTGAAGCGTTCGGCCTTGAGCAACTTAACGAAAGACCTCAAACGAAGAACAGGAATGAAAGATAGCTCGAAAAATGCAACGGAATAACTCCACTGCGCTAAATGCTCCGCCAGCTCATCGACCACCGAATAAATACACGCTTCCTGAAACGCCCTCGTCTTCACTGTATTCTTGTCCACATGTTTGACGCTGAGGAGATTCATGGCGGTACCGATACCACCAGCTGGCGCTCCCTTGAGTTCCTTCATCTCGAGCATGTCCAATAAAAGAGACGTGACGGGTACGAACGTACCGGTAGCAGTCGCAATACGATTCAGCATTCTGACGCATCTCAGTCTGAGAGGGAAGTACCGTACCGTCGGTACCAAATTAGCAACTCCCTGTATTATCTGTGCTAGCGGGTATGCTAACGGTTTGAAATCCGTGTCAGACCCGTATGCACATATCACGCCCGTCCAGAGTTCGAGACACAGTATATACTGCCAATCATACACCCTTTGATATGCTTTCTGTAATGTAGACCCACAAAAGGCATTTTAGTCATTTCAAAATTAAATAATTACAAATATTTGTGACTATACTAACCTCGACTTGTTTTTTACTAGGTTTATTTTCCCTCTCCTTTCTCCCTTTCTTCTTGTCATTAACAGACTTGCCGCCCTTCTCGGTGAGAGCACCTCGCAGAACAGTCGCCAGCTGGCGAATGAAGAGGAACGCCAGCTGGTATGCAGCTGGAGGGTCCACACCGCAGAGTTCGATCACGCAGTTTCCAAGGAATTGTATGTGTTGCAATTTCGTTGCGTTGATCGATTTGGATAATTTGCAATTCATGATGTAGGCTTTGTACACGCCTCGAAGACACGTGTCGAGACAGTCTGATCCGAGTCTGACGCACAAATCTCGAAGAAAGAGAAACGATACTACGGTTAAGATCCCCCTTCCTGTGCCCCATGTATGTAGTATAACCTATATATTCAATATTTTATTAAGTTAATTGTATCAAAATTTGTGAAAAGAAACAAAAAATATATCCCTTCTAAAAAGGGTAAAAATGTGTGTGAAAATCTAGAATTTCATACTTAGCCTTCCAGCTCAAATCCCATTTTTTAGACAGGGTAAATATGTTATTTTCGTTTTTTGGAAGGACATATATGATATTTTCAATTTTTAGAAGGGTAAAAATGTAAAACCTCCAAAATTAAAGTACCTTGATGTATTTTCGTAATAGAGAAGGAAAAGCAGCGAGAAAGACAGCCGAAGCTCTGACGCGTTTAATGGTGAACGAAATCATTTGTTCGTCGGTCATTTGGTTGAGTATATGATACGCGTTGCCGAGATAAACCCTCATGAAGCTCCCGTATTGTTTCCAATTCTTAGTCAACATCAATTCGCTTACCATCTCCTTCTTGCCTCCCGTTCCGGGCGCATTGAGAAGCGTGCGGAGAATGCCGTCCATTTCGTTCAGCACGAAAACCATAATTTTGTTGAAAACCGCGCTGGAAATGATGCTGAGTTTTGAGGAATTTTGATTCGAGTCCCCCGCGTCATCCCCGTAATGACAAGCCGAGCGAAAGGCGCGGAGGAGGGATCTGATGGCTCGCAGGTTTTGGGATTTGGATTTGATTTCGTGGATCCATGCATCGACCATTGCAGTCGTGATGGGCTTCGCGACTGGTTTTGGTTCGTCCTTTTCTGACGGTTCGGATTGGGAATCTTCTTCCATCTCGGACCCTCCTTCATCCTACAAAGAGGAGAAGTATATCGATTTTAGGGTTATGAGATAAATAAATTAAGAGTATGAATCGAAGTATAAAATGTATTGCTCACATCACTGTCTTGGCCTTCGTCTTTGAAATCCAAGAGATCTTTATCGAAGTCTTTCAGATACTGATAAAACTCTGGATCCTAAATGAATAAAAGGAAATGGGTAAACAGAAATAACATTAGAAGAAATAAATTTGACGAATTAGAAAAGTTGTTAGTGTGGATATCTGAAACCAAACCTTTTGTTGGAGCAATTGAATTTCCTTTTCGTGCTGTTCGGAATTAGGATCCTCCAGAATTTCTTCCTCCCCCATGCTACTTGTATCTACAAACATCCTCGAATTAACAAAGACGGACAAACGGAAACAATACTTCCCGTACTATTTAGCGAGAGAAGGTAAAAATGGACGAATACCTGAATCCTCTAGATCAGACATGGTAAGCAGAACAATGAATCGAAGTTCTCTACTATGTGTTAAAAATTGAGACGGTCGCTGAACGGAGGACTGCGGGAGTCTTGTAGGCGGCGGCGGCCGTGTCGGGTGGAGAGGAGAGGAGAGAAGGTCGAGCGAGCCGCTGTCGAGGGTTTAACGGATTTTAGAAAAAGAAAATCAGGCCTAGGGTTTATTGAATTCAGAATGAAAATCCTGATTTCTAAAACTCCGGATTCACAATCCGGCCATTAAATTTTTGGTGCAATTTCAAGTGTACCCTTAGAAAACATCAAAATTTCACATATACCCGTCAATAATCTGAAATTTCACGAATACCCCTGCAAACGTCTCAAAATATCATGATACCCCTTCAAAATCCTCAAATATCATTATTACCCCTATAAAATTCTTAAAATATCACATATAGTTCTATTATATCATTTAAAAATCATCAACGTATTTCTCATTGGTAATATGCCAATTACCTAATTTTTAAAATTATTTTTCTATGATAATGAATAATTTTTCTCTAAAATAATATTTAAAACCATATAAAATCAAATATTGTTAATTCTATCTCATAATTTCTTTCCAAAAATCATTGTTGAAATCAATGCTATTCTCAAAATTTTAAGTAATTATTATATTTTATATAAAGGTAAAACGAAAAAATAGTTTGAACGAAAAATTTACAAATTATTAAATAAAAGTTTAATTTAGGGATATCCATGATATTTGAAGGGTTTTCTAGAGGTATTTATGAAATTTCACGTTTTTTAGGGGTATACATGAAATTATGATGTTTTTGCAGGGGTACACATGAAATTCTGTCTAAATTTTTTGATTTGTTATTTCACTAGAGATCATCCAACCAACCAATCATGTCGCGTTGTTTTTTTCCGATGTAACGTGTAGTATTATTAAAAATGTATCAAAATATTATATGATATTTAAGTAATATATATAATGTTGAAAATATAATAATATATTTAGAAAGATATATCGAGATTCGTCATTTACAAAAATATATTATTATTCGTAGTTATCTTACTCGAATATTCCCAGAAGAAAAAAACAACTACATCACGTCTAAAAAATGTTATAATTTAAAATGTATATCACATATTAAAAATTATATGACAAATCAATATAATAATGTATATGATACATCTACAAAATTATATACCAAATAAATATTTGTATTTTAAAAATGTAATTTATAATTAGAAAAAAAAGATTATCTTTTTTAAGTTGTGACTTTACTCGGAAAATATATTCAACAAAAATATAATGATGTTCCCACAATATGATATTTAAGTAAAATATAGTTTTCCACATTTTAAGTAAAATACATGATATTGAAATTTTAAGTATTATTATTTGATATATAGATTATTCATATTTTATTTGTATTTTCATATAATCACGTAAAGTTAATATGAGACGATAAACAATTAAATGGGCATAGACAACCCGACATGGACCTAGCGAGTGGTAACGGTTCATGTCATTTAAACAAGACTACATGTATTGTTCAATTTTTGTTATAAAATAATGAACATGTAGATGTTTGCAAATAAATTATATACATGAAAAATCAATAGTTCAAATATTTTCGCATGTAGCAAAATTTGACGATCGAAATGGTTATGACGATATGGTACGATGAGATTGCACAATCTTGTGTGAAAAATAAGGGTTCGGGTTAATTTGTAGGGATTATTTGAATTATCTAAATCTGAGGGTGTTTTTCAAATATTCAGAACATTTGGGGTATTTGGGGAAAATTTCCTTTAAGACGGGAATTTGGGAGCGCTGCTGCATGCACTGTGCAAAAGGGCGGGAAGAGTGACTGAGAGAAGAAAGAAGGATCGCGTGGAAGGGAGAACAGCCGAATGGAGGTCGAAGCGAAGAGGAACGAGCTTCAAGCCCTACTGGAGGCCATTAAGGGGTCCGATGTAAGATCTCATCTGCTTCCTTTCTTTCCTAGATTCATCCGTTTTAACTTTTTTTTTTTGGTGATTTGTGGAATTGAACTGTGTGAAATAGTGGAGATTTATTACTTGAAATTGAATTTGCGGTTTATCATTGTATAGATAATCGTTGTATTAGCGGAGCTGGTTAATTGGAGATTCTTGAGTTTTTTTTCTAAAATTTAGCCTAATTTACAGAAATGGTCACGACTTAACTTTTTTTTCTCTTTTTTGCCCAGGTTTTGGAGAAAAGACTTTCACTCATTAGCCAATTGGAAGATTCATTTCAATCTGCAAAAGACAATCTTGATCTTTTAGTTGAATATTTTCCCGTATCCTGTTTTCATCTCTTTAATCAACATTCATTATGGTATTAAACAACTTAAATCCATGATTTCTTGAATACTTAACGAAAAAATAGGTATTTTGGGAGGAATCGACATGCTCAGGTTTATCACATTGCATGCTCAACCAAAAAATTCTCCAAATTGCTATAAAATGCATCGAAATAGATAAAGTTACTTCTCTTAGCCAGTTTTTGATTCTCGGTTCAAAGGTTTGTTCTTCCTTCTTCTTTTTTTTCCAAAATTTTCACTTTTTCACATATACCCCTTGAAAAACTTATAGAATACACGCTTCATGTTTAATTATATTTGGTGACATTATTAATAGGCAAGCTCGTGGTGTGAAAATCATTTAAACGAGACAATTGTATCGATTGATGAATCTGAGGATCAAAATCACTCCAATATATTCCAACAGGTTAATCACATTTTATTTTACATATAGAAATCATAGGGGAATCTATGCAAAAATATTCATCCATTTAACTATAAACATTACATGCAGATACTATTTGATACCTTGAATTTCTCGTCCAATCTTGTTTCTTCTCTGACGAGCTCTCCAATTCCAAATCGCAATCTCAATTCGATTCTCATAATCGAAACTTTTCTCTCTCAACTACTAAACTTAACCATGTCTTCAATAAAAAACAATCAGGTACTCATATTTATTTCGTATTTGTTTTATCAAGTACAGTCGTTTACATTAAATTAACCTCGAATTAATTCACAATTTCATTTCTTCTGAACAGAAAAGTGGCACAATCACACAAGTTATTCTAGAAGGAACGAAAACATTATGCATTAAATACTCTGAATTAACCGAAACCAATAATCTAGAGCAATCCAAAATTATCACCAAAATTACAACTCATGCCATTCGGACATTATATGAACTCGGTGTATTTGCAGCCTCAGGAGGTGGGGGCCACGTCTCGATACTTAATATATCTTGGAAAGGGGTTGTGGCTTTATTACAAGCTAATAAAGGGAATTTAAATTTAAATTTTGAAGAAGGAAATATTAGGGTTTATGAAATAGTGAAAACTCTAATTTCGCTGTCGATTGATATCCTAAAGACGGGTTCGGAAACATGGTGCGTAATGAACGAGGTTTTGAGTGGTTCTGATGCAAAAAGGGCATTTTTGCCAATTAAATTTTTCTTGATTAATGCGGTTCGAATTTGCTCTGTGTTTCCTTCAGAAATCATGGGGATCTATAAGGAGATAATGAGATTCGAATTGGTGATTGCGAATTTAGGGTTTTATTTTAGCAAAGAAACCAAATTGAAATCTGCGGGTGAAGCACTTGCAGAATTTGTGGACCCCACGTCCTTACTTTTACTTCAAACTGTTTTGAATTCGTTCGGTTCAGATTTGATTTCCAAATTTGGAATTTTCGAATGCATATTTGAAAAAACCAAGCTTGAACTCGACGTTCCGAAAATGGAAAGTTCAGATTTATTGGGTTGTATATTCAGCACGGATTTTAATGCGCTGTTAACGGGTCGGGTGATTTTATTCTCGAATCTGCTCAGAGCTTCTCAATTTCTTAATGAAATTATAGTGATAGAATTATCTAAAAATGTGGATAACTTTTTCGATATTCTAATTGATGAAAGAATATACCCTTTTGTTCTTGGTTTGGAAATACCAGTATTGTACAATTCAAAAGGGAACGGAACTGCTGAAATGACATATCAACCCTTGTATAATTTTGCGATTCAGTCCCTCAAAACTTTCATAATTACTGCAAGTGCAAGTGAAGTTGTTTTCTCGGATCTGGAAACCATTTTCCTGGAAAACCTTTTCCATCCTCATTTTCTAGTATCTGAAATTGCCACGGAAATGTTATGCTTTATTCTTCGTAATTCCGAAAATGCCCTCAAGAATCAAATCATGGAAAATATATTATCCCTTTTAAAATTGGTTAATAACGCACCATTTGATGATTTAAGAAGAATTGCGCGTGTTTTTAATACTCTTTTGAGCTATGTGGGTCCCAATTTAATCGATTCGGTTTATATTTCAATATCAAGTGATGAATATTACAATAATATTTACTTGGTATTATTAATGGAGGGATTTCCATTCGAGAATTTATCAGATAATTCGAAGAGAATTGCTATTCAGAAGCTTTTCACTGCATTTAATGCTTTTATGGAAGGGTATTTTAGAGAAAATGGAGGGTCCGGTTTAAATCTTACTGGATATCATGTTCATGCTCTCGCCTCTGCTCTCCAGTATTGGTAAGTACAAAAACCAAAGTTCCAAAAATTAAAATTTCGTTAATAAACTCTACAATTAATTGTTCTTATTTATTATTTTGTAGTAATTTGAAGGACTTTGATACGCTCGAGGAGAAAACAATTCATTCGCTTTTCAAGTTCTCAAATTCTCTAATTAATAATTACAAAAACACCACAAATAATTCCACTAAATCTTCTCTTGCCAAGTTAATCGGATTCATGCTAGACATAATCTCTGCAATGAAATTCCTCTACAAATATACCGAAATGTCAAATTTAATCACAAACCTACACTCCATTTTCGTACCAAATAATAATAATACCACAAATACAAATTTCTTACATAATTACAAGCCATCACTAGCTCGATTCATATCGAGTATCAGTCACATGAACGTACCAGAAGAAGAAGGCAACTCGTTGTGTACCAATATCTGGTACCTCAATCATGTTTTACTAAGAGAGAGAAACTGGGCATTGGTACACTTTGCAATTTCTTCTTTCGGGTATTTCGCCGCCCGTACCAGTTGTACTCAGTTATGGCGTTTCGTACCGGACGACGCGGCTCTTTCGTACGATACCGAAACCGGTACCGTTTCGGAGGAAAATAGATTCATGTGTGAATTAAAAGCGTTTCTTGAAAAAGAAAGGGGTTTGAATATCGCGTCTTTGTGTGATGAGGAGATTGAGCGGCTTGAAAAGGAAGCGAAATTGGTGAACAAAATTGTTGATTTGGTCGAAAAAATGAATATTTGTGAAGAGGGGGGGTTGGGAAAGAAAAGGAAGGTTATGAATGGGATTAGTGAGGGTGTGGGATTGTTGCGAAGTGGTTTGAAAGTTATGAAGAGTCTGATTGATGGAAATGAAATCCCGGATTTGCGAGGTGAGTTCTCCTCTCATGTTTCTTGTCTCGAAGATGTTATCTCTAATTTAGTCTCCTTTTTCTGAAAAACGTTAAGTGGTGAATTTTTTTTATTTCATGAAAACGATTGGCCAAATTGTAAGAAGATTTTTTCTTTTCTTTTTTCTTTTTATGATCATATATAAATTATGTACATTTATAAATTTAGGTAAATGTGTCCGCATCGCAATTTTTTAAAGGCAAATAAAAATTATTAACAAAACCATCAAAATAAAATGGAAATAAATGTATCATACGTGGATGAGTACTTGCACGTGATATCAAAATTACATTCATCATAGTTGCGAATGACTTGAGAATTTATTTTTTATCTATGCAAATGTTACACCGATGCTTATAACTACTTAAAAGAGTACAATGAACATTTGACACTAGTTTACGGGCTAAAATTGAATTTTTCTTTTTATTATTACTAGGAGATTACCCGCGCTTCGCGGCGGTTTTGTTTCATTTGTTTTACCATACACATAATATATACACATAATATATAATTATGATTTTTCGGGATCAAATATAAGATTTTATGAAAATAAATATCATATTGATTAAGGAAGTTTTATGATGACAAAATTATTATATTATTTTTGAATATGACACATTGCGAAATATTTATTTAATACTTTAATGCATCACATACAAAAAAAATATCACTATAAAATAATAAAAACACATGCGTTGACATAAACAAAAATCAAAACTATATGATATTTTAAATTTTCATATATAAAATTAAGAATAATAACATTGTAAAAGTTTACAAAAATTATTTGTGTCTGATACATTTTATGTTTCATGTTTATTATTGAAAATATTATATAAGTTAAAGAAATTATTTGTGTTTAGTAAATAAATATCTTTTATTATTTTTTTTAAAGATTAACATGAAACAGTTTTAAGTAAAAATACAAATATAACATAATTATTTTACAAATAATAATAATAATTAGGATGTGCAATTTTTTTGAGTAATATGTTTAAAAATAATAATAACATATGTATGATAATAAAAATTGTATTTTTTTATTGTAATACAAATTACACATGTGTATGATAATATTAATAATATAATATTAAAATAAAGTTATTTGAATTAATCTATCAATGATTATTCATATATTTAACAATTATTTTACATTATGATAACAATAAATCTCATTTTTTAATAAAATAATAATACTTACATTAGTGTCATTATAATATATATATATATATATATATATATATATATATATATATATATATATATATATATATATATATATATATATATATATATATATATATAAGAAAAAGATATAATACAATTTTATGAAAAAACATAACAGCAAATATTATATCGTTGTTCACAATATTTCATACAATTTCAAATATTTAAAATAATGAATCATACAACATATGTAGTGACACATTATTAATTATATAATAGTATTTATCATATGATTTTTTATTTATTTTACATTTCGTAAAATAACAATACAATTTGATAAGTATTTATAAGTTTAAAAATTTATTTAGATGGACACAATTATTGTAAATTCTATTATGCTTGGAAAAAAAATTGTTTGCTTACAAACACAAATATAATCTACTAAGGTATTATATGAGATTCTTATGGTTATAATTTTTAAAAAATAAATAATAATAATTAAAAAGTGTATTGTGCAAATAAAATTCTTAAAAATATATTATGTAAATATGTATTTTTTTTGCATTGTATTTTCTTACATAATATCTTTACAAATTGAAATTATGAAAAACGATATATATGAACTATACTAATATGGATGTCAAAATAAAGAGAAAATTAAAATGAATATATTTGATGAGTGTATAAAATTAAATTTCTAAAAATAATATTAATATATGTCGTATGTTTATAATATTACATATTAAATTATTAGTATTTCATATATAAATTTTTCATATTCCATTACATTCACATTTGATCATGTAATCTTATATGAATTGTTAAACAATTGATTATACTTTTTCTTACATAATATATTTACAAATTGAAATTATGAAAAACGATATGTATGGACTATACTAATATGGATGTCAAAATAAAGAGAAAATTAACATGAATATATTTTACGAGTTTATAAAATTAAATTTCTAAAAATAATATTAAATTATTAGTATATTTCATATATAAACTTTTCATATTCTATTACATTCACGTTTGATCATGTATTCTTATGTGAAATGTTAAACAATTGATTAGACTTGGTCTAATTTGATTCTAGCCAATAATAAAATGTCACGTCATTAATATATGATGATGTGACTTTCTAAGAATGCTTAAAACATGATGTAAAATAATGACACATAAATGACTACACAAAATATGATATTCAAAAAATCTAACAAAAAAATTGATGATTGAGATTAAATCACATCACTACATCTAATGGTTCAAATTAATACTTAAAAATATTCATAAAATCTAATGGTTAATAATGTATGTGATGATGCCACATCACACAATCTAATGGTTAATAATCATGATAAGCATGATGATGTTGCTTCATGAGGAAACCCAAAGATAAGTGAAAAATAAGGGAGTTGGTAAATTATTTTGTATGCTATAATATTCCGATTTGTACTCACATTATTATTCATATTTAAAATAATGTATATCACTTGAATGGACAAGTTAAAAAAATATATAATTAATGACCGTTTGAATATGAAAGGACAAGAAAATTATAATTAATGACTGTTGAAATTTGAAAGTATACACTTGAATGAAGAAGTTCAAAAGACTAAATATAATTAATGACCGTTGGAATTTGAATTGATATAAATCAATGAATACATATTGACAATTTTTACTTGTCCCTATTTCCTCGTGTGTCAATTAACTATTAATTAATATAAAACTAAAATTAATATTAATTAATAATTCTGAATTAATCTAATATTAGTTAATTATTAGTTACGTGTCATTTATTAATTGATATGTTAATTAGAATATATATAAAATATGACGATGAGATGAAATATGAGAACAAAGTAAAATTTCTCAATATGTATTCACTATTCATGTATCCCTTCAAATTCCAACCCTCATTAATTGTGTCTATTTTTTTGTAACTTGTGTATTTAACTTTCCAAGACAATATATATACTTTTGACCGCCAATAGATATTTCTGACAATAATACATTTTAAAGATGAGTGTGATACGGTGTCCTTTAAACTCAAAATAATATTTATCGTATTATTCCCACTCAATTAGATGAATTAATTATTATTCTTAATTAATTTTATTTAACGATTTACTTGATCGTTTAATTTAATTAATTCGTCAATTAATATTTATTAATATTCAAATATTCGAATAAATTGATCGTATTAATTAAAAAAAATTTAATTCAATCGATTAAAAATAATAATTAACTCACCGAACTGAGTTGTGATGTTATCAATGATAAAGAACTCAATTAATATTCTGACATCAACCTATACTCACCGTTCAACACGCACTACTCACCGGTCAAATCATGTCACATACATGCTACTGTGCTAGTGCATGTCTTTAAATAAAAGATCGTGATGTATATTTTTTTAAAATTCTTTTCCGTACAACTAGACAAGATGACATGATTTTTAAATAATAAATTTTACAAATGAATACGATTTGATTATTTTAACATGATTTGACATTCAATTAAAATATGATTTAACATGATTTTTAATATAATTTGACATTCGATTAAAATATTAAATTATAAATTAGACTTTTAATTTTTAAAATATTAAATCATAATTACACCGTCAAACTATTTCAAGGAGAATTTGGGGATATTTCTAACAATTTTCTTAAATAAAATCCTCCTACCCATATTTCGCTTAAAACAAATACATATTATGGTCGATACAACTTCACATCATGATTAATACAAATACAAATACAAATTATATATATAAATAACGAAATATTTTAACAATAAGTGCATATTCTGGTTAATGTAAGTGCTTGTTATGATTAACACAACTATATATTATGCTTAAATTATAAAATATTTTAACAAGTTCATAATCTCACTTATAAAAATAAACAGTATGATATACAAGTACATGCTATGTTGTGCGAATATTTCAAAAATCAAGCCGTATCGTATCGGATACGGATACTCGTCGGATACTCGTCGGATACGTATCGGATAATCCGCGTGGCGTATCCGAATATTTTATTACAAAATAATAGCGGATACTTCTCGGATACTTCCGGATATTTGTCGGATACTTCTAACGTATACACAAATATACTTGAAAAATAAAAATAAAAATTTGAAATCGAAATAAATGAATAATACATATATATAAAAAACTAAACAAAATAAACATTTAATTAATAAGAAGTTATTTCTGTTAAAACAAAATTTTTAAGATATTTTATGTCAAATGTATACTATATAAAATATAAAATATATAAATTATAATTAATAAAATAATAAAATATTATATATAATGGTCGTATCATATCTTATGTATTTTTGAAAACTGTCTATCGTCGTATATGTATCATGTCGGATACGATACCATCCGTATCCGTGCAACATAGAGTACATGTTATGTATAAATTACAAATTCTGGTTTGTTGATATTGTGAAAAATTCCTTCAAAGTGGAGCCAGAAGCACTACTGGCTACTGCTATTGCCCCACCCCCCCCCCCCCCCCCCCCCCCCCCCTCTATTTTACTTGCATTAGTACTGCAATATTTTACTCATTAGTCACATATACTCAAATAAAAATAAATTATCAAAATGATTATTTAGTTAAAGTAAAAGTACTAATTCATTTTTTATTAAAAATAATTTGTTTTCTTTTCAGTATAATTAGTAATTACTCTTAAAAATTTTCTATATCTTTTAGCTAACAGTTAAAATCTACCTACGATACTAATATAACAATTATATGAAATTCAATAATTTGAAATCAGTTAATAAATTATTAGATAAAACTACTGCTATTATATTAAATTATTATATATATATATATATAATACAAGAACAATTATAATGAAATTCATTTATATAATACAAGAACAATTATATAAAAATAAAGGGAAATTTTTGTATATGGACGAGATAAGTTTGATAATATTCAAAATGGACAACATAGTTTCGAAATTTGCATTATAACACTCTCGACATTTGAAAAGTCGACAGCTTTAAAAGCTCTCGACATTTGAATTGTCGAGCAGAAGTCTCAACATTTGAAATGTGGAGAGGAATCTTCTCGACATTTGAAATGTCGAGAGATTGCTGAAATTTCGAAATTTACAAATAACCCCCTATATTTTCTTGAATTTACAAAAAAAAAACCCTAACTTTTGAGAAACTCCAAAAAAACTAGGATTAAAATAACGAATGAATGAATTTTTCCGCAGCTAATTTTAATTAAAATAATATGACCGCTAATTTTAATTTCAACAAATATTTTTATTTCCGCAGTTCGTTTTGTAGTAGCTATTTTTATTTTAGTAGCTAGTTTTTAGTAATTATTTTTATTAACAACTGTTAATAAAAATAATTACTACAAATTAACCGTTGAAATAAAATTAGCCGTTTTGAGGTTCACTTATGCATTGCTAATTTGGTCAGAAATACTATTTAATAACTATTTTTATTAATAACTATTTAACATTAAAATTAATTACTAGAATAATATTAATTTGTCAAGATATTAACAGGAATATTTTTTAGATCATATTTTTATTTAATTTTAGTATTCTATGATAAAATATATAATAAATAAAAAATTAAAATTATGTATATGACATATAGTTTTTTAAAATTAGTATGTTAAAAAATATTTATAGTGATCTTAAATTAATATAATAATGCAAAATATGTTTATTAAATTTAAAGATGAAAAACAGAGGGGTATTTTGGTCCCAAAAAAATTGCAATACCATGAAATACCATTTAGGGGGGTAATTGAAAAGAAAATTTTGTATGTAGGTTTTTTTTTGGAGTTTCTCAAAAGTTAGGGTTTTTTTTTTTGTAAATTCAAGAAAATATAGGGGGTTATTTGTAAATTTCTAAATTTCACCAATCTCTCGACATGTCGAGAAGATTCCTCTCAACATTTCAAATGTTGAGACTTCTGCTCGACAATTCAAATGTCGAGAGCTTTGAAAATTTTCGACTTTTCAAATGTCGAGAGTGTTATAATTCAAATTTCGAAATTATGTTTTTCATTTTGAGTATTACCAAACTTATCTCGTCCGTATACAAAAATTTCTCAAAAATAAAATACAAGGATAACTATGACACATGCTAGTGTCATTCAACATTATTTTTGTCTGGCACTAGCAAACAGCCCCGGCCCCACACATTGAAAGACCCTAGGCCAATATTTGAAATTGACTTCTACAAATATTTATTCGATTAAAAAATCATGTTTATTATGTTAAATATTTTAGTGTTTTCTTTTTAGAGGTTTGGGAAGGACTTTAATATTTCTTTAAAAAATAATTATATTAAAATAATGTTTATTTACATCCGATTGAATTCTAATTTTTCCATAATGTTTCCTATATATAAAATTAAGTCCAATCTCTAAATTTAAGATACAACATGTATTTATTGTTTATAAAAAACATTGATATTTATATTAGCAACCTAATTAATATATCTCAACATAGGAGCACGAGCAGGAGAAGGAGCATTGAGTGCATTTTTTATATACTATTAACCTATTATACCTTATTATTATATAAATTATAGTGATTAATTTTGCTAGTTATGTTAATTGTTCTACAAATTAATTATGTAATATATCTTAACTATTTATACTTCATATCCTAATTAATATGTTAATTAATGGCAGCCGCATTGTTTTGGAAACACAAAGAGGAGAAGAATTCATCTTTAGATCTTATGTGACTTCTTTTTATTATGATGACATAATGTATTGTATGTACAAAATACTGAATTTTTATGAATTTCACTCAACTTTACATGCCCTAGTCCAAGGGCCCCGTTCATGCTTAGAAATTAGGAAATATAAAATAACATAATATTTGGTATGTCTCTCACTCTCCATCTCTTTCTTCTTCGGAAGCAACTCCTTCCTCGTACCTTCACTTCATTTCTCCAATGTTCAAAGCTTAAAAAACATTTAAACACAATATGCAACATATAAATGTAAGAAAATTGGACCTCCTTATTTTTCAGACCCCAGGCACGTTGGCCGGGGCCTATGACCGGTCCTGCTTGCAAAATCACCTATATATTTTAATATCAAACTATATTGACCAGTCAAATCATGTCACATAATTATACTATATATTAGAAAAAAATTTGCATTTCAATATAAAGTATTCCAAATGATCACCAATGCATTCAGAAGTACATTTCAAGATGCATTGTTGTCGAGTCTTCTCTCTAATTTATCATATGTTTTATATGTATAACTTTCACTTTTTCTATATTATTTTTTTTTATATTTTTTCTATAATATGTATCAATTGCATGTTCTTATTTATACCGTTTTTATTATATTTTATATTTTTTTCTAGTATTTTTATAATAAATTTCTATACCATGAAAATAAAGATATGTGATTAATATCTTTTCCATTATACCCTTTCTATACTAGAAATAAAATATTTGTTGAAGTTCATATTTTTTACTATTATTTATATCTTATCTTCTACTCTTGACAAAAAAAAATATGCAAATAATTTTACTGTGGATAAAAACCTATTCATATTTACATATTGTTTACTATTCATATTTAAATATTTTCTAATATTTGTTGTACAACAAAATATAAATGGTAGTGTTTTTAAGTAAGAGTCGTTGTAAAAAAACATAAATATGAAAATGAAAGGTATAGTTTAGAAACGACAATCTAAAAATATTGGAGCCTGCCCGCATTTTAGGCGCTGCCCGTTAAATACAGTTGCTTGTCCAATTTTTAGATCGCGCCTATTTTAAACGCAAATTTTACCACGTAGCCGGTCGTGGTTTATTTGGACGGTACGGAGTGCGTTAGCACCTTCCAAAATGTGAAATACTGTGAATGGATTATACCTTTCGTATTTAATGAATTTCTCATATCGCAAACTTTAATGTTTTTTATTTATTTCTATGTTGTCTTATGAAATATGAATTGATCTTAATCGTTCATTATAAATTATTATTATTTATTTATTTTTATTACGACTCATATATTTAGTGGAAGAACATCTACCTCATATATTTATGTATTGCAATGATAACTATCACATGCAAGTGCCAGCTAGTGTTAGTGCCAACTCTCTTTGAATGCACTATCAAAATCACCTCAATATCCTCACTCCAAATTATACTCACCAATCAAACGATACCGCATAAACATATCAATAAATTATGGGTTCAATTAAGTCAAAAAATACTAATGAATACAAATATTTATAGTTTCATATCTCAACTTTAACGTTTTTTTTATCTATTATAACAAAACTTGGGTGATTTGAATAGTTCATTATAAATTTTGATTATTTATTTATTTATATTATAATTCATATATTCAATGCAAGAATCATCATTGCATCTGATTATTTAATATAAAAAATAACTAACACATGAAAGTACGTGCTAGTGCTAGTGCCAATGAAATATTTTTGACCGACACTAGCAAAATCACCTTTAACATTCTCACTTCAAATTATACTAGCCAATCAAAAAATATCACGTAAGCATTGTGTTCGGTAAGTAAAAAAAATGTGAATATAAATTTCATACTAAATGAAACTCATATCCCAACTTGAATGCTTTTGATGTACTCTGATCAAATCTGAATTGATCGCAATCGTTCATTACAAAGTGCTGCAGAGGATCTATTATGGTTGAACTCTCGTGTATAAAGGAATCGTTTCAGAACTCAAATACCGTGCGGACACCAAATTCCCTCCATATTTACCCTCGCTCGGCGTTAGTTCCACTGATTCTCTCCAGTTCTGAAATCACCGGAACCGAGGAAGTGAAGAACTCAAATACTGATTCCCTCCATATTAAACGCATAAACACAATTGAACACAACACACTTAAACAAAATAAAAAAATACTAATAAAATAAACGCTCGATTGAACACAACACACTTGACCACAATTGATCCACCGAATTTTTGATTCTCTCGACCTTTCAAAGGTAGAGCATTTTTGTTTTTTTTTGTAAGATAATTAACATCGGTAAGGACGAATTAAGGACTTAAAACGCTCGATTTTTGAAAGGTCGGCCATTTTTAAAATCTCTCGACTTCTGAAATGTCGAAAATGTTATTTTCCAAATTTTCGAATTTTGATGTCCATTTTGAGTAATACCAAAGTTATTTGGTCTACAGTCCAAAATTTGCCTTAATTTAGTCTCGTAACTCGTTAAATAATGAGTAGTGATATGGACAAAAAAATTAATTGGTGCAAAAATAAACAGTCAAAATGATAATATATTTAAAGTAAAATTACCAGGTGCAAAAATAAACTATCAAAATGATAATATATTTAAGGTAAAATTGCTGGTTCATTTTTTTTATTCAAAATAGTTTTTTTTTTCGGTATCATTATAGTCCATTACCCTTAAAAAATTTCAAATATCTTTTAGCTACTGTCAAAATCTGCAAATATACAAATTATATGAAATTCAAGAATTCAAATCAGTTAATAAATAATTTGATAAAACTAATTTTATTTTGTAAATTTACTATTGATATATTTATATTCGAATTCATATATTTATTCATTTTGATAATAATAGTTTCATAATGTAAAATTCTTAATTAAAAAAAAAAATTCTTAATTATATATATATATTTCATTCAACTATTCAAGACAAAAATAATTATTACATCAAATGCACAATGAAAATACACTGACATGAAAACACATGCTAGTGTCTGTCTTTGACTGGCACTAGCTAAAATAAGAGGGTTATATATGGTGTTTCCTAAACTCACCCAAATGTATTTGATGACGTGATAATGTTGTTATTTGGATTGATTAACATTATTAATTGAATAAATTAACACATTAATTAATCGGTTAATTAAATTGATTTGTTAATTAACACGTATCAATATTAACATATTAAAATGACTTGATGTGTCAATTAAATCACATGTGTTAATTAATCTTAATTCGAATGTTAATCAATCCAACTCATTCTAATCTGTCAAACTCATCAAGAATATTGAGGTTAGATTTGGGATAATAATATTTTTTCCCCTAAAATAACTTTATTCTTACAACATCATGTGCTCACCACTCACCACTCACCAGTCAAGTCATGTCACAACATACTAGTATTTGTCTTTAAATAAAAAGTAATGATGTATATGCCTCTAGAACTCCCCCCCTCCCCTCATCACTTGTCGGGGCATACATTTTTGAACATTAAATTTAACAAATGGGAGTTTTTCAAATAACTCGCTATATTTTTTTCAATTTGTTAAACAAATCTCATTTTTGGATATTTCAAAAGATTCTTTCTCCCAAACTTTTCATTTTCATTTATCCCATATAAAAATTAAATTTAACATTTCACGGTGTTAAATTTTTTTTCTTTTCAAAACACCCCTCCATTTTTCACATTTAATTTTATAAAATATTTTTTGTATTATGTTATTAATTTAAAAATCTCCATAACTTTTTCTAATATTTAATTTTTTTAAAAAATATACATATACACAATTTTAATATTTCATTTATTATATATTTTGTCATATAAAACTAGAATTAAATAATAAATAAACAAATGACCAAATAGACAAATATTTATGAAAATATCTTGACAAAATAATATTATTTTGGCATTTAATTTTAATTCTCGTTGGTTATTAATATAAATTAATTGCTGAAATTCTTGCCAAAAAAATATGTATTGTCGCTAGTTTTATTTTCAACATCTAGTTTGATTTCAATTTCTAATTTTATTTCAATAACTAGTTTTACTAAAAAGAATGGACATTAAAAAAAATTATTATTTCGAAATTTTGGAATAAAATATTATTTAATACGTATTTTTTCATTTCCAGAATTTTTTCAGAAATTTATATTATTATTATTATTATAATTATAAGTTATTACTATTATTAATAATAAATTATTTTTTATAAATTATTACTATTACTAAATTATTACATTATTAAAAAAAGTATTATTTACTACTATTATTAAGAATAAAAAGATTGGTCGAAGGGTAATTTGGTCATTAAGAAAAATTTAGCATTTACATTAAATTAGTTTAAGGGTAATTTGATGATTGGGAGTTAGACGAAAATGAAAAATTTGGGTGATGTTTTTCTCTTTTGGAGTTTCTAAGAAGTTTTTTTTTCTGAAATATCAAGAAAAGTTAGGTATTTTTTTTGAGAAATTTCCTTAACAAATTAATGCATGATTTGATATCTTAATTTATGATTTGATTACCTAAATTTATGATTTAACCTCCAATTAAAATGTCAAAACATGAATTAAAATTTTATTTTCAAACTGTTAAATCATAATCACATCATGGAGTGTCCCGAAAAAGAATTCGAGGAGAGTTTGGAGATATGTCCAACATTTTCGTTAAATAAAATCCTCTTATCCCAAATTTTAGTGTTTTTATGTATTTTTTTAAAACAAATGCTAATATTATATATTCTTGTTGTCAATAACTCATAGTCTAATAGGTTCAGTGTTTAACACAATAAAATCATACGTTGAATAGAATATGAGTTCGAATCTCATCAGAATCATATAAAAAATATCAGTAACGATAATCAACCGTTTGTTAGGTACCATTAAACAAAAGAGATTATATTATGTTTAATAAAACATTTATATTGGTTAATAAAGCACGTACTACAGCTAAAATAATAAATTATTTTAACAACAATTTAATATTATTTTGATCAATAAAAGCACGTATTATAATTAATACAAGTATATATTCTCCTTAAAAGTAATAAGATATTTAACGAGGAAGTACTTTTTCCTTGTTAATACAAACACATATTCTGATTAACACAAGTAAATATTTTGATTAACTTAATAAAATATTTTAACAAGAAGTACATATTACGATTATTGTGTGAACACAATATAATTAATACAAGTACATATTCTAATTAAAATTAAAATAAATATTTAAACAACAAGTACATATTCTGGTTACTACGAGAACATTTTGTGGTTAACACAAGTATATACTTTGGTTAAATAAATGAAATATCTTGACAAGGAAATGATCTGGTGAATACAAGTATATAGTATTGTTAAGAGTACTAAAATATTTTAATAAAATGTGCATATTTCGGTTAATACAAATACATATTATAGTTAATACAAGTACATAAGATGATAAGTATTACAAGTACAAATTCAGGTTCAAATAAGGAAATATTTTAATAATTAGTGCATATTCCGGTTCATACAAGTGCTTATTATGATTTTATTAGGATTGATAGAATTATATTTCGGCTTAAAGTGATAAAATATTTTAACAAGAAGTTCAAATACACGTGTTATGCTTGAAGTACAATTGTACAAATACAAGTGCATAAACTAACAATAGCTCGCGCAATTGCGCGGGGCTTCATCTTTTTTTTACCTGTTTTGTATAATTTGTTTAAATATAATTTGCGCGGGTACAATTAAACTCAATTAAATAATCACAATATGTTTGTAAATATATTAATGTCAATAAATTCGTTATAATTTATAAAGGTTCACGAAATTTGCATTATCATGGATATATGCATTATAATTAATAAGGATCAATCGAATTGGTCCATTATTATAAATTCACATAAAATAAATAAAATATAACATGTTATAAATATAATTCATACAAACTTAAAGTTTCAAATCAAATAAAAGAAAATCGTGAATAATACACACGAAATATAAATATATATTTAAAATGTCATTCATTAACATAAAAAATATCAATTTAAAAAAAAAAAAATAACACAATTATAAATTATATCATAAGAAATTAACAATTGAGCCATAGTTTCATATGGAGATTATATATGGAGTCTCAATAACACAAAAATAACATCTTTGATGAGGCGGCAAGAGAGGATTAAGTAGGTTGATTAGTATTATTGATTGACTCAATTAACAATTTAGTTGATCAGTTAATTGAATTGACATGTCAATTAACATTTACTAATATTAACACATTATAAATTATTGATGTGTTAATTAAACGTGTCAATTAACGTTTAATTGAGTCAATTAGAAATGCAAATCAATTCACTGTGTAACATCATCAAAGATATTATGATGAGTTTGAGGACCAATTATATTTTTTTTCTTTCATATATGGATATAATTTGGGTTGCAATATAAATTAAACTTCAAAAAAAAAAAATACACGTGTCAACATTGTGTCATATGTGCAAAATTATAACTACGGAAAGATTAGTATTGTGAAAAATCACTTCAAAGTGGAGCCAAGAAGCACTATTGCTAGTGCTAGTGCTAGTCCCCCCCCCCCCCCCCCTATTTTTACATTTGGCAATACTCTCTCACTAGTACGTATACTTAAAACAAAAAATAAACTATCAAAATGATAATGTATCTAAAGTAAAATTACTAATTCATTTTTTATTCAAAATAAATTGTTTTCTTTATCTATATCATTATTCTTAAAAATTGCCTATATCTTGTAGCTACTGTTAAAATATACGAATATACCAATTATGGGAAATTCAAGAGTTCGAAATCAGTTCATAAATTAATTGGCAAAACTAATGTTATTATATTAATTCTTATTTATAGAAATTACGAATTGAATATTTATTCATTCATGTCATTCATCTATTTAATGCAAGAACAATTATTATATGAAAGTAAAATGGAAAGGATAACTATGACATAAACACACTAGATAGTGCCAACCAACAATAGTTTTTGGCACTAGCAAAATCACACATATATTCTTACATACTGACCAGTCAAATCACATCATATAATAATACTATTAGTCATGAGTTCTATTAAATAAAAGAAAATAGGAAATTTTCAGAAAAATTCATATCTTTTATGGATATTTTTATAAAAATCCTGACTTTTTGAAAACTTCTTCTACCAAACTTTTATTTTCAAATACCCCCTATAAAAATTAAAACTAATCCTGGATGGTGTGATTTTTTTGTTTTGTTTTGATGAAAATATCCTTCTATTTATATATGTAGTAATTAAAAGAATATGTTTGTTATTTTTTATTAATTTTAGAAAAGTCCCAAAATAATTTTAGCTTATATAATAATTATTTTTTTGAAATTATTATAATCTAAAAAAAATTTGGGACTTTTTAAAAATTAATAGAAAATAATAAACATATTCTTTTAATTAATACATATATAATTAGAAGAGTACTTTGGTCCCAAATTTTTTTTAACACCGTTTATTGTTAGTTTTAACCCCTATAAGAGGGTATTTAAAAATAAAAGTTTGGTAGAAGAGGTTTTTTAGAGTTTCCAAAAAGATGGGGGCTTTCTGAAATATCCAAAAAAGATATGAGGTTTTTTAAAAATTTCCCAAAAAAATATATGTCAATATTTTTTCTAATATTATAATAAAATGACATTCTTTCATGTATTACAAATACAATTTACAAGTTTGCAACAATTATCAGAATAAAACGGCAGTTCATTGACTTCATATGTCAATAACTAGTTTAAACATAATGGTATTTTAGAAGTTGAGTGAAAGAGGAGATGGCGACACGTGTCCAATTTTTAATGTTTACGTTGCATGAATTTTGTAGCCAACCGTATAACGAGCCACAATAATGAACAAGAGTTTATGTTATATCATATTTGTAGCCAACCTTGTAATCAGTCACAATGGACAAGATTTTATGTTACATTATTTTTCTAACCAATCGTATAATGAGTCACGATAATGATATTTTTTTAAAACAATATTTAATAAAAAAATATTTGTGAACAAAAATATTTAACAAAAATTATATATTCAAGTAGAAACATTAATATATATGGGAAAAAAATATACGCATATACAAAATAATATATATTATACATAACAACATATATTGATATAAAAAAATATACACATATCTAATAGTAATACAATGAGTGCAAAATAATATGTACTAGGAGATTACCCGCGCTTCGCGGTGGTTATGTTTCATTTGTTTTGTCATACACATAATATATAGTTATGATTTTTAGGGATTGAACATAACTTTGTGAAAATAAAAATCATATTGATTAAGGAAGTTCGATGATGACAAAATTATTATACTATTTTAGAATCCAGCATAATTCGAAATATTTATTTAGTATTTTAATGCAACACATAATTTTACTATAAAATAATAAAATAACATGCGTGGACATAAATAAAAAGCAAAATCATATGATATTTTAAATTTTCATATCTAAAACTAAGAATAATAAGATTTTAAAAGTTCAAAAAAATTATTTGTGTCTGGTAAATTTTATGTTTCTTGTTTATTATTGAAAAATAGTATATAGGTTAAAGAAATTATCCGTGATTAGTAAATAAATATCTTTTATTTTTATTAAAAAAATTAAAGCTTAACATGAAATTATTTTAAGTAAAAATACAAATATAACATAGTTAGTAGTATGTGCAATTTTTTTCAATTATAGTTTTAAAAATAATAATAATTAGTCTTACAAGTCATTAATGTAATTATACTTATTTTTATATATTTGTTTACATAATTGTTTTCATAATTTTAAGTTAGAGAAAAATATTGAACTCAAAATAAAGATAAAATTCAAGTGAATACATTTCTTAATTTTTTTAAATTATGTTATGAAAAATACTAACAATATTTGATGAATGTTTTATGATATTATGTATTAATTTATTAATGGTAGATATTTAAACTCGTTACATTCTATTTGTATTCACAATTGATCGTGTAACATATTGTGGAAAAATTCAAAATTAAATACAATTGGTCCAACATGACCTAACGAATTATATTTTGACACATCATCAATGTAAAGTGATGTGCCTTCTAAAATTACCTAAAAATATATGTAAAATAAGGAACACATAAATGACTACAAATAAAACATAATCACACAAAATCAAAAGTTAATCCATAATTCATATATTGCCACATATCATAACCTAATATAACATAATGGTTGAAATAATTGTGATGATGTGTCATGAGGAGATTGCATTAAGATGTGTCCAAAATAAGGGAGTTGGTAAATTATGCATATTAATATGAATTGATACAAAAACAAATGCACGCAATAGTACAATAAGTGCATAATAATGCGTACGATTCTTGGATTTTATGTACAATTCATGGATTTTATGTTGCATGAATTTTGTTGGCGTATAACGAGTCACAATAATGAGCAAGATTTTATGTTATATCATTTTTGTTGCGAACCGTGTAATGAGTCATAATAGGAAATTTTTTATGTTGCATTATTTTTTTAGCCAACCGTGTAATGAGTCACAGTGATGATGTTTTTTTAAAAATACAATATTTTATGAAAACACATTTGTAACAAAAATATTGAACAAAAATTATATACTCAAGTAGAAAAAAATAATATATACGGGAAAAATATACGCATATACAAAATAATATAAATTATTCATAACAACATGTATTGATATAAAATATATATATGCATATCAAATAGTAATACAATGAGTGCAAAAATAAACACACCATTCTCACTTCATGTCTGAATGAAAGTGTTCATTCTTTTGCACGTAATTGATTGCATAATTTTTTAATAACTTAATTCATTGTTTAGTATTATTGTAATTCTTATAATTTCTCTGATTATCAAAAGTTATGTAACATTATATGTTGATTTGTTGTGAAAAAAGTTATATTTTGTATATTAGGTATTGTGTATTTACAAACTTCCAATGTATTCATAATTCAATGATATCATGCATGAAATAAACATATAATGTAAAACTATTTATCGAGTAGAATTGTGTCTTCATTTATAACTAAAAGGATAAGACACACTGGTCCTTCTAATCATTCTATTTCTTTTGATGCATTAAAATTTTAAAAGTGTCCCGCACAATTGCATGGGAGTAAAGTTAGTTTTATATAATTCATAAGGAAGTTTGTTTTATACTATTTACATCAAAAGTCGGTATAAGATTTCATTCTTTAGCATACATAATATTAATACATATAAAATATCACTAGTTGGTATTATTATATTTTATTTCTTAAACAAATATATAAAATATCACTAGTTGGTATTATTATATTTTATTTCTTAAACAAATATATAAAATATCACTAGTTGGACATTTTGACTAAAATGTCATATTTTAACTATACCATGATAAAATTTAATGATATCATGGAGAAAAAAATATTGCATATAAAATAAACTATCAAAATGTTAATACAATTAAAATATAATTACCAGCTCAATTTTTTTAATTCTGAATAAAATTATTATTTTTTCACTATCATTAACCTTCAATAATTCATTGTATCTTTGATCGACTGTGGAAATCAACAAATATACAAAATTATATTGAACTAGCAATAGCCCGTGCAACAATTGCGCGGGACTTCATATCATTTTCTTACATGTTTTTGTATATTTTATTTAATTAAGATTTGCGCGGGTACGTTTAAACTAAATTATATAATCATGATATGTTCGCAAATATATTGATGTCAATAAATACATTATAATTAATAAATGTTCATGAAAATTGTATATCATGGATATATGTATTATAATTAATAAGGGTCCATGGAATTAGTTCACCATTATTAATTCACACAAAATAAATAAAATAGAACATGTTATAATTCAAACAAAATTAATGTTTTAAAACAAATAAAAGAAAACCGTGAATAATACACATAAAACCGAAATATATATTTAAAATGTCATCCATTAGCATAAAAAATATCATTTTTTTTAAATAAAGAACCAATTGCATATGATACAATAAAAAAATTAGCAATTGAGTCATTGTTTCATTTCATAGGGAGATTATATATGGAGCCCCAATAACACAAAAATAACATTCTTGATGAGGCGGTAAGAGATGATTAAGTAGGTTGATTAGAATTATTGATTGACTCAATGAACGATTTAATGGACCGTTTAATTGAATTGACACGTCAATTAACATTTACTAATATTAACATATTATAATGTGATAATTAAACGTGTCAATTAATCTTTAATTGAGTCAATTAAAAATTCTAATAAATTTACTTTGTCATCAAGAATATTGTGATGAGTTTGGAGGCTAATTATATATTTTTTTCCATACATGGGTATAATTTGAGTTGCAATAGAAAAAAAAGCAGGACACGTGTCACCATATCACCATATGTTTAAAATTATATCTATTGAAGATTTGAAATTTTGAAATTAATTAACAAAATATTTATTACAATTAGTTTCATTATACATATTTATAACTTTTATATATTTAGAATTGTTTTGATATTTGTGTTTTTCATGCCAAACTCAATCTTTCAAGTATTAATGCATTAAAGTTTGAGTTAAACATCAAAAACACAAATCTGTAAATAAAATCTAGGAATTAATGCACTAATGTTAGTGTCAACCAAATAGCAAAATCACCTCAATATTCTCACTTTAAATTATACTCACCAATCAAACAGTACCATGCAAGCATAAACATATCAATAGATTGTGGGTTCAATCAAGTAAAAAATATGAATGAATATATATTTTATTACTAAATGAAATTTTCATATTCCAAACTTGTATGCCTTTTATGTACTCTTATGATTTTATGCACTCTTATGAAATATGAAATGATCTCAATCATTATAAATTTCTACCATTTAATAATATTACAACTCATATATTCAATGCAAAGACAACTATTTCATGTATTTATTTTATATGATGACAACAATGGCATGAAAACACATGCTAGTGCTAGTGCCAACCAACTATGTTTGATTGACACTGGCAAAATCACCTCAATATTCTCACTTCAAATTATACCCACCAATCAAATGATACCACATGCACTTCAATAGGACAAGTTCAATTACGTAAAAAAATATGAATGAATATATATTTCATACTATGTGAAATTCTCATATTTTAAATTTTAAAGTTTTGTATATATTATTAGAAAATCTAAATTGATTTTAATGATTCGTTATAAATATTTATTATTTATTTATTTATTTTTATTACAGCTCATATATTTAATGATATGACAACTATTCCATGTATTTATTTAATGTAATGACAACTATTACATGTGCATAACCAGTGCCAATCAACTATCTTTGAATGACACTAGCAAAATCACTCGGTATGCTTACTTCAAGTCATACTCACCAATCAAACGATATCACATGAACATATCAATAAATCATGAATTCAATTACGTAAAAAATATGAATGCCTATATATTTCATACAAAATCAAATTCAAATGTTCCAAACTTTAATGTTTTTTATGTTGTCTTTTAAAATATAAATTGTTTTTAATCGTTTATCATAAATTTTAATTATTTATTTATTTTTATTACAACTCATATATTTAACAGAATGATAATCATTCCATTCCATGTTATTATTATTATTTAAGACAAAAGACCACTAGCACATAAAACCACATGCTTTTGCTGGTGCCAGTCAATTGTTTTTGACTGAAACTAGCAAAATCACTTCACTATTCTCGCTTCAAATTATACTCACCAATCAAACGATGCCACGTAAGTAGTGAGTTCAATAAGTACAAAAATGTGAATGAAATATATATTACGCACTAAATGAAATTCTCATATCCCAACTTTATTGCTTTTGATGTACTCTGATCAACAAATCTGAATTGATCTCAATCGTCCACTATAAAGTGCTGCAAGAATCTATTATGGTTGAATTCTCGTGACCCTGATTTGAGTGAAATAAACTCTACATACCTTAGTGTAGTGCTCTGTATAAAGGAATCGTTTTACGTGTCAGTGAATAGGTATACAAACACCGGGGTTCACGCAAAAATCTCTTCATATTTCCCCTCGCTCGGCGTTAATTTCACTGCTTCCTCCCCAGTTCTAAAATCACCGGAGAAGAGAAAGTAAAGGAACTAAGGCAAGAGGAGGCGACTGGAGATCGCCATTTTCTCAGGCGCAGAAGGAGATTAGATATTGTTTTTCTTTCTTCCCATTTTTGAGTCCGTCTTCTGGACAAATGAATTCCTGAATCGCCGCGCTAAATCGAGTTCTGCGTTCTCCGGCGATTTCCAGCAGGAAACCTAAAAATTGCGGTGCTGAGCTGAGTGTAGCTTGAGATCTCTCTCATCGTCGAGGAAATAATCGTTATCGTTGTTCACGGCTTCTCATCCATGGTTAGTTTGTTGTTTGTTCTTATTACAATTTAAACGCAATCTATGTGTAATTTTCGAAGAAAGAAGTCCGATTTTGTCCCTTCAACTATTGTTTTATGTCTGAATTTTTCAAATTACTTAGGAACTAAAACTGATTTTGAACCAATAGAGCCCTGTCCAAAGAGTATTTACTAGGAACTAATCTGATTTTGTTATTTAATTGATATTTTAAGGATTGGGTGACCGATGATGATAGTGACGGTTCGCTCGATCTAGGTTGGGTCAGTGTCCATGAAGAAAATAAGCCGTCTGCACCACCTCTTCACCCTTCAAATACGGTACTTTCTACAATTTTTGTCCCATAAAAATAGTATTTTTCATAATTTCATGTTGTCAATTAAAATTTGTTTTCCCAAATTGATTTCACGATACAGCGTGTTGAGAATGGCGCATCATGTTCTAATACGAGCATGATGTCGCAGTTTCTCGGTATGGGCTTCCCTGAGAAGCTAATTGCCGAGGCCATAAAACAAGTTGGTATGTTTGGATAATTAATTATTTCATTTTTTTCATATCGTCTAAAACCCTAAATCTTATTGTCTGAACGGTGCTGTAAGTGAGTTATTTTAACATGATTGCAGGAGACCAAGGAAATTCCGATGCAATTTTGGATCTCCTTCTTACATATCAGGTCAGTATTTCGATCTATCTTTTGTGTTAATTTCATGAGAATATATAAACCAATAATCTTTTTGAATGCAGGTTTTAGAGAACGATCAACCAGAGAATGAAATTAGGACAAATAATGACAACAACAACAACAACAACAATAATGATAATAATAATAATAATAATAATAATAATAATAATAATAATAACGATAGTGATTCGTGGAAGGAGTATGACTCTGACGATTTGAAAGATGATTTCGACGATTTTGTATGCACCTTTTTTCGTTTCTTTTTTATTATTTCCCTATTTAAATCTTATTCTGAATGATTTTAAATTTTGTAATAATGATAGGATTTAGAGGAAGAAATGTCTGGTAGAGCTGGTCCGCAGAGAAAGCTCCAAACCCTAATGGAAATGGGCTTTGGCAGAGACGAAGCTTTACAAGCCATCCAAATATGGGGTAATTTATTCTTCATTCAATCCTCATTGCCACTCAATACAATTTTATTGATTTTATTATTAACCCTAATTTTCTCATTTTACTTGTGTAATTATAGGTGACGATGCACCCATAGACGAGCTGGCCGATTCGATCAGTGCCGCTCAGGCTTCCGACTCGCAAAACGGGTTCGATAATTCCTCCATGCCACAAGACGAGGTAATTTGTTAAGTTGTTACTCATAATTTTAAATTCTTAATTTTTTATCATTTTAATTTACAGAAGCGAAGAAAAAACAGAGACAAGTACGACCCGTTCGCGCCGACTAACAAAAGGCCGAAATATGAGATAGGATTCGGGTCCAACTCGTACATCCGTTCGCGTCAGAGAAAAGCACCGCGGCCCCCGCGGGGTGCAAAACCCGCTCGTCAGACTTGCGAAGAAGACGGGATTGTCCACGACCCGATGCCTTTACCGAACCCAATGGTCGGGTTCGGGCTCCCAACGGACACGGTACGTTGCGAGCATCGCCACCTACTAGAGAGCGTCAGGGGCCCACCGTACTTTTTCTACGAAAACGTCGCATTGGCGCCCAAAGGGGTCTGGTCGCAAATTTCGAGACATTTGTACGATATGGAACCCGAGTTTGTGGACTCGAAGTATTATTGCGCGGCTGCGAGAAAAAGAGGGTATATTCATAATTTGCCAATTGCAAATCGGTCCCCTCTTTTGCCGTTGCCGCCTAAAACCATTCAAACTGCTTTTCCCCATTCGAAACGGTACGTTTTTTTAATAATTTGTTGGATTTACATATTTACCCTCACAAAAATCTTAAACATCATATAAACTCGTCAAATTTTGACACCCAATTAACAATGTGGACATTTTTGATATTTTTGTCGAGTTTATCATGGTTTAAATTTTACAAAACCAATTAAGTTATTATGATGCTGAAGAACTTTTGCAAGGATAAATATGATTTTAGAAGGGTAATTATGTAAATCGACTTATTAATTTATCCATGCTTATTTTATTGTTAATCAGGTGGTGGCCCGCATGGGACGACCGCAGACAATTCAATTGCCTTCAAACCTGCGTGGGGTCCGCGACGCTTACGGAACGGATCCGCATATCCCTAGAAGCCGAAGAAGACCCGCCTTCAGAACGTACGCGAAAGTACATAATGTACGAGTGCAAAAAATGGAACCTAATTTGGGTCGGCCAGAATCGCGCAGTCACTCTCGAGCCTGACGAGGTGGAGTTCCTCCTAGGGTTTCCGCGGAACCATACACGCGGTTACACCCGTACCGAACGGTACAAATCTCTTGGAAATTCCTTCCAAGTCGATACCGTCGCGTACCTCCTTTCCCCGCTCAAGCTCTTGTTCCCGAGCGGAATTAGGGTTTTGTCGTTATTCACGGGTATCGGTGGCGCTGAGGTGGCGCTCCATCGACTCGGAGTGAAGATGAAAGTGGTGGTCTCGGTTGAGATCTCGGCGATTAATCAGAATATTTTGAGGAGTTGGTGGGCCGAGACGGGACAAACGGGAGAGTTGATCGAGTTGTCTGACGTACAGACCGTCACGGACGAACAACTCGGGAAATTTATAAGGATGTACGGCGGTTTCGACTTGGTTATAGGGGGGAGTCCGTGTAATAATTTGGCGGGGAGTAATCGGCATCATCGAGACGGGTTGCAAGGGGAGCAGTCGAGTTTGTTTTTTCATTATGTTCGGATTTTGGAGTCGGTTAGGAACATGATGGGTAGAAGAAGAAGCTGATGAGAGAGAGAGAGAGAGAGAGAGAGAGAGAGAGAGAGAGAGAGAGAGAGGGGGTTTCTGCTAATTAATCAGTAGTGAGATTAGTGTTGATGTGTTACTAGGTTGATGTTGATTCATTAATTTGGTAGATGTGTTTTAATTGGTTTGGTTGGTGAACTCAGTATATAATTGCTGTTGTATGTTAATTCTTGGATGTTTGTTTCTTTTGCAAAACTGATAAAAGAAATTCTTCCATAATTTATTTGTTTTATTCTGTTTTATTCTATTTTAATCAATTTAGCTTCCAAGCTGCAAAGATTTGAAGGATTCAGAATTTCAAAGTCACCAAGGCTTTTTAGAAAAGTAGATGTTTGGGATGTAAATTAGTAAATTATAGACATTGTTCATAAAATATCTGATATAATTTGTTTATTTGACATAATAAGTAAATTGCAGTCATTTCAATAACCGTTATAATATTTTTAAACTAGCCGAATACAAAAACCGAGATGCAATTGTCCAGAAATGATTTAATATAATTTATTTATTTGATTTATAAGTTTATGAACATAATGTATTATGATTTTATAGTTTCGTTAATGTATTAGATTTTTTATTTAATATTTATTCACAACTATAATTAATTTGATTATATTATTTTTTTATCCAATTTAGCTTGCAAACAGAAATATTGAGAAAGAAAAAACCTATATTTAACCTTTCACATAACAGAATGCATATATTTGATTCGACTATTCATGTACAAATTTAATTCAAGCAAATTTGATACCGTAACTTGTGTCATTTTAAAAATAAATAGCTAAATATCAATAGAAACAAGTGCATTACAACAACATTCTATAACACATAAATAATAATAAAAAACACATCAAAATTTCCACTCAACTCGAGCAACTATAACTCAAAACTCCCACAACACTCCCTCAATCACGCATTTTCCCTATTAGTCAATCTCAAATCCATCTTAATATTCATGGCTGCCAGCTCAGCAGCGAGGTACCGAAAAACATAAGGCATCGCAACCGTCTCGATCCCTTTACTAGTCTTACACGCCTGACAAATAAAAGTTTTCGGCTCTCTGAGTTTGGGGAGCCCATGCAATTCTCTACTCACCTTCTTCTGAGTCTGAATGGTTGTAGAAGTAAGTATACTTCCACAAAAGGAGCAGACCTCGGCGAGGTGATAATCCGAACAAGTGTGTAGCCTATCGTGTAACAAATACGCAGCTCCGTGTGCAATTATGGAGTCGCGTTCCATTTCTCCGAATCGGATACCTCCTCCTCTTTTCCTCCCTCCTATTGGCTGCCTCGTTATTTGGTCCACCACTCCCGTCGAACGCACCTATTCCGCACAAAAAAAATAATATTACAACAATAATTAATTATGCGAAAATAATAAATTAATTAATTATCAAACCTGATATTTATCGGAGACCATGTGGCGAAGACGTTGGTAATAAACAGGGCCGATGAAAATCTCGCAAGTCATTTCAGTACCGAAAACACCACTATAGAGAACTTCGGTACCATGGTAATTAAAACCATGATGCGATAAAAGTGGTCCCAATTCATCGACAAGATTTTTCTCCTCTCTTTCTCTCTCCTTACCGTCGTTGTCCTTCACTGACGTCTTAAATGGCGTCGCGTCCATAAATTTCCCGTTCAAACTCCCGCCCTTGGCGGCAATGGATTCGAGAAGCATAGCAATGGTCATACGAGAAGGGAAAGCATGCGGGTTGATAATCAAATCGGGTCTCATACCCGTTACCGCCGAAAACGGCATGTCGATATCTGGCCAAAGTTGAGAGCACACACCTTTCTGCCCGTGTCTACTACTGAACTTATCTCCTATTATCGGGTTTCGGGTCTTACGCGTCCTTATACTAACCTGTAATTAAATAACAAATAATGAATTAATTGAATTAATGCTATGAAAGATAATAAAAAAAAAATGATATTACTGTTTGTAAAGATCGTTTGGATTTGGATCCGTTGATAGCTACATAATCGACTACAACTGGTTCGGATCCCTTGAGTTTGGATTCTCTCGTCAAGTTTGTAACTGTGTTGTGTGTGCTATAAAGTGGCTCGAATGGGTTAATTGTCTGTAAATACCAAAAAAATAAATAAATTATTAATTAACTTTTTTAAAAAAGGAATAAAGAAATGAGAAGGAGAAAAAAAAGGGGGACCTGAGAGACGTGAGGAAGGCCATCTGAATCGATTGCGGATTTAGTATTTTTATTCACATTGCTCCTTGCAAATACATCAATTCCGTTTATACCCTTCGTCTTCAAATTATCTTTCGCCAGATCAATTGTTTCGGTCTAGAAAAAACAAAATTTAAAATTTATTAGATTAAAACAATAAATTAAAAATTAAAATGAATAAAATTACCTGATAGATAAATCCACGACATATTCCACGATCAACCGAAGATTTATTCAAAATCATAGCATCCTCCATATCATACCTAAAAAAAATACATAAATTAAAATACTTCACAAAAAATATTACAATAATTTATAAAATATTATAAAAAACCCGTACCCAGTGTAAGCCAAAACCGCCACGATCGCGTTCGTACCAGTTGGGAATTCATCCATGCAATACCTGCTATAAGTAGCCGTTCTCACTAGTGGCGTTTGTGGCGTCTAAAATATTATTCATTAATAATCTCAACATAATAATATATTAACATTAGTACAAAAAAAGGTTTAGGGTTTTAGACCTGAAGGTGGTACGTCTTGTTATCAGCCCGGTGCATCAAAGCCTGACCCGAAAACCCCATCGTTTGTTTAGCCATCTGAAAAAAAAAACAAATAGTAAGATAACCCACTCCAGTTAACAACAAATGGATATCTCCAGTCCTACCTGACACTGATACATGTTTCTGGGACTCTGATTGTGATCGGACCAAGGAGTAAGATTCGCAACGACACTTAGAATCGAAGTTGGATGAATCTCTTCGTGAGTAGGTGGAAACGGTTCCTTTCTCCCACCGTCTCCCCCATCTGGGCATCTTATCTCCATAAACGCCTATTTTATAAAAAAAATAATATAAATATTTAAAATTATGGATTTTATGAAAAAGTGCGTTTATGTTTTGATGATGTGTACCTGTTCGAACGGTCCAATAAACTCGATGTTATTTTGATTTTCGTCTGACACGGATAGATTTTTAATGGGTCGAAGAAATCTAGACGGGTTCGTGAACAGGTACAAGCCAGGAAAAGCGCCACCTAGACTCGTCGGTACGTACCCTACTTCCAAATCCTCAGGAATCTAATTAAATAAAAAAACACCACCAAAAAAATAAAAATAAAATTTAATTTAATTTTGAGATAAACCCATAAAGATAAAAAGCGATGATGTGTACCGAAGATTTAGAGAGTTTGAATCGCCTGAGAAGCTCGACGATTTTCTCAGCAGCAAGAGTCGGTATGGTACCGATGACACATCCGTCCAAAACGACGGTAAGTACATCTGGGGGACCGGTACGTTCAATTTTAGGGGCTAATTGAGTCATACCAAGCTCTATCATTAGGGTTATAATAGACATTTTAATTTTCTGAAAATCCTTTATTTTTCCATCCGTGTTGTAGTGCGAAACCAATCCTAAAAAAACCCACAACAATAATCAATTAAAAAAATAATAATAAATAAAATGAAAATTGGTGTGTTTCAGAGAGAGAAAGTGACTCACGGCAAACATGGGTCATGTGATTGAGCAAACCGCAAGGCGTACCGTCTGGCGTGTGGACGGGACATAGAAACCCCCAAGACCTGAAATTACATAATTTTAAAAAAATTAAACAAGGTTAGTGATTTAGGGTTTAGGGTTTAACACATACTCGGGAAGAAGCTTTCGAACAGTGGTTATACGCATTTTAGTAAATGCGGTTCCTCTGTGAATAGATCGAAAATGCGAAATAAATCGATAGTAATTTAATCGTTCGGCCAAAATCGTCATTCCTTCTCTCTGTTAATAAAATATTAATCATAAATAATATATTTATCGATTCAATATTTAATTGATGAAATTGCCACGGAAATTAAGGCGTACTTGAGGTAAATCGAGACTTGATAGAGAACTGAGTCTACCGATTTTTATCATCCTTTCGAGTGATAATCCAATTTGTCCAGATGGACGGCTCAGAATTTTCTTAACATCTCTAACTATAAACAAAATAAACATTTATTATAGAGAGAGAGAGAGAGAGAGAGAGAGAGAGAGAGAGAGAGAGAGGAGGAGGAGGAGGAGGAGGAGGAGGAGGAAGAGAGAGAAAAAATGTAAAAAACTTACTACTTGTCAAATCGAAACCCTCATTTTTATCGATTTCTTCTTTGATTAGACGTTTTGATTTGTTCAACCATTCTTCGAGTTTATCCTACGATTTATTAAAAATAAATATTAAATTTCGATTAGATTTACTAGAATAATAAATAAATATTTATTTACTTTGAGATAAATGGCCATGAGGTGGCCAGGTGTCAGAGCC
Organism: Luzula sylvatica; assembly: GCA_946800325.1. Taxonomy (NCBI): domain Eukaryota; kingdom Viridiplantae; phylum Streptophyta; class Magnoliopsida; order Poales; family Juncaceae; genus Luzula; species Luzula sylvatica. The sequence continues at coordinate 22,602,200 of OX326956.1, forward strand.
TCCTGATTTTGTAATGTGTCGACATTATCTGGCGCAGCAGTTTGATCTACAAGCGCGTATAGTTTTTGTATCATCAATCTACACAATAAAAAGAAAATATTATTTTATTATTATCAATAATCAAAATAATAAAAAAAAAAGATAAACTAACATGAGTATGTTAAACTTGTCATGATTATTATTGAGATGAACCAAGATAAATTTCTTCAGAACTGCTTTGGCCACCTATAATACAAAAAAGAAATAGTTACTAAAATTAAAAAAAAAGTATTTATTCTATAAAAAAAAGGTGTAAAAAGAGTTTTATCTCACAGTTTCATTATCATCATGTTCAAACCCATCCATTGCAGGCTTAAAATGCTCCCCTAAAATACAAATATTTTTTTTTCACATGACAAAAATAAAAAAGTAGAAAATATTTGAAATTTGAAAATACCAAGATGGTTCAAGCATTCATGGCGAGTAAAAATAGATAAATCTTTGAGTTCATCGAGAATTATTTGAGTTCTTTCACTAATAAGTTGAGTACCAACCACACCCTTTTCTCTCTCTTGTTTATCGCCATAAAAACTCGTCAAAATAGCATAGATTTCTCTATCATTCGCATCGATCAAAGCCTGTGAAATCAAAATACAAATTCGATTAAATTTCAAAGTTTCATTTTTATAAAAAAAAAAAATTGAGTTTTTTTAAATTGTTTTGACCTTTAAAACAAGTCCAACAGGAAGCAAGAATTCTCTGCCACTAATCCTGTGAAAAATTCAAAAGCATACTCATAAGAAATATAATTTCATTAATACCAAAATAATTTTTTGATAAATAAAAAATACCAAAATCCAAGTCTACAACTGCCATTCTGAATATAGTACAACTTAACCGTCACTGAAGTCCCGTCCTCTCTCACACACCTACACCAAAAAAGTAAAAAATAAACCTCGTCATAAACCCTAAACCCTAAAAAAAGGTATTTATTAATTAAGATTATTAAGAGAAAATAAATAACCTCGTAACTACTGCTTTATCGGTAAATCCAGTTCCACGTGAACGAAACGAATTTCTCACAACCGCCATTAGCTAAAAAATATGCATGAAATTAGACAATGTTACAAACCCTAAACCTTAAATTGAAAAATAGAATTAATGGAGAAATTAATTTACTCACGTGGTTACTTTTCTGTAATATAATAATACGAAAAAGCCTCTCCAGTCCACCACAAATAAAGTATCTGAGAATTAGAAAATTGAGATGAAATTTTAAATTTGCATAATTTTATTTTAAATATAATAATAATTAAATATCCAGAAGTAATGTTTCAATCGATTATTTACCCGCCCATTTCAGTAGCTTCTTCCTTGAGACTAACAAGTTTTCTTTCGCTTGCACCTCTTAAATTGCATAATTTTGACTGCAAATTTAAGAATATATAAATACAAAATTACAGATAGAGGTCCCCAAATACCCATTGTATTTATACAAATATCTAAGAAAGAGGGGTAGTATAGAAATTTGTTTAAAAAAATTCCTCAAGAGCAAGGGTAATGATGATATTTCTTATGTTTTGTAGGGGTAATCATAATTTTTTACAATTTGGAGGGGTATACGTGATAATTTCACCAAAAAAAGTTTGGTTAGTAATAAATGAACATAGGCGGAGAGAAAATCAAACCATCAACATTATAGGTATATAGCCAAAACTAAATGTTTCTCTAATAACCGTTTTGCCATATTGTAATGCCACCTCAGCCCTGAATTCGCCTTTGTATGACGTTCTCGCTGCACGACACTGCTCATAAATTGAATAAAAATTAAATTAAATTATGCCACAAATTTGAATATTAGATGAGGCTTTAAGAAATATATTAAAAAAAAAATTCACCTCGTAAGGATAAAGGGGTTCGCTCAATTTGCCTTCTTTCTTCATTGGTGGGCTTAAAGTCGCCTTCTCAAAATAAAGTATCGAATATTCGTCAAGGAAAATTACTTAATTACAATTGGAAGAAAGTATAAGATATAAATAATGTAATTGCATTGAGAGAGTTATTTGGAATCGTTTAAAATAAAACAGGGTGTAAATACAAAAAAAAAGGATATTTCTAAGCTTAGTTTCGTCCTGATGAATATCGATGGGTTCAGCCGCGAGAACAGCCTTCTCCATTCCATGATCCAAGAAATAGTCGAAGGAGTCGATATGCGGCCGGAATAGCTGCCTCAGCGCCTCGTAATCTGGCTTCGCCTTGTTACTAGCCATCACAAATAGGAGTTCGTTACGGCTTACCGGAGAGGGAGCTGGGTACGGCGACGCAGCTCGGCGGCGAGAGGGAGAGAGATGAGCTGAAGTTTGCTTCGTTGCCTTCTTTTCTCGCGGGAGTAAAACCCTAGACAGGCGAGGGTTCCAGGCAAGGGTTTTTGTTTAACGGTTCGGGTTATTGGTAATGATGTCTTTGGTGGATCCCAATTTCAATATGTGCTCTGCTTAGCTACCTGATCCGGGATTTGAAATACCGGATTGGTGATTCATAGTTTTCTTTGTATCTGAGATTTCAAATCCATGGTATGTTGAAATCCCGGATATGGAAATAATTGGATAATTGTGTTTTAGAAATCCTAGTATTTATATTCAGTTTCAAATTCTAAAATATGAAATTTCCTTGGATTTGTAATATTTTAAATCTGGGATCCGTCACGACTCGGGTTTGTAAACCAAAAATATATGCACCACACAGAAACAATCCGCAAATATCACGCACTGATTAAATTGGAATGTAATTAATACAAGAGAGAACTAAACTAGCAAAAAGATCGGGTATATAAAACTAAAACTAAATCTATTGTTTGTTTACGTGACATTTGTTTCTAATAAACTCGATTTATAGTATCCAAGATTTGAAATCTAGGTTTGAAATAGTTAAAAACTATATTTGTTAATCAAAGTATCATTAGTCTGAAATAATAATAATAATAATAATAATAATAATAATAATATAATTGATTCAAGCACCAAAACCGTAATTAACAACTGAATAAACAAATACATCGCTACTCTCACATATCCCCATAGGTTATATCCCCATAGGTTATATTCCTAATTGTACAAAAACTTCAAAAAAAATTAAAATAATAACAAAACAAAACTTTTCGCTCCGTATAACTGAGCTAGTTTTAGCAATAATGCTAGGAAAAACACCCAATAAGTTAATAATAATATAGTTAACTTCTTAACTTAATAAATATTGTTTCTTAACTCACTGAATATTTTTGTTGGGTCATTTTAAAGGGTATTTCCTAGCATTATTTAACTTTTTTAAATTAATTAATCTTGATCAAATATCCGCGATACAATTCCAACCGCAACGGTATTTCCAATGGCTCGCAAAAAGGCCCTTCCAAGAGCCTTGCATTTCGCATACTCTTGCACACAAACCAACCCATCTAGCTTGACCTATTAAATAAATAATAAAAAATCTTTCACATTAACATATATTCGCAGGGGCAAATAAGTAAATTCAAATATACCTCTATTACTGCAAGTTGATTAGATTTCAGAAATCTCGGTGCAGACTTAGATATTTTCCCACTCTTTTGGTCAATGAGCGATATTATCTTCGTTATTCTCGCTGAAGTCTTCGCATGATGTATATGAAACTCCACCTACACAATATAAAATATTCAATTAAAAATAATACCAAAAAAAATATATTAAATTTAATGTCTTACTTGAGAGCCGACTAAAATGGGAGTTCCAATATCCAAGACGCAAACTTTGAGCTCCAAATGCGTCGCGAGAGGCACCGTGAAATCAGGGTGGCAAAGGACGCCACCTGGCATGAGTAGACTTTGGTCAACGCCCTGGACCACAACTGACACGCTGTCTCCGGCTCTCGCAACGGTACACGCACTCGAGTTCTGCTCAATCGATTTCACCGTACCTGCGTGCCAACCTGGCATCACCACAACCTGAAAAAAATATATATATTGTTTTCAATATATAATTTAATAATTTATTCAAGATGAATTAATTATGTGGGGGTTTATGTTTATGTTTATTTACCTTGGTGCCGACTTTAATAGCACCGGTCTCGAGCTTCCCACACGCCGCCACCTGTCCCATGGACTGTGTTCTGATGACATCACAAATCGGCATTATTAAAGGCTTCGATACGTCCCTCAAAGGCGGTTGTAGCGAATCTATCGCATCTAATAAACACGTTCCTTTAAACCTAAAAGAGAAAAGAAAAAATCACAAACGCTGCTAAAAGGGGTATTTACATATTTACCCTTCTAAAAATCAAATGAACATTTCACTTGACAAATTTGACATCAAGTTGACAATTTGGATATTGTAGATATTTTGCAATTTTGAAAGCATAAAAAGAGTGTTTTAAATTTTTGAAGGGTAAATATGATATTTTGGATTTTTAGAACGGTAAATATTGCAAAATTCACTTTATGAAAACATACCAGCTGGTCAAACGAGGGTCAGAAGCAGAGTTGACCAAGTTTTGATTCTCCACAGCGCTGAGCGGGACCCACGTGACAGAAGAATCCTTGAATTTACAAAAACGAAGATATTCGCCGAGCTGAGTCTTGATATCGTCGAATCTTTCTTTCGAATAATTGACCGAGTCCATTTTGTTGACCGCCACGATGAGCTGGTCAACGCCAAAAGCTTTGACCAATTGCGCGTGTTCTTTGGTCTGGCCCACGCCGACGACACCTGGCACTTGTCCTTCCATACCAGCCTCGAACGACCCTACAAAAGTACAAAATTGCAATTAGGCCCCTATGAAAGTGGAAAAAGAACTTTTTGCATACCTTTGCAAGCATCGATGACGAGAATGGCGGCATCGGCCTGATTGGCGCCGGAAATTAAATTGGGGACGAAATCTTTGTGACCTGGCGAATCGAGAAGGACGATTTTGTAATTTTTGGATTCGAGGTAAGCGACTCCAACGGTCATCGTCACTCCTCTTTCTCTCTCCTCTTTGCTCTCGTCCATTGCCCACGCAACCGCAAACGACCCTTTCCCCTTGCGATATAAAAATAAAGTACAATTTTTAGGGTATATATTGAGAAAAAATAATAAATTAATTATTTAATTAAATAAATGTGAACCTTTTCTTTAGCTTCTTTCTCGTTCTTGTGCATCTCTCTCTTCGAAATCCTTCCAAGAAGATGGAGTAGTTTACCAGAGAGAGTTGATTTTCCAGAATCGACATGACCAACCTAATTCGAAATTCGAAATCAGATAATTCGAAATTTGAATTTAAAAAGATGATTCAAATTGGCTTACGATTGCAAGATTGAGCTGATTTAGGGTTCCTTCTTTCTGATCAACTTGCATCCATTCCTCAGGTTTGTATTGTTCGATCGAAACAGGATTTGAATTCGAAGCGCTTGCTCGATCATTATTCAAATTCAAATTGTTTATTTTTGAATTTAGGTTTTGCGATGAATCCTTTGTGCTGCTCGTTGAATTCTTGCTCTCCATTGGTTCTTTTTCTGATTGAGCGATACTTTTTACGTTTTTGCCCTTGGACTGAACAGTGTTACCTTTATCATGAGATGTACTGATTTTTCCACTCTGATTTTCTGAAATAATCACCTTATTTCGGAGGGATTTAACTGGTTTTTTATCAGGCTGAGATTTTGCCATTGTAGATTCCTCAGAATTACCGGTTACGCCATTACCCTTTAATTTAGAATCCTTTTCAGATTTAACAAAGGATTCGCTGAATACTCCACATATCTCACATACAATCATACTCTCGTCATTATCGAATGTACAAATCGAACAAGTCCAAACAGGCTTTTTTACCGTCTCTTTTACTGATTTTTGCGAAGAGACTGTATCTAACAAATAAAAAACAAATAATTAGGTCGAATTTTTCCTACAATACAATTAGTTGATATTTTTTATTTTATTTTAAAAAATAACAGAAATAACCTACTATTTCCCTTCTTTTGGCTATCTTTTGAGGTAACTTCTCTATTATCATAATCGTCATCGTAATCGTCATAATCATCGTAATCGTCATAATCATCATCATCAAATTGCGAATAACCAACTTTACGAGGCATTTTCCCTGAAAAACACAATTAACAAACAAACAAAATTGAACTTCCACGATATACAATTGAGCGGGACAAGTAAATTGGAAGTACAAAGTCAAGGTCTGTGTTTACTGAATCAAAATTCACAAAAAATCAATAAATAAATATTTATTTGACCAATGCAATTGTAAAAAGACAACAAACTCGAACCTAAATTAGGTTTTGCAAACTAATTTACTATAGAAAACAAAACAAAAAAGGTAATATTACCTTAACGACGCTAATAGACCGAGAAAAGAAACAAATCGGAGTCCTGGCTTCAGACTCCCCGCAGTTCAGGAAATCAATAAATAAGCAAAGCTTCTCCCATGGCGTTTCTTTCCATGTTCCTTCACTTTTACTCCGATGGGGATTTTGGGGGAGGAGAAGCAATAAATCGGAGAAGCAATAAATTATCGGGTCGGATCTTAATATATAATGGGCCGGATCCATTCAAAACAGCCCAATAGAATATTTACTGAATATGGTCAGAAATACCCCTTAAATTTTAAAAGCCTTTATTTGTAATTTCCAGTATGTTAGGGTCTTCTCTGAAATTATGCTCCATATATAGTTTTCTTCTCCAGACCAGCACCAGCCAGTTCGAGTCTTCTTTTCTTCTTCAGGTGTCCTCCTCTCCTCTTCACCTTCCTTTAAACCCTCAGATCTATCTCTTCTTCTTCTAATGGCATCGAAAATAGTTATTGTTCTAGTCATAGTCTTCGATCTTATCGCCTTCGGCCTCGCGATCGCCGCCGAGCAACGCCGGAGCACCGTAATGATCTGTTCTTTTCTATAATTATAATGTACTTTTTGTTCTTTTTTGATGATTAATCGTTTGTATTGTAGGCTACGGTGGTGGCAGATGAGGAGAAGAACTACACGCACTGTTCGTACAACTCTGACATTGCTACTGGATTCGGAATCGGTGCTCTTTTCTTCCTCCTATTGAGTCAGGTCGTGGTGATGGCAGCGAGTAAATGCTTCTGTTGCGGTAGTGGATTGCGGCCTAGCGGCGCCCGTTCTTGCGCCATCTTCCTTTTCCTCTTAACCTGGTAATTACAATTCATTAACTTCAAAATTTTGCATTTCACATTGAATTATGGTTTTAATCGATTTTTCAAAATCGATTTGGTTACCTACAGGTTAACATTCATCATAGCAGAAGTGTGTTTATTAGCAGGATCGGTACAAAACGCGTACCATACACGGTACAGAACGCTATTTTTTCTGAACCCGCCGAATTGTCAGACTCTCAGAAAAGGCGTGTTCGCAGCGGGGGGAGCATTCATCTTTTTCACGGCGATTCTCTCTGAATTCTACTACATTTCGTTTTCCAAGGCGAGGACCAGTGTGTCTTATGGCAATCCTGGTAATATTGGTATGAGCTCCTTCGATTGATTCGTCGAATTCGTTGTTGTGTTATTATTATTTATGATATTATATTGTTAGTTAGGTTGAATATTAGAAATATACAGTGTTGGTTATTTATTTGTCTCGGAGTTAGTTCGTAGTATCGGTTTTTATGCTAATTTTTGTTTCGAATAAAATTATTTGATGTGAATATTATTTTTCAGCATATGGTAGCAAAGTCAACTTGTTTTTGGTATGATTGGTTGGCTTGAACTAATAATAAATGGTATACAATTAAAAATCCTTAGGAAAGAGAATGCTACTTGCTTCTGATGACTCCATGAAAGAGATAATTTTGACTTGTAATTCTGAATAGTTTAATTTCTGCTCCTATAAACAGCAAATATCTATGTTGCACGGATACGAATACGTATGTTGCACGGATACGAATACGGGGATCGTATCCGATACGGATATGGCGATACGGCAATTTTCAAAAAATCAACATAACAAATTAAATATTATTCTAGAAATAAATAAATAATATTTATAATTATTATTTTAATATATTTATATTGTATATAATAAATAAATAAATAACAAATTAAATAATATTTTGAATTTAAATATCATGATAATAAATAAAATCAACATAACAATACAAGCAATGTTGTAAAAATCAAGTATCATAAAAGTATCCTATAACTAATTTAGAAGTATCCTAGAAGTATCCTACAAGCAATGTTGTAAAAAACACCGAAAAACACTGAAAACCGGTCCAAAAACGGTGATACGGCGGAAGACCGTACCATTTCAAAAAATGGTCAAACGTTTGTTAACCGTGTTTGACCGTTTATTTTTACCGAAAAACGTTTTTAATCCGTTTTACATACCGATTTTTTCTTCTAATTATTTTGGGCCTGATTTTTTTTACTTTTTTGGCCAGTTATTTTTCTCGGCACGTGATTTTTTTTTCACCGAGTTTCCGATTTAGTTCTTCTTCATCTTCACGACAATGATTGGGATGCTCCATTCTTCTGTTCTTCTTTCAATTGACTAAATGATGACGACGTCTCAGTTTAATTTGCGACAATGACTGTTCTTTTTTTTCACAACAAGGATTAATTTTTTCTTCACAAATTGTGATTGTGAGTGCTAATTTGATTCAATTTGTGAGTCAAATGATATTGTGTTATGATTGTTTAGGTTGATCTGATTATGTGTTAGGATTTGATTATTTTTTACTTTTTTATGTGATTATTATTTTGTTTTTGGACTTTTTTGTGTGAGAATCAAACAAGTATTTAAATTGTGAGTGTTAATTGGATTTAATTTCTTGTTCAAATTTTTTGTCTTTAAATTTTAATCATAATTGATATAAAATATTACCGATTTAAGTGATCGTTTTTTTTACCGTTTTTAACCGTTTTACGGTAAAACACTAAAATGGTGACCGACCGTACCGTACCGTTTCCAGTCATCTACAACGTTGCCTACAAGTATCCTATATAATTTATTTAAAAATATTATGGGCCAAAATATATAATGGGCCGAAGTATCATAAATGGAGTATCTCAGCCGTATCCTCGCCGTATCCGGAAAAAAAATATTAAAATAATCGGATACGCCACGTGACGTATCCGATACGTATCCGAGCTGTATCGTACCCGTATCCGTATCGGATACCCGTATCCTCAGAATACTCCTGAGTTTTTGAAGTATCCGCGTACCATAACAAATATGTCGTGCTCCTAAAATATATTGTCTATTAATTTTCCTTATTTTGCAGTTTGATTCGATCACGAAGCCGAGCCGATTCAGCTCGAACTAAAATCGAGTCAAACTCATGCTGGGCTGTTCGGCTAGGTTTAGCTCAAATTCAAACTATTATACATAGGTGATTCTGTAGTAGGATTTTTTTTTTTTTTAATTCTTATTCAAATAAAAAATAATATTTTGAATATTTTTCAATCATCTTTTCAATTGATAATTAGTGCAATATTTGAATAGAAAACTAATTTTCATGGATAATATAAAAAAAAATATAATTAACTACAAATATTCAAAATACCCTTTTTAAAAGATTTTACCATATAATCGCCCATTATACATATAAAACCTCAACTTATATTGTTAACTACAACAGATGGGAGTATCAGCGACGGGCGTATGCCATCAGCGACGGCCCGTCACAAATAAAACAACCTTTCTGCGACGGCCCGTCGCATAAGAGAATTACCGACGGTTTTATTAGCGACGGCCCGTCGGTGATGTTCAAATTTTTCCGTCGGCCCGTCGCTAACTATCAAAACCGTCGCTAGTAGTCTGCGACGGCCCGTCGGTGATGCTATACCCGTCGCTAATACTCTTCCCACGGCCCGTCGGTGAAAGAATCTCCGTCGCTAATACATTTTCAAAAAAACCGCCAAATTTTCAAAATTCTCCGACGGCCCGTCGCTAATAGAGCCGTCGCAGAAGCTAAGCCACGGCCCGTCGCTGATGTACATACCGTCGCAGATAACCTAGCTACGGCCCGTCGCAGATGAAATAAAGCAGCCCATATAAACCCTGGCCCCCTTCTCCCTCCCTTTACAGCCCCTCTTCTCTCTCCTCTCGATCTCCTCCCCACACAGCCCTCCGCGCTCCCCTCACAGCCCCACTTTTTTCCCCACCACAGCCCCCTCTCTCTCTCACGCTCTCAGGTGACCCCCCTCTCTCTCTCTCTCTCTTTCGATGCAGTAACTCTCTTAACCTCTCTCTCTCTCTCGATCTCACACAGCCGCCGCCTAGCTTGAATGGCCCTCTCGCGAAGCTTGAATGGCTTTCTCTCTCTCGATCGACGCTCTCAGGTGGCCCCCCCCCTCTCTCTCTCTCTCTCTCTCTCTCTCTCTCTCTCTCTCTCGGGTTAATTGTGCTGAAATTAGGGTTAATTCTGTTTTAATTAGGGTTAATTTAGCTGAAATTAGGGTTAATTCTGTTTTAATTCTTTTTCAGGTTAATTTTGTTTAAATTCTGTTTAAATTCTGTTTAAATTCTTTTTCGTGTTAATTCTGTTGAAATTAGGGTTAATTCTCTCTCTCTTTCGGGTTAATTATGTTTAAATTCTGTTTTAATTCTTTTTAAACTATTTTTAAATTATTTTTAAATCCTGCTTTAATTCTGTTTTGAATTGTTTTAATTCTATTTTTTGAATTATGTTTGACTGTTTATGTGCTGAAATTAGTGTTTATTTGCTGAAATTCTGTTTTTTGTGCTTAAATTAGTTTTTAAATCCTGTTTTAGGGTATAATTTAGGGCTTAATTAGGGTTTAATTAGGGTATAATTTAGGGTTTAATTTAGGGTATTATTAGGGTATAATTTAGGGTATAATTTAGGATTTAATTTGGGTTTAATTAGGGTATAATTTAGTTCATTTCTGTTTATTAATTTCTGAAATTATTAGTATATTAATATTATTATATTTTTATATTATGTTTAATTTTTTTTTTCAGAAAATAATATTTTTAATTAATACTTATTTTTATTGTGTTATTTTGCACCTTGTGTTGAGACGTGATGCCGATGAAGGTTCGAGACGCGGTGCTGAATTAATGGGTATTTTCGTAATTTTCAGAAATTTAAAGGTACCACAAAGAATTTTCTGCAATTTAATCTCCTAAATATTCTGATTAGTGGATTAAATGATTAATAGTAATAATAAATGATGAATTGTGCAGTTATTGAGGTGCAAGGAAAGGATTATGGTACGCCAAAGGTGGTCGAGACGTGGGGCCCATGTGATGCATCGAGAAGATTGAAAGAAGAAGGCAAAGAAGGGACCGAATTTGGGCAATTGGAGTACACCGAAGACGACTATCAAAAAGAACTCGAACACAACGAAAATGACGAGGAGTGGCTTCCATTTTAACATTTTCAATTTGTGTATTAATTTGTGTTGAAATTTGTGTATTAATTTGTGTTGATTTGTGTATTAATTTGTGTTGATTTGTGTTGAAATTTCGAAATTTTGATTTGTGTTAGTTGTTAATTTGTGTTGAAAATTTGAAGTAATGATTTTGTATTATTAATTATATATTTTTATATTAATTAATTATTTACTTATTAATTAATTAATTACTTATTAATTAATTAATAATTTAATTTAATTAAGTATAAAAATTGTTCCATAATATATACTGTCAAGATTAATATAATTATTAATCTGTAATTTATTAATAATAATTGAATTTATTAATTATAAAAATTAAAAGAATTTAATACACACTTTCAGCGACGGGCCGTCGCTGAAAGTGGTATTAGTGACGGGCCGTCGGTGATAGGTTCAGGGACGGGCCGTCGGTGACCTGTTACCGTCGCTGAAAGTGGTATCAGCGACGGTTTTTCAGCGACGGGTGGCCGTCGGAAAACACTTTTAGCGACGGTTTTTTGGACTTTTAGCGACGGTTTCTACCGTCGCTGATGCCCAGTTATGTAAATAATTATTTGTATATAAATCCACAACCTGTTAACGCATTAGTCGATACTCACAATCCGTATATTCAATGCTCAAATACCCATACCAACCCCAAATATCCAGTATAATATACTCGAAATTAAATAACCAACCTCGACCTGACAGGGCGGCTCAATTCTTTGTGGGGCTCTCGACAAAAATAAGAGAGGTCATAGTTCGTCAAAGTTCTACATGAGCATTATATAAATCAAGCAACGAAGTCTTTTAATCAGTAAAAAATAACAACAAAATCTAAATAATTTAGATCATCCAAATATTTACTTTCATGAAAATGGGAACAAAATCTTATGTAACTCAAAAGCAAATATGAGTCGAAATTAAAAATTAGACGGTATCGAAATAAATTCAAGTGATTTCAGATATGCAGCTTTATGAACTCAAAATGACCTAAAATCCTCTATGTTTGAGATTTTTCATCTAAAGTATGCTCCATTGGTTTATTTTCTTCTAACATAGCGATATGTTTTACGATTTTGCCCTTGGATTGCACAGTGTTACCTTTATCATGAGATGTACTGGTTTTTTCACACTGATTTTCTGAAATGATCTCCTTAACATAAGGGCGTTTTAACAGGCTGAGATTTTGCCGTTGTAGATATCTTAGAATTACCGGTTACGCCATTACCCTTTAATTCGCTGAATACTCCACAATTTCACATACAATATACTTTAATCATTACTGATTTTTGCGAAGAGATTGTATCTGACAAATAAAAACAAATAATTAGATTGACTTTTTCCTTTAATCATCGTCATCAAATTGCGGATAACCAACTTTATGATGCATTTTTCGTGAAAAAACACAATTAATAAACAAAAAATTGAAATTCCGCAAGACAATTGTGCCGGACAAAGTACTCGAATTCCAAAGTGGAGCTCTGTATTTGCTGAATCAAAAATCACAAAAAATCAATAAATATTTACTGGACCAATACAATTGTAAAAAGACAACAAACTCGAACATAAATTAGGCTTTGCAAACTAATTTACAACGGAAAAAGGTAATATTACCTTAATGCCACTATTAGACCGAGAAAAGCCAGTTCCAGGCTTCCAGCCAGAGCCAGTCCCCCCCAGAAAAGCCCAATAAATATTTATTGAATGTTTTCATAAATACCCCTTAAATTTTAAAAGCTTTTGTTTGTAATTTGCAATATGAGAGGGGCTTCTATGAAACTATGCTCCGTATTATCCAGCTCCAGCCAGTTCAGTCTTCTTCTCTTCTTCAGATGTCCTACCTCTTCACTTCACCTTCCTTTCAACCATCAGATCTATCTCGTCACCTTCTAATGGCATCGAAAATAGTTATTGTTCTAGTCATAGTATTTGATCTTATCGCCTTCGGTCTCGCGATCGCCGCCGAGCAACGCCGGAGCACCGTAATTATCTATCCTTTTCTATAATTATAATCTACCTTTTGTTCTTTTCGATGATTAATCGTTTTTATTTTAGGCCATCCTGGTCGCAGATGAGAATAACTACGTGCACTGTTTGTACAACTCTGACATTGCAACTGGATTCGGAATCGGAGCTCTCTTCTTCCTCCTACTGAGTCAGGTCGTGGTGATGGAAGCGAGTAAATGCTACTGTTGCGCTACTGGATTGCGGCCTGGCGGCGCCAATGCTTGCGCTTTAGTCTTTTTCCTCTTAACATGGTAATTACAATTCATTAACTTCGTAATTTTGCATTTACATTGAATTTTGGTTTTAATCGATTTTCAAAATTGATTTTGTTCATCTACAGGGTAACATTCATCATGGCAGAATTGTGTTTGTTAGCAGGATCGGTATTTTATCTGGACCCGCCGAATTGTCAGACTGTCAGAAAAGGCGAGTTCGCGAATGGGGCAGCACTCATCTTTTTCACGGCAATTTTCTCTGTATTCTACTACATATCGTTTTCCAAGGCGAGTACCAGCGTGTCTTATGGCAATCCTGGTAATATTGGTATGAGCTCCGGCAATTCTCTCTGAGATTTGTCACCTAAAGTATAATGCATCGAAACATATAATTGTTATGCAACTATAAGAAATTATCGTCGTTTAAAACATTCGTCATGTCCGCATTTTTTTTTCTTTTGAAATCACCAATATACGATTTTTGCATGACGAACCAACTATATAATTAAGATAAGTGGATTTTTGTCAATTTAGGATGGCTAGCTAAATATTATATGTTACGTGATGTGCATTTCATTTGCATGACTATTGCATTTAAAATCACGAGACACTACACACGTCACTCAGATATCATAACAATGTTAGCATTTAAAAGCATTCATCTGTAGTGTGGATTTGTGAGAAAGAAAATTCCGCTGTCGTAAGGTCAGTATCGGGATCGAACGTATCTGGAAGAATACTTTCGAAGGAAGCCCGGTAGAGCATAAATTGATTCTCGCCTATTGCATAAATTGATTCTTGCCACCAGTAGGTTAAATTGAATGTTGTTGAAAGTTACATAAACATTTGTTGAAATGCCACGTAATAACAAAATTAACAACGTATATAAATTATTCACGCGCATTCGAAGTCATATTCACTGAAAGTTAGTCATCCAAGATCCAAAAAGACTCGTTAAAATATTAACCATAACATTACGCACCCAATTTTTTTTCATGAAAATATTGTATTAATAGTTTTTTGAAAAATATTTGAGAGATTATCCGCACAAAGAAGAAACTGTATAGAAGAAGAAAGAATGAATTTTACCTTTAGTTATTTCATTTCATCAACTGAGCCAAGATTTCTTTAATCGTGGTTCTCGTGAACCGAGCTCATTTAAAATTTATATTAAATGATGTTATTTTGAGTCATCAAGTGTGATAATTTTGCTAGATCTCATCACAATATTTTTACATATTGTTTTTTTATCACAATGTTGCAATGAAACAATTCATACATAGTTATTATATATTATCTAATGTTTCAAGTTTTTTCAGGGGTACATACAAAAGATCTGAAAACTTAACAAATGTCGACGAAATCTGGCATGTCCACAGATGGCTTGAGATGCTTGAAGTGGGAACGTATGGCTTGAATTGCTCCAAGTGGTCACAGATTCGGACATTGAGGTTGTTAATGGATCGAGTCAGATAATATTCGATCGATCCAAGGTTAATTTATTAGCAAATTCTGCCAAGACATTTCTTTATCGAGGTATCGAGCCAGGTCACGATCTGGTACTCATCTCTCGACAACATAGTAGGAAATTGTCTGATATTGTCAAGTGAGTTTTTTTTAAATCTTTTTATTTTTTCAATTTGTCTAATTTACTTATTAATTACTTGCATTGAATTTAATTTAGATACTGCATATGATATTTTTGCGAAGGTCTTTTTCAAATTCTTGGATTTAAGGGGAGTTTTCTTTTGGAAAATTAATAAAATGATTATACTTCATATGATATTTTTCATCTATTTTTTTAAACTTGATTTCTCTAAAGATTATGCAATTTTTAATACTTTTATTAATTATATAATTTTTTGTTTTTATTTTATGAAAACTAAATTCAGGGTTTATTTCGAAAAATTCTAGCATTTTTTTTTTAATTTCATCAATTTGAAGGTTTTTCTTGGAAATGTTAGCCTATGCAGAGGTTTTTTTTCCTACATTTTGGAATATTGGGACTCCTTGTGGCAAATTCTATATTATTTGGGTTTTATTTCGATAATATCAGCATTTAATTTTTAATTTCAGGAATTAAGATTTGATTTTCCTTGGAACATTTCAGCAATTTGTTTTTTTTTGTTGTTGTGAGTTTCAATATTGTTTTCGGTTTGATTTTAAATTTCAGAAATTTCAACGATTTCTCCAACATTTCTCCATTTTTTTAGTATTTTTATTACTTAAAATAATTATTCGTGTTTTCTCGTGAAATTCAACAAAATGAAGGGTCTTTTTTGAAAAATTCAGAATATTTCATTTAATTTCACAATTATTTGTTTTTTTATTTCAGTTAATTAGAGGGTTTATTTTAGAAAATTTCAATACTTTTGGGGTATCTATGTAAAAATAAGCATATTAGTCCTTTTTAATGTAAATTAGTACATTTTTCAGATTTTAGAAGGTTATATTTGAAATTTTCATATTTTGTAAGTTTTTTTTTTTTTGGTGTTTCTCAAATATCAGATATTTTCAGGGGTTACTTGAGAAATTTTCACTAAATTTTGGATATTTCAGTAAAAATCAACATATTTACTATATAAGTCCTTTCTTGATAAATTTCAGCATCACTTCGTGTTTTTTTTAATTTCAACATAATCTCAAATTCTTTGTCGTTTTTAGAAGTTAATTCTTTTCCAGCGAAAGAAATTAACTTTTTTCAAGCGAAATTTCATTACACGTATGTCCCTTCTTAACATCTAAATAACAAATTTATCCTTGTAAAATCCTTAATAACATATTTGCCCCTCTTGAACTTAATTTATATCAAATTTACCTATAAATAACACTGTCCGTCAAATTTAACAATGGAAAGGTGATTTTACCATTATACCCTTCTCTTCATACAAGGTATTAATCTTCTCTATCTTTCCCCTTCCTAATATCTATCTCCTCGCTTTCTCCCTCTCTCGATGTTTCTCCTTTTTTCTCCATCTTTCTCGCTATCTCAATATCCATCTCCTTGGAGTACTTCAAAATCCAAATAAAGAGAACACATCTCTTCCTGTTTCAGGAAATCTCTCTCTCTCTCTCTCTCTCTCTCTCAACAGTGTCGAGATAGAGGGATCCCATTAGGATGGAAAATAAAGCTATTAGCTTGGCTCTCCAGTCAGTCAGTATGTGACTATGAGGTGAGTAAATAAAACAGGCAATATAAGCTTGCATGAAAATAGAGATTTAGATTGAGCAGAGAATGGCGTAAAGGTAACTTTATCATTTACATAATTTATTGATTATGTGATTAATGTGATTAACTAGGCATAATTATGTTGAATTGAGATTTATGACATTGAATTGAGATTGATGGCTAAATAATAGACATTTGAGTTTGAACTTAATTAGTGTATCATTCATGTCCAATTTAGACATTTGAACAATTATGAAATTTACTTTCAGTTTAAAAATTATATTTTTTTTCCAAATTTTGTAGGTACACTGATAAACAATGCTTTTATCGTTCATGTCCAATTCGAAGAATGCCTAATATTGTAACATAATCATATGAGAGAGAGGGAGATGAGTTCTGCAATGGACACTTGTGATCGACATTGTTTGAGAGGGAGACTAAAGTCTAAATCATATGAGAGAGAGGGAGACGAGTTCTGCAATGGACGTGACTAGGCAAAGGATTAGGGCTCTGGCCAAAGAAAAACTAATGTGAATTATTTTCGTTTTGTGAAATATAGTCACTCAAGTCAAATCTTATAAAACGGTAGAGATTTGGAGTTATTATAAGATTTTCATTAAACAGTAGAGAGAGGGGATTCAAGTGAAAAAGAAAGGGTAGTTTTGTCATTTAATTTTTATTTGTTCATTTAATTTGATTTCAAATCATGTTTTATGGTTAAAGTTAACGGTAACTTGACGGATTGGATAAATTTGATATTTTAAAAAAAATGAGTGGATAAGTTTGATATAACTTGAGTTTACAAAGGATAAATGCGTTATTAACAATTTAAGAGGGATAAATATGTTATTTAAGTATTTAGGAGGGATATAAAAGAAATTCTCCCTAAAAAATTTACCAGTAAGATATATGTGACCGT
The DNA here is from genome assembly GCA_946800325.1 of Luzula sylvatica. Classification (NCBI taxonomy): domain Eukaryota; kingdom Viridiplantae; phylum Streptophyta; class Magnoliopsida; order Poales; family Juncaceae; genus Luzula; species Luzula sylvatica. Next base: position 22,619,865 of record OX326956.1, read on the forward strand.
TTTTATAAATCTGTGGTTATTTTTTGAGAAAAGTTTATCTATATTCGTTTAAAGTAATGTATTTGACATTGAATTTTTCAGGAATTTCTATTTTTGATAAAAATTATCGAATTATTCGGAAAAAGAGAACAACACATTGTCTGATAAATGCTATCTTTTCCTCCAGCCAGTAATAAAATATCGCAATTTCAAGGTTGTTTCTTTATTTTCCAGCAATTTAGAAGGGATTTTTGTAATTTTGAGCATTTCTTTTAATTTTGCTACAGTTCAGTTGACTCATTTGCTAAGCTTCGTCGCAGTTAGTTTCGTTTTAGATGCAAGTAAATATCTTTGATCATTTGGTTTTCCTTTTTGCAATTTAATCTTTAGATTTAACAATTTCATCCAAATCATCCCTTTATTGTTGATAACTGAAATATTGATAATTGGAAATTTGGACATTTGCAGCTTATTCGTGATCTTTTTGATGAAATCGGCACTAAAATTCTTAGTGATGAAGATTCGCCCACGGAAGGTATGTATACTATGTAATATAATATTAATTAGGGTTTGTTAAAAATATGAAGCTACAAATCATTTACATGTCAATTTAATTTATGCTCAATTAGTTAATTATGTTATTTTTGTTTATTTTAGAGAAATTAGACATTACGAAGTGGTGGAGAACGAAGAGGTCATAACATTGTTGGTTCTAAATCATAAAAGGAATATACTTTTTGCAATTTTTCAATGATGCAGGAGTTTTCGTGCAAATTTCCACTTCTACTATCTTTTTATTATTTTTTACCAATGTTTTAAATAGCGTGTAGCGGCTCGTAACGTTTTGGTGTTTCATTTAGCGTTTAGCGTAAAGAAGGCGATATAACACCGTTTCACCATCGCAGCGGATTTTGATCGAAAGTTTTTTTTATAATACTACAAGATGCATATATATTATATATTATATACATAATTTAGCATCCAAATGTGATTTAATCTTACACATAGTACTTCCAAATTTCATCTAATTATCTAAACTTCAAAATAACATAATTAGTCAACATCTCTAAAATCATTCAAAAATAAATAATTCATAAATGAGTCACTATACTCGTTACAAAATAAATAATTCATAGCTTTGTTTTGTTATGGTGTTGTGGGGAATAGAACACTCATAAAACCACTGAGCAATGTATTTGCAAGCACGGTCCCTTTTTTCTTTCTTCAGTTTTGTGGTTAATTGTGATTGCAATTTCTCTTTCTTTCCTTTTTCCTTTTTCTTCTTGGCTAAGCTTGTAAAACAGCCAATTTTGAACTATTGGCCAATTGGGTCTCGACAACTGTTTCGTCATCTGTATCGTGCCCTTCCGAATGGTTCAAATCTAGAGCATCACATTGTTCCTTGAGCGATTGGGTTTTCTTCAACTTTTCGTTATTTTTTACGTCTATTAACAAACGCATTTTGTTCCGCACCTCGTCAGCAACTTTAGAACAGGAAGTACATTCCTCTTTAATCCCGGCTAGATGTAACTTTACCCGACTTATCCCTCCAGTATATATTTTTTTACAGCACACACAACCAACTCTCACTCTATCTTTTGGGTCTGGTTGAAAAGCATGCTCCCAACCAGGATCTTTTGATTTCGGCTTCGAAGATGCGGCACTCGACATTACTACGAAATAAAATTGAAATTTAAGCAAATTTATATACTTTACTGTAGAAAGAATAAGTAGAAACAGACAAAAGTTATTCAAGCAAATTATATACTTTGTCACGATGATATACTTTACTGTAGAAATTATTCAAGCAAATTATTCATGGCAATTGAGAGTACAGACAAAAATTCGAGTAAGCAACAAACTCTATTCTGATTCGTAAGATTAAACACTTATTTATTCATGGCAACTGAGAGTAGAGACAAAAATTGAGAGTAGAAGCAGTTACTACTTTACAATTAAACACTTACTTGGAGAAATCTTTCGTGTAGAGAGGTGATTTCGTGAGGATTTTACTTGGAATCCTGTTGTGACCTAAAGAAGGGAGATTTCGTGAAGAAAATATCGTGACCTGGAGAGAGAAAGGGCATGCCAAGAGTCAAATTAGTTTTTTTTTTATGAAATAAATTATTGGGCCATAAATAAATTGGGCTAAACAAAACAAATATAGCACCGCTAAAACCGCAACATTTGTGCGCTTCACGTCATAGCAGTCCGCTATAGCGTTGTAGCGGAACAAAACGCTGCAAAACTATAATCTGAAGCAATGCATCGTTTACCTTCGAAAACCCGCTATAGCGGAAACACTGTTTTTTTACAGATAGGTTGGATTTGCCGGAATAGGAGTTGGTGCATTGTATCACGACCTCAAACTTGTCGAATTCATGACATTCAATTTCTTATTATGCAGGGGCATTCGTGATATATTAATTAATAATTTACGAATGTTCAAGTTTATTGGATACGTAATTAATGATTCAGCGGAATTTTCTAGTTCTTGATATATTACAACAACAAGAAATTGATACTTGATACATATATATATTTAGTTACACAATCAAAATACACAAAAAGAACTCGCACAAACACAAAGCAACAATAATCAACTAGTAAGAAAACAAACAATCTCAATTTTCTATCACCAAAATTCACTTCACTCGGTAGGTTTTCCCTCCATGTTAACCAACTCGGATATCTCATCGTCCCACGAGCCCCAATTTTCAGTGCCAATTAGTTGCAAAGGAGGCGCCATGCCGAACCCGTTAAGACCCGTCTCGGCATATCCAGAGAGCGAGAAATTCGGTGCATTCGAACCACTCAAATACGACCTCAAATTCGTGTCTGCGTTGTGTCTCGATCCTAACAGACTACTCGTGATGCCAAAATTATCTGACATGGCATGTATTTGTGCCGATCCTCGCACTCCATTCTCCTCTGGCCCTCGAAATGAGGTCTGTTGAGGCGTCTGGAGGATCACTCGACGCAACATTTCGGGAAATACGGTACTACTAGGGTTTCCATTAAGTAATCGTTGAACAAGCGAAGAACTATTATTTAACGTACTGGTATAATTCGGAACGCCAGTACTCTCGGTGGCTTGACTAGTATCGGCAAGTTTGGTACGTTTATTTTTGCGTCCACCTCCTACCGGTACGTCACGTAGGATCCCACCGGCGGTCCAATGTCTACGACAGGCTTTGCATAAGTAACGTGGTTGCGATTTGCTATAGTTATTGTAGTAGCAAAACTTGGTGTTTGTCGAGTTGCACCGAGGGCAGAGTAAAGGCGGCGATGGTTGCGGTCGTAGATTCCTCGATGGTTTCGGCATCTCCATAACTCCAATATTGCTATTGTTTTTATATATTACCTAAATCCAAAATTTGAAATCAGTGAGAGGTTCTATGATACACCAGTTTTCTTATGATAGACCAATTTTCAAACAAAAAAAATGAATATTTGTCAATTAATAATTATTTTTTTGTAAGATTCAAGTGTATATTTATCGTTTAACACTATACAAAATAAAAATTATGCATAATTAATTGATAAATACCTAAAATATCTTTAAATAATTTTTGAAAAAAAATCTATCATAAAAAAATGGATCTATCATAGAACTCCCCGAAATCAGTAGTGTTAAATTAAATGTAAATTATAAATTAACTAAATAACACACTTTGACAGAAGCTTGTAGCGAGCTGAAATCCAACATAAAACTCTAGTCTCTGATCCGATAAACCCCTAACGATCGGGTATCATAAGAACGCGCTGTTCTGAGGGAAGACGGCACGGTCTCGACGCTTTTAATCCTTCTCTGATACGAATCGGGTTCGAACCAGAAGTCACGAAGGAAATCTTGTTGCTTTGAGAATTACACGATAAGGATCTGTGCATATCGAATCGGCAGTTGTAAACCCTACTCCCCTCCCCGCGTTTTCTCTTCGTCTTTTTTTTTTCGCGCAGATGTATAATTAAGTGATTCTATATGTGACGATGTGGTTATGATTCTTATGAAGATTGTATATGAGTGGAATTTGTTGGTATGAGATTTGAGTGTTTAGCTTTGTAAGAGTTGTTATATTTAAAGAGAAGGTGGTGGGGTGCGTTGAGGAGAAAGGTAGGTTTTGGGGTTAAGTTGCTTAGTCGTGAAGCAGGAAGTGGAGAGTATTGTTTTAAGGAAAAAGTTGGACCTCCCCACTTACCCTCCCCCACACCTCTTGATGTGTTGGCATAAGGCTTAACACCTTCAAATTTAACATCTTAATTATGATTTAACACCTTAATTTGTAGTTAAACATCTTCATTATGATGTTAAACTATAAATTAAGGTGTTAAATCATAATTCAGATGTTAAACCATAGTGGTGTTAAGCGTTACAATGACACATCAAGAGGTGTGGGGGAGAGTTGGGGAAAGTGCATCACTCTTTAAAATTTAGTCTTGGAAACACAGAATATGAATTATTTTGCAGTAGCCTTCAATTTTAGAGTTTTTGAAGAAACTTAGAAAATCTGGAAAAAAATTACTTGCTAGCTTTCAATTTCAGAGTATACATGGCACTGATTCATCAGTCAAGAATTAGTGGGACCTATTCAAATCTTTCTTTTGTGAACACATCGGTAATGAATCGGTGCTTGAATTCGGTAGTTCAAGCTTTTTTGTTTTGTGGAGACATAAAATCTCAAAATATTGCATGTATTTTACCTTCAATTTGCAAGTTTTTGCATTCAACTTCGGAGATTTTATGAAACATAAAATGTGTATATTGCATATGTAGTCGCCTATAATTTAAGAGTGGTAGAAACTTAAATCTTTTTTTTTTCACATCCATTAGTCTTTAACCTCGGAGTTTTGGAAAAACTTAAAAATCCGAAAAATTTGTACGTCTTTTGCCTTTAATTTCAATTTTTTTTTGTTAAAACTTAAAATCTATAATTTTGTCTGTATTCACCTTCAATTTCGGAGTTTTTGTAAAAAAATAAAATCAAAACATTATGCATGTGTTATTTACGACTTCTCACAAAAAAAAATCATATAAATATTTCCCATCTTTTAGCGTTCAATCTAAGAGTTTTTTTGTACAAAAAAATTCTTGAATAATTCTCACGTGTTAGCTTCCCATTTCACAGTTTTTTAAAATATAAAATATGTATATCTTGCAATTTAAAGACATCAATATCGGAGTTTTTACAATAACATAAATCTGGATATTTCACATGTAGTAGACTTTAATTTCGTGAAATTAAGATATAAAAATGGTACATATATTAGCCGTCGGCAATTTTGGAGTTTTTTTTATATAACTTAAAACGTGATTATATCGAAGATATCTTTGCAAAAACATAAAATCCGATTATTACGCATTCATTAGCGTTCAATTTAAGACTTTTGAGTTTTGACGAAAACAAAAAAAATCATACTATTTCATATCTATTAGTGTTCAATTTCAGAGGTTTTTTACAACTTAAAACCTGGATATTTTGCATGTAAAAAACTCGTACAGTTTAAGACTTTTGACTAAAAAAAAATCTTACTATTTCACATATATTAGTGTTCATTTTATAGTTTTTTTTTTTTTGAAAAAAAATATATTATAATGTATTAACCTTCAATTTTGGAGATTTTGTGGAAACTTAAAATATTAATATTTCACAAGTAATGTCTTGATTTTCGGTGATCTGTAAAAAAATTAAAATCAGAATATTTTTACATGTATCATCATTCATCCTTCAATTTTAGAGTTTTCGAGAAAACATAAAAATCAGAATATTTCTCAAGTATTATCCTTCAATTTCGGATTATTTTGCAAAAATTAAAATTTGAAAATTTCGCCTGTATTACCGTTTAATTTATGAGATTTTACCAAGAACTAAAAATTCAAATATTATGATTTTATCACCCCCAAAACCAATTGTCCAATACTTGATCGGATCTGAACAAAATAAACCCATCCAAAGAAGAGTCCGGATATTAAAGGAAAGAGACATGAAAATTAATATCTCAAGAGAGAAAATCTGAAAAAAGAGTTTCCATTGGTGGATGCAGTTCCAGCTGGACTTCTCTTGGGCCAGCCTCTATCACCTTATCTCTCTTTTATTTATCCACTTCTCTCTTCTTAAACCTCACTCTGTTTTTCTACTCATCTCATCAACAAACCAAAATGTCTCTCCAAGCTTCCTCTTTCCTCCCTTCAGCCCTCTCCATTCACAAGGAGGTACCAAAATTCTGAATCACATTGCAAATTCTTTTCTAATCATGTCAAATTTCATTTCTGAAATTCTGAATTGCAGGGGAAAACCATCGGAGGAATCAAGGACGCCGCATTCTGTGGATTGCGGTTTTCAGAGAGCTTAAAGTCCGATTTTGGTGCCGTTCTTAAGATCAATAACAAGGTATATAATATTATAATTAGTATATAACTATATGTATTTGCAATAAGGGAAGTTCTATGATAGATCCATTTTCTTATGGTAGATATATTTTCAAAAAAAAAATTTCGAATATTTGTTAACTAA